>CM053333.1:14178637-15378637 GCA_028583605.1 Dastarcus helophoroides
ATTTGATGAAGTGCAATTAGATGACGTAATTAAAATATTAAAAGAACACCAGACCCAGCAGAAATCATGAGGAAAATACAACAGCTAAACAAGAAGAAAGCAACAAAGATACGAATAGGTAACAAAACATCTTCAGAAATACCAACGCCTGGAGGCACCAGACGTGATGACAGTTTAAGTTCTTTCGTCTTCAACCTAATGATAGACATGATATTTAAAGAAGTAGCAGATTTAAAAATAGGATATAAACTGAGTAACAGGACTATAAGCATGATCTGCTATAGGGACGACGCTACTAGTGTAACCGACACAGAAATGACTTACAAAGACAACTATTTGCTTTTTATAAAATAGCAAAAAGATTTAACATGTCCATGTCGGTCGACAAAATAAAATTCATAATCTTCGCTAAAGAACCAATCAGATGTAAACTAGTAATCCAAGACAAACCTATAGAAGAGGTAATGCAACTTAAATACCTAGGAGTAACATATCCAACCGCTAGAACCCAGGAAAGGACCTAACAAATCAAATCAATAAAGCGGCCCCAATTTCTGGATGTCTACCTGACGTTATATGGAAAAAGAAACATATGCGAATGGAAAGCCAAATCCGCATTTACAAAACATGTGTAAGGCCAGTACTAACCTATGGTATAGAAGCCAGGACACCAGGAAGACCAAGAATGCGATCGTTCGAAATGAAGACCTGGAGAATAATAGCAGGCAACACTCTTTGGGATCGAGTAAGAAACGATGATTTTAGAAGAACATGTGCAGTCCAAGACATAGTAAGATGGGAAAGACAGAAAAGAAGACTCTAACACGACCACGTAAAAAGAATGGACCCAAACAAAATAGTCCGCATTGCTATGGAAGGAAAACCGGAAGGACAGCGCCTCCCTGGAAGACCACCCAAAAGATGGCGAGACAGCTGAAACTATCACAAGAACAACCATAGAATACGGTTAAAGAACAGATCAGCAAGATCTACTAGAAGAAAAAGAAGAAGAAGAAGATTCAAAAGTAACTTATACATTTTTTTATGTACGTAATTTCTGCGTAAAATTCTGAAACAGGTCGGTTTTCAATTCCAAAATGACACTTTTTTAACATTTCAACTTCTTTGGAGTGACAACTGTCCCTCTGAAATTTTTAAATTAAGCTAGGATGCGTGTGATAGCTGATTTAAAAGTGTTTTTAATTCTCTACATAAGATATTCTGAAATTTCTGTAATTTTTTTATTGAAAAATATTATTTTTTTCTGTAACGTAAAAAAGAAACCTTTTTTACCTCTTATTTCTCTTTGGGTATTTTGCCACCTATCAATTAGAATTCAGATTTGACAGATATTTAAACGAGGGGGTTTTAAAAAATGATGACGACGTCATTTTTCGAAAGCCAATAACGTGAACATAAGTGTGAATTTTTGGGAAAGTAGCAAACTGTTTCAAAAGTGAACTTCTGTTCTGGATAACTTCTGATGTCAATTTTACAAAGTTAAATCATCCGTAATTCCTCCAGATACAAATATCCAGCATTAATTAAATTTGAGCCCCCTTTCCTTCTATGTTTATAATACTTCCTGATCGCGCTAAAGCGATTAATCAATAGGATGTCATTTTTATAAGGAAGGATAATTACAATTGGCAATGTGCCTTCTAATCTTGTAATGATTGATGACTTTCCAATTTGATTTCTATAGATCGCATTTTCTAACCCAATTTACTTGCATAGATAGGAGAGGCGCAGGCAATGAAATATTTAGCATGAATAAGATTTTAATTTCAAAGTAGGATAAAACTTTCCAGTTATAAATATACATACTGTTTTTTTAAATCAGTCAGAAAAAATAACTACGACGGCTAATTTTAGAAATTTCTTGCCTCTCATTTAAATACAAAAGCTAAATCAAATAATTATTTCTATTATTTCTTGCATATTCATAAACGTTTAAAAAACACATTGACGAATCTTCGTTTACTTTGAACTTATTGACAAATAATCTGGCTTTTACGGTAGTTGGTGTTTGCCAATTCGATGACGTTCCACGAACGTTTCTATTGTCGTCACCGACCAGCCTTCTTATAAGATTACCCACACAAGTGACGTCTTGTCTGTTTATAAAACCGTCTGGTCATTTCTCCCATTGATACCTTCAATAGCGCATCTGAATAAGTCTCTAATGATTAAACGCAACATTTTGTGTGATGTCGTTTGGTCAGTGTTTGGAAACGAGTATCGTGCACGCTTTTAAACCCTGGGGACCTATTGACCACTGCCCACCATAAGAAACACTTCAAAGTCAATTAAATAACGCGCCCTCTGTTTACTTTATTCAAATTTACCATTACACTTTGCGTAAAACTAATCCAGAGTTTTTCGTGTTACTCATCAGAGCTTAAAAGTAGACAAGCGTCAATGAAACATTAATTAAAATAACAAATTATTGGCAGCAAGTTACGAACATAACGATCCAGGGGGTTTGATTGTGCAGAGTTGTACTAAGTTGGTAACTTCCAAAAATAAATCTCATACTTGCAAGTAATAATTCAAATTGGCCACCCAAATAGTGCTACTTTTAACACTCTCGAAATAAAATTAATTATTCAGCCCTTTAATTATAGAAATAGTCCGTGATCGCTTTTGAGTGTTATGAATCCAACCCTGCAAAACTATGAAAATAAATCCGCCGCCATTACGGTCACGTGTACGTCTTAGACCGGAAACAATAGACAGTAGATCAGCGTGTGCCAAACACGCGTCAATGACGTCATAACTCGAATCTTTTGCCGCCTCTTTTGTATTTTATGCACTAGTCTTACTTTTTCATGACTCATAGTCAATGTCGATCGTTTGTTAAAGTTTAAAATTCGATCGCTGACTTTATCGTGAACTACATTTATGAAACCTTACCTTTTTTCTTGTTGATCTGATACTGAGCAACCTATGTAACATATACATCACGGGCGAAGTTGGAGCTGGAGGCTAAAACCTTAATAGAAAAACACACGTATACTTTTTCATTCTGTGTGTCAAGCGAACACAAAATTAGTGTGAATGATGCAGTAGCGCTTTTTAGAGTCAAGGTTATTTTTTTTAATTTTCGCACCAGCTTACAGCTTTGGGTAGTGTTAAGAATTTTCCTTTTTCAACTTTGTAAGAGAGATTATGGCTATGCTAAATTTGGCAAACGGTGGAAAATTTTCCAATCTCTAAACCAATTTGTCGAATAAAATGGACAATTTAAAAATACCAGTTGGAATTAAAAAAAAATCAATTGTTTTTTAAGGGAAAACTCCTTAGCAACTTCAGTTGAGAAATTTTGGATAGAGAATAAACTTATGGTTTCGCGTCACCTTGCTCTAATGTTAACAGTATATTGTACTGTTAATATTAGTAAAGCTGGGCAGTAATCATTACAAAAGGTCATGCATTACTGATTTAATACCATTAAAAAAAAAGGATTATAATTGCAATACTATGATTATAAATGTAATGTGTAATTATATCATTTATTGAAATTTAATAGAACATTCCTCATATAAAGGAATTAATTACAACTACTAATTACTTCTGTTAAACTACATTATACAAGAATTAAATTACTAAAAGTAATTACAGCTACAAAAAGCAATTGAATTTCTTTTTGTAATTTTAATACAATAAGGAATGTTATCCCAGTAAATCTTGGTTTGGGCACCCGAACACTTTACATTAAATTCAACAGTAACAGCACTTCATTAGTCGGAAACGTCCAGTAAGGTCAATGACGTAGCTAGAGAGCAATAGGCCCTTGTTCGGGAAATTCAAAGGCCCCTACTCCTCTCTTTAAAGAGCAACCAAATGATTTAAACAATTGCACTTATTAGCTTTAAGTAAAACCCACACATTTTGTCAGTGGCGTGTCTTGCCTTTTATGAGCGGGTAAATCAATAAGAACCGCAATTTCTATCATGGCATCGCCATGAGGGCGTCGGGAGGGTGCGCATACTCTTAGACATGTTAGGTGAGGATATCACGTGACTTCCTGCGCTCAAGCGCCGTTCGTCAGTTGTAAATACAATGAGTCAGCAAGAGGTTCATCCGCACGTTGCGCAGCGCATTGTTATTAAATTGCCGTTGAAGGTGTAAAGCCCGCCAAAATTCTTCGTAGATTAAAAGCACAATTTGGGGATACTTGTTTGAGGAAAATTCATGTGTCTGAATGGCACAAAAAATCTTTTGAACGACGAACTCAATGCCCGTCGTCCTCGGACCAGTGTAACTGCGGACAAGATTAACGCGTTCTGGAAGGTGATCGCCGTTTAAATGTTGGTAAAATTGTAGTTCAGATAGGAATAAGCATTGGAAAAGCTCAATCCATCATTGCAGGTGAACTGGGGTTTCGAAAAATTTCTGCCAGGTAGGTACCTGGTCTTTTGACTGAAGAACAGAAACAACAACGTCTGGAGATTTGTCAGCGCCGTCTTGGACGTTTTCAACGTGAAGGTGATGGTTTTTTGCAACGTATCGTTATGTGTGATGAGACTTGGGTCCATCATTACACCCCTGAATCTAAACAAGCAAGCATGGAGGGGAGAAGAAAGGGGGAAGGTGCACCCATCACGGCAAAAAATCGCCTCTCAGCTAGAAAGGTTCTCGCGACAGTGTTTTGGGATTTTAAAGGAGTCGTGCACGTCGATTTTCTGTATGAACGTCATACGGTTAATGTTGATTACTACTGCCAGCTATGGGATGAAGCAAAACGTGCATATCGGCGGAAAAGGCGCGAATTTTCCATGAGAAATGTGATTTTGCTTCACGACAATGCCCGCTCCCACTCAGCCAATCTGATACATCAAAAATTAGAGGAAATTCATTGGGCAACATTAGAACACCTTATAGTCCCGACTTATCACCATGCGATTATCATATGTTTGGGCCACTAAAAGAAGCCCTAGGAGGTAAGGGATTCCGTGATGATGTTGATATTTACTTCCGGTATAACCGGAAGTGGGAGGAAGTTGAACATATTTTTAAAAGATATTTAGCCCTAATTAGCCCCAGCGACAAAATCAGCTTGCCTTTATAATAAGTAGTATTTCATATAAAGGTAACCTCCTAACTAAAAAAAAACAGCCGGTATACTTGGTTATTCTCTTAAAATGTCGATTTTTTTCGAAATTTAAAGCTTGAACTCGTAACTTTATCGGTATTTTTTAAGGTATATTTTGATTTTTGTTCTCAAAATTTTGGTTTAATGCGACATTTTGCCCTAAAATATAAACTTTAAATTTTTTCTCTTTTCTCTACAAAATCCAATGATTTGCTAAAATATTAGAACTTCATTTTCCCTTAAAATTTAACATTAAATAAAAAATATGGAGGTTTAATTCAAGACTTTCTTAAAAGTCAAAATTACAAATTTCGAAATCGAAATTTTCATCGAAATTTCATAGAAAACTTTAATTTGTAAACTTCGTCTTTGATTTCGACATTTCGACGTTCCACTTTATTCGAGAATATTTTTGGAAATGTCGACATTTATATCAAAATGTTAGCTTCAAATTGGGGCACATTTTTGATTTTTCCTAAAAAGTTAATTTTCAGTAGTCAAAACTTTCAAAAAGGCGAAATTTTGAAAAAATTAGAAATTTTGACAAAATTCGAAATGTTGACAAAATTCGAAATTTTGACAAATGCGCAATAAAAATAATTTTAATTTTTCAAAAAAAGTGACATTTTAAAAAAAAATTCGAGATTTGATAAAATCAACATTTTTTTAAAAAGTGGAAATTTTTTTAAACCTATTAACTTAACTCAAAAAAATGAAGTTTTGTCGAAATTTTGAAGGGTCGGCATTTTTGATGGTCTAAAATGTCAGAAAAGCCTAAACTTTGAAAAATATCGAGAATGGGGATAAATATGGAGAATTTAAAAAAACCGAAATTAAAAAAAAGGCAAAACTTTCAATAAAAAGTTGGAAATATTAAAAACGAAATTTTCAAATAATTTCAAATTTTCAAAATAGTCGAAGCTTTGAAAAATAGACAAATTCTGAAAAAATGTTGAAAGTTTTAAAAAAAGTCGATATCGTTAAAAGTCGAAATTTTCAAAAACTAAAAATTTTGAAAAAATCGAAAATTAAAAAAGGCGAAATTTTGAAAAATAATGAGATTTTCATAAAACGTTATAATTTTGAAATAAAAACCAGAATATTCAAAAAGATCACAATTTCGAAAATAAACTTTTAAAAAGGTTGAAATTTTGAGAAGTAATCGATAATTTCAAAAAGTTGAAATTAAAAAAAAAATGTCAAATTTGAAAAAATCGAAATTTCCGACAAAAGGTGAAATTTCTGGAGTTGTACTAATTTTTAAAAAGAAAAACTGTCCAAATTTTTAAAGTATCCAAATTTTCAAAAAATATAAAAAATGTAAAACAATTGAGAAAGTTTTAAAAAAATGCTAAATTTTACAAACAGAATTTTCAAAAAATTCCAAATTTTCGGAAAAAAATAAAAATTTTAAAAAACAGAAGAATTTTTAAAAAATGCTTAAATATTTAATAACAAAATTGAGATTTTAAAGATTCGAAACGTTCAAAAGTTAAAATGTTGAAAAAAAAAACCCGAATTAAAAACAAAATTTGAATTTTGAAGTAGAAATTTTGAAAAGTCTAAAATATCAAAAAATGAGAAATTTCGAAAAATGTGGTAATTTGAAAAACATCAATATTTTCAAAACAATCACAATTACAAAAAATGTAGGTATTTTTCAATCAAAATTTTCCAAAAAATCCGAGATTTTCAAAGAAATCTAAATTTTAAAAAGTATTTCAAAAAATATCAGTATTTTGAAAAAACTCGAAATTTTCAAAAAAGTCGAAACTTCCAAAAAAGTAGAAATTTTGTAATAAAAACGAAATTTTGCAAAAATTCGAATCCATTCTTAAATCACATTTTAAAAAAATATAAGATATAAAAATGAAAATTTTGAAAAAAGTAAAATTTTCAGAGTCAAAGTCGATAATTTAACAAAAAATTTTCAAAACGAAAAATGAAATTTTGCAGAAAATGGTCACAATTTCCAATAATTTTAATTTTTAAAAAATAACAGACAATTTGGGAAAGTTGGACCAATTTTTCGAATAAATCAACAATTTGAAAATTAAATAATTGAAAAATGTTGTAAAATTTCTGCCAAAGAAAATAATTATGAAACGCCACTGAATATTTAAAAAAAACTTTCAAACGTCACTTATGACATTAGTTATTAGGTTCACCAACAATTTTGATTTACCCTGTCACCACCCGTTAAATTCCAGCGTCACAGGGGATTACCTAGTTCGCCTATATGGACAATTGTTCGATATATAAAATACAAAAGTAAAAGTGAAAAGTGTCATAGAAAATTCAAAAATGTTTTGTGTTTCAAAATGAAAGCAAATTTCATTGGTGTAGTAAAGCTAATGGATTTTAAAATCACCGAGTAAAGCAACTAATATTGCTACCTGTAGAAGTTTAATTTACGTAAACATTTACAAATTTAAATTAAAAATAAATATTTCATTATGGTTAAATCAAATGAAAACATTCAAGGTATTCGAAAATTACTTACCGGCGCTTATTTAGTCGAGCAGTAAACAGTTTCGAAGTGCAAACTTGAACTTGAATCGCAATAAACACCGAAATAATTGATTAATAATTCAATTAAGTACGCCTACAATTTTTTGCATCCTACACTTTCATCAAAGACATAATCCGTAAATAATTGTTTACAACTCTATTTGAAAATTATTCAGTACAAAATTAAGGGACTAAATAAGTGAATTATTTACTGAAATAATGTTTAACAATGTCTATATTTACACTATCAGAATTTTTCAAGTTTTTTAGGTTAAATCTTAAAGTTCCGCATATTTGATAAAAGTTAGGACAGCATGGTGACATCTGTTGGCGACTGCTAAAAGAAGTGTAATTATATAACACTACGGGCCATCTACGGGCGTAATTCGTATAGATATCTACACCCTTTACAGTTCTCTTGCACGTTGGCCTTGATTGAATAAATATTTAAAAATTAAATATTAAATAAATATGTATTCAATCAACAACGTTGGTAAAATGAAAATTAAGCTGCTGAAACCATGGAGTATCTCTGAGTATCATGGAGTATCTCTTGGAGAAAGATGTCTTGGGCTAGTGGCCTCTATCCTCAAAATGTTTTACTATAAGTATAGAAGTTCAAACCCATTATTGATCATTTACGGTAGAATTCTGGCACCAACGCACACATTCTAGTAAAACGTAACTCATTATTTAAAAGGCAGTCTCTCTGTAAAAATATATATTTTTTTCTATGAAATAATTAATGTGAAACTGGTGTTACCTATCCAGTTAGACCCCAACGAGTATTAATTTCGCAAAGTCGGCATCTGTGTGATAGAGGGCAGGGCAGTAATAAAATAAGCATGCAAAATGTAATGGAAAATTACCTTTCTTTAAGAAAATAACTATGTATTTGAGTTTTTTTTTCTCAAAATCATAATTCCTCTAACATTTCAACTCTAAATCAAACATTTCTAGAATTTTCCTAATAAATTTCGATTGTTTCCTAGAAAAGTCAACTTTGTTTAATTCCGGTTAGTTTATTTATAATTTAATTCTAAATTTTTTGCTATAAACCTAGAATTCCGGATTTTCATTGTTTTTTTTTGCGCGCTTTTTCAAAAATTAGACTTAAAAAATTTTGAACTAAAAGTTTGGATTCATACTAATAATTTTGATTTCTTAGAAACTTTTGATTTTATTATTTCGATAGATACTTTGGGGTCAACATTTCATTGTCGATCAAAATTTTTCGAAAAATTGATGTCATATTCATATATAAAATAATATTTTTCAAACTTCCTTCTCTCCTTCTATTATTTCATGTTCCTTCATATTTCTTTCTATGTCATACTTCCTCTACTCTTTTCTTCCTTTTTCTTTCTTTCTTCTTTTCCTTTCTCTTATTTCTTCCGTTTCTCTTTCACTCGCCTCTATTTCTTTTTTTCTGTTCTTCCTACGTATATTTAATTTTCCTTCCTCTTTTTCGCTCCTTCTTCTTTCGTTCCTTTTTTATTTTCCTTCTTTTCTATTCCTTTCTCTCTTTGTTTCTTATTCCTTTCTTCCTCTTCCTTCCTCCTTTTATCCTTCAGTTACTGTCAATTTCTTCCTTGTCTTTTCTTCTTTGTTTCTTATCTTGTTTTCTTCGTTTCTTCTTTTGTTTTCGTCGTTTCTTTCTCGTCCATTTTTTCTTTTAATTTCCTCCCTTCTACTTTCTTACTGCCTCCTGCTTCCTTTCCTTTCCTTCAGTCTTTCCTTTTTTTCCTTTCTATTTTTCCATCCTTTTCGTTCTTCTTTCTTTCATTTCTTTCTTCCTTCCTCATTTTCCTACATTTTTGTTCCATTTTCTTCCTTCTTTCCTCTTCGTTTTCCTTCCTGTCGCTTCCTTCCGCTTTCTGTCATCGCCTTTCTTCCTTTCCTTTCATTACCTTTCTTTCTTTCCTTCTTTCTTTCTATTCCTCTCTTTCTCTTCCTTTATTTTTGTTACTTCCTTCTATATTCTTCTTACCTTTTCATTCCCCCCTCTTCCTTTATTCCTCTTCCTTTCCCTCTTCCCCCATTTTCTTTGTTCTTCTTTTATTCTCTCCTTCCTCAACTATCCCTTCTCCCTTTTTCTTCTTCCTTGCTTTACTTCTAATTAATTTGAAATTTTGAGCAAACGTCAACATTTTTCATTTATAAGTTTTTAGAAAAACTCAAAATTTACATATCCACTTGAGATTAAAATCAAGATAGAAAATGTAGTGTTAAAATATTTTTTAAAATTTAAAAGGTCCATATTTTTAGATCAACGTCGAAAATTCGAAAACAATATCGCAATTCCTGGAAGTTGCAATTTCGAGTTCAAAGTCTAACTCTTGGGGGAAAAATTAAAAATGGAAATTTGATGATATATATACGAAGGTCGGAATTTCGAAAAAAGTCTAGTTTAAACAGCTTATTTAGAAAAAATTATTGAAATTAAAACTAGAATTTTGAAATTTATAAAAATAAATTTCAAATTGCAAGATAGGAGTTAGGTTCCTAAAACTAAAATCAAAATATCCAAACCGGTCAATATTCTTGACTGAGAACAAAATCGAAATTTTAGGTACAAAATTAAAAGTGTGAATTCGGAATTTGAAGAAAAATATTTTCAATTTAAATTCTAAATTGAAAGAAAAATCCCAAAATCTGAAAAAAAATTGCATATTCGAGATTTAAGTCGAAATGTTGAGTCTATAATCGAAATTTCACGATGTTACTGAAAATTGAAACTGTAAATCCGGAATATGTAAAGAAATATTTTCAATTTAAAATAAAAATTGCGAGATAAACTTGAAGTTCCGTATAAAAGTCGCAAATTTGAGTTTAAGTCGTAATTTTGATATAAAAGCAGAAATATTTGAAAAAAGTCAACATTTCTAGAAAAAGTTTTGCGTACATAAACGAAATATCAGAGAATTACTAAAAATTAAGTATACATTCGAAATTTGTAAAAAATATTTTAAATTTAAACTTCGAATTGAAAGTAAAAACTAGAAGTTTTGAAAAAAAATCGAGGTTTAAGTCGAAATTTCGATACTACAGCAGAAATTTCAACAAGTCAAAAATAGGAAAATTCGAAGTTTTAAGTACATAACCGAAACAGGACGTTACTAAAAAGTAAGTATAAATTCGAAAGTGGTATAAAATATTTTCAATTTAAATCCAAAATTGCGAAAAAAAAAAACTAAAAGTTCTGCAAGAAAAGTCGCAAATAGGAGGTTTTAAGTCTATAATCAAAATTTAAGAACTAAAATGGTAACTGAAAGTATAATTGATTTAGCGTATAGGTCAAAATTTTGATATTATAGCAGAAGTTTCGAGAAACCATAGTCAAAAGCAGCAAAAATTTGAAATTTTGTGCATGACTTTTTTTTCGAAACAAAGCTTTCCAATATTTTTTGTCTAGGAATTCGAATTAAAAATTCAGTTTTTTCGAAATATTTTCACCGTTCTTTCAAAATGTTTTAGCTTACGACTCTTTCTCTCGAAATTTTAAGTGAACTGAAGAGCTCAAGGTTCATTTTCGAAATTTTCACCTTAATAAAGCTTAAAATTTTAGATTTTCTAAAAATTAGAGCTTTTTTAAATTCACAAATGTGGATTTATTACCATGAAATTTCTAAAAATATTTTCAGAATATTGCGGATTTTTTCTTTAAAACACACTTTATTTTCTAGAAATTTTCGAAATTTTGACCTTCATTTTCAAAAACTGGGAACTTTCACTTTAAATTTGAAAACGATATTTTTTAAAGAATTTTGATCTTTTATTTTTAATTCTAATCTTTAATGTTGACTTTTCTTCTTTTAAAGAATTTTTTTAAATAATTGATGGATTTTGATCCCAAATTTCGACTTTGCCCCAAAATTTAGACTCAAAATTTTTTTCCAAATAGAGATTTCGATTTTTGTTCCGAAATTTCAAGATTAATCTCGACCTATTAACGTTTCTCTAAAAAAAATAAGTAAAAACTCGAAAACTTCAAGTATGTTCCTAAATAACCATTTGGTCCGAATATAAAAGTTCGGATTTTGAGTTTATTTTCAAATCTACTTTATTTTTAAAATGACAACTTTTTCTTTAAATTTCGGGTTTAAACTAATAATATGGCTTTTTTTCATAATTTTGTTCTTAATAGCAAAACTTCAAACTTTTTCTGAAAATTTAATATTTTCTTTTTTATTTAGTAATTTTTGACTTGAAATTTAGATTTTTGATTTTCCAGAAAATATTGATTTTCCTTTCGAAATCGTGAATTTAAATTCCAAATATTGACCTCAGTATCCGAATTTCTACTTTTCCTAAATTTCCGAGTTTCCTCTTCTATTTTTTCCTTGAATTTTCGAATTAAAAAAACTATTTATTTTAAGAAATCTTAATTTTTTTGACAATTCTATTTTTTTTCTGTTTTTCATTCAAAAAATTTGCTTAAAATTCCATTTTTTTACAGAAAACTTTCATTTATTTTCAAAGTTCCGAATTTAAATTAATAATTTTTCCCTTTTTCGATAAAACTTTGATTTTATACGTCAAATTTTGTGTTTTTTTAGAAATTAACATTTTACTTTCAAAATGTTAGAAATTGGTGATTTTTTTCCAAAATTTCGTTTTTTTTTTCAAGCTATTTTATTTATTTTTCCAATATTCTACTTTGTTCTTGAGTATGAACCGGAAAATTTACCAAAAATTTCCCTATGCCCATTTTTGATATTTTGATATTTTTCTCAAAATTATTACCTTAAACTTTAAATATTTTGATATTTTTCTCAAAATTATTACCTTAAACTTTAAATTTTAAATTTTTCCACAAATTTTCAGATTTATTTCCAATATCGAAATTTTGACTTACAACTTTTATTCACTTCTTTTCCCTTTCTTCCTTTAACATAAAAATTATTATCTTTTTGTCAAAATTCCAAGTTTACACTTAAAATATTAATTTTTAGTTTTATACTTGAAATTTAGAATTATCACATTATTGAAATTTTGATTTTCCTTTTGAAATGTTGAATATAAATCACTCAGTAGGAAAGATTTCGTGGGAAAAGAACTGCAATACTGATGAGCCACCAAATATCCAACTTTAACATAATATTATTTTGTCTGTAGACCTCCAAAAGATCATTTGTGAATTTCAGAGAATTTTTCGTAACCAAATGTTTGGAATACTGATGAACTACTAAATATTGAACGTTTTAGCTCAAAATTATTTTAATCAGGATCCTCCATCAAAACATTTGCGAATTCTAGATATTTCATAGTTAAACAATTGCCAGATGCACCATCAAATACCCAAATTTTTAACGTAACATTAGTTTTTCTATGATTTTCCAATAATCCCCAAAAGGGAAATGTTTGAAGGCAAAACAATACCAAATACCCAACCTTTTAACAAAACATTATTTTGCTTATGATTTTCCAAAAAGAAAATGTTTCATGGCGAATTAATTAAAATACTGATGAACTACTACATGTCCAAAGTTTTAACTCCAAATCATTTTGATCCGGATCGTCCATGAGAACATTTGCGAATTTTAGAGATTTCATGAGAAAATAATTGCCGAATGCATGACCAAATACCGAACATTCTAATATAACATTATTTTGCCTACGATTTTCCAATCTCCAAGAAGAGAATATTTCGTGACAAAACAATTAAAATACTGACTAGCAAATGTCCGAAATCTTAGCTCCAAATTATTTTGCTCAGGATCCTCCAAGAGAACTTTTGCGAATTTTAGAGAAAATTTTATGCAAAAATAACTGCAATACTGATGAACCACCAAATATCCAACTTTTTAGCCTAAAATTATTTTGCCTTTGATGCTCCAAAAGGCACTTGTGAATTTTAGAGGATATTTCATGACGCAACAAATGCAATACCTTCTGGATTTCCATTTTAAGTTTTTGACTTTTTTCGCCAAACCCCGAAGTTTAACTAGCAATGTTCCATTTTTTTTATACTGAATTTTTAATTTAAAGTCAAAATTCAGATTCATTCTTCAGATCAAATTTTTTCTATTACTTCAACTTTAAAATTTAAATTTCCAAAATTTTCAAAATTGTAACCTTGGAAGTTTTTCATAAATTGGTTTTTTTCTGAAAATTTCCATACTTTTCGGTTATTTTCACTCCCAATTTTTCACATCTTTTTGTATGATTTGGACTTAAACTCAAAGATTGGAGAAAATGATTTAAAAAATTTCCAGGTTTCTATAGAATTTTCGATTTTTTTGTCAAAATCGCCAATATATCTAATTTTATTTACAAATTTTTGCTTTCAACTTACTTTTAACAAATGAATGTTTGTTGAAAGGGTTTTTTTTAAGTTCAATGCACTCGTAAAAGGCTTTGGGGCTGAACTCCAAACATGACAACAGTATTACAGTATAGATCCCATCGGAAGGATTTTATCGTCCATAAGTATGTTCCGTTGATGTTTTCTTAGAGAAAACGGCTCCCTGAATTTTTGAGTCAACCAGATTTTTCTTACCCCATTCCAGAACGATTTCGAGATCCTAATTAATCATCTGTATCTGGTGCTTCCTTAGACGATCTGAAGCAGCGACGAATAAAGGGTTTGTCGGAGAAAAAAGATGACACCAGGTTACGAAGACGAAGAGATCTGCTAGCGAGAAAATTGGTTATCAAATGACAGAGTCCACGAGGAAGACCATAAGATTTTAATTTGGCGAGAAGAGATCGGTGCTAGACTCTGTCGAAGGCCTTTGATATATCCAATGCTACAATCCTAGCCTCACCGTGTTTTTCCACAGAGGAGTTCCAGACATGAGTAACATATGCCAGCAGATTGCCAGTTGAACGTTGTTGTCTGAAACCGTATTGCCTGTCCAGATATTTAAGAATCTCGCCGTTGATAACCTTCTCCATTACTTTAAATATAACAGGCAACAAAGATATAGGGCGATAGTTGTTAGCCAGATTCCTTCTTCCTCTTTTAGGACAGGGTGCACCCTAGCAGATTTTCAGATCTTAGGGAATATACCTTTGTTGTAAGAAAATGTGAACAATTTGTTTAGGACAGAATCAACCTAGGAACGCACTTTTAAAGAACATTAGCGGGAATACCATCAAGACTAGAAGCTTTCGATGTGTCGAGCTCGACAAGAATCTTCCTGACTGGTCGTTGTCTGAAAATACTAATGCTAACTTCTTTTGGAACGATTATGTGCTGTTCTCATGTTTGGAGTTCAGCCCCAAATTTCACTTTAACTCTCTTGGATTCAATTCAAAGAAGAGCGATTCGCCTAATTGATGAAGAGAGTTTGACCGATCCTCTCGAAACATTAGAGCACAGGCGTATGGTTGGTGACTTGTCTCTTTTCTACAAGTACTATCACGGAATAGGATTGATCCCCCCAAGGGGAAGATTCTTGAGGCCTACTACCGAAAGGAATTTTTCCCAAAAATTACAACCTATCCTTGTTTAAGAAGGCGGTTCATCGCCATCTATCCTTGTTTCCGCATTCTACTCTCAATGCTTTGAAAGCTAATGGGGTTACCATTTGCAAGTGAATTAAACATAAAAAAAATAACTTCAGGCATCAATGTGCCAACCTTAGGAAGAATATAAGGCTCTTTGTTTTCGAGAATAGTGGTTAGAGTTTTAACAAGTAATAAGGCTAGCAGGTCAGCCTTTTCCTTGGAAGTTGTCGCATCAAGTAAAGGTGAAAAATTTGAAGATGTAAAATTCTTTCCAATCGTCCTTGCAAATACACAAAAGGACTGGGAACCGTTTGGACTGTTGATAAGCCTCTGGTGCATTTTACGATCAAAATCACTTTTTGCCTCGCCAATACCTTGTTTACAAAAATTTCGTGCATCTACAAAGGTGGTCCCAGTCTCGACTGAAGGATTAACTCGCTAATGACGACATGCGCGATTCTTGTAGGAGACAGCCCGAGTACAAATTTGGCTGAACCAAGATTTACTAGAGGCAGACTTATTTTGGGAACGGAAAATTGAGCATTCCCATACCAACCAGACTAGTTTCAGCAGACTTCTTGCTATAGAAAAAAAGTAAAGAAGTCTCCTAATTTTTCCCAGTTTGCAGAGTTAAAGTGCCAAATTTTACGGGGCTGCGTCTGATGTGAGACGAAGGTGGTATATGATGTGAACGGGAAGCTGCTACAAGTTTGTGATAGGAATTTCCAAACGGTGATGTTACTGTGATTTTATGCGTTTTGGAGAATTTGTAAAGAAAAGATTGAGTAGATTAGGTTAATGAGTATCTACATCAGGAATTCTTGTGGGTTTCTCAACCATTTACGATAGTCCATAAGTGATGCCGAAAGCTGCTGCCACCCTTCTCGTATCGTCAGTTCGGGAAGAAAACCTTAATCAGGAGATGTTGTGTACGTTGAAGTTACCAAGAAAGACAACCTCAGCTTTTGAATAATTAGCTTATAGATGATCCAAGGTTACGGAGAGATAAGAAAAGAGCTGATTGTATGAGGGACCATTTGGAAACAGATAAATTGAACAAATAAATATTACTTCGCTTTTGGGGCAGATTTTCAGCCAAATCACACCATGATTAGCGAATTATAATGTCTTTTCTCGCTGATAAGACGTGCAAGTCGTAATTAGGGCAAAACAAAAAAGCATATTGATGGATGAGGAGACTTCAGTTTCTGTCAGAGACAGCACATGGGGTATTTCATTCTAAAGGAGTTGATGAACCGAGTTTAGATTTGAGTTTAGCCCCCGAAGGTTATAGAACTGAATTTTGAATGAATTATTTGAAAGAGGTTTGGCCGGTGGTACATTAGTATTTTCCGTCGATTTTGGATTCCCTCGCTCACGCTCCAGCCGGACATCTGAACGGAAGGGTAGTTTACGTCCGGAATTCTCCGCACGAAAAGAGTCCATCATCATCGAAAGAAGTGATGCGTGAGGTGGTACTACCTCGGACGACTGAAAACTCCAGTCTAGCAACTACCATAAATTAAATGGAATTATCTTGTATGAATTTGCTTATAAGCCCTCTCCTAACTGCTCGTATGACTTCAGATTAGATATTTTATGGACGCGGTGATTGAAAATGTCTGCTAAACTGCAATCCTAATTGAATCTAAGAACAAACAACTTTTTTCCAAATTGTATAGATATAGATCAAATTCTGTATGTGTATCACAAATTTCGAGTTTCTTGTTGGCTGAGTCCTCCAAACCCTCTCCTAACTGCGTCCATGGCTTTAAATCCACGGTTGAGATATTTATGTGAATAATGTGGATTCTAAACTGAGTCAAAGAAAAAACTATAAGAGGGCCCCTTGCACAGAAGGGCCCTTGTGCACTGCACAATCCTGTCCCCTCATAGCTACGTCACCGAAATTCGACCAATGTTACCTTATGATATCTAACAAACAAACAGATTAGTTTTTTCTTACATAGGATTTAAAAGCAGACCAAATAAAGAACTAAAAATTAAAAAGTTAATAATTAGGCAAATTATAAAAAAAAATAAAAAGGGAAGTCATGGTATTGCACAAGAATATTTCGTTCTCATTTGAACTTCTCAGTAGTAATGAAAGTGTTACTAAAAAACTTAGTTAAAATTATTTCAAGTCAAATAGTCCAAAAAAGATACTATTAAACTGTAGGTAGAAATAATAATAACAAAGTAATAATAAGCGACTCAGTTAAAACTAAATAGCCCGCGAAATTTGAAATTTAGTTTCGTTCTCTCTTCTCCCTCTTATTGGAACCAGCTGGGAATATAACAAAAACGTACGTGATTCGTATGCAACGGAAGAAAAGAAAATTGAATTCCGGGCCTAATGTTGGCCTGAGTTCGATAGAAATACAGTCTGGGCCCTTAAACTAAATAAACCCAAGATGTACAATGCCAGGCGCCTATTTTATTCCTATCACGTAGCTCCCATAAAGCTTCTGCCAAAAATTAAAAAAATATGAGGTAAACATTCAACTTTTTGCCCCTATGCATTTAGATTTTTCAACATAAGATAAAATATCAAAGTAATCTCTTCCGTCAAGTCGTAGAAAATGCCACAATTTTTCATTTTTATTTGCATTTGGCTTATAACATTCTAAAAGCGTTTTAAACTACGAGGCAGCCAAACCATTACTGCTGAATAAATAAAAGCATTACTAGATTTTTCATGTCACTCTACTAAGATAGGTTACAAGTTCGGTGCCATTACAGTTAGGTATTATGAATCTGTAAATTCATCGATTTCCGTCTGTCGCACAACAAATTTATATTACCCTTCCTCGCGTCTTTAATAAAAATTTTCAGTAGTAAAGCGTAAGGTCGCAAATCAAATCTAATGTTCAAATTAGTGGTAGTATATTAATTCAAATCCAATGAATAAAATAAATAACATATAAAATGCAATTATCTCTAATCAATTCGATCCAAAACAAATTTTTCTTAAACTAGATCTCAAAGGACCCGAAGGAAATCATTACGAAAAGTAATCCACTATGTATTAAAGATCAAACACTTTTCAGCGGTTTTACTCAACTTGATTAGTTTGTGCTCCTCTTTCATCCCCATTTATTGAATATCAAAGCGTTTTTACAAGCGAGATAAATTCGCATTCCTTGGAGTATAATATTGCGTAAAATAAAATAAATTTACCGAGCTGAAATCATTTTATTTACTCACACCCGAAATTGAAAAAGGGTGACTGAAAGGGAGAAGCATACTAATTGTTTAATCCAATAAAGCCCGGCTCGAAGAAAAATGTTTGGTCATGTATATTCATTTCGTTAGGACACTGAGAGCCCTTGGGAAAATTAAGGGTCTTATCAGAACATTGAATTTTTAACCTTCATTTTTTACACGGCTCTCGAAGCATTTAATTAAATCCCATTCTAGTTCCCTATAATTATTCCATGACACGTACAATGTAAACACTGTGGCATATACATATTCGAAAAATGTGGCGTTGAATAAAAATTTTAATTAAGTAAAAAAGTTCGTGAACCCTGCGTTAGACAGGGCAGTGGGAACGTGGTCAATAGCAAACCTATTGTTGGCTAAATCGATTAAATGGTCAAGGTCAGGGAAATAACGAGGAAGAGTAGACAGTAAGTTTCATAAATGTTTCTCACTCAGTGGCTGCATTTAGTAACATTATCGCCGCGAAGTAAAATTTGTCCTGGTTTTGCAATTTTCTCCTTTCTCTATCAAGCTCGCCTGGAAAGTCCGTGAAGTAGCAACACTATCGAAAACTAGGGCTAGTCTATCCATCACAATCTTTTGTGTCTTGGAATAAACTTCGAATTAGATTGGAGATTGTCTTCGGTAATAGTACGATACGTGTCAGACGTTAATAGATTTTGTGAAACACAAGCTAGCCCTTTAAAAATATTGACTGAATTTTTTGTTGCTACTTTGTTTGTTATTACTTTCTTAAAGAAAGTTTCTTTTAAGTTTTAACCTTTAAAATACAGCGAGAATTATCCATTTCTAATGCAAAGGACAGATTGCAAACTCTTCTGTCATTCTACCATTCGTGATCAGTTTCAGATCTGAGGGTTTCCGTCACCTCAAATTTCTCGATTTTCAAAGTTACCTTGCCTTTGTCAGAGAATGATAATCTTGCTAGAAGCGTCGCAAAAAAGATTTGATTTATGATTTCAGTCACTGTAAATGTCATTCCAATCAAAATTACACAGAGTGTAACAATAATGATTTAGGCAAGTTTGATTGCCTTATTCGTCGCTTATATCTCCCTAAAATTCCTAAGTCAGTGGTTCTTAACATTTTTTACGTTGAGCCTCTTCTAAGTATAAAAAATATATTCATACCCCTCTTAAGTAATTTTAATGCTAGAATTAAAAAAAAACTGACGACATTTATTTTTCAATTATAAAATGTAAATTAAAACTCTGGTATTCACCCTTAAAATAATTAAGTACATATAAATATGATAATTACATAATCATCAATACATTTATATTAATCCACCACAATTATGTTGCACCTACCAATATAAATTTCTCTAACGGGTCACGTTGTTGAATTCAAAAATTTATAGTCAACATTTTCAAAGAAATCGAAATTTTCAATAAAAATCAAAAATTCGAATGTAAGTCCAAATAAGTCCGAAATTTTGAAAAATATCAAAAGTTTTAAAATTATGCCAAACTTTTAATTCGAAAATTTGAAAAATAAGGGGAGACGTTTAAAATATTGCGACTATTAAAAAAAATCAAAATTTTGAAAAAGGTCGAAATTTTCATAAAAAGTCAAAGTTTTGAAAGGTTCTAAAAAGTTTAAATTTTGAAAAGTGTCGTAAATTTCATAAAAACTTAAAGAGTTTAGAGGAGTTTGAAAAAGGTTGAAATTTTAAAAAATGTCTAAAATTTAATAAAAAGTTAAAATTTTAAAAACAAAACAAAAATTTTCCAAAGAGGTCGAAATTTTCAGAAAAAAAGTCGTAATTTTAAAAAAATTCGGAATATTGAAAACAGTCAAAACTTAAACAAAATAAACAATCTTGGAAACTGCCGATAGACGTGAAAACTTAAAACTAGGAAATATGTAGTATAGTTCGAACCCACAAGTCAGAATATTGGAAATATTTGAAAGTAAATTCTTTCCAATTGACCCACCTCTTTATATTTGTGGTTTAGATGCTTGTATCGTATGGAAACGAATCTAATATTTATTCATAATAAAATACCTTTTGATATGCTCTAATGTTAGCAATAAAATATACTTTTAACATTAGGGCATGTTGGTAACGCGTGATGGTGATGCGTGATGGTCATGCGACACCACAAGTTTATCCAAAATCGCTCAACGAGCCTAAAGAAGTTTTCACTTCAAACAAAGACAAAATTTTAACAAGAAGTAAACATTTTCAAAACTTTTCAAATAGAAAAAAAAAGAAATTCAGCCAAGAGCGAGTCGGGCTCCATACCAATTACTAATAGTGCAGAGTCAATAGATCAAATTAAATCATTTTTGCTTATGTATGAATTTGAAATTTTATCCAAATTTTCTTGTGTTATAATTGAAAAAAAAATTTTCTATATTCAGATGTACACACTTTTTTCTAGAATCAATCCAAATATTTATGAAACTGATAATATCTCAAATAAAAAACATTCATTCGTAATTATCAATAAGTCGATGACTAACAGTTTCTCAGATCGCCATGGATCGCGTTAAAATGTCCGATCAAACCGCAATTACTGCGTTGCGTCCAATTTAATAAACTAGTGATAACTCCAAAAATATTCGTCTAAATGAAATAATGTGAGGGACAAATTGATCTGCATTCTATCCTTCAGCTAAATCAAGTTTTTTATTTAAAAAAACTTATTACTATATGAGCCAAAAAGACTTGGAATGCAAGCACCTATTTTTCCATAAAATATTTTTTTTTCTCAACAACTATTATAATATTGAAAAAACGTACACTTTTCCGACATTCTATAGCCCAATATCTACTAACCCTAATATAATATAAATTTTATCTTTAGAAACCTAGGAGAACGAGGGGGGAGGGTGATCACGTTTTGAACTGTACCTTTAAGACGATTGGACCAAAAATTATGAAAAAATTATTTTGGGATCCTTAGAGGTAGTTGTTTTAAATGATACCTCACACAATATACTAATTAAAACTTGATTTGTTCGAAACCAAATTGGCCCCCCATTTTATCCTGTGCAAAATTTCAAATTTCTACGTTACATAATTTTCGAGAAAAACCTCTTTGTAACAAACGGACGGACGCATATGAGAGTGAGATTATAAGGATTCCGGCTTTTCCTTTTAAGGAACGAAACCCTAAAAAGGATCGAAATATTTTCAAAATTTAAAAAATTATCAATTCGAAAAAAAAACTAAATTTGAAAAAGCCCAAATTTTCAAAAAAGTTCGAAATTTTTGAAACATTCAAAACTTTAAAAAAAGGTGAAATTTCAAAAATTTTGAAATTTTAAAAAACATTGCAATTTTAAGAAACTCCAAATTTTGAAAAAATAATTTTCAATTAAAAAATAAATGTAAATTTTCAAAAAATTGGACATTTTCATCTGAAAAGCTCTAATTTTTTAAAAGATTAAATCGGACATTTAAAAAACCACAAATTTGTAAAAGTTTGCAAAAAAAGTTTTCACGTCAACACTTTTTCGTATTGACGTGACATTGCAGCTAATTATGTGGCTTTCATGTCAAATTAGAAAAAAATCCCTTAACCTTTTTCAGAGATATGTCTTAAAATCGTTTTCATTTTTTGAACTTTGAACTACCTCAAAAACTAAGCGTTTATGAGCACCGTTAAAATAAAAATTTTGGGAAAACATTATTTGAAATGACAACTTTGAAAAAAAAATTAAAACATGAAAGTCACGTACATTTTATTAAAAAATATCAAAATTTCCTATCTTAACTTTCCCTAGAATGACTAAGTTAACTTTCAAAATTTTCTCTCATCCATCAGACTTTCTAATCTTTTATTGTAATTTCAAATTTAAGTTTACGGCAAAAATTTTAAGAAAAAGGCAAAAATTGAAGTTTATGTAATTTTTTAGTTTTTTCCAAAATTTTCATTGTTAACTGAGTGTTTTTATAAATTGCATTTTTTAACTTCTGGTTTCAATCAACACATTTTGAGTATTTATTCATAGTTTCAAGTTTCATTTTACTGTTTTTTTTTCATTTCTTTTCGAAATTTCGACTTTTGTACTTGTTTTATTTTATCAAACTATTTACGAAGTTATTAATGTTGATTGCTTTACATATTTTTGAAGTAAGTTTTTTCATTTATTTGTTTATGATTTCCAATCAAGGGTTCCCAACATAGAATTCTAAAACCCTAGAATTCCGATCGCGCGGTAGACACCACTTATTTTATGTTTTTCAGTGACTTTTTTCTGTGCCAACTTTAGGTCAAAATGAAAAAAAATCTACTAGCTGAAAATAAATATGACGATTAATAATAAAAAGACTATTTACCAACAAAATTTAATATTTTCGCTGACCTGGTCTTATTTTTGACGAGTAAAAAAAAACGTTATCGTCCCCTGCAACGGTTTATTGAATATTTTAAATATTTTTTTTATTGTGGTTGCACAGGCACGGGCACAATTTGGTGCCCGCCAGCATTTGATTGGGATCCCTGCTTTAAACAGGCTGGCACACCGAATGAAAGAACGAACGAAAGAAAGAAAGAAGGAACGAACGAACGAACGAACGAACGAACGAACGAACGAACGAACGAACGAACGAACGAACGAACGAACGAACGAACGAACGAACGAACGAACGAACGAACGAACGAACGAAAGAACGAATACTTTGGGAAATGAAACTTAAAATATTTTTTTTTAATTTAACTATCATATCAATAAAATCGAAAAAAAATGAATAACATAATAACAATAATGTCATGAAGTACCGGCAACATTAGAACAATAAACCAAATTTTCTTAGAATTTTCTCTCACACAAGTTGCATAAACTTTGTAAGTTTCAAGATAGCTCTGTCACAGAAGGGGGGGCTAAGTAGTACACAAATTCTAAAACCAATAATTGGGATAACTATCAAGTGAGACTAAAACAGGGATTGGAATACTGTCCGACTAGACTTAAAACCCCAGTGGACATATGTAATCAATATCGCTATCAAAAAAGCTTACGAAGAAAACTGCCTAATAAAGATGAGGAAGCCTAAGCGGCAGACCGTCTGGTGGAATCCCGAACTTTCTCGTTAGGGGCAGAAATGCTTAAGAAATTTAACCTGGCAAAAAGGACCGCACGTTGGGAAGAATATAAAACCTCAAGACGAGAATATGTAAGTGTAATTAAAAAAGCAAAAGAGATTCTGTAGGAAGAATCCCCGGAATATGCTAGGCTCCAGACATTGCAGCATTGCAAAACAACAATCAGAGTATATTGGGATCCTGGCGACCACAGCAGAATATGCGCATTCAAAGAAGGAGTCTTTGGCTTTTACTTCAGGCGCACTTTCCGGATGCGTACCCCTTCCTGCACAATAAGACAGCCAAGACATTGATGTACCACAAAATCAGGGATGAAATGAAAGCTGGAGAATAGCTAACAAACTGTCCGACATAACCAGCATTATATGGGCGACAAATAGTCTCAAACCATGTAAATCAGCTGGACAAGACGGAGTACTACCAATAATGCTACAACAAGGAGTTGAAGCACTAGCTTCACTCTCGTGCACAATATTCAGGGCCTGGGAACAGGATATCTGTCTCTGGACTGGAGAAAGACGAGAGTGGTCTTATACCTAAACCGTGGCGAAACACATACGCCCAGGTAAAGTCTTTCAGGTTAATCAGCTAGACATCATTCATGCTCAAGACAATGCAGGTGATAGTGTTGCGCGTTATCGGTTCCAATGATTAACACTTGGTGAATTGTAACCATTTTATTTTCAACACAACAATTTTAATTCACTAACACTGTTTAATTAACTAACTTATTCATTGACTTCTAACTAACTAAACTAACCTGACTGAGGGAAAGTGGACCGCCTTATATAGGTCCCATTTCGGGTTATAAAAGGAATTCAGCAGATAAGGCTTATCGTTTGCCAAAATTTCTGGAGTGCTTATCTGCCGTTTGATTTATTATCGCGGCCGCATCCCCTTGTTACATTTTCTAGAAAATTTCCAATTAAAATTTTTGTTACACTGCCTCCCTCTTAAGACTAATCGTCCCGATCACCGTACCACTTTCATCTTAGTCCTTGGGCTACGCTGGATGCTGTATACCAAGTCGTTGATCCTCTTCGGCACTTTGTACGGCCCTTTTCAAGATGGCGTAAACTTCGATAAAACTCCTTTCCTCCGATTAGGGTTGTATACCCATACCAATTCGCCCTCACTGAAACCACCATGGTTGGCATTCACGTCATAACGTGTCTTCATCCGGTCCATCACCAAGTTGATCTTTGTCTGCACTAGGGCATGCGTCTCCAACATCGCTTTTCTCAAGCCGTCTACGAAACCCATCGCCTCCCTGGGGGTCTCCCTTGGTGATCCAAACACCAAGTTACATGGAAGCCGCAGTTCCCCCCCGAAGATCACTTTTGTCGGAGTCTGACCCGTAGTTTTATGAATTGCCACGCGATAGGCCATTAGAAACAGTGGTAGTTGTCGGTCCCAGTCTGTCTGATGCTTGGAAACGACCTTCGAAAAATGTTCCTCGAAGGTCCTGTTAAATCCTTCCACCATTCCATCAGACTGTGGATGAAGAGGTGTCGTTCGAGTTTTATTCTCTCTTATATATCTTGAAAGACCCCCGATTCGAAGTTCCTTCCTTGGTCCGAGTCTAGTTCCAAGGGAACACCAAATCGACAGATGAGGTTGTCCACAAGAACCCTCGCGACTGTGGTAGCTTCCTGGTTTAGGATAGCATAAGCTTCAGGCCATTTACTGAAATAATCCATGGCCACCAGGATGTATTTGTTTCCATAGTGTGATGCTGCGAACGGCCCTGCCACATCAATTGCAATTCTTTCAAATGGAGCTCCCAAATTATACTGCTTTAGGGCCCCTTTGGTTCTTGTACGAGGAACCTTGGATGCAGCGTAGGTAACACATTTTTAAATTTTCTCCAGGGTCTTGTTCATCCCTAGATGACCACCCCAGAGGTTCCATTGTGCACCTCCCGCAAAACCCGTGGAACCACCAACTGCAAGTTGACACGCTTTCCATCTGCTCTTTCCTATGCACTCTTCAGCATCCCATCCTCTACCGGAGGGATTTCCATTGCTCCCACAAATTTTTAAGAGCTAATCTGCTGTCGGAAACCTCATTCTGGTCTATCTCCAGCTTCTTTCCACTCCAACATGGGTCCGATATCAGCGTCGCTCTTCTGTAGCTCTCGAAGACCTTCAACAGTCCATCCGTCTTCTGGCTGGACAGACGTGACCCTTACATCCACCATGTCCTCATGGTCCTCAACTCGTCTGCAGTGTTTGCAATCCCCACATGGTCTTCTAAACAAGGCGTCAGCCTGGTTATGCTGTCGTCCCGGTCGATGATGCAGCTTAAACTGATACTGTTGAAGCCTTTCTAACCACTTAGCCGTCTGTCCTTCTGCGTTCTTCGTTTGGAGTAACCAAGAAAGCGCCGAATGATCTGTCCTAATGAGAAATTCTTGCCCATACAAGTATACAAAGTGTTCCATGGCCTTCACTATCGCAAGAAGCTCCTTTCTGGTTGTGCAGTAGTTCCTCTCCGGCTTCGTCAGGATCTTGCTGTAATATTTGATAACTCTTGCTTCACCGCCTTGAACTTGAGATAGCACAGCCACTATGCCGACGTTGCTGACATCAGTGTCCAACACGAATTTCCCATTTTGCTGATGATAAACCAAGATAGGGCTTGTGCACAAGGAGGACTTCGGTTTTCGAAAAGCGATATCACAGAATACGGCGTTCTTCTTTCCGTTAGTCTGTGTAACGGCGCAGCGATGATGGCGAAACCTTTCACAAATCTTCTGTAATAGGTGCATAACCCCAGGAACCTCCTCAATTCATGTTCATGTATCGATAGCAGTACCTGCAACCAGGGGCTGTCCGCAGAGTGGGGTATTGTCATCCCTCCTGTAAAGTCTTGTGGTCGATGATCTACTGAAGGTACTAGAACTAGAAGGATATCATGCGCAAGTATACGCAGATGATTTAACCCTACTAATCGGAGGCAAATTTTCAGGGCACATTCATCATTAATGCAATGGGCACTGAACATTACAGAAAGGCGGTATTTAGCAGAAAGAGTAACAATGAACCCTGCGAAAACCACGAGCAGCAGGTAGTTGCATTCAGTAAAAAAAGAAATCTTGATGACTTAAAGAGGCTTAGTTTAGGAAGGCAGATTCCGCTGAACAGCGAAGTTAAAAATGTTGAACTTACTTTAGATAGCAAGCTTGGCTTAGGTGCTTATGTGGAAAAAGTTATTGCCAAAACTACTATGATAGGCATGATAGGACAACAATGGGGACTCAGACCAACGGTGATCCACTGGATATATTCAAAGGTTATAGTATCCATAATAAGATATGGATCTTTAATCTGGTGACCCAAAAAAAAGATAGCAGCAAGGTACAAATGAAAGCTTGCTTAGGAATAACAGGGGCGATGCAAAAACGCCCACTGCAGCCATGGAAGCACTGCTATGTTTGTCTCCACTTCATCTAGTGGTGGAGGCGGAGGCCCTGTCAGCAGCGTACAGGCTAAAAATAAACGGATATGAAATGGAATCATCCAGATTAATATGTCATAGAGAAATATTTAAGCAGATCTGTGAGAAACGTACAGCCATCGGACAGATCAAAGAGAATTCCTAACTTTCACAAACCCTACCGGGTAGAAATACTGGAAAGGGGAGCGCAGTTAGTAGAACCAAAGAGAGAAAATGGATCAGCCTGGCTCACAGATGGATCCAAAACAAGGATAATTACTGGTGCATGAATAGCCGGCAAAGAACCAGGGAATGAATTTTACATAAACCTGGAAACTCCGGCAACCGTATTTTGGGCAGAAGTTACTGCAATAACAGCCTATGCTGAACAAATGATCTATGGCGACAGCCAAGCAACACCAAATGCGCTACGAGCATGCGAAATTAACTTCAGAACGGTCAAGGATTGTGTTGATAAGCTAAACAAATTAGCACAGCACAACACAGTTATACTTTGATAGCTTGAGACCTATCGGGAATTCAAAGGAAATGAAAGAGCATACCTTCTAGCCAAAAAGGGAGCCGAATTTTCTCTAGTAGGACCGGAACCTACGTGTCCGTTTGCCTACAGGGCGGCAAGAGAGGCCATAAAGGAACCACTAAGGATAGTAGGAAAAAATACAGCACTTACTGGGGGGGTGGCAATAGCCTGAGGCAATCGCGGATGTTCGTTGACGGACCATCATAAAAGAGAGCTAGGGAACTCTAAAGTTAAGCAAAAATCAGTTGGACTATTTACGGGACACTGTGCCCTAATGAAACATCTTTCAACAATTGGAATAAAAGATAATTCTACTTGTAGAATGTGTAGGGAGGAAGAAGAAACTTCTTTACACATATTATGTGAATTCCGGCTCTGGAAAGGGATAGACATTCCAGCTTTGGGAACGCTCTAACTGAACCAAGGACAATAGTGGAAACACCCATAAAGGAAGTACTAAAACGTTTCATTTTTTGCATAAATGATATTATGCAGTTATTACATTTATTAATATCTCTATAGTATATGCTTCTATATTTGAAAGGAATCATAGAAAATACAGATTCAAGAGCCTTAGCAATTTTAATAATTTACACTGTAATCAAGTCGAAATATAACAGTGTGGATATGCTGCTTCGATGAATAGGCGCAAATAAAGTTCATACTGCTCATTTTAGTTCATTCTGTTAAAACAGGTGGAACCTTTCACGAATGTGCGCTTTAAATATAAAAATCGAAGAGCTTTAACTCAATAAAAAAGCATGAAATGTAAGACTTATTGCTTCTTGAACTGAAGAGGGCAATCACTACTGAAATAC
Organism: Dastarcus helophoroides; assembly: GCA_028583605.1. Classification (NCBI taxonomy): domain Eukaryota; kingdom Metazoa; phylum Arthropoda; class Insecta; order Coleoptera; family Bothrideridae; genus Dastarcus; species Dastarcus helophoroides. Next base: position 14,206,781 of record CM053333.1, read on the forward strand.
GTATCAAAGAGGGTATTTTGGTAATAATTTCAGAGAAATGGTAGATATAAGGTTTCGCACTTTTTTATTGAATTTAATAACTGTTTATGTAAGGAATTAATTTGGCCTCAAAAGAAAATACTTTGACCATACTCGAATTAATTACGAGGAAGTTGTCAACCACTAATGGAGTATCCTCTTTAGAATATTCCATCCTTATACCTTTTTCCTCAGCTTTCATTATCTAAAAATTATTCACAGCCAATTTCAATGCCATGAATATTAATGTTGATCCTTTTACGTAATAGAAACTTATACCACAACCTGAGCTTTGCGATAAATTAGAACAGAGAAGTGAACACTTTGTTAAACTAATTGAATACAGAAATTATTCAGGGAAGGTTTAGGAGATATAGTTATCGAAATGAGCTCAACGATTAACCATAAGCACTTAAGGCGTCGGCTGGAATAGAGGCACTGTTTGTATGAGTTTGTTTTCACTCCATTATGCCACGGCATTTCCTTCAATCAGTCGGTTTTATTTATTTTCGAAATTTCATATTGTAAACGCGCAGCGACTTATTGCGGTAATTGTCTGAGTTCAATATTAAATCTGATTCGTTAGCAGCCTAATAGAAGCACAAAGTTTTCGACATTTTGGCTTAGTAAGTTTAATAAATCGCTACCCAACACTTAAAAGACTTTGAGAGAGCTCGGTTATTAGTGAAGAGGAAGCGAACCTGCTAAAAATTTTAACCCCTTACTTGGGAATTAATGGAAATGAATTTCTATATTTTAACCGAGTTTTAGCTGCAGCCAAAATTCGGTTTTATTTCAAGTAAATATTGTAGAATCTGTACAACTGTAAGTCGAATTTGCAATTTTAAGTTTGACCTACCTACAACTGCAAAGCTGACCTGCAATAGCTTTGACTTAGTTCTTCCTAGAATTTACATTCTACTTACCAGGTATAAGGTCGAATTTCAATAATTTAGGACCGACTTAACAATTATTGTTAAGTTCGACGTTTCGACTTACAATAGGCTATTTGACTAATTTTGGAAAATTGTTTTAAATTTTTCTTTATTTCATAACAAGCACACTACTTTGATATTTTATGGAGATCTTATGTATTATCAATAAAATTCTTTAGCATCAGTTTTAAGAGTTTTAATAAAATCAATTTTTATTTATGAAAATTTGATCATTTTAAAAAAATTTCGACATTTTTCTCAAAATGTTGATTGCCTTTAAAATTGTGTTATGGTTTTAAGACCATTTTAATAATTTTAAGATTAAATGTTTTTTCTGTTTCTCTTTTAAGGTCAAAATTTTGATTCAATCGCGAAAGTCTTCTTCCTCAATATTGAGTTCAATTTAAAATCGAATTTTTAAAGAAGTTAGAAATTTTAAGTTGCCTGTAGTAACTTGATAAAAATTTTCGAAATTTTTCTCAAAATTTAGTCTTCTTAAGATTATAATTTTCTTTAAGGCGAAGTTTTTAGAAAAAATAAATAAAATTCTCAAGTTTATATTGGTTGACAACTTTTGTCAATAGATAGTTTCAGCACATTCTTTTGTATTATCAATCTGTTCAGAGTATACTGTTTTCTTGTTAATTGGACTTTCACCTTTAATTTAGTGAACAAATTGTATCGATTAGTTATTTAATTTTGATTTTATCCTAATTTAATATTGAAAGAACAAGACACGTATTTCATATATATTTTATTGTATTTCTTCCGAAAATCCAAGAAGCAAGCATACAAGAAGTTATGTGTCGTATATGGGAATAAAATGAAGCCTTGAAAGAAATTCAATGTTAAGATTTTGTTCTGCTCATTTTTTACTGAAAAATGTGCAACGATCTGGTAGTCCAGTTGAAGGAATTCTGCAGAATTTTGACCAAATCAAACGATTAATTTAAATGTGTAGGTTCAACGACTTACCAAAATGAACGATAGAGTTCAAGAAAAGCTCCCACCATTAGCAAATCGTCAGGGTGTTGTTTTTCAGAAAGACAATGCAAAGTTCCACACATCTTTGGTCATTTGGTAAACGTGATTGGAATTAGATTGGGATGTGTTGTCACATCAATCATATAGCCCTGACCTTACGCCTTCATATTAGCATTTATTTCGTTCCGTTCGCTCCTTAAAAGATAATGACGCTGATAATGTAAAATCGAATTAAACTCAGTTTTTTTCTGGCAAAGTCAGAAGTTTTATGAACATGGAATTATGACAGTATCTAAAAGACGACAAATGATCATTGACAAAAACGGACAATACCTAATTGAATAAAATTATATTTTTAAGCAAAAATTTTGAATTTTCTTTCTCATTTAAAATCTGCAATTACTTAGTTCCCAAATAAAGGTTTAAAATTTTGTTTTAAAAATATAAAATTGAAAGTATTTTCTTATAATTTTGAGGTGGATTTCTAGTTGTAAATTTTAACGAAATTTAAGGTTCTATTAGAACCCAAGAATATCTTTGATTTAAACTGGACATTTGAAAATGTTTCTAAAGATTTGGATATTTCACTGAAAATCTTAATTTTATAGATATTGAATTTTTCTGAACATTTTCATTTTGATTATTGTTGTTATAGAAATATTTTCCTTGAAATTAACCCTTTTCTCAATTTTTAAGGCTTTTTATTATCTCATGTCTCTTATTATCCTTGTAACAATGAACATTAACCGAACGTAATAATGATAATTAAACAATTTATAGAAAGTCGGCTGCACAGATAACAATTTAAAACAACATTGTTAGATACATTGACTTAGTTACTACACTCTGCTTAGTATTAAATACCTTTGCATATAATTACTAATTAAAATTATCGCAGAAGATAACTAACTGAAATTCTCACTAAAGGTAGTAACCCAAATTTGCATATGCACGTGACTTACCCATTTTATCTGTTTTGAGACTACGCACAAAACAACGTACTAGTAAACAGCTCGGGGTTGTGAATAATTGACTAAACTAATTTGTATGCATCCTCAAAATCCACAGAAAATCGAACCGAATTATATGTAGTAGCGGAGACAGCGTTTGCACGAGAGAAAACGTTGTATAACAAACTTTTCTTTACCATGTCTTTCGCCCATCAATTCTATTTTAATCTAATACGCTTCGTAAGGGTTCTATGTTGGCAAAAAATAAAATCCAACTGTACTTTACTAACCCGTGCCTGAAAATATAAAAATCTAACAGGCGTTAAATACATTTTGTTTCCTTTAACAAAGTTGGCATTTTCTTTTAACTTTTTCAACATTTTAGAAGAAAAATTGATTTCTCTTAATAAAAATGCGTATTCCACTTTTTTATGAATTTTTTTTTCAAATTTTAAATAAAGTTTTTTTCTCTAAAGGAAAGCAATAGGTATCCGTTACTAACTTTTCAAATTTAAAGCAAACTTTGCTTTAGTCCAATAAATTTAACATATCAGACTCCGGAACTTTTCCGAGAGAAAATTGCCCTTCGCGGGGATTAAAGTAAAGTAGGGGCGTATTTTAGGTCAATATGTTGATTATAATAAAGGACGAATTCTCTGAAAAGTCTTTAGAAGCATTTAATAAAAAGGATAGATACGCATATCGTTCAAAATATTATGATAGCAAAGCCTCTGTCTCCTAAAACTCTTCAAAAGCAATAGAAACGAAATAGCATCAAAAGAACGGATGGAAAAGCATAGCGCTAAAAATATTAACAATGTCAAAGTAGAGATTCTTCAAATGCGAAAAGGATGATAAATCAAAAGACCAAGAAATAAAAAAAATAAACATACGAGGGTAAATCAAATATGAACCGGAATTTGTTTTCAAAAAAATTATTGGTACAAGATACATATATGAAAGTTATTAACTATTTTTCTACATAGTTTCCCCATTTTGCTATGCATTTTTCCCAACGGATTGAGAGTTTTTAATGCCATCATCATAAAAAGAAGAGAGGCGTATTTGCAGCTAATTGCGCATAAATGTCTCAACAGCAGCATCATCATGGAATGGCACACCTCCTAGACCTTCTTTCAGTGACCCAAACATATTGTTGCGCGTTATCGGTTCGAGGATTAATACTGCATGAATTGTAACCACTTTATTTCCAAACTGAACTCGGAACACTACAATTGTAATTCACTTAACTACCAACTAATTAACACTGTTTAATGAACTAACTTATTCATTGACTGAGTAACTGAGGGAAAGCCGACCGGATCGTCTATTTATAGATCCCGGGTTCTAGAAGGAACGAGCAGATAAGACTTATCGTTTGCGGAAATTTCTGGAGCGCTTATCTACCGTTTGCTTCATTATCGCGGCCGTTTTCCTTTATCAAATTTTTCTGGAAAAATTTCTTAGCTACTAAATTTTATAATTACATTTTGTTATACTGCCTCCCTCTTAAGATTGATCATTCCGATTAGTTCCAATCAGTCACTTCGCCAGTATATTTGCACACTGTTGAGGTGTACCACTTTTATCTTTGTCCTGGGGATACGTTGAATCCTCTATACCAAGTCGTTGATCCTCTTCAGCACGTTATACGGCCCTTCCCAAGATGGCGTAAATCATAATCGCATGGTGACAAGTCGGGACTACAAGGAGGGTGTTCTAATGTTGTCCAAATGCATTTCTTCTAATTTTTGACGTGTCATATTGACTGAGTGGGGGCGAGCATTGGTCGTGAAGCAGAATCACATTTCTGACCGAAAATTCTCGCCTCTTTCGCTGATATGCACGTTTTGCTTCATCCAATAGGAGACAGTAGTAAGCAACATTAACCGTATGACGTTCTTGCAGAAGATCGACGTGCACAACTCCTTTAAAATCCCAAAACACTGTCGCAAGAAACTTTCCAGCTGAGGGGCGATTTTTTGCCTTGACGGGTGCACCTTCCCCCTTTGTTTTCTCCGCCATGCTTGCTTGTTTGGATTCAGGGGTGTAATAGTGGACCCAAGTCTCACCTAACGATACATTGCAAAAAATCATCACCTTCACGTTGAAAATGTCCAAGATTGCGCTGACAAATCTCCAGACGTTGTTGTTTCTGTTCTTCAGTCAAAAGACGAGGTACCTACCTGGCAGAAATTTTTCGAAACCGCAGCTTATCTGTAATCATGGATTCAGCACTCCTAAAGCTTATCCCTATCTGAGCTGCAATTTCACCAACAGTTAAACGGCGATCCCCTTCCAAAAGGCGTTAAACAGCGTTAATCTTGCCCGCAGTTACACTGGTCCGAGGATGACGGGCATGGGGTTCATTTTCAACTTGAGTTTGTCCTTCGAAAAATGTTTTGTGCCATTCATGCACTTGAGTTTTCTTCAAACAAGTTTCCTCAAAGTATGCTTCTAGTCTACGAAGAATTTTGGCTGGCTTTATATCTTGAACGGCAAGAAATTTAATCATAATGCGCTGCGCAACGTGCGGGTGAACCTCTTGCTCTCTCATTGTATTTACAACTGACGAATGGCGAGAACGGAATTCGCTTGAGCTCAAAAAGTCACATGATATCCTCGCCTAACATGTCTAAGAGTATGCGCATGCTCCCGACGCCCTCATGGTGACATGATAGAAATTCAGGTTCATATTTGATTTACCCTCGTATTACTGATATGAAACATGTAATATTTATATCTTAGACATTTTAAAAGCGAGAGGCAAATTCAGAGATAATAAAAAAAGATAAAACACACACGTAACATACTAAGAATCTCAAAATGAAGAAGGTAATTTTCAGAAAAAAGAGAGAGAAGCCTAAATCCACAAAACTTAGACATTTCTAAAAATAAAAACGTATCGAAATATCGCAACTAAAGACTAAAGAGAGAAACTTTGAAACTTCTAAAAAAATACATTTTGGGTTTAAAGTCGAAATTTCACTGAAAAATGTTCTGTGCTTAAAGATGAAATTTCGAGAAAAATCTTTTAAATTTCTAAAAAAAATTGGAAAACCCGAAATAAATTGGAAATTTCTCAAAATAAAATATGTAGACATTTTTGGTTTAAATTTGAAATTTGCTCTTAAAGATGCAATTTCGAGAAAAGTTTCCAAAAAAAGTTTAAAATTGTTTAAACTTGCGTCTAAAGACAAAATTTACAGTAATATTCGGGGTATCAAAAAACTAAGTTTGTGAAAATTTGGGTTTAAAGTCGAATTGTTGTTTAAAAATTGTCCGCACTTAAAGTTGGTTCGAGAAACATCTTTTAAGTGTCCAAAAAAATGTAAATTTCCGTTTAAAAATGGAATTTTCAGAAATAATTTTGGGATTTCTATATAAAAACAAATTTGTGGACATTTTGTGTTTAAAGTCGAAATTTCAAGAAGCCAACCAACACTAATATGTTTATTAAATTTAAAAATAATTATTTAATAATCGTTTATTATACTATTTAGTGTTGTTTGGAAAGGCAAAAAATTGCCTGCATTAAAGGTGAGATTTCATGAAAAACAGTGTTAGAATTCTAACAAAAAATGTAGAAAATTACTATCCAAACGCCCAAATTTCAAGAAAAATTTTGAAGGTGCTAAAAAAATTGGAGAACATTGCGTGTTTGAGGCAGAACAATAGGTAAGAAGATTTTTAATATTTTTTGTTTAATAATTTTGCGCTTCAATTACGACCTTTGTAAATTTGAATTTCAAAATTTTCGTTTTAGAAAAGATAAAACACAGAAATAAAAAAATAAATAAAAGAGAAGAAATTTCTCAGGAAATCCCGTAATTTCGACTTCTAAAGCTTTTTTCAAAGCCTGGCAAAATATTGACTAAATCAAGACTTTTATTTCGGAATATTAAAAGACAAAGGAAAAATTTGAATTTTAAATTTGAAAATTTCTAGGGAGCAAAAATTAGATTATTGGCCGAACCCAATTTTACTATGGTTTCAGCCGAAACCAGAACCGTGGCCGCAACCTATGAAAATTGCATTTATATATACCAATAAATCAATAATCAATCAATAATCAATCAATAATCAACAGTAACAAGCAGCAACAATTTAATCGTTCCAATACTAGTTTAGTAGCTAATTTAGATATAACGTTTACTAAGCAACAGTTAAATGCTTTAATAAAAAATTGATGATCCTATGTATATTCACAGGCAGGTTCGCAATTGAAGCTAAGAAAATCAAAAACATTTTAACGATTTTACAAAATTGTGACTTTTTTTTCAAAATTTTGTGTTTAAACTTAAATGTTATACATTTTTAAGAATTTACTTTAAATTTGAAAAAAAAGAGGAATATCAGTAGTCAAGAATTAAACTTCTAAAATTTCTAAAAAACAGACGTTCGAGATAAAGTCATGAATAATATTTAACCCGTTTCGGAATTTGTCAAAGAAACGTTTAAAAAAATAAATTAAATAACCAAACTTCTCTTAAAGTTTCAACTTTTTCAAAAAAATTTAAGACCTCGAAGAAAATATCAAGAATAAACTGAATACTCAAGTTCAAAGCCAATATTTTTCGTTTAAAATATTGGAATCTTTTTATTTAAATTTTGATATTTTCTCCGAATTGTTAATGTTGTCTACATTGCTTCAAACCGGAACTGAACCGAAAACCGAAAAAAAACCGTTATCTTCGTCGGAACGAAAACCAGAGCGAAACCGGAAAAAATGTCCTCTTAAGTAAAGACATTTTAATTTATTTTTCAAAATTTTACACAAATCCGTGCAACTTTGATCTCAAAATTAGAAGTTTACTTTCAGTCTCTCATTTCTGTTTCAAAATTGGATTAGAAACCACCAATTTTCATATTTTCTAGAAAATAGTGATTTTATTCTCAAAATTTCAAGCCAAATTAAAATTTTAAGCTTTAACTTGAATCTTTTTTCAAAATTCTCGAAATTTTTTTGAAATTTTGACTTTTATCTGGAAATCTCTTGAAATTTCGAATTTAAAATAAAAAAAAACTATCCTTCGTTGTAATTTCAGGATAAAGCAGTGGCGTGTTTTTGGTTCAAGCTAAGAAAACTCGGCTTTTCGTACATTTTTATTTGCAAATTGGAGTTTTTCTGGAAATTTAAACTTTTTTTCAAAAACTCCAAATTTACTTCTTTCATTAAACTTTTATTTTCCTTTCTTAATTTGATATCTCTATTTTTTGAAGTTATTAGTCAAAGTTTTGATTTTTTAGTTAATTTTTTCTTTCAAATATCACTTCTTATGGTATCTCAATTTTTCTAGAAATCCCAAATTATATAAATTTGGGATTTATCTTATGATTTTATACCCTGCAGAGTTTCTGAAACTTCCTAAAATTCCAAGATACGATTTTTTCTTGAAATTTTTGCTAAAACCTCGCTATTTCAAATTTAGCCTTGAAATTTTTAAATTTCGAGTTAAAATTTCAGGGAAAAATACAACATTATATTTCAATTTAAAGCTGGGATCTTGAAATTGGGGTCGACATTTTTAGAGTAAACTTTAAATGTCTAATTTTAACTTCCAACGATTTTATTTACGCTAAAATAGTAAATTTTATTCTGAAATTGAGATATTTTTTTCAGATTGTTTGGAATTTAGAAGCCAAAATTGTGTGTTTCCTTAAATATTAATTGTAAACTCGAAAATTTGGCCCTTTGCTCCTTGAAATTTTGTGTCGAAAATCAATTCTCAAAATGTTAAATCTCTGCACAAAATTTTGAGCTGCATCTAAAATTTCTCCTACAATTTCGACTTTGGTTTTTTTTAGAAAATTTGTCGTTGATCTTAAAATGTTAACTTTTCTATCGAAAATTGAAGTTTAGAAATAATTGAAATTGCGTGGTTGTGGTTTCTTTATTTTTACGCTCAAAATATAGATTTAAATCAAAAATTTCGAATTTTTGCTAAAAATGTTAAAATAAGTTAGATTTCAAATGCAAAGGGGCTAATTTGAATTTGAATATTTTATGTTAAGTTTTATTTTGAATCTTAATTCGAAATTTCAAAAGAATATCCAAATTTCAAGAAAAAAATTAACATTCTTGAAAAAAGTTAAATTTTGAGGAAAAACTAACTAAATTTATAAGTAACAATTTTTAAAAATTAATCTTACAATTTCAAGTCCTGGAAATTTTGAGTTTTCGAGCTAAAAGTCGGAAATTCCAAACTGAAAGTTACAGTGCGAGTCTCAACTCAAAATTTTGAGAAAAATGTCTAGACTTAAAGAATAAAAGTCAACATGTTAATAAAAAGGGTTATATTTGCTGCAAAAATCAATTTTGTTAGAAAAAACTTTGCTAGAAAACCAAATTTATGAAAGAAAAGTCTCTCAAATTTTTTATTTTAATCGCCCAATTTCGTATATTCTAAAACTTTTTAACTCTTGGGTAAATAATTTAAGATTTTTATGAAAATTCCGAGTTTAAATATAAATTTAACATTTGGCGACCCAGTTTGGAAATATTTAAGGCAGAAATGTTAAACAAAATTAAAAATAATAATGTTTCCGATCAATAAGAGTCTACATTGAATAATAATTTAAATTTAAAATTTCTAAACCCAAAATTCCGGTTTAGTATTTTATAAAGTTCAGGTTTTTCTTGAAATGTGAACTCAAATTGAACTTAAAATTCAAGGTTTCAGCTTAGAATTTTATAACTTGAGAAATAAAAAATATTTTCCTTAAATTTAAGGCAAGGTCAGACATAACATTTCCTAATTTATGTTCGAAAATCAATTTTTAATTCGAAAAATTTTTGAAAAATCAAAATAAATAAGTCACTCGGAACTGAACCGAAAACAGAAAACTGGAAAAAATCGTTATTTTTGTTGGAACGAAAACCGAGACTGAACCGATATAAATTTTTTGCTAGAACGAAAAATTCTGATTTTAATTATAAAATTTTGAGTATTAATTTAAAATTTTAAAAAAGTCTCAATTTTGAATCAAAGCGCCGATTTATAAATTCCGAATATTTGATTGAATTCTCTAGGCTCGAAATCTTGTATTTTCTATAAGTTTCTCAGCAACAAGTCGAGTACTGGTAATTTTATCAAAATTTTAAGTTTATCTAACATTCGGATTTTTAAAATTTTTCTTTATGAATTTCCAGTTTTTTTAAACCTCAGCATTTTTTGAGAAATTTCATGTCAAAATTTTAATATTACTTCTATAAGTTTTGAGTCTTTTGCAAAAAGTGAAGTTTTTCGAAACACTTAACATTTTTTACCTAAAAAATTGTATATTTCATGAAAAAGTTGAAAGTCTCAATTTCTAGAGTAAAAAAGTCAAAATCTTGAAAGAAATGGTATTTAATCAACTTTTTTTTCAAAACTGAGTTTAACCTCGAAATGTTGGATTTTGTCTGGACTTTAAATTAAAAATTATAAATAAATTTTCCCAGAAACTTGAATTAATGATTTACGGAATCTCAGATTAAAATGTAGAAAATTCGAATATTTGAGATTAGGTCAAACATTTGGACATAAACTCGAAAGTAAAAAAAAATAAAATATTAGGTTTTTTCCAATGCGAGCTTCTTCGCAAAATTCTCAGTTAAAACCTTAAAATTTCATTTTTTATCTAAAATTTCAACAAAAAACTGGAAAGCAGGCGTTTTCTGAAAATTTTAATTTTGTTTTTTAAAATTTGTTAAAGCGTGTTAAAGCTTATTTTTCTCAGCAAAAAATTTATAAATTTTAAGCTTAAAAGCAAAATTTCCAGGGCAAAAGAAGGCACAGTTCCAAAATAATTTTAAGTTTTACCTCAAATTGTTACATTATTTCCACGAAACTTCGATTCTCAGTTAAAGATCTTTAGCTTTTATAGAAATTTAAGTTTTAAGTGAAAACTTTGGTTCCAATTTAAGGACTTTGAAAGAAATTCGAATTTTCATTTTGAAATGAAATTTTTGAGATTTAAATCAAAAGTGTAAACTACATAAACTTAAAATTAGAAAGGTTTTTACATAAACTATGCTTTTTTTTGAAATATTGAGTTTCTTCACAAAATTCTAAATTAAAATTTGAATTTTGAATTTTCTAGAAATTCTGAATTTCGTTTTTTAAAATTTCCATTTTACGCCCAAAGTTCTCCAGATTTCAAAATATATAAATTAAATTATTTATTGCTAAACCTTTTCCCCATATTTCGGTGTTTATATTTAAAACTCGAAAATTCGAGAACATTTTTCGATTTTTTCATTTCTGGTTTTTTATTAGTAAATTTTTACTTTTTTCTGAAATTTTTTAGTTCAAACTTAAAAATTTTTCTTAAAAGACCAAATTTGAAGTTAAAATGTAACTTTTCGCAAAATTCTGAGTTTAAACTATAAATTTTTAATGTTTCCTCTACAAATTTAACTTAACACGTGAAATGTAATTTTTTTCTGGAAATTTTTGAATTGATTTTTCAAAATTCTGACCTTATGAATAGTTTTCAAACTTTCATTTTTAAATTAAATTAGTTTAAATTAAATTGTTTCTTGTAGGACTGTTTTCCCAAACTTGGGTGTTTTAAACTCGAAAACTCGAGGACATACTTTTATTTTGAATTTACGGCTTTTTATTCGTAAATTTCGATTTTTTTCTAAAACTATTCAGTTGAAAATTAAAAAAATTTCTTAAATGACCAAATTTAAAGTGAAAATTTCAAATTTCCGCTATTTTGGGCTGAACCGAAATCCGTTTTGGTTGAAACAGATCGAAACAGAAACCGAAATCAAAACTGCGGTCGCTTTGAAAAATTTCGGAAAAATGTTGAAATTTCGCGAAATAATTTAAAATTAGTATGTTGTTTATTATCAAGGCGTTATTCAAAAGCGTTGAGAACTCAAGGCAGCAATATCGACTAATGGAGGCTTTCTCGGGTCAAAGTTTGGTTGAAATTAAGAAATCAAAGTTGGCAAATTAAGACTTGGCGTGTTAGCGTTGACGAATTTCGACCTCTTCTTTGGTTAAATTCGGACCAGGTAAAATATCTGAATGTTAACCACTAAACCGCAAACTTCTGATATAGAGAGAGAACTGCTTCAAATTTCGTTGACACTTACGCGGGCAAAAATTCTATATTTTTAGAAAATTATTTGGTTTCCTCTGGCACAAGGTAAGAACTTTGTTCCAGTTGAATTTTATTATTTGTCAATGCGCTAAAATTTTGAAATAACGTCCAATTAAGTGCTGTTTTGCCCAAGCAGTTTCTCCGTTAAGAAATATGTAAATGTCAGGGGGAGAGTGCCGGCGCATCCGCCATTTTGCAACCTGATTTTATCGCCGTGAAAAGCCAGGAAATATTTACCGAAATTACCGTTGTTATTGTCGTTGGATAAATATACAAACAAACGGTCCCTTTAAAATTCTTGAAAGCTCGGGGCTTGAAAGAAATACGTGAATATTTCTTTTGATATCGGCCGACTCGTTTCGCACTGACAATGACAGCAGTTGAAAGGAAAGTTTTCCGATGGGGAGGCTTATTGATTGGCGGCAAGCAATGATATTCTACTAAATGAACGTTAACTAAATTTTATAATGGATCAAAAAATAAAATAAAAGAGTGGCTTTCAAGCGGAAACGTTTGGTTTTATCTTCATCGCTAATCAATCAAAAAACTCGCAACTCGCACAAAGTAAAGTGATAGATCGCTTATATGTGTTAAGCAATTCAATTAAAGTATTCGCACTAGAATAATCAAATAGAACTTCATCGAATATTATGAAATTTGAAGCGGCCAAATCTCGTGTAAGTTAAGGAATAAAATAAATAGATTATCGATTTACTTACAAACGTTTAATCATGTTAATTTATTCAAAAACCCACGAGAATTTGCCGAGAATGTTGCGTAATTTAAATTTAAATCGGTAAACTGTGGAATCGTCACCGATAGTGATGAAGGGAATCCTAGGGGCGACGATCTGACAAATGTTTATGCTGGAAACTTGGGGCTCATCTCAGACGACGGTACGGTCACCCACGCGTTTAGTAGCCGTCGCTCCACCCACGCTAACTCTTTTGGTATATTACGATGCTCTTTCAGACAATGTTATCAGAAAAGTGAAAACTATGTCAAGGTTATAAACACAATCATTTTCCCATGCACCTAAATTTTCTTGTCTGGATACGTTCAGAGTAGATATTCACTCTTCGGTAGAGTTTATTATCTGTCATTTGTCATTATTTTAAGCTCATTTACAATTAGACTAGATACTCATTCGGATTAGGAGCATTCGCGTGAAATGTAATGGTGCCTAATGCCGATCATCATAATCATTGATGTGATAATGGTATCCCAACTGGTCACCATAATATTCCTAGTGAGTATCCACCATAATTGTGAATGAGTTCAAGGTTTTAAGATAAAGATAAAGTCCTGAGGAAACACTATATAAAAAGTGCGCAATAAACAGCGGATGAAGAGGGGGTCAGCAATTTTGTAAATCTGTAATTTTTCGCGGCCTGACCCTTGTTTCATATCAGTCGATTCTTTGTTGTTTCCCAAGTTAATATAAAATTTAATATAATGAAAATTTGATAATGAAATTCATAATGAAATTATGAAAATATTTGAGCAAGTCTTTTAAATGTATTGTACAAGATTAATTAATTCCTATATTTCATATATTCTTAATCTATCAGGAAGGCTCTGAAAATAGTAATGCAGCTATATTTTGTTTAGTTGGGTATAAAACCTAGTTTCAGGGGTAGCAAAAGGGATACATGGAAGAATCAGCGGTTAGCATAACATTAAATTTGGGGTTGAAAACACCCTATTTTAAAAGCAGGAGCAGTTTTATAGCTATAACCCTGTAACTGTGAGTTTCATATGCCATTAAGCTTAATAAATACACAATCAAGTCAATATGCCGAAAAAAAGGTCAAAATTTACTAGGGTAAATCAAATATGAACCGGAATTTCTATCATGTCGCCATGATACCGTCGGGAGTGTGCGCATACTCTTAGACATTTTAGGTGAGGATATCACGTGACTTCCTGGGCACAGGCAAATTCTGTTCTCGCCGTTCGTCTGTTGTAAATACAATGAGTGAGCAAGAGGTTCATCCGTAGGTTGCGCAGCGCATTATTATTAAATTTCTTGCCGTTGAAGGTGTAAAGCCCACCGAAATTTTTTGTAGACTAGAAGCACAGTTTGGGGATACTTGTTTAAAGAAAACTTAAGTGTATGAATGGCACAAGAAATTTTTCGAAGAACGAACTCAAGTTGAAAATGGACCCCATGCCCGTCGTCCTTGAACCAGTGTGACTGCGGACAAGATTAAGCAGTTCAACGGGGTCAGAAATGTCATTTTGCTTCACGACATTGCCCGCCCTCACTCAGCCAATCTGACGTATCAAAAATTAGCGGAAATACTTTTGGAAACATTAGAACCCTCTCCTTAGAATCCCGATTTATCACAATGCGATTATCATATGTTTGGGCGACTAACCTGAGCGATTCCATAATAATGCTGCTGTTAAGATATTTGTGCGCAAATGCCTGCAAACACCTCTTCCTTTTTTATGATGATGGCATTAAAAAGGTCCCAATTCGTTGGGAAAAATGCATAACAAAATTAGGAGATTATGTAGAAAAATAGTTAATAACTTTCATATATGTATCTTGTACCAATAAATTTTTAAAAACAAATTCCCGTTTATATTTGATTAACCCTCGTATATAAAAATAAAAAAATGGTAATTGCCAGTTTAATCTAGGAAGTTGGAGAAAAATGTAAAAAATTTGTGCGTTAAATTTTATTTGTTATTTTTCAATTTTCTTCCTTTACTGCCAGATTGGCATACCAGGTATTACCCAATGGCTAAAATCAAAATTAACACAATTTTCTGCCATATATATACTGAATAGCAGTGGCCTTAAAATAGAACCTTGAGGTATACTGCAAAGTACAATTCCAATCGCTAACTCACCATCGGTTTGAACATAATTCAACTCAATTTTCATGGCGTTATACGAACAATCCTGGTAATTTAAAGTGGCTATTTTTACTTTATGATTTATGGTATCGAAAACCTTATAATAGTTAAGGAGTATTAGAAATGTTATTTTACCCTAATCTGCATTTATACCGTATAATTATTACATCTAACAAAGCCGTTGCGCAACTGTACCTGAATTCAAATCCTAATTACTGCAGCGGACAGCGGTTGCAGTTGTTATTTATCACAAGATTTCTGATTTGATTTAATTAAACTTACTAATCATCTCATTGATATCGTAAATTACATTTACAAACGGTATTACCCAAATGAATTCAGACAATAAATTTATCTCTTCTGGTAAAATTATAAAATTACCCAAAATTAACTTATTACCTAGTTTCTGCGTCGTACATTTAATTTAAAAGAAAATATAGTGTTTTGTTTACAATACAGCCATGTCCTAATCATTCACTAAGAGCAAAATTACATCAAACGACTCATATTATTTTCACTAATTTGGAACCAAATTAGAAGTTCAAAGCAAAAAAAATGTGTCCTCTAGGAAGGACCTAGATTTATAATTTCATATTCACAAATGTTAAACTCTATTAACGATAAATACAACAACAGATATTAAAAATTCCACGATGTTTCTATAAATGTTTGCTATGACGGACCTGGTTTCGCTGTTCAGCATCGTCAGCGGTTATACCAGTAATTTGTTTAACCGTTGTTATGCTAACAAGCTCCGTGGATCACAGACTCCTACGAATATTCCATCTTATCCGGATTCTCATCCAAAGCTTCAATTAGAGGTGAGACATAAAAGAGGATGACTTTGATTTTTTGATATTTGTCGTTATTTGCAGAAAAAAATATTAAATTTGGGTTGAAATCATAAAATATCATGGATACTATAATGACGTGATCAGGATTTATATTTATTATACAGGGTGATAAAAATTTTATGATTTTTATTGTTTTTGTTTTTTAAAAAACGCCATTTTTTAAAATAGGAACTATATGTTTTCTAACCATTTTTGGATTCTTCCCATAAAAAAGAGAAAAAAGTTATATGAATAATTTTTTAAATTTTGCACTATTACAAAGAATATATCTATTTTATCGAGCTTGGCTGTAGGCAACACAATTTTGTAAAAAAAAAACAACTACAAGGTCTACAAATTTCACATTGAATAACATTTAAAGAATGACTATGCAAAACGAATAAGTTTTTGGTTAATTGTTAGAAGAGCCAAGAATTTAACTTTCGCAAAAATGGTCTATTCAGCGGATATCTCATTTTCGGAGTAATGAAAATCAGCAACGAATTTATCCAACAAATTTTCAAGAAAATCCGTCTTTTTACTGTTATATTGTTAGGTTAAGAAGTCACGATTAGTAAGTGTTAAATTTTATAGAAAAAATTGAAATCGAAAATATTACTGGATAATTGTTTTTAGTTATAAATCAATCCTAATTTAATTATTTGTCCAGATTTAGAAAATATACCCTCAAATCAAGCAAATCGTACATTTTATTAACCTTACGGAGCACCGATTCATAGCTGTAAAATAAACAATGGCTTTCTCGCCTACTTATTTGAGGCCCAGTTTATTACAAATGATGATCCGCACATGTGGCCGCCGCGCTCGCAAGATATAACACCACTAGACTTCTTGGAGGAACTATGAAGGAGCAGGTTTCTGGAACGACTTTCGCATGAAAAGAAGATTACTAGAAACGATCGAATGTATGTGGTACTTGAAAAAGTTTACTCAATTCAAAATTTTAAAAGGTGCCTTTAAATGTATTGAAACAGAAGGCCGTCCTTTCGAACACTTGTTTTAATTTTTTTGTCAATTATTTTATTTCCCTATTACTTATTATGGTTTGGTGGAACGGACTGGTCCTTGGTTATCTTCAAAAATTGAAATACAAAACTTGTCCCCTGAAACCAAGAAAGATTAAAAAATACAACAAACTTTGCTCTAACGCGTTTCGACAGCCAAGCTGTCATCTTCAAAGAGTTACGTTAGAGCAACGTTTGTTGTGTTTTATAATCTTTCTTGGTTTGAGGGGACAAGTTCTGTATTTCAATTTTTGAAGATAACCAAGGACCGTCCGTTCCACCAAACTTAGGGCTTCCCGGTTTACAAAACGGAATCTCTACTTTAAGGTAACTACGAAAATTAGATTAATATCTGCTGACATCTACTTCCTTAAAACATGCCGAAAAAATAAAGTTTTTCCAAATGTTATCAACATTAATTTACTTGAGTATCTCTCTGAAGATGACAGCTTGGCTGTCGAAACCCGTTAAGCAACGTTTGTTGTGTTTCTTAATCTTTCTTGGTTTCAGGGGACAAGTTCTGTATTTTAATTTTTTATTACTTATTATGATTAATTTTTCAAGGTTTTATTGCCTACAGCTAAGTTTCTGCTTGAAAAGAAAAAGAGATGTTTGATTCTTTTTATTCTGAGTTTTATGTAAAATATCTCTGTAATAGTGCAAAATTTAGAAACATTTGTAATGTAATTTTTTTTCCTTTTTAGGTAAAGAATCCAAAAATAATTAGAAAATCTATAGCTCCTATTTAAATGAATAAAGTTTTTTTGAATAAAACAAAAATAATAAAGATTATAAAATTTCGGTCACCCTGTATAATCAATATAAAACCTGATCACGATATTGTAGTCTCCTTAATATTTTATGAGCTGAATCCAAATTTCATTTTTTTTCTACAAATAGTGACAAAGATCCCAAAAGTCAACCTAACCCTCTTTCCCGTGAAAAATTGAAATACTTTCAAAACTATCAAAAATAGCAATAATTGTGTATTTATAAGCTTATCTTATTTTTTACGATCAATCCAAATAAAAAATATAATTTCCGGTTTAGCCGGAAGTAGAAAAGAGTTGAAAATATGTTTACAAGAAAGCTTAGCCTCGATTAGCTTCTGCGACAGAATTAGTTTATCTTCATAATAAGTAGTTCTCCGTATAGAGGTAACCTCCCACCTGGAAAAAGAGGCTCTGTGTTTCAAGTTTAAAATTGCAAAGATTAAGAAAAAATCAGAATTATTTAAAAGATTTATATGTAGTATTTTCGAGGGGTCAAAAGTTCTAAGAAAAAAAAAGAGAATTCATAAAAAAATCTGTTTAAGAAAAACGCAAAAATTTCGAACTTGGGCTAGAAAAAAATCTAAATTTCAGTACTAAAGTCGAGATTTCGAAACTTTTCTTTCTTTCTAGTTTAAGATGTAAATTTTCAGAAAAATGTAGATAAAATGTGGCTATAAATAGAAATTAAATTAAACAGAGAAACTTGGGGACAATCAAGAAAGGTAATCAAATGATTTTTCAATTTTTGAATTTAAATTCAGAATTTTAGGAAACAGCTCAATTGTTGAAAAAAAATCAAAAAATTGAGTTTTATTATGAAATTTTTGGGGAAATTTCGACTTTAATCCCGAAATTTAGAGTTTATCTTTCAAATTGTGGTATTCAGCTAAAAATCAAACTTTAAACCCGAGATCTTTTTAAACCTAAATTTTGAAAATAACATTAAAAATGCGAAATGCTGACATTAATACCCACATTTAAATTTTAACCACGAAATTTCGACTCTAAGAATGTTGGGAAAATTTCTTTGGAAATATAGACATTTTCTTGTACAAAATGTCGACTTGAAACTCTAAATTAGGAAAACAATTTTGTTGAAAAATATCAGATTCTTTTCCAAAATTTCGACCATTTTTTTAAATATAAATTCTTTTTGGAACATTACATCGATTTTTTGAGATCAATTTTTGTAGGTGGTCGGTTTTGAACTCGATGTTTTGTCAACATCGTTTATCCTTAGCTTAAAATATTAACTTTAATCAACGGTTGGGGTAATAACTTTAAATCAATGAATTCTATACGTTAACAAGGCATAATGCACAATGAAATTAAAGTTATGTGAAATTCTAAATATCTTACTACAATCAATGCCAGCTTAGTTCACGTTTCAACTCAATTCCAGATAAACCACCAATTTTATCAATTTTTAGATGCCCTTTTACTGCTACATTAAACATTCAGTAAACATTTCGTCGCTAAATAGATTCACTTGACATAAGCCTAGCTTCATTTCAGCGACATAAAACAAAATTAATTTTAAGTTCCGTTTTAATAAATTAGTTTAAAATCCACCTAAAAGCGACGAAGTATACCCTTAATTCATTTCAATCCGCGAGATGCCGGTTTGCATAAAAAGCCGGGCAAAAACATAAAACTTTTTAACTTTGTTATTTAATTACGTAAAGGTTCGTTTGAAAGAATTTTAAAAGAAACGTGAGTATTTTCTGTTATTTCTCGCCAAACAATTCCAGACTTTACTAACAATAATTTAAATTACCTTATTATTTAATGAAGTCCTATTATCGTCTTTTTATCCGAATTTAAATCCCGTTCCCGCGATAACAATAGATTTTGAGTAATTAATAAAATCAAAGTGGTTTTGAGGATAACCTAATTTCTGAATACCAAAAACCATAATTTATTTTCCGCCGGAGAAATACGATGCTATTAAAAATAATTGCCTACATATTCTGGGTCTGCTGTTCCTGAATAGTTGGGGGGAAATCGGCTTTACAAACTTTCTAAAAACATCAAATCCAGAAGAGACGTAAAGGAATTTATATCGTTAAATTTGAGAAATGCCTTTGTATTATTAAAACACAAATCCATCCCGGCTTACAAAACAACTTTTTGATCTTCAACAGGCATTTTTGCATCGCTAATGCGCTAAAATACAAAACCGTGACATTTCTCATTTTACACCAAGACTTCGAAATAATTGAAACGCGATATCTGCAGAATCTTCTCTAGTTGTAAATGATTTAAAATTCTTTGCCCTTCGTACACTGTAATGTAAAGTTTTTTTACTGCTCAATTATCACAAAAAATTAGCAAAATCCATCTGTGTACCTCTCTAACTACCTCTTTACCTGTCTGTCCCTCTGTTTGCGTGATTCTCTATTTGTCTAGTCTACTTGTCTATCAGTTTATCCTTCTATTCATCCGTCAATTAATTTATGACTATCTCTTTATCTGTCTGGTTTACTACTTGCCTGGCTATCTGTCTATTTTTTTATCTGTCTGACTATCATCACATCCGTCCATCCAATCATCATCCGTTTGTCATCTGTTCATCTTTCCATCCATCTGTGTAGTTATTTTCAAGTCCATTATACACGTATAGTGTATTAATTTTAAAGGTTATTTACCTTGCCGTTGTTAACGTTTCAAGTTAATTGTACCAGCATTCATTGACTTTTCAAGTTTGTTAACCCAAATTTAAATTGACTTTTCAAGTTCATCGATCCACACTTAAGGTTCAAGTTCACTGACAGAGTTCGTTCAATGTTAAAGTTTATTCACCCAGGGTTTATTGACTATTAAGGTTCATTGTCTCGTAGCTCGGAATTAATTGATCTTTGAAGTTTTTGATCCACTTCAGAGAACCTCAGAAGTCATGTCTCGAGTTGCATGTATTCCTGTCACGTTGTTATCGTGATCAATTTCAATCATACACGAAGACGAGTTTGATGCATCTTTTCCTCATTAATTGGTAGGTTTGATAATGTCAGTTCAGTTGGGGAGTAATTTTAATCATTGTCAATTTAGAGTAAAACTTTTTTTATTATGTTGAATGAGTAGGTTTTAAAAAGAATGACAAAAATACGCAGTTGGAGGTAAACTCAAAATACCAATAGCTTGATAACAATTCATGGCCTGTCATAAAAAACCGCTTCATCTCCTGCTCATTTTTGTTTACAGTTATAATTTAAAATAAAACTGCTTAGGTGAAGAGGAAATCATGCTACAAAATTGTAGCAATTTCTTTGCAAACGTCACCGGAACTAGGAGCGGATCTGCAAAGGGAGTAATAAGGCTTAAACCCTGATTACTCAACCGACAAGAGCCAATAAACATTGAATTATTATTACACTTATCATTATTATCTTCAGTAGGCCAAAAGCATTGAAAAACCTAGATTTGCTTCTGACCAATACACATCAGAACATATACCATATACGTATGGTAAGCAAAATTTTGAAATGTAGTAATACAATTGCTAGGATGAAAAACTGGACGAAGTAAGTTTGCTTTATATTCCACTAAATTACATAGTTTATTTAATTGAAAAGTATGTTTACCTTGAGGACATAACATAATATATTAGGCTAACATTAAATAACTCAGCTTGGTAATATTCTATTATTTAAAACTTTATTGGTGCTTGGGGCGAAATTAAAGTCAAAATATTCCGATATTTATGAAAAAATCATCCATCCATCCATCCATCCATCCATCCATCCATCCATCCATCCATCCATCCATCCATCCATCCATCCATCCATCCATCCATCCATCCATCCATCCATCCATCCATCCATCCATCCATCCATCCATCCATCCATCCATCCATCCATCCATCCATCCATCCATCCATCCATCCATCCATCCATCCATCCATCCATCCATCCATCCATCCATCCCCATCCATCCATCCATCCATCCATCCATCCATCCATCCATCCATCCATCCATCCATCCATCCATCCATCCATCCATCCATCCATCCATCCATCCATCCATCCATCCATCCATCCATCCATCCATCCATCCATCCATCCATCCATCCATCCATCCATCCATCCATCCATCCATCCATCCATCCATCCATCCATCCATCCATCCATCCATCCATCCATCCATCCATCCATCCATCATCAGTCTGTTTGACTGTCCGTTTGTTTATCTATCTGCCTTATCTGTCTATTCGTCCATCGTCTATCCATCTATCTTTCTATCAAACCTTCCATCTATTTGTCTATCTCTCTATCCGTCTATCAGCATATCAGACTACTGACCTCTGTCTATTTGTTTATCTGTTTAACTGTGCGTCTTTCTGTCTATTTGTTTGTTTGTCTTAACAATTTCGCCTTTTGTATCAATTTCATTTCGGAAGAGTTTTGTTTCTGGTGCAGTTGACACACTGAATTACCGTGCTCTTCTGTCTTCCCCTTGTGCCTGAAGAAGCCCCCTACAATGATCTAGAGGAAACATCGAACATTTTTGTCTGTCCGACCGTCTGACTGTCCGTCGATTCCATCGGTCTGTTTGTCTGCAGGTCTGTGTCTTTATCCCTACCCTTCTCTATCAATGTGCCGCTACTGTCGATGACTGCAGGCCATGCCATGGTCAAATTAAACTTTAAAACATCAGTAATTAAGCGGTGTTAAAATAACATGTCTCATTCGGCGCTTCCGGCCGTATTCCTTTAACACTTGACAATTGAGCAGATAAGCGTTGCCGTCGGCTGGTGATTGAGCGCAACCTTCTGTTCCTTGAGGGCCCTCCTGAAAAGATGAAGACGTCGACTTCAGAGGCCAGAACAAGACGCAAGTTAAGTTTGGTCGGTATCCATCTCACCACGTGGAGTAACGGTGAGCGGCTGCATCGAGCGCAGCTTGGGCCGGGCTTCCTGGGCTACCAGCGCAGGCTCCAATCTGCTACGAGATTTGGACACATTTGCGGCCACATGTCGCTCTTCCGTGGTAAGGCTAACCGCCCGAATCTATACGCGCAACATCACTCTAGGTGAGTGTATTTATTGCAGGTCAGTGACCGAAACGTAGCTGATACACCTGATCTGTTACACTGTATGTTATTAGTGATTACCTATCAATATCACATGTATATGTGTCCAATTAAATAGTGCTTCCAAACAGCGAAGAAAAATGAATTTGTTTCTTCCAGTAGGAAAATAATAAGAAAACATACCAAGAAGTAAGAAAGATCATAGATGTTAAACATAAAACAATAACTAGAAGGAAATAAGGAAAATATTGAGTAGGAGCATGGATAGTCTCAAAAGTTAGTTTAAAAACTTTCTTAGAGTGCTGCCGCTTTGAGTTCTGTAGAATTATTAGAAGTGTCACCAAAACTTTAAAAAATACTTAGTCAAATCTTTCCGTATAAAAATTTACTCTGAAAAGGAAGTAGAAATCGAATGAAAATATAAAAGTAAAATCGGCTTTTCTGTTACATGTCTAAACATTTGATCCTTAACTGAAAATAAGCCAACAAAAGTTTACCTCAAGTTCTTTAAAGACTTGAATATTTCTATATTTTACATTTTTACGTTTATAGAAGTCCTTAGGAATTCGATAATAAAAAAATAAATAATCGGACTCCCTTCCATTGCGACATGGAATTCTAACGCGTTAATTCCAACTTTCAATTTCTGTAAACTGCCGTTGAGGGCTAATTTTCATTTCAGGACTTTTTAAATGTCGCGTGTTTAGCAGTCGCCGGTACTGGTTTTTGGAAGCGCAAAGCGTGGTTTTCTTTTCAACGCTTTAGAAGATTTTATTTCGGTAGATTTCCCTAATTTTTATTTTTTGTGGCACAGGCAAGTGATTGACGAAAGCAATTTTCATCGTAATTAAAAAAAACAAAACAATCGGATGCCTTAGGTACATATATAGACGTTAAGGTCTCATATTTACTGAAAGTCGTGGTTTTATGACTTAAGGTTACAATTTCATGACTGGACGTTAAAGTTTCAGAATTGAAAGTTAAGGTTCCAGGTTCAAGTTTCTTTAACCGAAAGTTGGCCTTTCACCAGTAAACGTTGGAGTTTCACAACTGAATGTTGAAGTCTCACAACTGAACGTTCGAGTTTCAAAACTCAACGTTGACATTTCGCAAATGAACGTTGGGGTTTCAAAATTGACAAAACGAAAGTTTTGTAAAGTCTCATAAGTGACGATTAATTTTACATAACTGAATGATTTGATTCCATAACTGACAGTATCTTAAGTCTAGGTTTCTTAATTCATCTTTATCATTTTTATTACATATTCTTGAGAATAAGGTTCTTTCCAAACCCATTCAGTAATATTCGTTATCTAAATAAATTAACTGTGCCCCATTGGATAGCCATCTTTCGGCCAGCATTCACGTAAAATGCGAATAATTTGTACAAATCGAAACAACAGTTTAAAAGAATGCACAGAAAACATATAGTATCCTAACAATAACTGAGAGCTTAATTCAATTTAATATAATATTGATTTTTTTATTCGTATTAATTTTCTTATTCATATGATGCAGAAATAAATATGTATAAATGATATAGAAAAGTAGTTTTTGAAATATCTGCATAAATGCAGAATAATCTAGATGCATCTTTCTCATCTGTCTTCCCCAACTCCCCATTCTGTCCTTCTTATTCTTCTTTCTTTCTCTTCTTTCCTCCTGGGTTAGCCAATGTCTTATAGTCTTATAGGTTTAAGTAGAATAGCTTAGGCTGAACTTTATTTTATTAAATAATGCTAATTTCGTAATCAAATTGCGAACTCGCAGCAGTAAATTTAGTGTACGCCTTTTTAGCTTAAAGATTTATGACAGGTTTTAACACCTGAACGTTGTAGTTTCATAGCTGACAATGTTTTAAAGTAAATTAAATAGAATTACTCACCATTAAGGTGTTACATTTGACCGTTAAGATTTTATAAATAGGGTTTCATGATGGTTGACAATGAGGGTTTGATAGTTGACAGTTGAGTTTCACAAATGAAAGGCCAAGTTTTATAATATTAATAAACGTTAATATTTTGTAGGTAATAGTTCTTTAAATTTTACCTTTTGTATTATTGGCAGTTAGATTTTACTGCTAAATATTTAGTTTTCATTACAGAACATTAAAGTTGTATTATCGTTTTATATATGATGAATTTTTTGAAGTCAAGGTTTCATAGTTACAGGACAGGTTTTATAACTGAGAGTTAAATTTCTAAAGGTTAAAGTAAAGGCTTATGTGTTACAGTTGAAAGTTAAGGTTCCACAGCTAACAGTTTTTTAAGGCCAGTGTTTCATAATTATTGAAAGTCGGAGCTTATTTGATAGTTCATAGCTGACAGTTTTTAATATCAAGGTCTCATTTCATAATTACTAAAAGTCAGAATTTTATAACTGAACATAAATTCAAAACAGACAGTTTTACACTGCCATGGTGTAAGAATTACTAACAATTCATAGGTAAACGTTAAGTTTTAAAATCAATGTTTAATACTAAAATTTTGTAAATGTTTTATAACGGTTGTTTCACGACTGGATGTTAAATTTCCATAACTGATCCCAGGGGTTTCATAGCTGACAATGTCGAGGTTGTGTAGACGAAATTAAAGTCTCATAACTATAAATTGAGGTTTTACTTTCCTTCCCGTAAAGGTTTCGTAGTTCATAGTTGTGATCAAGAGCTTAGGGTTAGAGTTTCATAGCTGAACATAAAGTTTTAAAAATAAACGTAATTTATTCATAATTGAACCCCAAAGCTTCAAAGCAGACGGCTTTATAACATATAATTATTAGAAGTCGGCATTTTGTAATTAAACTTAACTAAACTTAATTGAAATTAAAGATTTGTAACTAAACTTTAAAAAATGTAAAGAACTCGATTGTATTCATTTTGATTGCTTCTTTCAATTATTTCTTCTGGCATTCTGAACAAAATTGGATTTCCTTAGCAAGAAAAAAATTTAGTAGTTATGGGAACTGCCGACGGAAGTGAAAACTTAATACTATGATATAACGATGATTTTTTTTTAATTTTCAAATTGTAATATTAAAAATAAAAATTTAGTCTTTGATCTTGTCTATTTTGAGTTACTGCATATTAAAAAACCTATGACACTATCTAAATTTTATATTTGCATAGTAAATTTCAAGATATTTCAAAAAAATATTTTATAAATGTACTAAAAAAGATTAAGAAATACAACAAAGGTTGCTCTAACGCGTTTCAATAGCCAAGCTATCATATTCAGAGAGATACTAACTCTCTGAAGATGTTGTGGCTGTCGAAACGCGTTAGAGCAACCTTTGTTGTGTTTTTTAATCTTTCTTAGTTTCTTGATTTTTCGGATTAGCAGGGTACCGGATTAGTGGATGTCAGATTACCGAAATTGGGAATTAATTCGGAAAAAACTGCAATTTTGTTTAAATTTTCCATATTTTTGAATGATAGTCTCATCTCGGTAGTCCGACACTTCGCTAGTTCGATACATGCCAGAATCCGGTGCGAATTTCAACAGTCCAAATTTTGGAAAAGCACGCGAATTCTGGGAAAAATGACTTTCGGATTAGCGAAATTCGGATTAGCGGGATGTCAGATTACCGAAATTAAGCACTAATTCGAAAGAAACTGCAACTTTGTTAAAATCTTCCACATTTTCGAATAGAGGCTTCATTTCGGTAATCCAACACGTTCGGTAATCCAATGTCAATTTCAAAAGTCATCGAAGAAAACGATTTGGGAAAAATAACATTTAAAATTTTTTAACAAAGTTAAAAGTTAAAGCTCCAAAATTTTCGAAACATAGGTACATGTACCTACGAGACACTAGAGCATGTCGGTAGTTCAAATTAATGTTATTGGTACCACGAAGCCATTTGTCTATCTATAGTCGCTAACGCGATTAAAGGAATTTTCACTTCACAAATGCGTTAAACTAATAATATATCTCGACGAAGACAAGCAAATATCAAAGCGGCGTAATTTTCAAATTTTATGCAATAAATTAAACATTGTCAGATTATTCATTCACGACTGAACAAGTTTTTATAACTTAAGGTCAAAATTTTATTTTAGAACAGTTCAAATATTGTAGCTGCCTAAGAGGGAAAAAGTTCCCAGAGTAACAAAGGGAGATAAAAAAATGTGAGTCAGTTGAAATTCCACAAATGCTTCTTAATTATATGAGAAACATTTTTATCTCATTTATAAATTGGAATTCACCCACAGTAAATACAAGGTATTTTTGAACAAAGAGATATTTTTTAAAAGCTTGCCCTTTGAATCAGAGTAATTATCTGTGAAAGCAAAGCACACATATATAAGTGTAACGTTTCTAATAAGGATTTGCCTTTTTGCCAAATCGGTAAACTGCTATTAATTAGATGTCAAACTGGCAATGCCAAACGTACACTTTCAGCTGCGAAATAATATCGTGTAATTAGAACCAATTAACGACGTTGTAAATGGACAAAACCACATTCGGAATTTTAGTAAAAAGCCACAGAGTTTATCCTGCCCTACAGCGCCATTTAAACATTTGAATAATGATTCATTTAAATCGCAGGAATCTGAAAACGCCATGTAGCTAAAAACAAACGAGTGTTAAAAAATATTTACACGAAATTGCGTGTAAAGAACTGTACAAACACTACCACTTTTATGCAAACTTCCGAATAAAATTCTATCTCTTTATTTCAGCTGTAATTCCTACAAAATAATGATGTATGTAGTCTGACACATCTAATAGTTAGACGTATCTAAATAGTTCGTTTTAGAATTGTATATTTTAGTTTAAATTGAAATTAAAACAAATTGATGAAACTCGAAGTGACATTGCAATAATTAAAGTTAAAATTTCATCGTTAAAATTTTTAAATCCCAATTACAATCCAACTGCTGCCATTTCATTTAATGAGTTGTGTCAAAGCCAACAATCTGTTACATGTTTACTATTTTTCCTGCGAGATTTTTATATACAACAGCATTTCGACGCATAAAGTCGATTCTTACAACACAAATTTCTATTGATCTGGATCCAACTTAAGACTAGAATAAATAACGTTTGCTTTCCATTAAGTTCTTTAAAATTACCGATCAAATTTTATTCTGAATTAAAATGAAAAGTTACAAGATCTATCCTCCCCTACAGCGCCATTTATTTGCTTTATTACAATTTAGCTGAATAATTGTATATTTAAATCGGGGAAAATGAAAAATTATTATATACACATAAATGTTGGATTTATCCTTTTCTATAGCGCCATTAAATTGTATGAATTGAAAATCAAATTTTAAAATTTAAATGAAAAATGTTGGCTTTCTTCACGAAATTTAGACAATAATCTCATAACTTCGCCTTGAATCTTGAAATTTCGGTTTCCATATGATAATTATGACCTTAAGCTCAAAATTACAAATTTAACCTTTTTGACTTTCAACTCAAATTTTTTCATTAAAAATTGGAATTATCAAAATTTCAACTTTAAGTACTCGAGTTTTCGATTAGGTGAATCAAAATTCCCGAACTAATCTAATCGTTGAATAGAAAATATTTTAATAATACATGTATAGTTTAATAATAGCACTTTATCTGC
Organism: Dastarcus helophoroides; assembly: GCA_028583605.1. NCBI lineage: Eukaryota > Metazoa > Arthropoda > Insecta > Coleoptera > Bothrideridae > Dastarcus > Dastarcus helophoroides. The sequence continues at coordinate 14,234,871 of CM053333.1, forward strand.
CCAATTCAATTTTAATCTTTTAAATATCAAAATCTCGACTTGATTTTTCTTAAGAATTTCGGATTTTAAATTGAAATTTCGAATTTAGTCTAAAATATTAGTTTTCATCAAGTTAAATATAAAAACATTTTGACATTAATTTTAATATTTCGATTTTAATCTCGGAACTTTAAAATCAGCATTTGAAATTTAATCTGAAAATTTAACTTTCCATTTTAAAATCTTAGCTTCTTTTCAAAATTATCAGTTTTTTCTCAGAATTCCGGGTTTATAGTGTAGTTCAATTTCAAGATTTTGGTTTTGTTTTCGAAATTTGATTCTAATCCCTAAATTTGGAATTTAATCCCAAAATTTTGACTTTGAGGTAGAAATCTAATGCGAATGAGAAATAGAAAAGCTAGAAGAAAATTAAAACTTTTAACTTGATGCTGAAATTTATACTTTAATATTAAAGTTTTAAATTTAAATCAGAAATTAATTTTATTTTCGATTAATCTCAGATTGAACCTGAGTTTTTTATTTAAAAGTTAATTTCCAGATATATGTTATCATTATATAAATATATTTATTATAAAAACATTTTAAAAGTAGTTTAGTTGTTAAATTTCTTTTGTTATAGGAGATATAAAGTGTATCATATATGGCACTGAAAAGTGAATTGTCTAAATAATAATTTTTTAATCGAGGAAAATTAGAAGTTATTTATTTAATTTAACCCATTAAAGCCCAAGAACTTTTTTTAGAAAATAGAAGAAAGTGTGTAAAGATCTTTGTAAGAGCTTAATTTTGAACAAAACATTAAATATAACCCATACCCAAAAATTTGACCTTAAAAAAATAGAGATATGTACTCGAATGAGTACAATAGGAGCATACGCTACTAAAACAAAATGAGGAACAAAAATACGTTTGAGTAAGAACATTTTAATTATAACTAATTAATTAAACACAAAACAAAAATAATTTTAATTGTGGTAATTTTTGAAGCAGTCGCGTTCAATACAGAGAGTCACTTTGCATTTTTTGCAACTCCATCTAACTCTTTGGTGACATAGATTACAACGCAACTGTTTGTCCAATTTTTGTAGAAAATGACCACTTGCATCTGTTCTGATGGTAATTGACCATGCCTTCTTTTATTATATGTTGACTTAATATGGCAAGCCAAGTAATGTCGAACTATAGCCCTCTCAAATTCCAGTAGACTCATCGACTTATTTCCAGCTAACTAATAAAGTCTCCATGAGTTAACGACTGCCATATTGACCATATTAATAAAGAGTACCCACCACTATTTCTTACCCCAAACAGAGATTCTATATTTGTTCACTCCCTGATCATGTAGATCAACCCCACCCATGGATCTGTTACAGTTGTGAAAAATTTTCGGCTGAGGAATATCAATTTTTTCTTTAGAAACCACAGACCAGCGTTTCACCCGATGTATCGGTTTCAATGTGTCATAATTTGTTAACATCGTAACTGTGTTGTTGTCCTTCCATCTGATAAACAGAAGTGCTAAGAGTCTATCGTACATGTGTTCATATTGGTCTCTTTGCTTTTTTTGATTGAATATTTTTACACTTGAGATAAGGCATTTCTTGGTTCTGTTTTCTTTTACGGTTCTTGTGGCACGTTGTCCCATTTCTTTTAATAATTTTAGTAGTCCGTAACTACTAAAATAGTTATCAAAAAAAGCTCATGGTCCGAATGTACTGCAACCGTTTTCAGAAGATCAATAACCACCCTTGATTTCAAAGGAAGATCAATAGATTCAGTAGACGAAATGTTCTGTTTGGCAGCACAATAAGTGTCAAATATATAACAATATCCCGTGGAGCTGCATAGCATCCAGTTCTTGTAGCCAAATCAAACTGATTAACTGAATTACCTTTTATTAACTGCTTGCTCGAATGACGCCCAAAGAACTTCACCATGGCTTCGTCGATAGAAAGATGTGTATGAAAGATGCCCCGTTGTTAAAATTTTTGATTCAGCAGAGATATGAGTGGAAGAATTTTAGACATTTTGTCTTGTGCATTTAGATTATTATTATTTGCTAAATGCACATATTTCTTGACTTCCTGAAACCTCATTGCTTCTTGAACAACCGATACGCCCAAATCTTCATCATAACCTCAATAATGACGCTCGCTTGGCAATCTGTGGTAGCCTGTCAAGAGAAGAATCCCTACAAACAGGTTCATATAAGTTTGTGGTTTAAGAAAGTTGTGCTTATTCTTCTGTGAAGCATATATATTTATTGGCTGTACCAAAAGATCAAATATTTCATTCATCGTCAAATATATTTTCAAACACTTTCACGAGTGTTAGATTTTCTAGATCATTTTTCACTATTTCCAAGCGATCTGCACAACCCGACGTTGCTGGCATACTTGTATCTATAAACTCTTTAGTTCAAATTAGCTTCGGTTCCAACAATTTTTTTTCTTGTTCAATGTTGCTCTATCAGATGATTTTTAAAGCTTTTGTCGTAAATCTGACAATGACAAATTAAATTCATCATCACTAGTATCACCTTCACTGCTTCAGCGTTGCTGTAGTTTAATTGTACCTGCTACATCATAAGGAAAATGTAACATTTCCTCCTGAATACCATAATCGTTAAACTCCTCTTCATCCGTTTGCTGATCTACGTTTGACGGAATAATTACAACATCAACTTCATTTTGATTATCTGAGGAGCCAATGTCATCTAACGCACTTTTTAAGTGATGATAATTTCTCGAACCATAAAAAATGTTTGAAGAAATTTCTGGAAACTCTACAGGCTTCATAATGGATTGTAAAATGACAGGAAAGCGTAAGACTTCTGAAATAAGATTGAATATAAACACGCTTCAACCCAGTGTGCTCAAATAAGTACACCTCAATTAGTAGGCTTACCAGACCCAAACATTGATTCTTTATTTGAATAAATATCAGCCTGTCAATCACTACACATAAAAAAAATATTTAGACTAAAAAAATATTGCAAAACCACACAAAAACAGATTTTATTCGTTATTTTTAAACTCCCTGCACTTACACAGTAATCACCCACGTGCTGCCGCTGTCAAAATATTAGGTCATTTCGACACTAACCAAAGTAGTTGGATTTCACTTAGTCAAATTGCAGATAAGTGAAAAGGCTAATTATCTTAAAGATACAAAATTAACCCGTTGGTCACAAGATGAAAGCACAATTTTATTTTTGTTGCTGTACTCAAACGAGTACAATGGGAGGTAATGGGTTAACTGAACTTATTTAATTTAATAACTACATTTGTATGCCTTTCTCAAAATTTTGAGTTTATATTCAAAGTGTCAAGATTAAACTAAACATTAAAGTCGAATTTTTTAGATTAGCGTACTTCGACTCTAAACTCGAAACTGGGAGGAAATATTAGATACTTCGAATCTGGAGTCGAAACTTTGAAATAAAGTCAACATTTTGAACTTAAAAACGATGTTTTGGTGTCAGTGTAAAAATGTTACGTTTTTTTTGGAATTTCGATTTCGACCTCGAAATTCGACGTTTTAAGAATTTGGATTTAAAATGAAAATTTGAATTTTTATCAATATTTCGAGTCTAGCGTATTTACAGCTTAAAGTTAAAATTGCGAGTTTAAAGTATAAATTTCAAATTTAGTCTCAAAATTTCACGACAGTTAAAGAGAAAAATTAGAAAAGGTAGATATTTCAAGTTTAGGTTCGAATTAGGAAAGACTAGAGAATTGTGCGAGTAGTATGACTATATGGAGGAAAACATAAGCCTTAGAATGATTATTTTGAGCTTTTTACTGCCGTCAGATGATGCAAAATCTGAATTTGACACAGGCTTAAGCTAACCAAATTCTTCAACAGACAAACAATCTGTACTTTTCGAAATTGTTTTGTCGTCTGTATATTTTTTGGAGGTTTTAAAGCGGATTTTTCTAAAATAACCGATTCGTAATCCTCATCTTAAGATTGTAAACTGTAAACCTAAGATTACTCAAATTTTAAGTTTGCAATCTTAAGCTGAAGATTGTAAATTGTCAGTAAGATTGCGAATGAACTTCAGAAATGTCGCTATTTGAGACAACAAACTGAAACTTTGCAATCTTAAGTTAGTTTAGGATTGTAAATTGTAATCTTTAAATTTTAAGGTGCAATTTACAATCTTTCTACAATTGCGAGGAAAGAAATTTTGAATTTGCAATCTTCAGTTTAAGACTGAAGATTTTAAGATTAAAATTGTGAACTTTCTTTAGAGGAGCCGCTATTTGAGGCCATTGCTTCAAGCTCCGACATAATAAATTAAAAATTGTAAACTGTAATCTTAACCTTACGCAGTGTCCTTAAGGCCGTCGTTGTTTCAGCTGTGCTATTTCTAAATTTTAGTTTTAAAAAAGTGGCTTTCCAAATTTACCCACTTCTTTGGCAATTTCCTAATATTTAAAATTAGGACGACAATTGAGTAGTTTCAGTTCGAATCGAAGAATTTTATATTTGCATCGAACGTTTCATAAGTTCGACGCTGAACTAAAACTTGAAAGCATCTGATTTATTTCTTCGGTGGAACTTCGGGAAAGAGAATTGATAAGTAGTAATAAGATTTAGTCAGCAAAGTTCTGAAATGTCGTGGGGCACTGTTATACATATTTATTAAGGAGCTTTGTTAATGGTTCCCTTGCCATAGTGAATAAGGGAGATTTATTCGCTTTATTGTTAATTAGAGAACCTAACGGTGTTTTTTTTTAATTTAGCGGTTACAGCGTTAAACCATCATAAATTCTCCAAATACTTGATCAAGGATTTATCCAAGTGGGTTGCCTTATATTTAGGGCCGAGATGCTTCTAATAATAAATTAAATATTTGGGTATAGTAGGTTTACTTATTGTTAGAATGACGTCTGTCAATTTTTATATTGAACGAACCTAACGGGTTTGTAAACGCTTTAGAATGTCAGTGCTGCATCTGTATCCATTTATCAGTAGGAATCTTTTATCAGGTACAGTGGCTTTCTATATAAATATATAGATATATATTTCTAAAGCCTTGTCCTCATAGGTATTTCTTTTCCCTGGCTTTTACTTTTTACTTTATTTGTAGTTTATTTAGATTTACTCTCTAACCCACAAATACTGACTTATTTTACTTTGTTGATCGTAACTTTTTTTATCTATATTTCTCATTACTGACCATGTCATTATTTAGGCTTCTTTTTTATTTCTTGTTTACAAATATGAAGACGACGCTGGTAGTAAAATAAAAAAAAAATTAACGCCTAAATCTAGATTAATATTTTCATATCATCTTCCATTTTAAAGCTCTATTTCTGCGAATACACCATAAATGAGCTGCAACCTGAGTTAACCTGATCTCATCTGACCTCATCCAACCTGACCTTACCTAGTTTAATGTATAAGTTTCCAAAGTCACATAAAACCATTTTATATGGTTACTTATAATCCGAATGTGCTAATAAAATTGAGCTACCACTTATTGTTGCGGTCCTACGGGCATTTTAAATTGCTTACCCAAACTATTCAGCATAATTCGCTCGTGTCGTAATGTACTATAATGAAATTAAAAATGTGCAATAAATAAATCACTGTGTTTTGTTGAAACTGAACAAATTGGGTTGTAATTATTAATCTTAGATTCTGTTTTTCTTCAGTTGTGTTAGTTGTGTTAAAGAAAAAATATCGTCCTATAAAAAACGTATTACATCTTCCTTTGTATTATCTAAAAGCTTCTATAGCATTACCGTACAATAAAACAAGAGCGAAAATATTTTTGTCCATTTATTACTAAAAATAAACAGATCGGAATATTTCTAAAAATCTTGGTGGCCGAAGTTTTCTCCTTTTATTCTAATGCGATAAATAGGATGGACATCTACAAAAAATATTTTTTTATAAACATTAAGATTTTCCTCTAAATTAATATTTTGCCTTTAAAATAAAATTTTTGAAAATCGAAAGCTTAAAGTAGAAAGCTTTTGAGAAAAATATAATTTATAATTTAAACTCAACCTTTCAACAACAAAAATATGATAATAAAAACCTTTCCATAAAGGTAAAAAGTACAAATTGGGAGTTTTCCTTCAATTTTTAGACAAAAAATCGGAATTTTGAAGAAAGGAACGTTTTAATAAAAATTGGAGTTTTCGAAAAAATTCAAAATCGAAAAAGTCGAAAATTTTAGATCAGATAGCAAATTTGAGAAGAAAAGAAAAACGAAAACTCAGAATTCTAACATAAAAATTTAAATTTCGATATAACATTTTGAAAAATAAAAATGAAAATTTCTACAAGAAGACAAAATTTGAAAAGAGAATTTCCAATTTATAGAAAATTTTCAAATTTAGATTCAGTTCAGAGAAGAAAATAGTCGAAGTTGAAAATTACAAAATAATATATCTAAAATTGAAGGTAAATTTTGTGAAAAAAATTCTAAATTTGGAGGTTAAAAGACGCATTTTTGAAAAAAAAAATTAAGCCAAGATTGAGTCGGGCTCGCACAATTAAGGTTCCGTACCAATCACTACAGTGAACAGTCAATAGACTAAATTAAATCATTTTTGCTTATGTATGAATTTGAAATTTTATCCACATTTTCTTGTATTACAACTGAAAAATAAAAAAAATGTGTATTTTCAGATATACACATTTTTTTCTGCAATCAATTCAAATATTTATGGAACTGATAACTGTGTTAATGTCTCAGATAAAAAGCAGTCATACGCAATTCATAATAAGTTGATGACAAACACAGTTCATGAGATCGCCTCGGATCGTGCTATAATGTTAGGTTTCACCCACAATGACTGCGTTGCATGCAATTTAATAAACTAGTGTCAACTGCGAAAATATTTATCTAAATGAAATAAATCAAACAAATTTGATCTGCATTCTATCTTTTATCTGAATCAAGTTTTTTATTTGACAAAAATCATTACTATTGTAAGGTCCAAAAGCCTTAGAATGCAAGCACCTATTTTTTCATAAAATATTTTTTTTTCTCAACAACTATTACGATATCGAAAAAACCTGCAGTTTTCGTATAATCTATGGCCCAAAATTTACTAACCCTAATAAAGTATAAATTTTATCTTCAGAAAACTAGGAGAACACGGGGGACGGTCATTTCTGACACATTTTGAGCTGTATCTCTAAGACGATTGGATCGAAAATCATTAAAAAAAATATGTTGGGATCCTTACAGATTTTTCTTTTAAATGATACCTCACATGATATATTAACTAAACTTGATTTTTCGGAGACCAACTGAACCCTCCTCCCCCCATTTTATTATAAAATATTTTCTTTTTCTCTAAAACAATGTAACGCAGATATTTGAAATTTTGCACAGCTTTAGTTTTTGATAACTTACACAAACACCGCCAGCCAACGATTAGAAGAAGAAAATGTTTTAAAATAAAATGGGGATTAATTTGGTCTCCGAAAAATCAAGTTTTACTTAATATAATGTGTTAGGTATTATTCAAAAGAGCTACATCTAAGGACCTTAAAATATTTTTTTATAATTTTCGGTCCAGTCGTCTCAAAGATACAGCTCAAAATGTGGGTGTAGGTTTCTAAAGATAAAATTTTGTTTTCAATAGGATCAGTAGCTATTTGGCCACAGATTCTTGGAAATTACAGGTTTTTTCGATATCGTAATAGTTGATGAGAAAAAAATATTTTTTGGAAAGATAGGTGCTTGCATTCCGAGACATTTTGACTCATATAGTAATATTTTTTCTTCAAATAAAAAACTTAATTTAGCCAAAGAATAGAATGCGGATAATTTTTTTTTTATATTATTTCATTTGGATCAATATTTTTGGAGTTAACATTAGTTTATTAAATTGCACGCAACGCGGTCATTGCGGTTGAAACCAAATTTTTAGAGCGATTCGATGCAATCTCGTAAACTGTGTTACTAATCGACTTATCGCGAATTGCGAATGAATGCTTTTTATCCGAGACATTATCAACTCAATTCCATACATATTTGGATTGATGGTAGAAAAAAGTGGTATACCTAAAAATATACATATATTTTTTTATTTTTCAACTATAACTCACGAAAATTTTGTTGACATTTTAAATTCATACATAATTAAATGTGATTGACTGTTCACTGTAGTAATTAATATGGAATCCTAATTGTACGAGCCCGACTGGCTCTTGGCTGAATTATTGTAAAATTATTTGCCTTTGTCTAAATGATAGTTTTAATGGAAACTGAGTGTTTCCTAGACACTTTAACTTTTCTCTAAAAAATATTACACAAATTTCGGGTGTTGCCCCAAAATGTTACTTCTTTCTTGAAGTTCGATTTTTTTCTAAACATTTTTTTTTAAACAAATTTCAGCTTTTTATTTCAAATTTTTGAGTTTTTGCAGAAAACCTTTGATTGATCTTCAAAAAGGCAAATGCAATCAAATGTGAAAATTCTTAATACATAATGAAACTTAAGTCAAATTAAAATTTCTGGAAAAAGGAGTGTTACTTCAAATTTTAAGAGATGTTTCATGATGTGGCTGATATTAGATTGGTATATACGGTTAGTAACATACATATCATATAAGTATAAAGAGGTAAAACCTTCTAGACCTTTAGCAATAAGAATTAAAACTCGAAAAAAACTATTAACCTTCTTAGAAAATACCAGCATGAACGGACAAAAGTTTAAACCCGAGGAACATACAATTTTCGTGAATACGTCAATGATCTGTATCGTAAGCCGACTTGCCTTTGTTAGGCATTGATAACAATGAAGGTTCAGCTTTGCTCAAGTCACCAGGAAGATTAAATGTAAATGTAATCAATTAAATTAATTAAAATTGAAGCCTCACGAAAATCTTTCAACAACAATAAAGCCGAATGCGGAAAATAGGCGTGTAAACCAAAATGAATAAAAGGGCTTTTGTTTATTAGGTTTTACTGCCACTGAAATCTATATGTAGCCTTAACTTACCCAAAATTCCCCAAATGAGTTTAACGGAATTAGAAATATTCTAAACGCAAGCCAATGACAGCAGTGACGTTGGAATCCCCCAAGCAATTCCTGGAATAGGAGCGTAGCACAAAATGAATAAAAAGTCTTTTATTTAGGTTTTCCACTTCATCCACTTAAATCCGTATGTTGCTTCTATGAAAATAATGCAAAATTCTTTAAATGATGTAAAGATAATTATAAATATTTAAAGCCAACCGATGTAAAACGCTGAAAGCGTGAAATGCGTAAGCCAGATTGAATAAAGGTACATGTTTATTAGGCTTCTCTGCCCGTTACACTGAATGGCTGTTTGATTGTAATAGCTTTTGCGGAAACTTGGCCCAAAATTCTTCAAATAATTTCGAGGAAATTGTGAACGTTCAAAATTCAAGATAAAAACACCAACGCTTTAATCTCAAGGAATAACACTCAGTGCGTGAAATGGAATCGTAAGACAAGACAAGATGAATAAAAGGGCTTTTATTTATTGCTTAGTCCAAAATTCCTTAAATGGTCTAAAGGGAATTAGAAATATTTAAATCTTAAATCAAATGTAGCTGTGAGGTTAAAATACCTCGACAAATGTTAAAGTTGAATGCGTGAAATAGGAGAGTAACGCAAAAGGAATTAAAGATTTTTGTTTAATAGGTTTCACTGTCTATCCCATTAATATATTTACATTATAGGGGAGGTCGGGGCTATAATTAACAGAGGGAAGTATTAACAAGCGAGTTTTTATAAAACTATACACACTACAACTGTAGTAATGCTGTGATATGCCGACTAGATCGCATCGCATGGCATAGCACTAGTTGCGCACAACGCGCTGTGAGAGTAACAAACGGTTTTAACTTTACAATTTTTTGATTCACTTTTGAAATATTAGGTGTAATGATTATGTTTTTTTCCTAGACGCACATTTTATGCTTAATAATGCTGTATTGCTTAAGTAACGTCAGTGTTAACCAATAAATTTTTATATTATTTAATACTAAAAAGGTGCTCTTGAGGCTATAATTAACAAATCGGGGGGCTTGGTATTAACATGGTAATACTTACCCGGTTGTGGGGGCTAGTATTAATGGGGTACATGACTCTTTGCGTATTTTAGCTTGTCTTTGTTTATAACAGCATGAGAACATACAAGCGAAAAACTACGCGAGGCTCAGTATCCTTAAAATCTACGAGTTGGCTGCGTTAGAAGTAATAGAGAATAAGAAAAATTTTAGAAGTGTAGCAAAAGAATTTCAGCTTTGCTACGTTTCACTTTATAATTTTGTGAAAAAAAAAAGAAAACTGGTGCACCATTAGCAATGGGCTACAAAGAAACCCGGTTTGTGTCCAATCCTGAACGAAAAGCATTAATAGCAGAGTACTTGTTAAAGTGTGCTAATATTTGGTATATATTACGACCCACTGAAGTAAAAGAATTAGCATATCAGTGCGCTATTTTTTACAATATTAAAAAAATTCCAGAACCGTGGAAAGTTAATGAGATGGCGGGTAATGATTGGTTTACTAATTTTATGAAGAAAAATCCGAGATTAGCGATACGAAGCCCTAAAGCTACGAGTTTAAGCAGAGCCACTTCCTTTAACAGAACCAACGTGCAAACGTTTTTTGAGAAAAATAGATCAGTGCTTGCAAGGTACAGCTTTAAACCAGCCCGCATTTGGAACATTGACGAAACAGGGTTAACCGCCATCCAAAAGCCAAGGAAAATTGTTGCAGAAAAAGGCATAAAGCAGGTCGGTGCTGTGACATCCGCCGAAAGAGGCGTACTGGTTACACTTGCAGTTGCGACAAATGCTATCGGCAACGCCATACCATGTATGTTTGTCTTCCCTCGTATACGATATAATGATATGTTCTTTAGAAATGGACCTTCAAAATGCATAGGCGCAGGAAACCAATCGGGATGGATGACTTAGAAAGAGTTTCCAAAATTTTCTGATCATTTTATTCGTCACGTGAAGCCGTCAAAAGAGGATTCTGTCTTACTCTTATTAGATAAACACCGTTCACATGTAAATATGGAAGTGATCAACAAGGCCAAAAACAACAATATTGTTTTGTTGTCATTTCCACTATACCGTTCTCATCGTTTACAGCCTCACGATGTCGGATCTTGGATGACTAGTAACCCAGGAAAAACGATGTCGATTTAGGATCTTCCAGGAATTGTTAGGGATGCGCTACCATTGGCATTAAACCCCATGAATGTAATTAACGCATTTAAAAAATCTGGCATTTGGCCATGCAAGATTCTGACTCTGCACCATCTTTTGTTACGGAACGTCCTGATCCCAGCAATAAAAACCAATCACTTGTCGCTAAATCATTAGCTGAAATAAAGTTAATGTTCATGATCTGTCTTTAAATTTGGAAAGTCCCGAAGTTTTAAGCGATGTGCCCAATTTAGATATAGGCCTAACTGAAGTGATAATGCAAATGTCTAAAGAACTAGTACCTGGACTATCAGGTATGAGAATGATTTCTTAGTCGAAACAATAAGACCATTGCCAAAAGCCCACCACGAGCTCAGTCTAATCGTAAGCGCACCAAAAAATCTGCTATTCTCACCTATACTCCAGTGAAGAATACTTTAGAAGAAGAACATCATATGAGACAACTGCAAAAAAGGAAGGCGGCAGCAAAAGAAAAAAACAAAGGGAAGGAAACCAAAAAGGATAAAGGGAAAAGCAAAGGTAAGGGTAAAGGTAAGGCTAGAGGCAATGAAAAAAATAGAAAAGACGAAGAAGCAGTTATTCAATGAAAGCAGGAACTCTGAAAGAGATGAATATTGTTGTATTGTTTGTGGCGTCTCTTATGATGATGATACCTCAAGTTGTGACTGGATTCAATGTATTTTTTGCAAGCAGTGCCCAATCTAGGCGTATTAAAGGTGGCATCATATCATTCATTTGCCTGAATTGTAAATCGCATGGTGACTATAGATAGATTTGCCATATGACAGTTTCTAATTGTTGATATTTTTTAATAATCGTTGATATAAAACTACATTTTATCCTTGCTGTGTTAAATTAAAAATATATTTTTTATCAAGAATGAATAGCTAGCTGTTGGGGTAAAAATGTGGCATTGTTTATTTCATTTTGCGATATATTATAAGTTGACAAATTGTTTGAATTATAGTCTCAGAATTATTACTGATAGGTGTAAGAATAATAAATGTCAAGAAAAAACACTGATTTCCTAAAATAATTTAACAAATTGTTAGTTTTTATTCACTTTGAGATTTTTGTTTATTTTTTTGTTAAGTATTAGAAAACGTGCTGCTTAGAAGCTTGTTTTAATTTTTCTTTTATCAATAAAAACATTAAATACATGTTATATTTGTTTTCTTCTATGTCAGTTAACATAACACAATGTTAATTGTTGCCCCTTCTGTTAATACTTACCTCAAAGCTGTTAATTCTAGCCCCAAACAGAAGGAAAGAATTAACAACTGACTTTTTTCAGAAAAATTCATTTAGGACAAAAATTAAAATACAAATCTTGTCCCCTGAAACCAAGAAAGATTAAAAAACACAACAGAGGTTGCTCTAACGCGTTTCTATAGCCAAGCTATCATCTTCAGAGACATATCAGTATCTTTCTGAAGATGATAGCTTGACTATCGAAACGCGATAGAGCAAACTCTGTTGTGTTTTTTAATCTTTCTTGGTTTCAGGGGACAAGATTTGTATTTCAATTTTTGAAGATAACCACCACCAAAAAGAATATTTTTTTCATGTTTGATTTATGTTAATGACGTGATATTTAAGTAGTAAAGGCATTATATATCATAAAAATCAAGTCAATTTTTGTTAATTGTGACTCCGGTCTCCCCTATATATGTAGCGTTTGGGGAATTTATTTGGTAAATTCATTTAATGTTATTAAGAGGTTTAGAAACATTTACGACTTAAGCCAAAGATATCGACACACGAAATGGTTTTGACTGAGTGAAGTAAGAGCGTAAACCAAAATAAATGAAAAGACCCCAACAATTAATTAAAAAAATTAATACTGCATATATATGCTCTGAAGAGTATTTTAGCATCTCGTTTGGTATGGGCTCCAGAATTCATAGATTTATTCTCATTTTCCTCGATTTCCTTCAAATATCCCGAAGGTGCATCTTCCTCCGCACAGTGGCGAATTAAATGTTGCCAGAGCTCAGGGCAAATATTGTATAGCGTCCCTTACAATATACTTTGACGACTAGAAAAAAAGTAATGGGCCCCAAAATTAATTTTGATGACTAAAAAAATACAATCGGCTCCCTGGCCTCCTTACACTTCTAGGCATCTACCTAGTTTGCCTGATGGAGAATCGGTAGCTGGGATGAACATTGATTTATCAAAATTTTGATCACCAAGAATATCTAACATCAGCAGAAATAGGATCCGATCACAATCTGGTGCCTTGCAAGTTTCGGTCCAATATTGCGCATAGAAAAGGGAAAAACAAGAGATAGGACCAACAATGAAATTGCGAATCTAAAAAAAGGTTATTGGGCAAAATTTTCTAATGATATGGAATATGATCTATATGGAAGCACAAAAAAGGTATGGGCATGTTATGTAATAGAAAGAAACTTGTAAACGAACATGTGGAAATAAAGACAATCTCAAAAGAAGAGTGGGTAAGACACTTTAAGAATCTATATGAGACAAATGTAGCGACATCGATAGAGGTACTAGAGGACAATCTAAACAATGACAATGACATCAGTTTTACAACAGATGGTGTCATAAAAGAGATAAAGAAACTGAAAAATTGGAAATCACCAACGAGATAATAAAATACGGAGGAGAGAACCTGGCAAACCAGCTGACCGTACTTTTTGCAAAAATTTGACAGTTTTGGATCATACCAGATGAGTGGCGGACAATATCCATCTCCAAGCCTGACCCCTCAGACTGTAGAGGAATATCACTCTTGAGTTGCATCTCGAAGCTACTTACAAGAAAAATGTCCACACAAATCACCCAACAACTGGAACCAAGTGAAGAACAATACGGCTTCCGGAACATATCTGGGAAAGGAAAGTATTACGGAGAATTTTTGGCGGGAAGAAGGTAGAGGATATCTAGTAAAGACGTTCAATTAGAGAAATATACGGGATGTTTGAAGAACCGTCCATATCTCAGTAGGTGAGGGCGCGACGGTTACAATGGTTGGGGCATCTGAAAAGGATGGAGGAAGGCAGATTGCTTAAAAACTGCGATTGGCCTATTCCAGAAGGTAACAGGAGGAAACGTAGATCAAGAAAACAGTGGCGTGACGCAGTACAGGAGGATCTAAAAGGAAAGAGTGTTAGAATTTGGAGAATGGCAACTGGAGACAGAAAACATTGGAAGAACATTATCAAGCTATGGGCCTAAAGGGCCTGTAAACGCTTTCATATATATATATATATATATATATATATATATATATATATATATATATATATATATATATATATATATACAGTAGAATTCCGTTGGTCCGACCTCGTATGGTCCAACTCTCCGGATGATCCGACCTTCATCTTGGTACTACATAAAATTAATATTTTTGAATTTGTAGCTTGTGGATTTTTTTCTACGTAAATTTTGTAAATAAAAGATGCTTTTGAACGACATTCTCCCGTATTGATGCATTTGAAAATATGAATTGATAGAGGTGCGACAGCCTGTCATTCACATCTGCCGAAGGAAACAATTTTGGCTTTCTTTTAATGTTTATACCAAAAATATTACTTACATATCGATTCAAGATAAAATATATGGTAACGAAATGTAAATTATAGAATTTAGTACGTAAGAAAATTTTCTAGAAAGATCTGATAAGGGAAAGCGGCCGCGATAATAAAGCAAACGATAGATATGCCTTTCAGAAATTTCGGCAAACGATAAGCCTTATCTGCTGGATTTTTCTAAAACCCGGAACCGAAAACTATATAAGGCGGTCGCCTTTCCCTCGAATAAGTTAGTCAGTGCAGTTAGCTAGTGAGTTAGTAGTTAGAAGTCAATAAGTGAGTTAATTATTCAGTTGTAGTGATGCGAGTTTAGTTTAGAAATAAAGTGGATATTATTCAACAAATATTAATAATCATTTCGAACTGATAAGCCCGCAACATCTGATGTCAGAAGCGTGGTTATCTTTGTGCTTTATTACTCGAAGAAATTCAACAAGTGTTCCCGCAGATGTCTTTATCTCGGACGTTTTAAACTGTTAAATAGTTTGTCGCGTCAAGAAAAATCTTAAACATTCTAAATCGCTTTATGAAAACAAGATTAAAATCAGCCAAAATGAAACAACAATTGCAAGCGTTATTAGCAATGTTTAAAGACCAAGAAGAAAAAGAATAGAAGAAAGAACGTAGACAAACAAGAATTGCATAGAACAAACAACATATAATTGCAAATATAACTGAAAAAATGGAAGTAGACGTTGCAAAAATAAAAGAGGAAGTGAAAGTACAAATTACAGGAATGAGCGAAGAAACGAAAGAAGAAGTGAAAACACAAATTACAGGAATGAGAGAAGGAATGCAAGAAGAGATTGGCGAAGTCAAAGACGAATTCAATAGCAAGCTTCTTGATTTGGAAAATACAACACAGAAGAAGATCAGCAACATCGAAAATAAGATGAAGAAGTTGCTAAGTGGACAAGTCACACAACATGAATTCGAAAGTGTACCTGCTAGTTCTTTCCAAAAGGTGAAACCTCCGACCTATAATGGAAAAACATCCTTCCAGACCTACAGAAAACCGTTCGAAGCTGCTGCTAAGGCCAATAGGTGGACGGAGGAAGCAAAGGCAACCTCATTGGCGGTATCCCTGCGCGGAGATGCTCTGGAATTACTCCGAACTCTATCTGATCACGAACAAGCTAACTATGAAGATCTAGTTAGGACTCTAGAGCTGAGATTTGGAGACCACCATTTGCAGCAAGTTGTCCAGTCGCAACTGCTAGGGAGCATAAACCCCGACAACAACAAAAAAGACAGCCTTTTTATGTAGGAGTGGATTATATCAGTTCACGGTTATGCCTTTTGGGCTGCGCAACGCACCGTGTACTTTCGAATGTCTAATGAAGCTGGTACTTCGAGGACTCACTTGGAAAACCTGCCTGGTTTACCTAGACGACGTCATGGTGATTGGCAAGCGCTTTAAAGAACATCTGGAAAATCTTCAAGAAGTCTTCGATAGATTAAAGCAGGCTAACTTAAAGCTGAATCCGAAGAAGTGCTCTTTGTTCCAAAGAAAAGTAGAATTCTTGGGCCACACTGTATCAGCCGCAGGAGTAGAAACAAATATCAGCAAGACTCAAGTAATCCGTGACTGGCCAAAACCCAAAGATAGACATGAACTGAGAAGTTTCCTGGGGTTATGCACTTATTACAGAAGATTTGTGAAAGGTTTCGCCAACATCACTGCGACATTACACCGATTAACGGAAGAAAGAACGCCTTATGTCTGGACTCCCGATTGTGATACCGCTGTCCGAAAACTGAAGTCCGCCTTGTGCACAAGCCCTAGCTTGGCTAATCCTCAGCAGAATGGGAAATTCGTGTTAGATACAAACGCCAGCAACGTCGGCATTGAGGCTGTGCTGTCCCAAGTTCAAGGTGGTGAAGAAAGAGTTATCGAATATTACAGCAAGATCCTGACGAAGCCGGAGAGGAACTATTGCACCACCAGGAAGATACTTTTTGCGTTAGTGAAGGCCATAGAACACTTCCACAAGTATTTGTATGGGCAAGAATTCCTCATGAGGGCAGATCATTCGGCGCTTTCCTGGTTACTTCGAATGAGAAATGCAGAGGGGCAGAGGGCTAGATGGTTAGAAAGACTCCAACAGTATCACATTAAGGTGAATTATCGACCGGGACGCCAATCATGGTGGTTTCAGTGAGGGCGAATTGGTATGGCTATAAAACCCTCAGCGAACTAAAGAAGTTTCGCCGAAGTTTACGCCATCTTGGAAAGGGCCGTATAAAGTGCTGAAGAGAATCAGCGACTTGGTATACAGGATCCATCATAGCCCCAGGACTAAGATGAAAGTGATACACCTAAACCGACTGTGCAAATATAGTGGCGAAGTGTCTGATTGGAACTGATCGGGACGATCAGTCTTAAGAGGGAGGCAGTGTAACGAAATGTAAATTATAGAATTAAGTACGTAAGAAAATTTTCTAGAAAGATCTGATAAGGGAAAGCGGCTGTGATAATAAAGCAAACGACAGATAAGCGTTCGAGAAATTTCGGCAAATGACAAGCCTTATCTGCTGCATTTTTCTAGAACCCGGAAGCGAAAACTATATAAGGCGGTCGCCTCTTCCTCAAATCAGTTAGTCAGTTTAGTTAGCTAGTGAGTTAGTAATTAGAAGGCAACAATATATTATATTAGGTATAATATGTATGCGGGTAATTCAGATAATATATGTTTACTTAAAATTTATCTTAATTTTTTATACTTCGGATGGTCCGATCCTTATTTTTGGTATCCGATCTACCCCCTAGCACTGTTAGGGTCGGATTAACGGTGTTCTACTGTATTCGAAGTTTAAACTCGAATTTACGTTACTCTAAAAAAAGTGAAATTTTCGAATTAAGATTAATCTTAAACTGGAAATGAGATTCTTGAATAGATTTTGTTTTCTTTCGGAATGATTCTTAAACTCGTTAGTTTAAATTGTTTTTTTTTAAACATATTCCTAAAACTTTGACTTTTTTAAGAAACATCGAGTTTTGTTGCTAAACTAGAAAAAAAGGAAATTGGAAAGTATTCAAAAAATTAAAGATGAAGTATTTAAGAATCTGCGATTTTTAGCCAAATTGTCTTTGTGCACTTTCTAACAACTTTTAATAAATTTAGTTATTCTTCGAAATGGCGACATTTATCGGATTTTGTGCGCATAGTGACAACAAAATAATATCATTAATTAACAATTTCTATTAAAATTTCTAAATTTTTAGGTTAAACACGTAATTATTTTTTTAAGTTTCGGCTACGCAGTCAAAATTTGGACTTCCCTTTAGAAGCTTCGACTATTTTCTTGAAAAAAAACTGTAAACTGAAAAACCCAAAATTTAAGTTTAAAGTCGGAATTTTTCATCACAACTTTGAAAAAACTCAATATTAAAAAAAATTAAAGCCTATTCAGGACTTTGTTACATTTTTAAAAATCTCTCTTTTCGTTCAAATGCATCTAGTATCAAATTTCAATAAATTAAATTATTTGTAGAAATTTTAATTTATTTCCAAATCTTTACCTAATTTTCGCAATTTTTACATGTTTCGTAATATCTTCATTAGAAACTGAAAATTTTGGCTTTGCGGAAATTTTCTGTTTTTTTAATTTCAATTTTTTTGCCAAGTTAAATTTCGAAATTAAAAGAAATCAATAATTTGCAGTATAAACTTAAAAAGTTCATAAAAAGGTCAAAATTTGGAAAACATTCTAAATACATATTTAAAAATACTCAGTGTTTTCTGTTTAATATTTAAATTTTCACTTAAATCTCGACTTGGATAGGAACATTCGTCTTTCTCTAAGGTACCGATTTCAACTTTTAAATGTTAAAATGTTCAAAAAAATATCTAGACAAAATTGGAAATATTGAGATTTAAAGCGAAGTTTGCAGAAACTTTTAGGTATTAGCTGAAGAAAGTTTAAATTTGTTCTTTTTTAAAAAATTTCGACTTTCTGCTCGAAATAAATTCAGCCAAAAGCGAGTCGGGCTCGCATAATTATGGTTCCATACCAATTACTACAGTGAACAGTCAATATACCAAACTGAGTCATTTCTAGCAATGTATGAATTTGAAATTTTATCCAAATTTTCTTGTGTTATAATTGAAAAAAAAAATATTCATTTTGAGAGATACACACTTTTTTCTACAATCAATGCAAATATTTATGGAACTGATAACTGTACTGATGATGTCCCGAAAAAAAACATTCATTCGCAATCCGCAATAAGTCGATGACTAACACAGTTTATGAGATCTCCTCAGATCGCGTTAAAAGGTTCGATTCCTTCCGCAATTATATATCCCACGAAATTTCAATGATTCACTCCGGAGGTTAAAAAAAAACAGATGTGCCTTAATAATCCGTCCGTGCAGTCACGCCAGATGTTTGGCAGCGGTGGTAGGGTCTTGCTGTATGCAAAACTTTTTAGTCTGATTACTGGCGATGAACTACCTTAATAAACTAGTGCTTGCTCCGAAAATATTCATGTAAATGAAATAATCTAAAAGACAAATTTGATCTGCCTTCTAGCCTTCAGCTAAATCAAGTTTTTTATTTGCAAAAAAAATATTACTATGTAGGTCAAAACGCCTTGGATTTCAAACACCTATCTTTCCATAGAATATATTTTTTTCTCAGCAACAACAGTTTTCCGATAATCTATGGCCCAATATCTACTAACTATAATAAAATCTAAATTTTATCTTTAGAAACCTAGGAGAACAGAGGGGGAACGTTCATTTTTGACGCATTTTAAGTTGTATCTTTAAGACGATTGGACCAAAACTTATAAAAAATACTTAGAAGTAGCTCTCTCAAATGATACCTCACACAATATATTAATTAAAACTTAATTTTTCGGAGACCAAATCAACCCCCTATTTTATTATAATTTTTTTTTTCTAATCGTTGCCTAGCGGTATTTGCGTAGGTTATCGAGATCTAACGCTGTGTAAAATTTCAAAGTTCTACTATATATATATAATTTTTGAGGAAAACCTCCGTGATAGGCGAACGGACGGCCACGAGAGTGAGATTATAAGGGTTTCGTTTTTTTCTTTTAAGGTACATCATCCTAAAAATATCATCAGTGTTGTATATTGAAAAATAACTAAATAGTGTTAAAAAAACTAAATATTGGTGATAGTAATGAGATACACTTTAAAATATTAAAGTTTTCGAGGGGTGCGAAATTCGTCACCCTATCGTCAATCATTTTCGATCATAAGTTAAACTAATCTCAACGTTTGATCTAAAACAGATCGTGGATTTTCTGGAATGTGCGCGATGATAAAAATTATTTCGGGATTCGATTTAGAAGTCGGATCTTTCGAATAACTCGCAGCGGGGGAATTCGGAATATTATTACACCGATATATTTGAAGGCTATTATGTTCTGTAATCGACTTAGCGAAGAAGCGTATATAAAACATGGTTAATTAAATAATTCTCCGATAAGAGGCTGTAAAACTGATTCGTTTTTCCAGGGCAAAGAAAATTCAATAAACATTCAATGTAACCGTATCAAAACATTACGATCAAAACGAAGTTAATAAAAAGGTTGGGGCGAAAATTGTGCATTAAATTTGCTCGGCTATTACATAATCGATATTTATATGTTTTGTGTCTTCACCTTCGTAAACGTATTGAAGCGAAATGAACTTAAATTAAAATGATCTGAACTGTTGCTGGGGGTAAGAAAATTGGAAGATCTAAAACTTATCTTAATTTATATGGGGAACATCTGAATGTCGACTGTTAATTACCAAAGATATTCAACTCCATGTCGTCGTGACAATGACATACAGCTTTCTCGAAAACCAACGTAGTTCTTTTTCTAATTTAGATTCCGTTTAAGCTCTTGGAAATGTCGACAACCCAAGTAATAATATTCGCTTAAATGGGCAAATAATAAAAAATAATGTGCACACTTCAGTTTAATGACTAGATCAATTAAAGTGACTATAAACAAAAGGACGTGCCGATTTCAGAGCAATATATACGCCTTAAAACCCAAATTGTGAGCAATACGCTTAAGGTATTCTCATTACGTGCAATAACCTCTAATTAAGACCATCAACATAATTTGTTGTTGAGTCTTCGTGATACTGTTTAAACCAAGCGGAAAACGACCTTGAAATTAAAATGTTTTCCATCAGGAATACGTTACAAAATAATAAGTAAATATAGCCCCATTCCATATACAATGGAAATGGCAATGCAATTTACCTAAAATGCATCTCGATGTCTATACATCAGTTGCATCTTCTATACGCATTAATAAAAACCGAAAATCGAATAAAACTTGTTTTTCAAACTTTTAAAAAAGGATCAAATTAATCAATAACTCCCCTTAACAGGGTGCTCCTGGTTCGTAACAATAGACATTGTTCTACGACTTCATAGCATAACGGAGAGCGGCACCACATGAAATCCGCAGGTGCAGATGATGAGACCGATTGGTTACAGAGAATAGCGTCTAACTAATGGACAAAAAATGTTTACGTTCTAGTTCGCCCTTTAATTATTTAAATTTTCACACACTTGAAACTAACATGTAAATAATTGCATCTGTTTTACATTTTTTATTTCATTGACCAACTGTCTAACGAAAAATAAAACTGGAATTCTAAATGACGTAAAAAGTGCTCGAAAATATTCAGGTATGAAGAAAACTGAAATAGAATGTTAAGAAATAACTAATAACGCATCAACAAAATTAATTGTCAATGCACAACGTGTGGGCTTATTTAATTTCGGGGCGTATTACACATTTGACGGCACTTCAGTTTATGAAAAATATGCTGACAACAAAATTTCGTAACAACCCAAAGAGTTGTTTTTTCAGGACAGGTACAATGTACTTACATGTACTTATTTTTCACGAACTATTTGACAATTATGGCGTCTACAAAGAAAAGATTATTAGTCGGTAAACAACACGTTGCTGAAAAAATGTCCGTCGGCATCACCTATTTGTTTCGTAGATTCGCAAAACCCAAGTTTGTAATAATTGTGAAAAATCATATCTTTAGTATTAGCCACTTTATAACACTTGTACCCATTTCTTTTCAAAATATTTCGCGCCCAAGGACTTTAGGACTAGGGGTGGTCAGATCTGTTGCAATTTATGGACTCTCACGTAGTCTTAGCATAATAGAGAAGGCAAGCAAGCTCTCGTATTGTGGGAATTGTTTAATTTGTTATTATCTGTTATTGTCTTATTTGTAGGAGTTTTTTCCGTTTTTGTTTATTCAACATCAGGAACAAATTGTAGTCGTCAGATTTATAACTACCCCTCCGGCAACTTTTCATAAAGATGGACTTTTTTGATCGTCATATTTAAAATTCCATCGTCACTACTTCATCACGGACAAATATTTTGGCACTGATTGGAAATTTCGACTTTTATTTTTAAGTGTTCACTTTTTTGTGAGAATGTCAACTTTAATCTCAAAATTTCGATCTTATATTCAACAGTTCGACTTTATACTCAATATGTTAAAAATGAAGTCAAAGTTTTGAATTTAAAGTAGAAAATTCGACTTCAAGTTTAAATTTAAACCTTTTTATCTAAAAATAAATGTCAACTTTTTATTTGGAATTTTGACTTCCGCTTCTGAACTTCCACTTTCGTTCCAGAATTTCTACTTTAATATCAAAATGCATACTTCAAACTTGAAATTATGAGAAAAGTTAGGATTTTCAAATCTAAACTTGAAAATTTTAGGGTTTCAAAAAAATGACATACATATGTTTTTTAATTTAACCTTAAGATGACTTATATGTCAAAATTTCAAGTTTGTGTTTCTTTTGGATGATATATATTTGATGTTCATTAATAACGACGTTAATTCCAACATTTATACAATAATCTATTTTGATTTTTCTCTTTAAAATGTCCAACAAAATCAAAATGTCATACATTAACTAGAAGAGTAAAAATTTAACCTTTATATAAAAATTTCAAAAGTTTATTAAAAACCTGTCTTTATTCAATATTTTTTATTAGACTGACCGAATCTTCAACTCATCCGAAATCTAAAATTTCAAGAGTAACCCTTCCGGCCACGAATTATTTTTCCTTTTTTAAAAAAATGAGACTGTGCTGACCAGTTCTTTGAATTATATTAATATTTTCCAGCAAGATAGAAGGAGCCCAAGGGGACTCTCCATATAGCCTACCGTAAGTCCCAAAATAAGAAAAATGTAATCGACGAAATTTGGATTTAAGAACCCTACATATGGTATAATATGGTAAATTCTTATATAAAGACGCCATAATCGGAAGGATTAAACAAGAGATTTTCCAAAAAAAAATTAGGGAAAAATTTTTAAAGTAAATACTTAATTTAAAGCTAAAATTTTAGAAAGGATAGTATTATAATTTTCAAGTTTATATTAAATACTTGCAGAACAAGGGATTTAGAAAAAACTCGAAATTTGCGATGAAAATTTTCTTTTTAGAGTTTAGAATTTAAACAGAAGGTTTCAAAAAAACAATTCAGCCAAGAAGAAACAATTTAGAACTATACAAAAAAACAAAATATCAAGAGAAAAAGGCTAATATTATTTGATTTTAATCTGCAAATTCTAAAAAGCTTCAAAACTACGAAATTTTGAAAATCTAAATCAAAGTTTTTAGAAAGGAGCCTACATTTTGAGTTTTAAATCGAAATTTTAAAGAAAAATATTAAAAATCGTAGATTTAAACTCAGAATTAAAAAACTCAGAATTAAAAAAAACTCAGAATTTCACAGAAAAACTCGCAATTTTCAACATTAATCTTGAAAAAGACACTTTTTTTTCAAAGATTCGAAAAAAATCTGATTGAACTTGAAATTTCGAAAAATACTTAATGAACTCTACGAAATGACAATTTTTTTACTATAGAATTTTGGAATTTAGTAAAAAAAAATGTCTAATAAAGATTAACTATTTTATAAGAACTCGAGGGAGCTTGAAAATTTTTGGCTTTATTTGGAGGAAGAAGTTTACATTTGAAGAGAAATACATTTATAACGGTTTAGCTTAAAGTTTAAATATAATAAATTTGAAATCTTGAGAACATTTTTTCCTATATATTCGGATGTGAGGGGAATATTGGGTATAATGTAAATTTTAACAAGTTTAAATAAGTTTTGATTTTGGTTTCTTCCGAAAATAGAATACTGACCCATTTTCTAATTTTCATTTAAATTCACTAAAGTCTTTAGTACATACATAGGAAATTAAATATTGAAAAAATTGAACGGAAATATTAATATTTATGTTCAGATTTACTGTTATGTCTAAAATGTTGTTATTTTAAGAGAAAAATGATGTTGAGTTTAATGTCGAGCTTTTAGTCATTTTCTAATACATACCTAGTTTAAAATATTTTTTTATTAAAGTTAAATTGTTCAAAAAATTTGAAAATTCAAGTGTTTGGTTTTTTTGGTTTTACCAACAATTTTTTTATCATCCAGCCCACGTCATGATAGCAAAATTTGAGTAGTCACGTTAACAAAAAAAGTTGCCTGTCCCTGGTCTAGACTCTGGAATATGCTAGACCTTTTCCGGAAGAAGGTGTTAGATTATAAATATACGCTCACCTCCATCATTATTCATATTCAGTACGAAAGATTCGGCATCCAGTATTTATTAATGGATTAATTGTCCTATCGTTGTCGTTTAACGTTTTGTTTCTTTGTAGAAATAAACTGTTTTAAATTCACAATATCTTTATAAATGAAACTAGCACGTACAGTATATTTCAGCGGCGAGCCAACGACATGGTAGGTAGTTCATGGGGAGACTTCTAATATCCCATTTACGATTTTGAATTTTTTTTCTGTGTTACACAAAACAAATGCAAGTTCAGAACGACCTTTTACGTCTCTTTATAGATTGCTTTATCTTACTCTATATGGATTACGACAAAAAAAATAATAATTACCCATCCTCAAGTCTAGGAATTTTATTTAATATATTTTTTGCTCTAATTACAAATGACTCTAGGAAGGTATACATATGTTTTATCGTTTTAAATTTTTTACTCAATAATTATACTTTAAAAAAACAAGATATTGTTAAAAAAATTATAAGTTTATAAATGCAATTGCTAGATCTCTACCTTTCGCCCCACCAAAGAATTCTCTAGATTTGCCGATGAATATTTCGTAGATTTTAGGTTTTTTGGTTTCGTTCTTAAAAGACGAACCATGATATTGTCACGCCATTTGTAGTAAAAGTTAGAAATTGCATAATTTTTTTTTGGACTATCCACGGATGGCCTTCAAAGAAGAGAGCAAACAACAATGGCAACGCTCGCTAAAGCAATAAAACTGGAAATCGAACCCGTCAGTGTCGATTTCATTTGTACAAAAAGCCGCGCGGAATTGCGCGGACTTTTAAATATCCCAGCAAAAGCGGCAAATAATTATGCACACCCATCCCACTATTTTTTAAACGGCGCTGGCTGAAATGTACAAAGACAAATGTCTTTGCTCTAAATCCCAGAATACATTAACAAAATGTGTTTTCTAAAGTCGATTTCCTTCTTGGAAATACATAAAATAAAAAGTTGAAAATAAACTTCTATTCCGTGTCTAGGTACAACCAGTTTGTGTTACTCCGGAAAAATGGAATGAGCGCCATGATAGATTTGCGAGACCAGCAACTTTCCAGCTCCGTTGTGGAAGAATTTTCACGGCCAAGGTTAAGGTATGTTTTCGTCTTATCACGCTTTCGTACATTGTTTTTGTCGCGGGAGAGTAGAGCTCGCTTTATAAACTCAGCATCGCTTGCATTTGCCTGCTCAAGTGGAATATATAGGTCGCGGGATACCCTACGAAAAAGATGTCCATAAAATTATTTTTCAAGCTCGTTTTACAGCTTCTGACATTTTTAAGTGTGTGTTTTTGTTCGCCTCTCAGGTTTAAGGACATGGATGTTTATTTAACCAAATGCATTCGTAAAGTTCGTGCTGACAATCTGCAAAAGTTGCGTTAATAACTACTGTTGGGCGAAAAAATTGTTCGGTAGTTCATCTAATTCGTAGATTTAATCTGAAATTGCTTTTAATGCTCTATTTAACAATATAAGACTTTTTGACCATTGTGGGAAGTTTACAGATAATTTATGTGTTTTCAAGGAATTAACATCTTACCTATCGGTTATTTGTCATTAAATGACAGAACTCTTTAGGTCGTGGTTAAAGTCATCCCGTCAAGACATTTGGGGAGGGCCCCATAAGTCTGTTCGGTCTTCTACTCTGTTTCCGTTCCAATCCTGATCATTTTTCTCTAACAAAACCATTATCCATTTTTGCTTCAAATATGCTAAGCTATTTTCCTTAAGAAAACCTGAAGGATAATACAATCAACACCCTCTATTTCTATGAGATCTAAAGCATAGTTGCTTACTTTTCCTTTTTTCTTCAAGTATTTTTATGGAAGATTTTTGCAAGAGCTAATAACTCTGACCTATTCAAGAGCAACATTCACTTCTATTTATGGAGACTTTTTCTATGAAAATGGAATTCTTCATCGAGCAGAATTTTCCCACAGAATTACAGCTCATCCGCTTTTAAAACGGCAGTTTATCGCTATCTACATTTGTTTCCAGCTCCTACTCATACATAGCATCTCAGTTTTTTGTTGTAATAAGGTTAATCAAGTATGTTACCATTGGAATGAAACTTGTTCATTATTAGAATTGTTTATAGAAACGCTCAGTTTTCCATTACGCTTTGGAGATAATGTAACATCGAAATGTTATTAGGTTCCATTGGCACATATGTAACGTAATAATTTATCGATGCAATAACCACCAAGTTAACACAAGTAATACGGGATATTGATCGTCATAAATTTCAATAAGACATAAATAATTCCACATTCCATTTCTTTTATCCGGTCAAGGTTATAATAAATGGTTTTTTCTTGTTTACATCGTAGTTGTTAGTGTTATTGTCAACCCTGTAAGACCCAGAAACATCCCAGACAAGTCTTATTTACAAGCTCTTTTGTTCTCTTTCATGTTTCTCTGTATCCTCTATCTCTTTATTCCAGCTGAAATAAATAACAAATTCATGGATATCAGCGCATCATCCGAAACAAGTCACATAAAATGACTTCATTAAAGAGAGATAGGTAAGTTAAAAATGCCCCAAAATAGATTAACAAATTTAATTTCCCTGGACCGAAATGAATTTTACTTTAATTAGAAATAATCGTCAAATATTCAGATCGGTAATGCATTTCTCCTTTGATCAAATAAAACCAATATCCGATATTCAGCGACTAGCTATTATAGCTAGATAGTTAGCTAATTGAATGGTTTATGAATCGCCATCTATACGCAAATTGTACAAATGGAATTTATAGATTGAATTCCAAGTTGTGAATAGTTCACGACTATTATCCCCTTGCAACTAAATAAAAAGTTTAGTCTGTAGTAAGCATCGTCGCACAATTGTACCTTTTCTTACGCTGAATTAGCCATAAAAGGAAACGATTTCAGAGCGAATTGATAACGTATTATTTGAGTATCCCCAGCAAAACGTGTCTACTTCACCTTTCTTGTTTTTCATTCTACGGAGGCTGCTCCCTTAATGTGAAAGCTGTTGAATTATGAGAGTTTACCGCCTGTAAGTTTAATGTTCTGTGTTCAAGAAGACCGTTGACATCTGTCAACGAGTGACGTGACATTTAATTTTCAGAGAGGATACGACTTATAAAATAGAAGGGACAGAATTTCAGGAACTTTGCTACATGATTCCCAAACTACTTATTAACCTATGTCCGCAAGACACTAGTATTGCACCAAAAGTTAATAGATGTTCCGGTGAAAACCTAAAATGGTTTTATATCCAGTGAACTCTAAAAGCGAGTTAGTTCACTGTTTATATCCTATCATGTCATGCCTAGAAAAAATTCAAATACGTTTAAAACATTGATGGCCTACTAAATTACATAGAGTTGAGGAATTTACATAATAATTAAATATTCAAAAATTAGTAACATTTCTGATCCAGTCCAAAGAAGGTTTCACCCCTTTACCACTTCGGCAATAAATAAATAATTACTGCATTGAGATTCAAATCGATACCGGCGGTCTTTTGTTTTCTTTTCTATTTCTAATTGTTTAACATATATGGTGCAAGCAATTTTGACCTACCACAAATAACCTTCAATAAACTGGAGGCTGCCAATTGTCCTTTATCTCCGTTAAGGGTAACTGGCCTCTGATTGATGTAAATTATTTCGTATGCGTCAAGTTCTTTGTTATTTGTGACCGATATTAACAATTTTAAATTTTCGATGTTAATTTAGTGTCCTGTACTTATCATATGTAGCGCGACACTTGATTTTTCTTCTCTATTGTATCTGAAATGAGCGATATGTTCTTTAAATCTAGTTTTAATGGATCTCTTGGTCTGTCCAACATATGATAAATTACAATTGTTACAGCTTATTTCGTAAATACCGTCGTGAAATTACCATTTTACCCGAATATCATCAATAAAATTAATAAAATTCTAAAAGAAAACAACGTAAAAGTAGTGTACACAGCCAATGACGATCTCCGCAATAATTTGGTTAATGCTAAACATAAATTGGACAAGCTTAAGAATTCCGGAATTTACGAAATAAGCTGTAACAATTGTAATTTATCATATGTTGGACAGACCAAGAGATCCATTAAAACTAGATTTAAAGAACATATCGCTCATTTTAGATACAATAGAAAAGAAAAATCAAGTGTCGCCGTACATATGATAAGTACAGGACACAAAGTTAACATCGAAAATTTAAAATTGTTAACATCGGTCACAAATAACAGAGAACTTGACGCATACGAAACTATTTACATCAATCAGAGGCCAGTTACCCTTTACGGAGATAAAGGACCATTGGCGGCCTCCAGTTTATTGAAGGTTATTTGTGGCGGGTTAAAATTGCATGCACTAGATGTGTTAAACAATTAAAAATAGGAAAGAAAGCAAAAGACCGCTAGTATCGATTTGAATCTCAATGCAGATGACGTCGATGCATCTTTTGCTAATCTTTTTAGACTAGTGCGCTTGAAAATGCCAGTTCTGCTTGCGAAATACGTATCGTGTAATTATTTATTTAATTGCCGATGCGATAAAGCGGTGAAACCTGCTTTGAACTTAATCACAAGCCATTGTATTTAGTTCAGTGCTTTAGTAAATATTTCTAATTTTTTCCCTCTTTTTTTTGATATTAATGGTCAATTGTTATTTATTTCCAAATGTATAGGATGGACCTATTATTTGACAAGAAAATTTTATGTTATAAATATTTCCATAATAGTGAAAATTTGAACCGGCTCGGTGGTGTAGTGAGTTTAGGGTTGAGTACTTGCCATCAGGGTCACAGCTTCGTTTCCGATGTGCGATTTGTGTTCGTCTAAATTTTACACCCTAAAATCTAAAAATATCAATGTTTATACAACAATCTGAGGTGTATGAGCCTAAAAATTCAAACCCAAAAAACCAACAACAAAAAATCGTCAAAATATTTGGAGTTAAATTCAGAATTTCGAGTTGAGTCTAAATTTGAAGTGGTAGCCCTACTTAAATCTAAGAGTAGCATCCCTTGATGGTTTAATAAGATCCTAGGAAAATCTCAGTATAGAAGACTTATGGACATTTTCCAATAATTATTACGAATGTTTTCAGTTTTTTGTCAATTGACATAAAGCAAAAATGTTCTTCGTAAGATACAGTAGAAAGTTAGTTACAAATCACTCGGTGGAATTTAGATCTCTTGAATATTTATGTGGCTCACTAATGGCTCTACATTAGAAATGATGAGGTCAAGGAAGGCAGAAACCGCTCTATGACTGTTGATTATAAATATTTTCAACTGTAGCACGTTCCATTGTTTCATTGCAGCACATTTAATTCATAGTATTTTGTTTGATTACGCTTTCATACCCATTTTGTCTGATGTTAACATGAACGTTAAGGGAGCGGTCGTATTTAGTGACAGCGGTTTTGAATTATTCGAACGTGTTTTAGATGGGGTAGCATAACAAATGAAAGAGCATTTTTAGACATTTTAGAGGGTGAACAGCAAAAACTTCAACCGACTTCTCTAACTTTGGCACCTGTTAATTCAAATATTTATGCCAGAAGGCACTCCGCCCACGCATGTTCCATAACCGAAGAGAAGAAAACAACAACCCAATCTGTTAGTGTAATATCAAATCCGTTAGCTGCGAAAGAATAACCAATATTTTGTAGATTCCACCGCCTGTTCCTCAAAGAACGTCAGTGTCATTAAAGAGAAATGCCAACGAACCCATCAAAATCCCAAAACCACCTTCCAATCCTCGACAAGTCCCCCCGCTTCCTCCAACACCAAAAACACGCGCTCTTCCTCCTATTCCGACAGATAGCAAACCTAAACCACCACTAAGAAACCAAATATCAGTAGATTCAAATAATATAAACCTTAGGAGAACGTATGATTTTAACAGGAACGGATCTCCTAAGCAACTAACGAAATTCCCCTGCTCCTTCGAATTCAACAACATAACTCAAGAATTCAACAAAATACCTCCCCCTCCATCCGGTCCACCCCCACCAGCACCTAGGGTAAGCCACAAAACAAACATATCCCCCGTAAGCAAAAGCCCCAACGTTTCCTGCAGCCAAGGCAAAATCTCTGTCAGGCAAGACTCAGGAGTATCAAGCGATAGTTTCAGTCAAACATCTTCACCAAGTTACACAACTAAAACCATGGAAACCCCCCTTCTTCCCCCGAGGACCCCAGTAAAGCAACACAACGGTCTTCTGGCTAAAGCTCTAGCCCATAACATAGAGGAAGATCCCAACGGCAACAGCACCATCACTAAGAGCGCCTCGACTCCGGCTAGCTTGCAGACTATTGTTAAGTTCCACAACGGGTCCAATATGTCATTGCACCACAGGGTATGCGACTATTGTGACTACTGAAGCTGAAAGTTTTTAGAAAACTTAAATATTATTTTCTTTAACTCCACGAAACCGCCGCCAGTTGGCAGTGGAGTAATAAACCTCAACGCTTCCGTACATTCATCCTCTCAGCTCTCTTGTGATTTTGCTTTTTGTCGCCAGTCAATACGTAGTTATTTTTGTCAAATGATTGTCAAAATAGTAGGGGCTTGAAATAATTTTAAATGATGGAGTTTGTAAAGGGCTGGCACTTAGTTATGCTTCACAACATTTTTACATTTTTTGATAAATTCTTATGACAAACATTTTCGACATTTAGCGCAGGCTAAGGGCGTCAGATGAGCAGTAATATTCTTAGATTCAAAATTAATAAGCAGGTATAGTTTTATTGAGAAAGAACTGATTCATCCTTGTGGAATACCTCCTTTCCATAGATTCGGAAAATTAGATTGACACCGTGCTGATGAAAATCAAATTATAGTAGATTCATAGAATGCGTATGTTCCATATTGATTTTGTGCTGGAAAGCTAATTAGCTGTATTCACCCTACTAAATGTTGATTCTTCTTTTTTGTCTAATGTTTACAAATTAGCTATTTAGCGATCTTTCCCCGTTCAAATTTCTCTCAATCCATCTCTGTTAAATCTGGGAAATGTTCGTGTCCGCGCTCAGTTTTAGTAACTTTTCAAATCATAAAACATCGAATTTGAATTAGCTTTGAGTTTGGCGGATATTTCGTCTGTTTATTCTGCTTTAGTGCTGTGGCAAATGAAGCACAAATTTGGTAAATGTTTCGGTCTATTTGTTCGTTGCATTAGGGTATAAAAGACCTGCAGTTAATCGTTAGTGTCTTTTTATAGTTCTTAGACAGTATTAGAAACTATTCTAATGCATGTAATAACATAAAGGGCTGCACTTTGTGAAGAGTTTAGGTCGTATTCTATTTGAAGTATTAAATACAATGAATCATAACACGGAACTCAAAAAATTCACCTTTAATTGGCTGAATATTTTCGTCTTTTGCTCTGGTTAAATTGCAAGTATTTTTTCTGATTTCGATCTTTTTCTAAACCTGGCAAATTAAAATTGAAATATGCATTTACTTTTCTTAAAAAAAGTTTTCATTTTAGATTTTGATTTTAATTTCGAAATTACAAATTCAACATTTCTGCTTTAATCAAGAAATTTGCTAATGTTATAGAATCCGGTCAAAACCATTTTTAAGGCTACAAAATTTTCTCCAAATTTAGACTATTTTCTTGAAATTGCCTTTGACTTTTTCATAGAAATTTCAATTACGTTCTCGGAATTTTGATTTCCTTGGTGTTTTATTTTTGTTTCTCAAAATTTCAACCCTAATCTCGCAATTTTACTTTCAATCCGAAATTTTGACTGTGATATGAAATTTCTTTTTACAAGTTATGAATTCTTTCTCAAATTTTTAATTTTTCTTAAACATTAACCTTTTCTGAATAGGAAACGACCTAGACTGCCCTCTAAACAAAAAGTAACAGATCCTAGGTAGTTGAACTGTCAGTTGACCCACTCCCTCCTAATCTGACTATATCTAATAAAATTGAAATCGATCTTTAATTTCCAAACTCTGAATCTGATAAAGGTTCAAAATTTCTCTGGGCATTAGAATTGACGTTTTCCTCAAAATTTCGAATTTAGACTCGAAATTGCGATAATTTTTATTACCTAATGCCGTCTACATTTTTAAAAATATACGCAAATTTTCGGCATCACATATAAATTAGATAAAATTCAGTTTGGGAATAGTGTTACAGGTGAGACATGAAACTAAAGTTTTTCTTTGGCTCTGATAAAAAGTCTCTTTAAGTTATTGTAAGCTATTTTTATAGATTATAGATGATGAAACAAAAACCTGTAGGTATCTAAGTCTTATTATTTATTGTCATTATTTCTTTTCGAGTAGATTTCTCATAGAATGAACCTTTTGCTTATTGTACATCCATATGATCAAGATCAATGATACGTTTCGTTACCTTTTAAAAAATTGCAAAACCTCCGTTATAGGTGCTTTTACTATCCTTTTGTTCAGCTAAATGGTTCTGATCTTCTGGTTCTGGTTCTGTTATAGACTCTAAACTACTATTCCAGATGATGATACACGAAAATAAAATTATCTTAGAGTCTAATAAATATTCGATTTTTTTTTATGAATTGCTGATTTCAAAATGATGCTACAGATAATGAAATATGAAAAATTTTTAATTTTATTTCCAAATTATTCCAGCATATCTCTAAAATTGAAATACAAAACTTGTCCCCTAAAACCAAGAAAGATTCAAAAACACAACAAAAGTTGCTCTAACGCGTTTCGACAGCCAAGCTATCATCTTCAGAGAGGTACGCTAGTACGATAGTACGATAGATACGATAGTATCTCTCTGAAGATGATAGCTTGGCAGTCGAAACGCGTTAGAGCAACCTTTGTTGTGTTTTTTAATCTTTCTTGGTTTCAGAGGACAAGTTTTATATTTCAATTTTTGAAGATAATCAAGGACCAGTCCGTTCCACCAAAATTACCAGCATATCTCTGTTACACGGCATCCAAATTTTGTTAAAGTGTAACTGTGATCAAAACGACTTTAACCTCTTTGGAACTCGTTATTGAGTTAATCCACTATTAGCCTTGTTACCTAAACGTTAATAAGTAAAATAATAGGTTGACTAAAGCTTATAGCTATGATAAAATAATGCGAATAATAGAAATTTAATGAACAATTAAATCTTAAAGGCAGTTAAATTGATTCTAAAAACTTTCAGACTGTCATACGTAGTCCAATCCTAAAGAAGCTGATTTCTTGCTACTTTTAGATCATTAGAGATATGCGCAGACCTTCTAGTCATTACTCCTACCGCCTTCGAATGAGGTTTAGATTTGCTCAAATAGTACTTAACGCTATCGCCTTGTTTGCCATAGGGGCTGGCATGGCAGCATATTTTAGAGGTAAACGAATTGCTGCCACCAAAAAACCCTAAATCAACACCTTCAATTCTAGCATTTCCAAAGGAGGTGCACATTGTCACAAATACCACATGGAACTACACGCATAGTAGTCCACTCACTGACAAAACGAATATCAACCCAGCTCCTGGGATTTGTCTACCAGTCATTGTAGATTTTTGTCAACTGCATAAGATACCATACAATTACACGGTGTTCCCTAATTACATGGGACAATTCGGTCAAAGAGACGCTCAACAGGAGCTAGAATTATACGACGCTGTTGTTAATGTTAGATGTTATGAGCTAGCCGCATTATTTCTCTGTTCTTTATTTGTACCAAAATGTGGAACTACTGGCGTAGTCGTGCGACCTTGCCGGAATCTATGCTATGGTAAGCGTAACTTAATCAGATTAACATCAACCAAGTCTACGATGTATCATCCATTGCAGAAACTAAGAAAAGATGTGGCTTCTTCTTAGACGTTTTCGGCCTAGCTTTGCCAGATTATTTAGATTGCAGGTTATTCCCCGAGACGCCAGACCCAAATATCTGCGTTGGATACAATGAAGTTAGACAGGCCAAACTTAGAGCCCAAAAGCCAGGTAATTTTATTTATCGTTAATGTTAATAGTTAATTAAAATTACTCTCATCAAAACGCGCTGTGTTTTAATTAGAAGACTTTGCAGACTTAACCCTAAAATAGGTTTAAAATGTAATTTTCTCCATCACTACCTCCGAAAGTTAAAAAAATTCGCCCATTCTAAATCCCCCAATATTAATGATATAAAAAACTGTTTTCATCGCGACTGAAGCCTCGCAGCACACGGCAGAAAAAATTAATAAAGACAACTGTCAGCTTAAATGAAATCTCAAGAGCACAAACCGTGAAAATAAATCGATGTTATTTTTGTTCTTTTTCTTATTCACATGTTTTCCTGCACGGCGCAAAATGTGTCAACTGGAGGCAACGTTTTTTAATTTAGAATCCTACATCAACGTTCTATGTTAATACTCTTATTATGAGTTCGGTTTTATTGAACCGAAACCACCGGCTAAATGTTCGGAGAGTAAATATTTGGTTTTAGTTGGATCTAACAAGCTCTTCTTTCTGGTGCAAGACTGGCAGAAAGTGGTATTTTATTGCCCTGTAATGCACAAATTCTTCCTTGGCGAAATTCGCTTCGGAACTTCATGAAACTTATCGAATTCATATTCAGCGTCAGCATTAAAATCAATTACTCCTTGCAGTTGTCACATTTATTCTAAGATCTCCAGTATTCTTGATGGATTTCACATTTACGTAATTTAATAGTCACCTAGTTGATTAAACTTGCAGCTTCAAATTATCGAGTCGACTTTATAATTGGCAATTGAAATTCAAATATTATTTCTATCAAATGGCAATTAAAAAGTTTCTTGTTGGAATGAATCTGTAAAAGAGATGGAATTTCAATTATAGCTTTCATTACAATTTCATTGTTTCAAACAGGATTAGGTTGGCATCACTCAGGTTCTATTTTGAATTGGAGAGATTATTCTGCCGGGGCAATTATTAATCTAAAGCTTTCATCGCTAGAAACTTGAAAAGCTAAAAATGCTTGCCACACAATTCCTGTTTCGGGATGGATACTTACTGGGAGCCTCAATTCGGAATTCGGTGTGGAGCATATGAGACACGTGGTGACTTATCGTACTCGATGTCTTGCGCGTATCTGAACTGATTACCCACGAATACTCTTTGGTCACAAATTTAACGTTTGCTTCAGATTGAATTCAGAATAATTGTTACATTACAAGCGAATGCTCCCTGTACGTATCCACTCAATTAAAATAACGGTGATGATGGTGAGGGAAATGATGATAATTGTAATGGCGGTGATGGTATTGTCGATGAAAATAATGATGTTGGTGCAGGTAATGAGAGTGATTGCAACAATGATTATTATTATAGTTGTAATTACGATGGTGGTGGTGCTAGTATTCTTCATGGTGATCATGATAATAAGCTGGTTGTGTTTTAATAGTATTAATTGTGGTAGTTTTTTTGCTGATGATAATATTATTTATGTTGATGAAAGTAATGATAATGATGCTTTGTGCTGGTGGTGATAGTCATCATAAGATGATGTTGCTATTAGTGGTAGTCACGATTCCTGGTGCTAACTTTCTGCAACCCTTAGATCTATGCTATATGATCCATAAGATCGTCATGTAAGAAATAAAGATTTGTTTTTGCATAACACTCCCACCGATCCATCAATTAAGATGAATCCTTGACTTGGTTTTTATTGCTTGAATTCTCAATTCCTGGTAGAAGTCTCGTCCTTTATAGGAGGAAAGAATTGCGGGTAGGGTTAGCAATTTTGTAAATCTGAGTATTTATTAGGCCTTTTGAAATATTCGATCTACATCTTTCTAATTTGGATTTTTCTCTTCTTTTATAAATTAATAAACCAATCAGGTATTTTTCATGCTGCTTTCGGTGCGATAATAAGGGCCTATAAATATTCCTGTGGGGTGTACGAAGTTTCTAAACTTCAATATTGCATTTCTAAATTCAATAACTGAGCTTTTAGTATTAAATTACAAAAGAGCAACAGGTGGTTACCCTCGTAAAATAACTTTAGCAGTGGAAGCAAATTATAAACTTTTCTAAACGATTTTTCATTAAGTTGTATATTTGGCATCATTTTTTAAATATTCTTCGATAGTCTAATAATTACGTGGAAAACAAAGCTATTTATAGCTTATCGGTTTTTATTGATTGGATTTAAGATCTGTATATTTGGGTTAGACGAACGGGTGAGTTTATTTTTAGTCTGTCCAACGGGTTTCCAATGTGATGTGAGGCGTTGCATTCCGAAGGACTGGCAATGTGATGGCCACGTCGATTGTAAAGATCAATCGGATGAACTGAATTGTAAATGCGGACCTGGCATGATACACTGTGGTGCAAACAAATGTATAACGAAAGAACATATGTGCGATGGAAAAGTAGATTGTCCCTGGGGTCAAGATGAGAGAAATTGTCGTAAGTAATCTTCGTAGTTAGTCTACTCAAGTATAACGGCAAAATATTTTAGTTAGATTGAGTGAGAGGAACGGGGATGAGGGAAAGGGTCAATTGGAGGTATATCGCCCCGATCAAGAAAAATGGGTCCCAGCGTGCGTACAGCATTGGGATGCCGAAATCTCCCCTAAAACTATATGTTCTTTGCTCGGATACTCGTAAGTGCAATTTTTCATTAGATCAATAGTTTCATTAAGAGCCATTTGCAGAAACTTCAGCGAAACCCGTCTGTACGACGGGACGGATTTAAAATATTCCTCCCAAATCACTAAAACGAATGGATACTGGAGAAATAATCCGAACAAACCTTCGAAAAATTTAATTCGGGAATTTGGATCATGCAACAGAACTAAGTATCCAACGGTGGCCCTAACCTGTACACATTTTAGTAAGTTACTGTCCGAGTCAAATGCGATGGCGAGCAGTAGGAAAGCGCCATCGACCAATTGAAACGTTTGCACTCTTATTTATTTAAGCAAGCCATGCTCCTTTGCTTCTAATTCTGACACAAATCACATTTAAACAAAAAGAGTGATTTCATGACGCATGGCTGCTCAAACTGTTATCCACTGCTTGCAATCACGTATCTGTTAAGACGGATCCATATCAATAAAAATTTGTGTTGTGCATTGTATTTGACAAAAATAGTGAGGTTATGTCCACGGCTTTTGCCTTATAATCAAAGGTTTTTGCACTTCATTGAACGAGTTTACGACGTCAACGGATTCGGTAGTACAACACACAAAACTACTATTTATGCCACAAAATAATTGACATTACGTAAAAATTTTATTTTTTTATTTCAAAATACAACGCGCACATTTTTATTAATGTAGATCCAGTTTTAGATAGGACACTGAGAAGTGTGCATGCTCATAATAATATTTCAATGCAACCAACCCAGACCCAGAACAAAGTTGTTGTGATGGAACGATTTTTGTTTTTTTTATTATATTATTTATCTTTATAGTTTCTAAGAAATTTAGGATTTTTTCTTCAAAATTCCAATTTTAAACTTTCATTTTTACTTTTTTCCGTTAAATTCTAATTTTAAATTCACACCAGCTTAATCCCTAAAATTGGAGATTAAATTTGAAAATTTATTTTTTATAAACCGCATTTCTTATTTTCTAAAATTTGACCTTTTTTTCAAAGTTATTTTTATTTACTTAACAATATTTACTTCCTTTCCTAAAATATCAATTTGAAACTCAACATTTGGACTTTTTTTTAAATATGTAACAATCTTTTGAAATTTTGTATCCAAATAACGACTTTTACTCGAGATTTCAATATTACTAACTATCGTTTTTAGAATGAATTAAGAGTTTTCCAAAATTTTGATTTTTTGCTGAATTTTTTCTTAACTTTAAGTTTTTGCTTTTTTCCTGACTCTTCGATAATAAACTTGACTTTTGCCCCCTTTTCTGTGACTTTCGAATTTAAACTTGTAATTAATATTGCATTATTATTATTACTTTAAAGTAAATGTTATTTATTTTTTTAAATTTTGCCCAAAATACTGATTTTACAATTTTATTTTTTCATCTATTTTCATAAAACTTCTTTAGTGCCTTTTTATTTCAAACGGTGGATAATAACTGGGAAAGCTCAGAAAGAACGTTCGTAATTGTTTTTAATTATATTCGAGAACTTTTTGACTTTCTCAAAATATCTTCCTTTTGTTCCTAAAATTTCTACTTTCAATTTATTATTAAATGCGCAGTTTCGCGTTTTTCTGAAAATATTATTTTTCTTTATAAGTTATGATTTTGTTTCTTTTAAATTTCGACAAGTTCAGGTTTTTTCTCAAAATGTACAAATTTAAATGATTTTTTTGCTTGAATTGAGAACTTCTTTCAAAATTTTTTCAATATTCCAAGTTTACATTTTCAATTTTTATTTTTTTTTTCTTTTACTTTTGGCTGCAAATTTCAGGTTTTTATTTGCAATTTTTACTTTATTATTAGTTGTTATTGTCATAATATTTATTTTTTATAAATTTCAATCATACACCTTCAATTTCTTTGCATAATTCAATTTTAAACTTAACATAAAATGAGTTTTTTAGAAATATTGGGATTATATTTTAAAAATTTCAACTTTAATCATCTTAAAATTCCTCTGAGTCTCTGAAAATACGTAACCTACGATCAATTATAAAAGAAAATTAGAATAAGGAAAGCGTCAAGAATTCTTTTAGCATTTAGTAACTATTTAATTAAAGTCAAACATGTTTGAATATTTTATAACCTTTGTGGGATTTAAAGCCATTCCAGGGTTTTGCGTAAATCTTATTAACTTTGTGTCGTTTAGAAAAACCTACCTTTGAAATACATCTTTAGCCTACATAGATAAGTGATATATACTTTATGTATATGTAAATGGAAACGAGTCATAAAAATCCTTAAAGTCGAGTGATTTACTTTACACAGAAATAAGGTTCAAAGGTTTTTCGAAGTAAAATTCTAATTACCAGACATTTAAAGTTCCAGTATCCGCATAAAAATAATTGGAGCAGGAGTTTCTCATGCTCAGAAAAGATGGTCAGACTAGCCTTAAATGATCCGTTTAGTATTCTTAAAGCAGAACTTGCAAAATTAAAAGTTGTTGATCGCAGATCTAAACGAATTTCGCTGTTTTTTCAATTTTAATTAACTTGACCATACACTATACCTATTATTAAAGTGCATGTAAGTTTGCTTTTATGTTGGAAAAAGTTTTCAGTCTCCCCTCAGAGATATTATTAGGTTATATATCAAGGGAGCACATCTTAATGAAGGAATTTTGCAGTGTGTGGAAAAGCGAGAAAAAGCTACGCGGAGAGACGCCGTACTACTAGAATTATA
Source organism: Dastarcus helophoroides (assembly GCA_028583605.1). NCBI lineage: Eukaryota > Metazoa > Arthropoda > Insecta > Coleoptera > Bothrideridae > Dastarcus > Dastarcus helophoroides. Next base: position 14,274,475 of record CM053333.1, read on the forward strand.
GGGGGTGTCCCATCAAAGCCGGGGGATTGGCCTTTTCTCGCAGCTCTCTTGGGTGGACCGGAAGAGATATTTTACTGTGCCGGGGTTTTAATAGCGGATCAATGGGTGCTAACTGCCTCCCACTGCGTCGGAAAGTAAGAACTTCCAAGGCATAAATGAAAAACTTAATTTACCGACTCTCGCGTTTCAGTCACTCAGACGTTTCTGGATGGACCATTCAACTGGGAATAACTAGGAGACACGCTCATTCCTTCTACGGGCAGAAAATGAAAGTTAAAAGGGTCGTGCCCCACCCCATGTATAACTTGGGGATCGCTCACGATAATGATGTGGCGCTTTTTCAGGTAATTATTTCTTTACTTTATTTATCTCTCGTGAAGCTGAAGTCACATTTTGATAGCCTGTTGAAAAATTCATAACGTCCCGGCTAACTTTTATAAAAACTCGAGGGGTTCATAACTAAATATCGAGTTTCGATGCTAGAGGCGGCGTGTACAAAAAAAGATACAAGAATTCGGCAAGGATATTTGCTCTAGGACGATCAATCACTTTAAGGTTTTTGATTTCCCTTCACTAACGTCGCTTGTTGGTTATTCTACTCAAGCTAAAATATCATTTAGAATAACGACATTTTCTGATACGAGACACACAGAGTATTACGATTTTTCACCATATTGATAAATTTGTAACGAAATTGTGGACCGCCGGAAACATTTTTATTATACGAAATTTTCGGCGCAGTTGTATGCTTAGAAAAGCAAACAAAAACTGAATTGAAGCATTTAATTTTTAATTGAAGAATTTAGAAATGGTCACGATTAATCAATATGAAATACATGTATAAAAAATTTGTCTTTGGTATCACACTGACACATAAGATTGTGAGTTACGGTCGAATTATTTTTGTTCCTCAAGAAGAGCCGTTGTACGATGGTCGAGCAAAACTTCGAATGCGATCTAGTAGAAATTGCAGAATGAAGATAGAAGTTTGTCCTTAGGGTTGCAGCCAGGAATTTTCTTCGGGAAGGGCTCAAAGGATAATACCCACGTTATACTTACATACTTGGGTGTTATTTCGAGATTATAATCAAGATTTCACAAAATGAGTTCTAAAAAAAAACCAAATTCTCGAAATTATAGTAAGAAAAAACATTTATATTTAGAATAAAGTCATAGTTATAACTTAAGAAAAATTGGAATGAATTTTGGCTAAAAATAAGATTCGACAAAAAAAATATTTTTTTTTCAAAATATCGAGATAAGTGTGGACATTTAGATCTAAGATGAAAATTTCGAAAAACAAAAAAAATAGTTAAAATCAGTGGTTGGAAAAATTAAATTTTGTTTCAAAAATCGAAATTTAAAATAACATGAGTTTTCGAATTTACTCAAAAAATTTCAATATGGTATTCCAAATTTGGAAAAAGTAAAGATTTCTGGGAAAAAGTCGAAATTTAGAGCTTTACAATCAAGTTTTTATGAAACACTAAAAATTGAAAACACAACTTTTGAGAAAAGGGCGAAGTTTTAAAAAAAATCCACAATTGATAGAGAAAAGTCGCGAACATTTTTGAAATTTTTCCCATTTTTAATAAAGATTAAAATCTTGTTTAAAAAAGACTCGTAAATTATAAAAAAACTTTTCTGCATGCCGTTTCCAGACAAAGTTGAACCTTTTAAAATTAAATTTAGAATTTCGAAAAAAAGAGACTATATTTCGAATTTAATGTCTAAAAAATAGTGAAAATATCTAGTAAAAGTTGAAATGGCAAGTTGAAAACTGAAAATTTAGAAAGAAAAGTAAAAATGTGGAGGAGACACGGAATTTAAGAGATAACTTGATTTTAATCTTTAAATGCTTGGAGAAAATTAAAAATGTAGAGGTTCTTAAAATTCAAAAACCCCAAGATTAAAACAAAAACTTTCTCCAAAATTACAAGTAAACAAATGGACATTTGGAGAAGGAAATTTCAAAATTGGAAAACATATTTTTGGGAAAATTCAAAATTTTGAACAAAAACTGGAATTTAAAAAAAAGGCAAAATTTTGAGAGGAATTTCGCTTGGGAAGAAAGGTTTTTATGTTAAATTTTGAATTTTGATAAAGCATCCAAAATTTAATAGAAAATACTCCCAAATTTTCAAATTTATATTCGTAGTTTCAAGTAAAAGGTTAAAAATTTGAAACTAAAGTCTAAATTTCGAAAATAGTTAAAAGAAATCGTCGAAGTGTGGAGTCCAAAATTAAGATTGTAGAAAAGAAGTAAATATTTAAAAGTTTAAAATTGGAATTAATAAAAAAGGTCGCACTCTGAAAAAATGCGAAGTTTAAAAAATCAGATTTAAACACCAATTTAAAAAAAATTAAGTTTGCCATAAATCCCACAATTTTTATAAAAATCGATATTTTCAGTTTGCAATCAAAATTTTATTTCGAACAATAAAAAACGAAATTGGAGATTGGAATTTTGCCAAAATAATCTAAATTTATTAATTTTTTTTTTCAATTTTAGCTATTCTACTTTATTTTTTTAAAGTTTAATCCACTCGCAAAGGGTAACCCCATTATGCTTTCAAAGTACTGCGAGTAGGATGCGGAAGCAAAGATAGATGGCGATGAACCGCCTTCTAAAACAAGGATAGGTTGTAATTTTTGGGGAAAATTCCTTTCGGTAACAAGTTTCATAACTTGGAAGTTCTATAGAAAAAAGAGTCTCCGTAGACAGAAGTCCTCACTGTGTCAAGCTGAACCGCACAGAAATTTGCTGTCTCCGACTGTCGAGTACGCCTCAAGAATCTTGCCCTTGGGGGGATCAATCCTATTAGTTCCTGCGAACACCTTCCATGATAATACTTGCAGAAAAGAGACAAGTCACCAACCATACGCCTGTGCTCTTTAGGCGAATCGTTCTTCTTTGAATTGAATCCAAGAGAGCTAAAGTGTGTTTTGAGGCTGAACTCCAAACATGAGAACCTAGCCTAGGTCTAGTACACCTCAAGAATCTTGCCCTTGGGAGATCAATCCTATTAGTTTCTGCGAGCATCTTCCATGAGAGTACTTGTAGAAAAGAGGCAAGTCACTAACTATACGCCTGTGCTCTAGTGTTTCGAGAGAATCGGTCAGACTCTGGTCATCAATTAGGCGAATCGCTCTTCTTTGAATTGAATCCAAGAGAGCTAAAGTGTGTTTTGGGGCTGAACTCTAAACATGAGAACAGTATTCTAGTGTTGGCCTAACTTGAGCTTTGTTTAGTGTTAATAGCTGATGAGATTTGAAGTACTTTTTAGCTCTAAAAAGAAAGCCTAGCTTCTGAGAGGCGGATTTGGCAATGGCGCGCACATGATCGTCCCAAGAGAAGTTAGTGCTCACATTCACTCCTAGAATAGATAAATTAGATCCCATCGGAAGGATTTTACCGTCCATTAGTATGTTTGTTGCATTATCCCTCGATGTTTTCTTAGAGACAACGGCGACCTGAGTTTTTGAAGCGTTGAAGTCGACCAAATTGTTTTTACCCCATTCCAGAATAATCTCAAGATCCTGATTAATCCTCTGCATCTGCTGTTCCCTTAATCGATCTGAAGCAGCGATCGATAATGGTTTGTCGGAAAAAAAAGATGACACAAGGTTATTATCATCTGCGCAGCAGTATATAGGATTGGAAGTTGAAGCTAAGAGATCGTTTATGTGTAACAGAAATAGAGTAGGAGACAAAACAGACCCCTGAGGCACCCTTGCGTTAATTGCAAATGTCTCGGATGACATGTCATTGACGACGACCTGAAGAGATCTGTTAGCGAGAAAATTGGATATCAAATGACAGAGTCCAGGAGGAAGACCATAAGATGTTAATTTGGCGAGAAGAGATCGGTGCCAGACTCTGTCGAAAGCCTTTGAGATATCCAATGCCACAATCCTAGCCTCACCATGTTTTTTCATAGCTGAGGTACAGATATGAGTAACATATGCCAGTAGATCGCCAGTGGAACGTTGTTGTCTAAAACCGTATTGCCTGTTGGAGATGATTCTATTTACCTCCAGATACTTGAGAATCTCGATGTAGATAACCTTTTCCATCACTTTAGATATAACGGGTAACAAAGATATAGGGCTATAGTTGTTAGCCAGATTCCATTTTTCCTTTTTAGGGACAGGTTGCACTCTAGCAGATTTCTAGATGTTAGGAAATACACCTTTGTTGTAAGAGAGTGTGAACAATTTGCTTAGGATAGGAGTCAAGTCTGGGACGCATTTCTTAAGAACTATAGCGGGAATACTATCAAGGCCAGAAGCTTTCGAAGTGTCAAGCTCAAGGAGAATCTTCCTGATTGTGCGTTGTCTAAAACAACTTTAGTGCCAACCTTAGGAAGAATAGGAGGTTCTGCGTTTCGAGAATCAAGATTGGAATTTTCAGCAAACATTAAGGCTAACATGTCAGCCTTTTCCTTGGAGGTAGTAGCAATATTGCTATTTTCATCGAGTAAACGAGGAAAATTTGAAGGTGTAAAATTCTTTGCAATCGACTTTGCAAATCCCCAAAAGGACCTGGAAACGTTCGGACAGTTGATAAGCCTCTGTCGCATTTTACGATCGAAATCACCTTTTGCCTCGTCAATAACCTGTTGACGATAAATACAACAAGACGTATTAAAAAGTTCACAATGTTTCCATAAATATTTAATTTGACACGACCTGGATTTACTTTTTAGCATTGTCGATGGTTATACCAGTAGTTTGTTAAGCCGTTGTTATTCTGACAAGCTCCATGGATCGCAGACCCCTACGAATATTCCATCTAATCCGAATTATCCGGTCATATCAAATATTTATAGAAACGTTGTGGAATTTTTAATCTTTCTTGTTGTTTTTATTGTTAATAGGGTTGAATAATTATGAATATTGAAGAATTCCGCATAGTAAGGGTTAAGAATGTCAATTAAATTTAATTTTTTAAAATGGTGAAGAAAAAATTAGAACTTATGCATTTTGTTTAAATGTTGATAAAAAAGGGTCAACAATCAATTTTGAAAAACCTGTTACGTAATTCGCTGTCACTTTAAATATGTATTCGCTTTGTAGCGAATGTTGGCATTTATAAGACCTTAGTGAATCAGTTTACTAAGATTAGATTGCGTAAAATATTTGGAACGTCGGCCTTCCTTCGTTTTGCTTCATTTTGCGACTGCTATTTCTTTTTTTCTCTCTTATCTCACCCTTCTTCGACTCCCTTTCCTCCCCCATCCTCTCTCCCACACCTTTCTCATCCTGTTTCCTTTCTTACCACCATTTTCTTCCGTTTCTCCTTTCCTTCCCGTAACCTCCCTTTTCTCCCGCCCCTTTCTTCGCTTTCTTCGCTCTTTCCCTCTGCTCTCTTCTCTTTTTTTTTATCTTTTTTCTGTTTCTTTCCTCTCTCTCTCTCTCTCTCTCTTTCTTTCTTTCTACTCATCTTCCTTTTTGATTTCATTATTGGCTGGCGCTCTCTTTCCTTCTTATTCTCCTCTCTCACAATAATAGTCTACTTTTTTCTTGGCTAATGATTTTCTTTCTCTCTTTTCTCTTCCGCTTCCTAATCCTGACCGCCTCTTCTGTCTTTCTCTTTCTGTTTCCTTTAAATCGCTCCCTTTGTCAATTGATTAATTATGGTACAGTATTCGAATATGCACAGAATTAAATGAACAACTTAACAAAAAATACAAATAAATTAACACGCTTTGAACAAAGAATGTCTCTCGAGGTAATCTCTACACTTAATTAGGTTGAAACTAGCCCTTTGAGACGTTCCAGCTAGAAATCTTAGCAATCTGTAATGAGATCTACCGAGCTGAAAGATATATTAAGTGACACAAATCATATTTTGCATCTGATACGTTAGTCGTTACTTCGAGTCCTTAAATCAATTTATTGCAGTTGAAAGGAACTAAATTGAGTTTTCCTCTCTACGTCCTATCCTGCAAAATTCTATCCACAGCACTTCCTTTCATCAGTGCAGCTTTTGTTTCCCGACAAGGTAATTAAAATGCATTCTACTATTTTATTTATGTTACAGCTATCTTCAAGGGTCACGTTCCATGAGCATCTATTGCCAGTTTGTTTACCTTCTGCTAAAAAACAACTCCAGCCGGGAACAGTGTGCACTGTCATCGGCTGGGGAAAAAAGGAAGATACAGGAAGTAAGTACATTTAAAAGATTTATTATTAACTAGCTATAACCCGCAAAATTAGTAGAGTATCAATCATTTATCAGTCACAAAATCAAATGGTTTTATAATACGCGATATAGTTTGGAAGCATCTGGAATAGTTTTCCGCGATAAAAAGAAGCCTATTTTATATCCTTGGGTTTCAAGGAATCTCTATCCTATTTTCGTCGAAATCGGTTGACCAATTCAGCCGTAAAAAGTTAGCAAACAAACACACTTTTGCATTTATGTATTAGAATTAATGACTTAACTAACCAATGAGATGACAAAACTAAATTTCTTTCTTTGCATCTAGTTTTTATCTGAAATTAACGAACTGATCCGACGTATGAAGTTTTGCACATTTTAGCAACATGGTTAAAAATTGATTCCTGAACATACGTATACATGACGCCACATAATTGTTCAATTTGTTGAGTAGGTACTCAATTAAAAATTTTGCAACGACTGAAAAATTAATAATATTCGTATGAATTCTGAAACATGGCCGTCTTAGAGCTGAGGCAACCCTTAGGGCTCTTTCACACGGAGAGCCGTAAGGCTTGCACTCGCGAGCGAGCGGACGGCTCCCAAGATTGAAATGCAAAGAGTACAATGGAGCTTTTACATGGGACGCACGGGCCTTTAGGGCGCGCGAGTGAGAGCCGGTAAGGCTCGTGCATTTCGAGCCGTCCGCTTAGAAGGGAGTCACGTCTCTTGCTTGAAATGCAAACGGAGGAATAGCAGCATTCACACGAGAAGAGCGACAATCGCTGATGGCTCTCGCTCCCCAGCGTTAACTCGAGATGGATTTTGATGTAGAATTGTTAATTAATTCAATCAGTCACGATTTGGACGGGACAGTCCTGATCAAAATTTCGTGTGTCTTGATTTTGCGCAATATTGCCAACTGTTTTTTTTTTGTAATAAAAAGTTTTGGGTATTGATAGACTATCCCGATTTTTTCGACATAACAACAACACTGATCCTATCTGCCCTTTGGTACAAAAATGCCAAGTCATACAAAAACCACGATAACGTAAAAATTGGAGGAAAGTTTCCGAAGTTCTGAACAGGGATTTTTTAACATTATCCTGGTCTGATTAATTACAATAAACGACGGACCCAATATTTAGCGCTCGAGCCGAAAAGCTCTCCATGTGAAAGGCTGGAAGTTAGGAGCGGAAAAAGCTCGCGCTCGCGAGTACTCTTTGCATTTCAATCTTGGGAGCCATCCGCTCGCTCGCGAGTGCGAGCCTTGCGGCTCTCTGTGTCAAAGAGGCGTTAATCTTGCTTTTTCCCAACGAATTTGATGATGTGATAATATAAACCAAAGTTTTTTATTGGTAATTTAAAACCACAATTCTTGAAAAGAAGATTATCAAGCTTAGTCTAAATATGATCAATTTGGTTCTTCCAGTGGTATGACACCGATACAACATCAAAATGTTTATTTGTGGTTCAAAATCAAAATTCCTGAATACAAGATTATCAAGTTTAGACTAAACCTGATCGATTAAGGTTGTTTCAGTGGTATGACATAAATACAACATCAAAATTTTTATTGGTGAAACTTACAACTTAATTTTAATCTGATTCATTTGGTCCTTCCAGTGTCTGAGTACGAACCTGAGGTTAACGAAGTTGAAGTTCCGGTTCTAAATAGGGACCTGTGCAACTCCTGGTTAGAGCATAGGGATTTGAATGTTACAGACGGAATGATTTGTGCGGGTTACAAAGAAGGTGGCAAAGACGCCTGTCAGGTACGTCTCGTCTTCTTTTGTCTGTCACATTTTTCTAACTTTTTTATTAGGGGGATTCAGGGGGTCCCTTACTATGTAGGGATAAGGAAGATCCAGAACGATGGTTTGTTGGTGGAATAGTTAGTTGGGGGATAAAATGTGCGCATCCCCATCTACCAGGGGTATACGCTTATGTACCTAAATATATACCTTGGATTTTGGAACAAATGAAGCTTTACTCTGACTAGCTTTAGAACTACTATCATAGATAAAATAAACAATTACGTTGACAATAAACAACATAAAATAAGAATGAATGGTACAAATTATACACCGTATTATGATTTTCTAAGATATTTACATCAAAAAGCTTACTCTAGAAAAGGGCATTTGTAAAATTGTGGTATAGCAACCTAACGACACTCCAAACCATTTTTATTCAAAATGTCCCGTGCCAAACTTCTGACAAATACTATGGCTGTATTAAATTGAAATGTTTCAACCAGTGGACTTACTATAACATTGAGAAAGTTAGCTTAAACCGTAACTGAAGTTGAGATTTGTGTTTCACTCGTATTTTATACCATTACATAGTACAATTTTACTTCGCAATGATGCCAGACAATTAGAGCAGCTTAGATTCAGTCTTAATTTATTTTTGTAGAAGATTTAATGAATATTAAAAAGAAATTTCACAAAATATTTGCACGATTCACGATTACAGAGATTATTCAAGATGCGATCGAAGGAATTTTATATGTATCTCTGACCCCGCTCCTCGCAATGTAACTTAACAAAAAATTGTTTCATAATCCCATTTTTCCAACCTATTTGAATTATTTAATTCAATTTATATTCTGCGGTTTTAATGCACTGGGAAATAGAGGAGATTACTATTATCGTTCAAATAAATAATGATTGCTGTTATCTAATTAACCGGTATTATTAAAAATCAATCTCTTTTGCTAGATTTTCCGGAATTTTTTATAATTAATTACACTTAAAATTCACGCTTGGTTTTCATTTTCTTATTAAAATTTCAACCATGTATAATTTCGACTTTTTTCTGGCTTTATTTAGATATAGCATCTGAAAGTTAAAAATTGAATTTTTTCTATTTATATTGATATTTACTGAAACTTCTTCTTTATCTTGAAATGTTGATTTTTTTCCTCGTAATGTCGGTTTCTTTTCATAAAATATGAGTTTTTTAAAACTGCAATTTCTTCTTGAAATTGGAATTCAATTTTTATACATTTCTTCAAAAATTTACACTTAAAACCAAAAATTTTCACTTTTTCACTTGATTTTATTTTTCTATGTTTCTACTTTAATTTCGACATTTCAACTTTTTCTCTCGAAATTTTGTGTTCCAAATGGATTTTGTTATAAATTCCAAATTTTATTTTGCCAGCTCATCCTCTTCCCGACCGTTTGCGAAATTTTTAGATAAAAATCAAATTGAAATTAAAATGAGATGCCATGATGTCTAGGTTTTGACTATAATCTGAAAGCTCTAACTGATTTCGAATTTTCTGATTGAAACACGAAATTCCTACGTTAATCTCCACATTTCGATTTCAATATCGTAATTTTGATTTCAATAAAGTAATTTTGACCATACCCTGAATTTTTTTGATTATACGATTTCCAAAGATTATTTTGATGACTAAAAAAAATGGTTCGGTATTAGTGAAAAATGATCTTTTTTATTCGATTTCTCGATTTGCTGAGATTATTGTCGGCAATGTTTATGATTACACTTTTAAAGCATGAAAGTATCAACATAACTGAAAATTTAGTTTATTTGATTGATAGATTTTAAGAAAATTAACATTTTTGATTAATCGAAGTCCGATGGTAACTAGCGTTTTTGCTCAAATTTTGAAAAAAAAAACGAATCCAATCTCCAATCCAAAAAAGTCATTTTTCTGTTGTCCGATTAGTCGATTAGTCGATTTGTAGAAATTGTGGTTGCTGATTTTTATAATGGCCCTTTAAAAAATCAATATTATCGGTTTTGAGAGATTAAGATTGCTCATATACAGTGCGTTTCAATGAAAACTATCCACATAACTATAAGAGTAGAGAATGACGGAAATCTATCCAAAAATTTATTTATGTTTTAAAATGATAAATCACATTTAAGTCGGTCTGTGTGTAAATGTCTAAAGGGAGAGAGGTAGAAGATATGTGATGAGTGACCACCTAGGTCACCTGATTTGACTTCCAGGGATTTATTTCCGTGTTGTTATTTTCGTGTTGTTATGTAAAAATAAAAATCTTAGTAACACAACTAAAGTCTAAAGATAAATTACAAGAAAAAAATATTGATGAATGTTGAAAATTAACTCCAGGTATGCCACCAAAAGTAATGTTAGGGATGCCTTTGAAGCTAGTTTACCTCACTGTCTGTAGATTAGCGGAGATCAGTTTGAATACATAATACTCTTTATCTTTTTAACTGAATTACTGAAGCTGCTGAGATGTTTCATTCATTCGATTATTCTTTACTTAATTTAAATTAAAATAGCTGTAACTTTAGAAATATTCAATCTTGACCCTAAGTAATTGCATTTTTGAGATCTACTCGTCAAGAGGAATCCAAAACTTTAATAAAATATAGACGGTTGAGTTTAAAAAAATAAAATTGGTTGGTGCGGGGGCGTAAGGATGACAGTTACACTCGGTATAAATATGACAAAATATGTCTCCCTGTGCATATTTATTGACATGATTTTTCGTTTTCCTTAAAAATGACTATCAAAAAAGTTATTTAGGGTGAATAATTTTCATTGAAACGCTCTGGGTATAATTATTCTAAAAAAAGACCAGTATTAAAATCGATCATTATTTTTCGATTGACAGATGCAGTAAATCAAGAGTTTTTATTAATAGATCTTCAGAATTGGTTACTGGGGTTTAAACTACACTTAAAGATTCGATTTAGTAAGATTAATCGATAAACTGCATTTTTCCATTAATCTAGTTCCAGAGGTCTATGTTTTTCCTCGATTTCAGTGTTGCCAGATTAGTTGAATTTCTACTAGATTTAGTATAATTTTTGGCATCTAATAAAGGATTTAGTAGAGCAAATTGTTTAGTAGAATTGGTACTAGATTTAGTAGAATTTAAACCAAATTTAGTAGAATTTTGGCCCTCCTGTAGAAGATTTAATAATTTAGAGGATTTGTAGTTTATTGTTAATTATTTTTTTATTTGGTCGTCAAAATTATTTTTAAGGGCTATCTTGTACAAGGTCCGTTAAATGTTAAAATTTGGATGGATATGATGGTTTTTTATGAAAATATTGTGATGACTATTTGGCCATAAAAAAATGTCAAGAAGACTCGCACCCATTGTAGTTTAGTGGAATTTAGCAGAATTTATGCCACTCTAGTCGAAATTAGAGCGTCATCTAGTAGAAAAGCTCTCTAGCCATCTGGTAACACTGCTCGATTTGATCATCTTTCGTGAAAACGCACTTTGAGGCAAAGTGCATGAGTTTTTTTGAACTAGAAAACTCAGTGAATTATTTTGCTTGAGTTCTGTAATTACTCAACCACCATTTTGGAGACGTTTATGGAAAAAATCGGAGCACCATTTCGCAAACTTGTTTGGATCCTTAAATGCCTTAATGAAATTTTGCACCACTTGAAGTTTTCTCATGGCAAATTTCTTTAACTGAAATACGCACTTCACTGTCATTAACAAATTCAGAGCGCCAGCATTAGGAGGAAATTTGAGTCTCCGATATTGTTCAAAACCCAATTCATCGAGTTTATCTCCAATTGAGCAAATTTTAAATGGGTGCTTTTTTGATTGAGTAATTTTTGTGCACGTTTCACATTATCATTACTGAATGTCAACGTTAAGTAAATTTTTTTCATGATCTCACAATTTGTTATGTGGCATGGCACTTTTGGGGAGAAATCGGTTCAAGTAAGGCGGTTATCAATTACTTAATGGCTCAGTTTGGCAAAAGCGTAAAATTGACAGTAGTAAATTGAGTGCCTTATCTTTGACTATTGGCAAAGCTTTACAAGCGTCATATTTCTTGAAAGTTTCGCAAGTTTGGCGCTGGAGATTTTGAAAAAATTGGTTTCGGTTGGTGTTGCATTCGCAGCTACGCACAATATCTAGTATCATCCTCTAGTGATAATAATAATGACAATTCACCTAGTGTTCCAGCGAACAGCTAAATACATGTGATCTGTTTTCATAGCTATTATAGTACTATACACTGTGTGAATTTTGTATTACAATATTTGTGCTAGAATTTTTAATGTGTATTACGATATTTTTCAAAGATATTTCTAATTGAAATAAAGTCAGTTGAAACTTTCACTACTGATCTATATTTGAATTGAATTGGTCGTTAAGGTGAAACTTGGAAATTTTCTATTTTATACTGACAAATTTGTGAATTGGGAATGACTATTTCCAAAGCTATGTTTCTTTGGAAATTTTTAAAATTTTCCTTATAGGTTAGATGAAATTTTCTCAGCAAAGCTGCTAATATATTTTATACCTTTAGAAAAAAAGATATATGATAGTTTTCTATAGATTTATAATGATGTTATTTAGTGTGTACTAGCAGGTTCATTGTCTATCGTGGAAAAGATCTAATAAGTGATATTTCCACTTGTAAAGTCATTTGTGTCAAGAAATTTGGCTTGAAAGCATGAACATGAACCAGCAAATATTTGAAATTGCGATCTGTGGGCAATCATTATATCGATTATAAATGTATTTGTGTTATAAAATCGTCATATCCTTGTAAAGTATACAAATTGGTTGCTAAACTTATATTGTTACTAAATAAACCAATTTGTACACTTGACTTAATAAATATATTACTGTTGATTGCTAAAATGGTTATAATAACAAAGATGCTTTACCTATATATTTTTTCTATATTGTTACTAAGAAAATTAACTATTATTAATAAATTTATAAAAAAGGTCGAATATTTTTTAATAATATTAATTTTTTATAATTTCTACCTGAATTGGCAAAATATTTTTATATCAAATAAATTAATTCTACAACATTTCACGACTGATCTATTTCAAAATTAAGAATCGCTTATTATTTTTTACGACAGAATTATAAATTAACTTAGCATATATATCGTTACATATTAATCTAAATGTATACATAAGATTAGTTTTCTATAATACATACTCTTATCAACTGTAAATACACTTGTTAATCCTACACTTCATGACACGTTCTTGAAAGAAATTGAAAACGCAGCCTTCATTTTAAAACTTTAAATCAATAGAATAAATTGAACAATTCTTTTTGAACTAAATTAGACTGATTGAAAAAGAGTTTTATAACATCATTAGAATTAGGAACATTTTTTAGAACGTACACTAGTACTTATAGATAAATCTAGAATTAGAAATGACTGATAGGTTAAAATGTTCGACTCGTTAAAAATTTTAGCAATCAGCAGCCCCCAAAACTAAGAGGCTCACTTGAAAAGCTAAAACTAAATTAGAATAAAATTAATGTATGTGTGATAACAAAATGTTTCGACAATATAGTAGACAATAATTTTGTTGAAATATAAATTTTCATGTGGGCCGCCACCCATCAATATTTAGTTGACATGCAATATTGCTTTAAATTTTCGATATAATCGGCCAATCTTCTAAAATCGAAGATTTGCATGCCTCAACTGAATATCCCCTTTTGAGGCAGAACATATATTTTAGTATACAAAAAAAATCTTTTTTATGGAACTTTGTTTAGTGTGTTAGATATTTGTTAAAAGATGTTTTCCTTGCTTTGCGCTAACCTAGAAATTGCAAAAATTGACAATAAATTGTTTAGTAATGTCATGCACTACTACAAGATTTATGTGCTTCCAGTATATAACTGCAACTGCAAAACCTGTGTTAATTATAATCAAATATATTTCAACCCAAGTTGCTTTTTATTTCTTCTCACTGGTTAAGTAAATAATACGACAACCCGATTTTTTGCTGCCAAACTACTTTCGCATGTCATTTTATTCGCAGAGTTTGTAAGCTAAGCTAATTTTCGGACTTTCAACAGATCTCTTTAATACTATAATCTACACCCGAACGTTAATTCTGTTCGAAATGCAATCATTAGAAACAATGTACAATAGTAGAAGAGCTATTTGGATTCTGGAGCAGCAGTGTCGTCAACATTACCAACAATAACAAGGGCTCCAATAGAGTGTTGGGAGCGGAAATATCAATTAAATCAGATGAAAGGTCATAGTGAATATATAAAGAGAGCACCACCTAACAGAACTAATAGGATTTTAATTAAAAACTAACTACACCTCTATGATAATAATAATATATATTTTCCATCAATTTTTACATGAATTGTCAGAACAACTTTATGCATATACAATAATGTTCAACTACCTACAATTTTCATAAAATTCATTAATATTATATAGAGTCCTTTGTAATAAAATCAATTTAAATATTTTTGTAAACGAAATAATTGGTAGTAATTTATATTCATCTGGAACTGCGTTATATAATTTCAAGCTAATCGAGTTTACTCTTTGGAATGCTGAATGCAAACGCTGATAGGGAATCACCAGTTTCTCCTTACATCTAGTATGATATATATGAAAGTCCTTATTCCGTAGAAACTTAGATTTGTTTTCGTTCACATATGTTACACAGGCAAGTACATAAAGAGATGTAACAGTAAGTATACCTAATTTTTTAAATAAATTTCTACAACTTGCTGCATAGGCAACTTTGGATAGTAGAAGTACACATTTTTTCTGGAGTTTTAGGACTTCATCTTAGTGGGCTATTTCCCCAGATGATTATCCCATATGTAATTCGACTATGAAAATTCCCATAGTATGCCATCAAGGCAGATTCAAATGTTCCAATTTACACATTAGACGTCGCACTGAATATACCGCACTAGATAAACGACTAGTGAGACTAATTATTTGCTCATTTCACTTTTAAGTTTTACTGAAAGTATATTCCCAGGAATTTTAGTTTCGCGTTTACGGACAAGGTATTAGCTGTGAAGACTATCGATTGTGTTTTATCAATATTTAAGAGCATTTTATTTGCTGCAAACCATTTTTCTGCTTCAGATAGGCTTGAAATAGAATTTAAGGACGCTGAATTATTATTGTTTCCCCCACTCTTGAACATTTTATAGTTTTGGGCAAGTCGTTAATGTATAATAGGAACATTTGAGGGCCTATCACTGATCCTCGAGGTACCCCATAAATTAATTGCTTCATTTCCGAAGTACTGCCATTTAAAGTAACCCTTTGAAAGCTTCCTTCAAAATATGACTTCATTAATCTCCAGGGTATTCCTCTTATTCCATAGAAATGTAGTTTATTTAGGAGAATCTCAATATCAACAGAGTCAAATGCTTTGCTGTTATCATAGGAATCCAGCCTTCATTCTGGGTATTTAAAAGATATTCAGTTATATCAGTCAGAGCAGTAGTAGTAGATTTGGAGTTTCGAAAACCATGTTGATTACTATCAGTATACTGAATTTTTTAAAGTAACCAGTAAGTCTCTGTTTTAAAGCTACTTCCAAGATCTTAGAAAAGGTTGGCAAAATGGATATGGGTCGATAATTTGCTGGTTAATTTATATCTCCTTTCTTATGTAGTGGCACTACTTTTGATAATTTTAAATTTGATGGGAAAATACCTTGGTCTAAACACTTATTTAGTAGCGATGTTAATGGAATTTCGATCGACTCTAGTATATGCTTTAGCATAATGGTGAAATGTCCATAGATATCTATTGATTTTTTTGGCTTTAGTGATATAACTATTGTACGTACTTCTTGAACATCTATTTCTTTGAAATAAATGGAATTAATACAGAAATGTCTTAAATGAGAGAAGTAATGATCTGCTGTAAGCGTAGTTGGGGGAATTTTATTTTGTGTTCGACTACCAATCTCTGAGAAAAAAGTATTAAAATCTTTCGGAGTGATGTTTGGTTTTTTAACATACGATTTGCTTCTCGTTTCCATTTTTATAACATCCCAAATAGCTCTTTGTTTGTCTTCGGCATTCATGATGTATTTAAAGTTTGCTTCCCTTTTCGACACAGAAATACTTTGTTGATAATTTTTTCTCATATTTTTATATAAGAGACGAAGTTGATCATCTTTAGTAGCTCTCATTATAATTTCCATAGCGTCAAGCTTGCCTTTTATTAATTGCAACTCCTTAGTGTACCAATTTAATGTCTTCGTATTATACTTCTGACGAACTATTAATTCTGGACAAGTTAAATTGAATTTATAATTAAAAATTTGAAGAAAGACAGAGAATGTTGAATCTGCATTTTTTATATCCATTATGTATTTCCAGTCGATACAAATTCTGCTTTAGGAGATCCAAGTTACTTTCATTAATAACACGGTGTACTTTTCGAGTGTCTCGAGATGATCCTTCATGTTTCTTGTTACGCAAGAATGGTCCGAAATGTGAGGATCGAT
Organism: Dastarcus helophoroides; assembly: GCA_028583605.1. Lineage (NCBI taxonomy): Eukaryota > Metazoa > Arthropoda > Insecta > Coleoptera > Bothrideridae > Dastarcus > Dastarcus helophoroides. The sequence goes on from CM053333.1 coordinate 14,290,893, forward strand.
AGTTTCAATACTGTAATCAGTTCCAGAGAATATATTATCTCTGCATGAAAAGGAAGAGCAAGTAACTCTGGATGCCTCTCGGAAGCAAGGATGTAAAGAAAATTCAGCTATTATATTTAAAAAAGTAATTGTATCTTTTGTTAGTTCCATCGTGTTCATATTGAAATCACCTGCTATGTAAATTAATTTATTTTTGTATTTTGTAGTTACCACGATCAATAAGTTTTCCATTTTATCAAAAAATATAGATAAGTCTGCATTAGGGCTTCTGTAGATAACTATAACTATTGCGTTAATTTGTACAACTTCAGTGCCAACGATTTCAAAAAAATTGTCTGCAATAAAATTATTCAGCAGAATATTGTTACATTTTAGAATTTTTCTTGTTAAAATCGCAACGCCTTCATGTTTCGACGCTTTTCGAGAAAATGTGTTGCTTATAATATAGTTTGGTACATGTAAACTTTCCACAATTTCGGAAGTCCGGCAAGTTTCGGTTAAACAAAGAATATCTATTTTTTTGTCGTTAATAAATATAGTTAATTCATCAAGTTTATTAAGTAGACTCTGACCGTTGAGATTTGCTATAGTTATTTTATAATTTATATTTTGTTTTACAGATTTATCAGATAACACTGATTGTCATTGTGTAGAGTTCATTTTATTCTGCGCTGTCGATTTATTGAGAAAAAAATTAAATCTGCGTACGAGAATCCTCTTTGGCCAGAAGGATTCGCACGACATTTTCGATAAATTTGAAAAATTTACTCCCACTTTGAAAGAATCATACATTCCTTTACATTGCAATTTGTCTAGTACTATGTTAGAAATATTGGTCTTAAGCTTTTCAGCTATATAATTTTGTATAATTGTTGTTTCTGTAATAGTATTTACTTTACCTACGTAGAACCAAGCACGTTTTACGTAAGTAGAGAAAAATCTTGTCTCATCTTCGCCTGTGCCAATAATTGCAGATGGTTGCTTTTTATTCCTTTGACGTTTCCTAATTGGGACTTCTTCCCAGTTTGTATTGTGATTAGAAGATGGAGAAATGCCATTGTCACTTTCATCACCATTTGAAGGATGGGCATGTTTGTATACAATTTGATTAGATTGATCAATCAACAGTTGCTTCTTGACTGCTTCGTTTGGATGCAGCTGCTTATCTTGGTTTTTGTTAGACCTACGATTATCATCTTTTTTGTTTATTGTTTTTTATTTTTGTTATCTCTTTACTGCGGTATTTTCTTCTCGAGAGTATTGAGATTTTTTTAATTGTTGCTCTGTAGAATTTTCTACTTGAGCATCTCGCACCACTTTATAAAACGTCCTCTTATTGGTTCCCACGTAAGATGGTTTTATGGGTATATTGTTATCACATAATATTTTTACCAATTCTTTGTTGCTCTCAGTGAGATTACTTACTTGAGTTCGCAGGGCCCTAATCTCTTCCCATAAATTATTCGTTGTTTGCATAATAAGATTTTCCAACACTTTTAATGATGGTTCACAGTTACACTCAGTTTTAACATCATCTTTAGTGTCCACGGTATCACACCACACTACCTGTGAATCATTTAGGGTTTTTATACCCTTTAATAATTTAACACAGCTGGGATGATTTAAGGATCCACATTTCGGACATATTAATCCACTGTTGGACATTATTTTGCATTTCCTACAAGGATTTTCGGAGAAATACTCGTAGACACATCTTTACTCGTCGACATCTTGCGCAGAACGAGGGTTCCAAATTAAATGAATTAAAGTGTACACTGTAGATAGTGCAAGAGGGCCTAAAAAGCCATCTAGACCCAACTGGCCCTTAACCTAATAATGGCATATTTAAATATCTACTCTGATGAATGACTAAGCAATCAGAATTAAATTCCCTAATAGTAGGCATGAACGTTACACATAAAAAAATTACATAAAATAAATCAACTGAATTGAATATTTCGATTTTTTTGTAACAATGTTACCCTCTTATCGGTTCGAATTGATTAACACGTGAATTGAATAATATCCACTTTATTTTCAAACTCAACTCGAATCACAACAACTGAACAATTAATTCACTTATTGACTTCTAACTGCTAACTCACTACTTAACTACACCGCCTCTAACTCACTCTAGGAAAAGCTGACCGCCTTATATAGTTTTGGCTCCCGGGTTCTAGGCTTATCGTATCGTTTGCCGAAATTTCTGGAACGCTTATCTGCCGTTTGTTTCGTTATCGCGGCCGCTTTCCCCTTATCAGATCTTTCTAGAAACTTTTCCTACGCACTAAATTCTATTTTAAATTCTATTCTATCTATTTACATTGCGTTACAATAATTTTGATTTTTTTAATCTCGACCAGTTGATGCAAATTTTTTTCGCCCAACTTCCATTTTCGAATATTTTACTGCCATCTGGCTTGGGCTTTACATAATGGAAATTCTATTCTCGACGTTAAATTAAATCTTACCGATTCGAATGGTCGAATGTCATGTTAAGATCTAAACCTACACCACGCTTTAGCTTTTTAAACTGAAAGGAATGTTATTTTTCTCTTTTTCATTCGACCTAAATTTCGAAAAAAGTTCAATATTTCTAGAAAAAATTTCGAATAGGTGGTCGATGTTTTAGCAGAAAAGTAAGAATTTAATAAGCGAATTTTTAAGAAAAAGTCGAAGATTAAAAAAAAACTGAAAGTTAGTCGAAAAAATCAGGAATTTCCAACTTCAAAATGAAAAATTCGAAAAAAACTTACGTTTTCGAATTTACACTTAATTTGAGAAAATGTGTTTTTTTAGAGAGAAATATTAATTACTTTATTTTATTTGAAAATTGTGTTAAAATTTCAACTGTAATTTCGAAAAACCTTGAAAACTCCATTTTTGATCATTTGGCATTTTTGGTTCTGTAATGAAATTCAACCCATAGCACAAGAAAGTAACTATAGTACAAGCAACCTTCGTAACTTTAGTTAGATCGCAAATAACCTGCTTGCACATTTTGATTCATTTTAATAATCCTGATTTTTTAATATTTTCGCTGTAACTTGGAAATGTGGAGTTGTTTTCTTTTTTTCACCATTTCAAGAAAATTGCTCCTTATAATAGTGTTTTTGTAAAAATGATAGTTAAGCTTTTCATTTTTATTCATCATTTTGACTTCAGTTTTAAAATTTCGGCTTTTTCCAGAATTCTCAAGGGAAACTCTAAAATTTAACTTTTTGAAAATTCCTGCTTTATACTTGGAAATTTAACTTTTTCAGGTATTTTGATTTTTTCGGAAACTCAGAAACTCATAATTGTCGGAAACTAACTAACTTTAATCTTGTAATGTCAATTTTTTTTCGAAGTATTGAGAAGTGTTTTTCTTATGTTAATTACGAGTTTTTTTAGAAACTTCAACAATTTTTCTCAAAGTTGGCATTTTTAATTTTTACTGTTTTCAAAAATTTCGAATTCAGACTAAGAATTTCAACTTTCTTCAAAAAGTTTTGAGGTTTTTCCATGGTTCGACTTTAAATTCGACATTTCCAATCTTTTTTCGAAACTTTGGGAGTATTTTTTTCCAAAAGGTAACCTTATTGTGCCCACGAGAATTTTTTAAAGAAAATTGTTGATTTCTTTAGAGACTGAGGTTTTTCTCAAAATTCAGTTTCATTTTTATTTTTTGCTACAATTCCAACTATTTATAGATGGACATTTTTATTTCTTTTTTTTTTCTAAATGTCGACCCTAATTTCAAAATTTCAGCTTTTGTCGAAGTAGTTTTGAACTTCTTTTCGATGTACTTACTTAAGTCTTAATATCTGGAATCTTGTTTCAAAATGTTGAGGGCATTTTTTAAGCACAATCCACTTCCAAAAAGTGACCTTATATTCTCCATGAAAATATTTTTGATAAAATTATGGATTTTTTTTCAGGATTGAGGTTTTCCTCAAAACTCGGTTTCAATGTTTGTTTACTTCTTTTGCTAAAATTTCAACTAATTTCTAGATGCAGATTTCAGCTTTTTTCAAAATTTCGTCCTGAATCTGAAATGTTCGATTTGTTTCTAGAAATTTCAAGTGAAAGTTGAAAAGTAAGCTTTATTTCGCAATATCGAGCTCACACTTAAAAATTCGGATTTTTTCTAATTGTTATTAATCTTATATTAGGGAATTTCGATTTAAATTTTGAAATTTTTTTCTCGAGTTGTGAAAAATTGTTTCAACATTTTTTTCCACCTTTTAAAGAAGTTTCGACATTTTATTCGAGGATACATATTAAAATAAATATTTTTAATACATTTCAAATTATTATTTGTCAATTACTTCCTTTTTCCTGCCGCTTGTGAAATTTTGAATCTCAATTTAAAAGTCAAAATCGAAATGGAATGAGGTTTAAATTTCGACTTTAATCTTAAAATGTCGTCCTTAATTTAGAATTTTCTGGTTGAAGCACGTCCACCCAACAAGACACAACATTGGGGTTTTGGTTTATCGTGAACAAAAAAAAATCATAGCTCTTTTTTCCAAAGAGAATCTTCACTATCCCCCAAGAGATGAGGCGCCATATTATTATTACATTTTTGTATATTTTGTTTTATTATTACTATTATATTTAAATTGAAAAAAAAAGTAGTTAAAATACAAGAAATATTTTCCTTGACTTGCGGTGCCATCTATTCTTGATTTCAGGTAATAAAATTCTTATTTCAATGTCAGGTTAAATTTTACTGATTCGATTGTTGCTTAAGATCTTCATTTCGTTATAGCCTTTTAAACTTGTAATATTTTTCAATATTCTAAGTATGTACCATTGTAGCAATACGCTCTGAAGCTGCAATGAACTTTTTAATACTTAAGCATCCCTCTACTAGATCGCCCTGTAACTAGACTTCCTGAAGTGTCACAAAATTCTACGTAGAAACTTTCTCCATCATTCTCAGAGAGAAGACAGACCTTTCTTTATGACCAGTGACCAGTCTGTGAAACCGATTCCGTTTTCATAGAATTCACTAGCCGATGCAAACTGACGCTTCTCTTACCCTCCAAGAGATGTCGCACTAAGTAATATTTGCTTTCAGACAAGATTTTCTTATTAACAGCAAATTTTAAATCATTTTATACCATAATTATAATTACAGTAAATTGGTCATAAATAAATTTAAAACAGTTTTTGATAGCCAACTTTTGATCGTTTTCTATCAAAGTATATGCAGGTTTTTATCCATTTCTTTTACTCCAAATTTAACATATCGAGCGATCTTGAATAGTCCGGACACTCAAATACTGAAATGTTAACCTGCTCTTTAGATATAATTTCAGTGTTGTAATTTAGAACTTTTTCCGCAACTTTAAAACTTTTCTTTAATCATCTATCAATAGCATTGATGAGAAGAAATTTGGCTTTCCTCCGGTGTACGATGCCATGAGCACTTACATTCGTAGATGGGAATTAAAAATTAAAATTCGATCAATTTAACAGCTATAACCAATATTTAGGAAATTCGCTTGAAATCGCAAGTAGTAAATAAACGAAGGAATGTTATTAGACGAGTAGATCGAATGGAGTTTGAAACGGGCAAAATCATTTTCACTATTGACAATTTGCCTCCGAAATCCATTCGTAAATTGCGAAAATGCGTCTAATTGTTCCCTTTTACCGCACATACAATTGGAATGTAGAAGTACTGTACAAGTACCGTAAAAGTAGGAGCGAGGTAATTTTAAATAAAAAGGCAGCTCTAAAGATACTAAATAAATTTATTTAATATTGTCAACAAGTATAACTATTTGGAAAATACAAGATCCTAATTTTGGTCTTGACATATACATAAATTAACACAATAAAAACATTCATAATAGTTAAAAATTCATTGTCATTTTTTGTATTAATTATAGACAAGCAATCACAACCAATATTTTCATAGCACTAAGCATTCAACATAAGCATCGACTAAATGCTCGAAAATGTTCATAAGAGTTTAAATTTTTTAATAACAACGATAATTAACATGATTGGCTAAAAATTGACCACTAAAAGGTTTTTGGTGATGTTAACAATACAATACAATCAACAATCATATATTATAATATTTGTTATTCTCACTAAACAAAAATTTTAGATAGGAAAAATTTTTAATACTGACTAGCTGTATTTAATTAATTAACGTGAGATCAGAGTATTGACTTATATCAAATAATTACAATTATTGCTAAGAAGTTAATTGAAAATGATTGACTCTAGTTTTAGATTACTAAGAAATAGCACAACCACACAATCAGTTTTCTACTTTAGAAAAAAGTAAGAAATCTTCTACTCTAAATCATGTGTTACATTACTTAAAGCTAAGTGTTACCGGCTACTTAAGGAACATTTTATATAAATCTAAAGTGCAATCGCAGATATTGTGCCTTAATACTAAATCTGTTTATCTTACATTTTTCATACTGTTTCTTACTTGCCACTTTGTAAACCTACCTTAATACTATCGTAGAAATACAGAGTTAAATATAACAAGATTCTCATACAGAGTGTGCTATAAGGTTTTTCCAAAACACACTGGCTCAGAAATTAAGTTCAACGTCGAAAATAATGAATTCGCCTCAAGGGAATTGGCAGATTAACCTGGAAAATAATATAAAATATTGAGAAAAAGTTAAAATTTCGTTAGATTCTCGATAAGTTTTCTTTTTTGGATTCTCTTCAATTTTTTCTGAACACATTTGGTAATTTCATGGAAAACCTCTGTAATACAGTAATGCAGCCAGTTCAACAGTTTCCAGGGAACTCTCGCATTTTAATTTACAAAAAATTTTACATATGTTGGAAAAACCTTTCATCAGTCATGGGTTTATGCATCTAAAGCATATACACTATATAGTAAACTGCTTCCAAAATTTAAGAATTCATAAGAAATGTGCTAAGAGATATATTTTTATGAACTAAAATGAGCTAAAGCTTCCTTATCACTAACTTTCAATCGATTCTTCTATCACAAAACAATTACGTGTGAAAGCTAATCTACCGTAGAGAAAATAATTTTGATTTTTTATCAAATACGTGTGATAGTACTTCCATATTAGAGCAATTCGATGGTCACATTAGGACGGATACCTCGCATTTCCGTGTGAATGAACACAACTGGACTTCCCGTGGACGTCTTCACGATCATATAAAACAATCCAATTACGTCACGATCGCCATTTTTGTTGCGGTCGATCAAGGTTCGCGTTCTCAATTTGTTGAGTTTCATAGGTGATGTGCCATATTCACTTTTTTAGATTGACAATTTTATGCTGCTATAGGCAAAGTATGTATTACCAGAAAAAGAATTTAATTAATTGTTTAATGCGATAACATGCAAAAAAAGTAGTCCACTGTTATCTTCTGGAAAACAAAGATGTGTATTTAATGTCATACTTTTTCAGGTTGGTCCAAGCGATGTTTTTATGGATTCTTGGGCTATATTTACCTAATAAACCAAAATATTACATAACCTCAATTTATTTCTATATTACTCCAACAAAGATAGCAGCCTCAGCACTTTTGTGGTATATTAGTTACCCCATAACAGTAATTCAAAGTGTCTCAAAAGTTTGGCCTCTTTCGTACACAGACAAAGCTGACAAGTGACCAGCACGAATTTGAGATAGATATAACTTGTTTATTTGTCCCAGTGTTGGAAAGTGATGACCTCTAATATAGAAGTACTTCATAAGTCTCTGAATGTAAAGTTAAAAGCAGTGGCGGATCTAGGAATATTTGGGAAAAGGGAGCTGTTTTCAAATGCAATATTATTGGTTTAGTATACATAACCTAAGAGTTTTGTAATTTTTTGACAAATCTTTAGATTATTTTGACAATAACAAGATCAAAAAATGTTCGAGGAGACTTCAGGTAAAATAGAAAAAAATCTTCGAAGTTGCAATTTTGGGAAGATTTCCATCTCCCGTCGACCGTAGATCCGCCCCGGTAATCAGTTTTATTGTATTATAACTTAAACACAGTTTTCAGTTTTATTTGTTATGGCAATCACTTTAAGCGGACAGTTTCCACAAAATCTACCAGTGTAGAATATTAGAAATTATAAAGCTTTGAAGAATTTTCCAGATGTTGTATTATAACTTTAACACAGTTTTCGCTTTTATTTGGTACGGCAACCACTTTAAGCAGACAATTTCCACGCAAAATCTACTCGTGTAGAATATTAGAAATTATAAAACTGAAGAATTTTTCAAATACAATTTGTTGGTTTTAAGACCACAAAGTTTTAAATATAGTTGAAGGTAGTACTGTCGGTTTTAAAATTACCATTCAGAATGTAATGATTAATGATATTCGGTACATCGGGAGATTATAGTAAGATAATGATCTAGTTAAATTTTTGAAGAGCTTAGGTAAAAAAATTTTCACATTTGAAACTTTATGCTTGTAACATTGAGTCTTATAATAAATCACCGGTTTTATTATATTTTACAAAAAATACCATTTACATTTCAATAAAAAAAAGGATAAAATGATGGAAAATAACATATAAAACATTTTAGACACTTGAAAGTACAGCTTAAGAATTTGTGACAGTAGTAATTGCGGGATAATAATTTTTTATCATACTTTTCCCGTAATTTATTAGATGTGGCAGCGCTGTAAAAGTGTTTACAATTATAACGTGCAGGAAATTCAAAAACGCCTAGAGAATGAGGATTTTGGTTTCATAATTTTTTTAAAATTTAATACGAATAATGTTTTACTAACGTAATAACGTAGCCCAATTTGATAAACCAAATAAAATATAAATGACTAACAATGTTACATATATTTTCCCACTTTTTATGTGAAGAATTCATCAACCCTCCATCCTCCATCAAATCAATCACCATTGTTTACTTCCTTTTTAAGGTTGGGTGGCAAATTTTTCAAGATAATCCTATATTTAATTCATCAATTCAAGTTGTTCCGGTCTGTTCTTGTTTTTATGTTAACTGTTTTACTTTTCCAATGAAATATTTCTTTATTGTGACTGAATGATATTGACTGACATTGTTCGGTCATGTAAATTCGTGTCTTCTATTCCACTGGGGCGTTGCCTAGTCTAAATACTACTTTAATCAAACGAGACAATGTATACTCTTGATGTGCTTTTGACTCGAGCAGTATCGGCAGTACTTCCTTATTATTACATCTGCTGAGCCGAAGCGAAATTATACAAATCTTGTAACGTAAATGCGATGATCGATAGTTACTATATAGAACTCTTACTTTAACCAACAATCTCCCCTAAAAACATACCCATGCGCGCACCTCAGAGCTTCGCAATGAAATATAAGGATGACCTACAAGGCAAATTCCTTTGCAATGGGAATTGAACGCCTATGAGCGGAATTACTTCACTTAAATCACTATGCGGGCTCGTACCATAAATTTTCAAATAGGGTAAACCGAACATTTTATTTTGACCTTCCGTCGCCGTCCACCGTCCACTGATCGTCCCTTCAAAAAAGACAAATTTTCAACGTCACGTGACCACCCAACGTTTGCTTTGGGGTTTTAAAGGAGTTAGTCGTTCATTCGCATAATTCGAACTATTTTTTTAATAGTTAGATTTGTTTTAACATTAACGCGAATTTACCACTAAAGAAATGTTAAAATTTCCGACGACTCGTTTCGACCTTTTTTTTCAAAGTTTCCATGCTACTGAAACAATTATAAATTCTTAACAATTTGCTTTCAACTTCGGAATTTTTAAATTTAACATAATTTAAGTCCTTTAGTTTATAGTTTTAATATTGACATTTCGAACATCTTGAAAACTGCGGCTTTATGGTCGAAGTTTTTAATTTTTTTTCAGATTTGGACCTTGGAATTTTGAATGCTTTTCACTTCTCTCTCCTCTGCTAAATTATTTCACATTTTCTTTCAATCTTGGCTTCAGTTTCTCTAGCTCAATTTCGTTCTCCCTCTCTTATCTCTTTCCCACATGTTATTTAGGATTTTCCCCATCTTCTCTTCGTTTCCGCTGTTATTTATTATTACCACTATTATTTTTCGTTCAAATTCCCTTCTTATATTGTCACTTCTTTATACATTTGGTCTGGCTTCTCTGTTTTTTGACTCTGAGATTCAAACTGATCAATTTTTAAGTAAAGAATACCCTCCAGTCCAAAATATCCATTAATATCGCAACGCTAAAACGCAAATAACCTGCACGACAAATTTTACAATGCGCAAGAACCAAAAAATTGGTAAACACTGATTTGATTTTGAGGACTGTTTTGGTTTCGACTTCAACTTTCAACTTCAAATGCAATGATATCAAATTACCACTCAATCAGAAATCCCCAATTCAACAAAAAACATTCACAACACACTACGATAATTCTCTTCAGTGAAAAAGCAAATTGTGTTATTCCAGAATACTTAACACAGAAAGAATTTTGTAATTACATTAGAAATTCTACAAGTACAGAAAGAGTCATCTTTGGTTTTTAGTTTGGATTTTAAGAAATTTTTCACTGTTTCTATAGTTTGCATTGAAATACTCTACCTCATTAATAAATTGCAGAAGCTTTGTGATTACAGAAAAAACTCCGTACATATTAAAGAAATTCTCCAATTGCTAAAAGAATTCCGTTCTTGATTTCCAACATTAAATCTAGTAAATATTTAAATTTTATCTGGTATCTTGTAGAGGATTATTCATAATTACTTGAAGCATTTGTGTAAGATCTCTAATTATGGGAACAATTCCTTGGTTGCCGGTTTAAAATCAAATAAACATTTCTATCTTCTCGTCTCTTGCATTAAAGTACTCGTAATTACTACATGATTAAGAAATTCTGTAATTGCAGAAACAATTCTTAAAATCAGAAGAAACCCTTTAATTACAGAAGTTTTGTAATTGCTGAACAAATTCTGTAATTAAAGAATAAATCTGTGATTACAGAAAAGATTTTGCAACTGCAGAAGAAATTTTGTAACTACAGATAGAATTCTGTATATACAGAAGAAAGTTTATATTAATAAACAACTGATTAATTAGACGTCATACAATGACGAAATTTTGTTAAAAAGAAGAAGTCAATTCTACACTGGTGGATTCAACAGTTTGAATTTTGCGATTATGGCTGCCATTTAAGGTAATGTTGAACAAAGAAAACCTGGATCAACTGAAGCGACTTTAGCTGTCAAAAAGGCATGCATACAAAACAATAGACTTTGCAGAATGGAACATTCCAACTCCTGCAACAGAAATAATTAACACAAATCACAATATTACACCAACATTACCTTAGTTTCGATAACTCGGGTTTCAGCGTCTTGAAAGTGAAGTTTCAGTTTGGATTTACCGTCATCCGAAGAACCTCTTAGTTGCGAAAATTTATACTGCCACACGGGCGTCTTGGAGTCACCTTCATATAAAGAAAACCCCAAGTTCCAATCGAGGGTTAATCCCGCAGTCTTCCCGTTTGTGCTCACGGTAAAAGTTTTATTCTGCAATGAGATGCGGAATTGCAAAAATTTCGATGCAAAAATTGGATTTTGTTACCCCTAATTTCATAACAGCTGTGCATACTGAGCAATGCCACGCGTTTTCTATCCTAAGTAATTCTTGTCTTGTTTCGACTGAGAAGTATTTTGAATCTTGGCCAGAAGTTTGCACTAGAAAACAGTGCTGTCTTTCGTCGACGTTCTCGGAGTCTTTGACTACTCGGAACATCGTTTGGTAGACCTTCAGCATCAAAGGGCACTTACTCCAATCCGATACATTCAACTGAAAACCCATGTAAGTATTCAGTGTTGTTATTTGCTGCCTTTAGTGTAACACGTAACATAAAATATTCTCGTTCATCTGCGTATGAATGTTGGTACTGGTTAGTGAATTTAGGTAACTTTTTCAAGGTCGAGTTTTGAAAAGATATACAAATTATTTAAATAAATCAAAATTATTAGCAAATTTCTGATTTTTTTTGCATTCTTATATAAGATTAATATACTTATATCTACTTAATAAATCTCTAAGCACTGACTGATAGACAACGCACAGCCTAAACAGGTGAGACTATGAGCAAGAAATTTCGCATAGATGTTCCCCGTAATAGGTAGGTGAGCACTAGGAGATGATAAAAATGGAAATAAAAACCATTTAAAATGTATAAAATAAATAATACACGCGATTGTATTTAAACCGACTGTGATCAATGCATATTTTATCTTTTCAGGAGCTGTCTTTTTAATATAAACGTCTAAAGATTTATTTAAAATCAAAATTTTGCCTTTAATTTGGAACTTCTTAAATCGAAATGCTGAGCATTTTTTTAGACATTTTAAAGTTTCTTCTTAAAATTTCGCCATCATTTCCAATTTTTGCTTTTAAACCCAAAATTTTGAGAAAGTCAAAATTTTGCTTTGTACTTTTTTTTGAAAATTCTTGTTTAGATTTTAAACTCTAAAGTTTTTTAAATTTCGACCTTTTTTTGTAACTTTAATTTAAACTTTAAAAATACATAAAATGGCAACTTTAAAATAGAAATTTGGTTAAGTTTCGAATTCAAATTCGTTGAAAATTTTTAAAATTCGCAATTGGAACATCAGGTTCTTCAAAAAATTTTAAATTAACAGGAACAGGCGAATTTGTCGAATCGAAGTTGCAAAAATTTGAAGTTTTGAGAAAAAGTCCAACATTTTAAAAAAAAATTTGAAATAGTCGAACTTTTTACAAAAAGATGTAATTTTCAAAAACGTAGAAATTTTGAAATAAATTTAAATTATGAAAAAAGTCATAATTTGGAAAAATAATCGAAATTTGATGATAAAAGATCGAAACTTTCAAAAAAAGTGAAAATTGTAAAAAGTAAATTTAAAAAGATCGACATTTTTAAAAAATCCAATTTTTTAAAACAGTGGAAACTTTTAAACAAGTCGAATTTTTCAACTTTTTAAATAAAGGTCCAATTTACTACATAAAAGTCGACACTTCGAAGAAAGTGTCAAATCTTCAAGAAATGTCAAAATTTTGAACAAAGGTATTTTGGAAAAAAGTAGAGGTTTTAAGAAATCAATATTTTAACATAATCAGATTTATAAAAAAATTTAAATGTTGAAAGAAAAAGTCGATAATTTAAAAACAGATTTAACATTTTGTCACCATTTTCAAAAAATTTGAAAATAAATCAAAATCTTAAACGGAGGCGAAACTGTAAAAGGGTTAAAATTTTAAAAATAAGTTAAAATTGGAAAAAGTAGAAATTAAAAAAAAAACGCAAGATTTGAAAATTTTTCAAAATATAAATTCGAAATGTTCAAAAATATCAAGATTTAAATAAAAACAGAAAAGAAGATTTTATCAAAAAAATATGGCTATTTTTAGCAGTCAAAATTTAAAGAGAAATCAGAAATTGTGAAAAAAAAGTCGAATTAAACAAACAAACATTTCAAGTAAGTTAATGTTTTCCAAAGTTGCAACTTTCAAAAAATTCATATTTTCAAAAAGAATTGTAATGTTTTTTTAAAAAAATTGAATTTATAGTAAAAAGAGTCAGATTTGCAAAAAAGTTGAAATTTCGAGTCAAAATGTATAATGTATAAAAGGTATACGTTTTCAATAACATGGACTTTCGAATAAAGGTGAAAATTTTCAAGAATAAGGTCAAAAATGTGATGTCAAAATTTTTTAAAAAATTCAAAACTGAAGTCAAATTATTTAAAAAAAAATTAAAATTACTGAAAATGATATTTTCAACAAAGTCGAAATTTCCAAAAAAGAAAATTTGTAATAAAGGCAGAAATTATTAAAAAAAGGTTCCAAAAAAACTTAAAATATTATACAAAAAGACCAGAATTTTAATGATGAAATTTAAAAAAAAAGACAAACTTCGAAAAAAGTCGAAATTTTCAAAATTAAGTTAAAATTTCGGAAAAAAGTTGAAATTTTGGAAGTCGAACGAGAAAATGTTGACATTCTGAAAAATGTGAATATTTTAAAATGTCGAAATTTTCAATAAAAATCTAATTCTTTCAAGATCGAAATTTTCAAAAAGGTGATTTAAGAATCCCCTTCTTTCACTCGGGCGAAGACGCGGATATCAGCTAATACTTAGTAAAATTCTCAACACTGACCGATAGACAACTCGCAGACGAAACCGATGGATTTAGAAGCATGAAATTTCGCATATAGGTTATTAATAGAATGTAGGTGAGCACTAAATAAGGATTTTTAAAAATGCATTCCCCCAAAATGCTAAACTAGAGGTTGAAAATTTAAATGGAAGCCATTTTTGGAGTCAGAAATATAAAAATTGATGTTTAGCCTTCCATTTATATGTAAGTCAGTTTCATCAGTATTCTTGATAATTTGTCCCCTTAGGGTGAAAATCTACCCAAAGTAACACAATGGATTTGTATTCGAAAATACAAAATATATGCGACATCTACATCGAATTGCAGAAGTGTCTTGGAGCGTTATAAATTAGCAAAAACTGGAAATATTTTCCGACAATGATTAATCATTAAATATAGTCGTTTTGAAATTTGTGAATCTATGAGGGAAACAGCTTATGGCGTCGGAATTTTTTAACAAAGTTTTGTGTACCTTTCCTTCTTCGCTGACGCAACAACTTTCACATAGTTCGGTATTAGTCTAATAAAATAGGCATTCGAGTATTCCTTCAAGTAAGCAACAATTTTAAAAATATATAAATATAGATTTTCAAAAAAATGTGGAAACTTTGAAATAAAACCTAAATAAAAAAAAATGAAAATTTGGAAAGTTTAATTTTCCAAAAAAGTGGAATTTAAAAATAGTGAAAATTTGAAAAAACTCCAAATTTAAAAAACGACAGAATTATCAATAAAAGTGTGGTTAACATTTTTAAATATAGAACCTCAAAATTTGAAATTCCCATAAAATGTTGAAATTTTGGAAAAAACAAATTTTCAAAAAAACTGAAAATATGAAAAAAGCCAAAATTTTCAAAAAAGTCAAAAATTTCTAGATTTAAATTTAAAAAAAGATTTTGTGAAAATATTATATTTTTGAAAAAAGTCGAGAATTTAAAAAAAAAAGAAATTTAAAAAATTCGAAATTTTTACAAGTTCAAATTTTGAAAAACAGTCTAAAAATGTGGAGGTTTAAAAAAATTTAAGCATTTTTAGTCCAAAGACTAAATTTTCAAAGTCGAAAAATTGAGGAATTATCGGAAAAATCGAAATTTTCAACAAAAAGTCCAAATTTTGAAAGGTTAAAATTTGGGAAAAAACAAACTTTTGGATAGTTGCGATTTTGAAAGAAAAGTGAAATATTTTTTTAAAAAGTTGAAATTTTTTTGATTGGAAATTTTCAAATGAAAATTTTGAAAAAATATCGAAATTTTTGAGAAAAATCAACATTTTTCAAAAACCGAAATTTTGAAAAATGGTCGACATTTCGAAGAAGTCAAAATTTTCAAATAAATTCGGAAATTTTAAAAATGACGAGATATTCTCAAAAATTAGAAATTTTCCAAAACTGTCATACAATTCAAAATTTTACAAAATTGACCTGAATTTCAAAAAAGGAGGAAATATTCAACAACAAAAAATTGAAAGTTCGTAAAAAGGTAGACATTTTTAAACAGAATTTAAAAGACATAGTCGAAATTTTTAAAAATCAAAATTTTCAAGTTATCAATTTCAAACAATTTTAAATGTTGAAAAAAGGTGAAACGAAACTCCAAATTTTCGAATAAGTAAACATTTTCAAAGATGCAAATTTTAAAGAAAATTTCGAAATTTTCAAAAAACAGGCAAGATTTTAAAACAATGGCTAAATTTTCGAAAAAAAATCTAAACTTGGAAAGGTTGAAACTCAGAAGAAATCGAAATTTTCAGAAAAAATTATGACGACTTCATGATGCCAATAAAATATCGAAATTTTCAAAACAAGATTTTAAAGTCAAAACTTGCGACAAAATCTAAACTTTGAAAAGTCGAAACTTTAAAAGCCTAAGTTTTGAAGAAAAACTAAGACTTTTGAAAATGTTAGAAAACGTCGAGATTATCAGGAAAGTCAAAATTTTGAATAGTCAAAATTAAGTAAAAGTCGAAATATTGCAAAAAGTTAAAAACATTTTAAAAAGCCAGACATTTAAGTCAAAATTCTGAAATAAAATCGAAATTTTGAGATAAAACAATCAGTCAGAAAATTCGACATTTTCACAAAGTTTTAAAAAATATTAATTAAAAAAAACGAAATTTTCTAAAATTCAGATTTAAAAAAACGACTTTCTAAGTCGAAATTATCAATAACATGGGGAATTTAAAATATGCCAACATTTTTCTAAAAAAGTGGAAATTAAAAAAAATAACGAAATCTAAAAATCGCGCACTTTAAAATAATCAAAATTTGTGTAAAAATGGCGAAATTAAAAAAAATCCATCCATTTAACGCGTTAAAAAAACTACTAACCGTGGCAATAGTGAGTGGGGGTGCATGACATATGAACAAATTTAGTAATAAAAATTCTTCAAAAACCCCCCCATGACACCTAACAAAGAAATATATAGGTTAGATTTTTTACATAAATTTTAAAAATTCTCTGTATCTTCTTTGCGAAGTAGTGTTATTTTCGTTCATGTTTTGACAGAACACACAAAATTGTAGAGAAAAAGAAATTTATATTTATTTTTTGATGACAGGCAGACAATAACACTACCCAAAACGTTAAAGCTTTAAAATAATCTTGTTATTTTTAGTTTTACATCGTTTAAAATTGTAAGATAATTTCGAGTGTTTTTCAGTGTTGAGTCGTAAGCAGTGATTTACAATCAAAAGATCCAACGTAAACGCTGCTTGGGGCAATCTGTAAGAGATTGCCAATCCTTAAAGAAGGTTACTGAAAATCTAGAATTGGGGAAGAGCAACTGGCGAAAAAAGCCAATAAAACATGAATGAAAATAAATTTTGAAATTGCGTCTTTTCTAGACTTCTCTCTTAAACAAGTTTTAAACGATTCTACACGAAAATTAAGCTACTACTACATTTCATTCATGTATGTACATTAAAAACAATATCATACTTGTTCTTTAAGGCTTCAGTGTACAAATTTATCGAGAGCCCCACACTGTATGCTGCCCTTCTTTTTGGATGGTTCTAGTTTTAAAGCAATAAAAAGAAATGGGGGACTTACTGGAGGACTATCGAAGAGCATCAAATCTGTGCCTTTCAAGGCGAAGAATCTAGGTTTGTAGTTTTGCCAAGGTTGGTTGTTGTTCAGCACACCTTCATTCACCCAGCCCATGTATTCAATTCGATCAGAAACGCTAAAATTTCGATTGTACAGTTTCATCTGAAGATTGGTCAGTCCAATGATATTGTCTGTGATATATTTAAGCCACTGCGAGAGGACAGCGGTGTCGTCGCAGTGGATTATTCCAGTGCTGGCACCGTTCAAGCCCCGAACTTCGAAAGCATTTGGTCTTAGTTTGTCAGTGCCAAAGATGTATCTAGTTACGTAAGCCATCATGAGGGGCAAAGTAACTATGTCGACCCATCTGGTTGTGGGCTCGTGGTCCGCTTCGGAATAGAGGGAGCTAGGTCTGCTGCTTGTGCTGTTGGTGATAACCTTCAGGCTTTCGTCCGAGTTGTCTTTCTCGTCAATGCTACTGCCATCCTGTTGATCGCCTTCTTCTAAAGAAATATGGAATTACTTTTTTTCGTGAAAGTATTTAATATTCATATGAAAAATAATGTGCGTTCAAACGTCAACTAACGTGAATGATCACTTGATTATGACTGACAAATTTTTTCAATATCTGACAGCTTCTTGACATTTGATCCATTATTTGACAATATGATAAATTAAACAACAGAAACCGTTCAGCCATTTATAAAATTTTGTGAAATATAACCTACGGCAGGGGTCGGCAAACCGCGGCTCGCGAGTCGCATGCAGATCCTTAAAAAACAATGGCGGCGCTTTAAATTCTCCTAAAAAGTAAATAAATAAAAGGTAGAGTGGACAGACACGCAGAAATGAATACTCATTAAACAAGTGATCTTCTAAAGTCGAAATTTCCAAAAATACTTTTCTAGAAATTTTCACATTTTGCTTAATATTTGACAAAAAAATTATAACTTCAAGAAGTATTTTTCCGAAATTTTTGATTGATTTGTATTAACATTTTGAAAAAAGACATGAATTTTGAAATTTCTAGAAAAAGACCAATTTGAAGTTAAAATTTTTAAAAATAATTTCCCCATGATTTTACTCTTTTATTTGTAAATTTTCTGCAGTCTTGAAATTTCGTGATAAAAAGTTGAATTACTTTTGTGAAAAAAAATCTAAAGTTACAGAAACAGCAAATATCAAAGTTCGAAATAACAGCTAAAATTTCAAGAAAAAGCTGAATTTTGAGGGAAAGAAAGAGACTTTGAAAAAATTGAAAACAAGAGACTTCGAAAAAATCGAGAAAAAGGAAGATTTCTCGAAAAAATTGAGAAAAAGGAAGAAATTTCGAAAAAAGTAAATTTATCGTGTTCTCAAAAAAAGAAATATTTAAAAAAAAACGTAGGAGATTGAAACCCAGAATAAACTGAAAACCTGAAATTTTTAGACAAATTTGAATCTTTTCAATAACTGTAAATTGTAAAAATAAACTGGAACCTTAAAAAAATTTGTCGAACTTTCAGGGAAGAAGAAAAAAGTCAAATTTTAGGAAAAATTTCAAGAAAAAAGTCAAAATTTTAAGAAAAGCCCGAAATTTTGACAAAAAATTTGCAATTTTCCAAAGAAATTTAAACCTTGAGAAGAAATTTGAAATTTAGTTTAATTGGATTCAAAAAAAAATCCAAATTTTCTGATAAATTCGAATTTTGAGAAAATTGGTAAAATAATTTCGAAAGAAAAGAGTATGTTGATAAAACTTAGTTTCGAGAAAAGTATTGAATTTTAAAAAATGGTCAAAAATTCTCAGTCAAATTTTAGGAAAAAAATCAAATTTTGAGATTTGAAAATAGATGCATTTCATTCGAAATCAAAACTGAAATTTCCAGAAAAAGCTTAATTTTGAAAAAAAAAAAGATTTCAAAAAAAATGAATTTGTCAAAAGTTCTCAAAAAACGCAAAATTTTTGAAAATACTAATTTTGACAATCGATTGAATCGCAGAACAAATTGTATCCTGTATGTTTGGACAAATTTAAATTTGTGAAAAATTGTAAAATTTTGAATTGAAAAGTGAAATTGTAATAAATTAGAAGTTTAAAAAAATTGTCGATTTTTTTCAGAAGTCGAAGTTTTTCAGAGAAAAAGAAAATAAAAAATTTGCAATGTTTTCGAGAAAGTTAAATTTTGAGAATAAATTGAAATTTCGAGAACAAGGCGAATTAAAAAAAAACTAAATTTTCAGATAAATCGAATTTTGAGGAAATTGGTGAAATAATTTTGAAAGAAAAGAAAATGTCCGATAAAACTTCCAGTTTCGAGAAAAGTATTGAATTTTAAAAGGTCAAAATTTCCCAGAGAAAAATTCAAATTTTAAGAAAAAAATTAAATTTAGAGATTTGAAAATAGATGAATTTGTCAAAAGATTTCAAAAAAGATGAAATTTAAAAAAAATCGTCGAATTTAAAACCTAAAATGTCTAGACAAATTTAAATTTTGTGAAAAATTGTAAAATTTCGAAGAGAGCAGTTGTAAAAAATTGAAAGATTAGAAAAACTCGTTGAACTTTTAAAAAGCCCAAGTTTTTCAGAACAGAAGAAAAATAATTTGCATTTTTCCAAAGAAAGTTAAACTTTGAGAATAAATTTAAAATTTTGAATTATTAATAAAAAAAATATTTCTTAGAAAACCTGTCATAATTTCCTTCATAAACTTATTAAACACGCATTTGACCTTGACAGGGACATTTATGTATATCATAACCTCACTTTTTGCTTCAAATTGTGATTCCACTATAAACTTTATGGGGGCTACCAAAAACCATTTTCAACGAAAAATTTATATTAAAAACTCGTAACAGAAAAGACTTTCAAGAAAATAAGCTTTGCAAAATCACAAAAACATAACCTCAAATTTGATGACACTCTTGACAACATTTTTATTTGAACGGTTAAAAAATGCACATGTTGCTGCGAAATGTAGGTTTCTCTTTTAGTTAATCAGACTAATAACTAGTTGAGCAACTTACCTTGTTTTTGCAAAAATGGAGTTGCAGCCTTGTAGTGTTTTACCGTCAGAACCACCAAATCTCCCGCATTTCGTAATATATTGACGGCATCATCGTGTGGACATGCAGTAATGTATTCCCCATTGACTATTTAAACAATGAATTTAATTAAATGATTGTAGAAGTATTAAAATATAATACACTAACTTTATTTCTCTAAAAAAGTAGTTGCTGAATATGTGCAGCCTTGCCACACTCACAACACTATTTTACCCCTTTTCTTTTATTTTTTTTTTTAGACGATTTTTCATATTAACGACAACAATTTTTAGTTCTTTATCAATATATGAGTAGAAAACAAGTAATTACATAATAAGACTAAAATTGACACGAATTAATACACATTAAACACGACAATTCTACAAGTCGAAATTTTGGAAATTCCTTTTATACAAAAATTTCGAAGTTTACTCGATTTTAATCTTCATATCTTGACTTTTAACTTGAAATTTTGACAACATAAAAATCCAAACTCGAAATATTAATTTTAAAATCAAATTCCAACTTTTAGAAATACCGATTTTTTGTTCCTCAAAAGTTTCAATTTTTAAAAGTCAAAATTTCAAACGTAATGTAATTTAACTCTAAACTGAATGTCGGGAATAAATTCGAATCTAAGCTCGAAAAGTCGATAAACTCAAACATCTGACCTTAAACTTAAAGATTCTACGAATTTTTTTCACCAAAGTTTTGGTTTCAAAGGCTAAATTTGGAAAGTTTCTTCGATTTTAAACTCCACATCTCAAAACTGAAAATTTCGACACTTCAGTATTGAATTCTTCATGGTGAACTCTTATTGACCGGAAACATTATGTTTTTTTAATTTTATTTAACATTTTTTGGGCCCAGTTTGGAAATATTTAAATTTTTATTGTTTGTTGAAGGGGTAATAGCCCTCGAAGTAGCTGTTTCTTGTGGATCGGGCTTCAAATATTTAAATTTTTACCAAAGTAAATTATTGATGAAACGTCTATTCATGTTAAACATTTTTTTTAAATATTTTTTAAAATTTTTATTTTTAAGAATTTCTTCCTCATTGTTTCCTTTCCATGTTATGCACTACTGACGAGCTCAAATGAGAGCGAAACATCGATTTTCAGTGATACAACCTTTTTTATGTATTTTTTATATTTTTATATTTTCATAATTTATCAAAAAAACAGTTTTTTTTCATATCTAATTTTGGTCTTCTATTATTCATTTTTCCTTCTCTATGTAAAATAAACTAACCTCTTACTTTGTCAACTGTCACGAGGTGACGTTTTAAATAAATTTAAATATTACGTAGTCATATTTCAGAAACTGTTCTAGAATATTGTCAACAAACAATAAAAATTTAAATATTTCCAAACTGGGCCGAAGAAATTTTAAATAAAATTAAAAAACATTCAGAATTGAAATTTAAACTTAAAATATCAATTTTAAACGTGAAATTCTGACTTTAAGTTTAAACTTAAAATTTCCCACTTTTTTTTAAATTTCGGTATTAAATTAATTTCAATATTAAACTTAAAGAAAAATTGGTGTTACTATTGAGATTCAATTCTATACTGAATTTTAAGAAAAATATTTTTATTCGAAATATTGACTAACTGAAATTTTATGGAAAGAAGCAAATTTATTTATACTTTTTTTCCCTGTCCATATTTCGACTTGTTCGAAACTTCGACTTTAAAGTCGAAATTTAAAAAAGACATGCCGAAATGTCAACTTTTAAACTTGAAATTTCCACTTCTTATGAAAATTTCGGATAGAAATTTTATCAACATTTTGACTTAATGTCGAGATTTCAATGTTAATGTTGAAGTTTCCACTTAATTGCCGACATTTCTATTTTAATGTCGAGGTTTCGATGTTAATGTTGAAGTTTCTACTTAATTGCCGAAGTTTTTATTTTAATGTGTCGATTTCGACTTTAGTGTAGAGAGAGGTGTCGACTTTCTTGTAATTTCGGAAGTTTAAACCGGAAATTTCGGTAATTTCACCGAAATTTTAATAACTTTACCGACATCTTAATTTCAAGAAAAAAATTAGAAATTTCGGGTTTTCAGCTTCTAAAAGAAAAGTCGAAATTTTTAGTTTTTCTTCGAAAATTTTATTTCGACTCAAGATGTTAGAAAAAACGCGATTCTTTTTCAAAACTTTAGAGTTTAATTCTGGAGTTTCGAGTTTTTTGTGAAACTTTCAATGTAATAGCTAGATTTGGACTTCTTGAAATACTTCAAGTTGAAATTTTAAAAAAGAAAATTATTTCAATATCAAATTTTAAATCTCGGTATCTTTTCAAAAGTTTGACTTAAAAAAAATTAGAAATGTCTGGTTTAAAATATATTTTTTTAGAAAAATGTGGAAATATTCAGATTATTCTTGAAATTGAAATTTAAAATTCTTTTGAATTCAACACTGAAATCACCTTATATTTTTAAATTGGGAGAATAATTTATTTGATCAGAAACTTTGAGAAAGAAACATATTTCGACTTTCAATGTTAATAAATTATAAAACTTGTATGATGAGAAACCTAATTTACTGCGTTACTAAATAACACACTGAAAAAAAATCTGGAGAAAAAGTAAACAATGAACTTATGGTACAGAGGAATTTCAAAAATTGAAAAACAAATCTTGTCCCCTAAAACCAAAAGAGATTAAAAATCACAACAAAGGTTGCTCTAACGCGTGTTGTTGTGTTTTTTAATCTTTTTTGGTTTTACGGGACAAGATGTGTTTTTCAATTTTTGAAGATAACCAAGGACCAGTCCATTCCACCAAAAATAAAGAGGAATTTCAAGTCTACATGGTAATTAATATGAGTGAGCATACCTTTGATAATTGCGTCTCCAACGAATAATTCACCGGTTTGTTCAGCTGCTTGATTTTTGTAAATTCTTGATATGAGTATTGGCAGCTTATGTTCAGCTCCACCTTTGATACTGAGTCCCAAACCCCCAACTTTCTGTCTTCTAATTTGCACCATACGTTCCTAAAATACGACTAATTTTAAACACTTGGTCATCTAATTCAAATTATTCATTATTAGGAAGATGATCAGTTGCACAAACTAATTAATATAAAGTTAGGTTAGGCTAAATCTCGCTATGTGTCAACCCCTGATTTAAACCAAAATAAAATTAGAGGCAAAGTATAGAATCAATAAAGTATATGCGTCGAAAAATTTGCTTTCGTACATTAAACGAGAAATAAAAATAGACCGAAAATGTGAGATATGGGCAGAATAAAATACTGGAGAAGCTAATATTGGAAAATAGTGAAACAACAGATTGCAGCAATAAGAGATGTGACAGCACAAGGGACAAGAGGGAATACATAAGCATGACAAACCCCTGGGGTATCAAGGGGCATCCATAAAATTTCGCTGATGTAATTAATGTATAAATATAAATGGTTTAAACAAAAAGGAAAGTAGGGAGCGAGTGAAGGGGAGGCAGATAAAATCATAAAGGATTAAAATACGTGACAAAGAAAGCGAACGAAAGAGAAGAGAAAGAAGAAACAGTGTAGGAAAGCGAAGATGGGAAAAAGCAATGGCAAGAGAAGCAAAGAGATATGAAAAGAAGAGAAGAAGTGGACAAGAAAAGGAAGAGGAAGGAGGAAAAAATGGGAAAGGAAACGAGGGAAAGGAAAGAGTAAGAGAAGTGAATAGAAAGAAAGAGAAGGAAAGAGAAGGGAAGATAAGAGAAAAAATAGAAGCAGAAGTGGAGCAAAGGCAACGGAAGGGAAGAAAAAGGAGATGTGAAAATAAAGGAAGAAAAAGAAAGGGGAGAGAAGGGAAGCGAAAAAAAAGGGAAGAGAAAGGAGATATGAAAATAAAGAAAGCGAAGGAAAGGGAGAGGAGGTAAGCGAATAGATGGAAAGAGAAAGAAATAAAAAGAAAGAAAGGGAAAATGAAGCTGGAAGAATGAGGCAGGGAAGGAAAGAGACACTAAAAAAAGAGAAGAAAACACAAAAGAAGGGAAAGAAAGTGAAAAGATGAGTAGGGAAGGAAAAAAAATAAGGGAAAAGAAGAGAAGAGAAAGGAGACGAAGAAGAAAGAGAAGAGAAGAGCAGAGAAGAGAAGAGCAGATAAGAGGAGAGAAGAGAAGAGAAGAGCAGAGAAGAGGAGAGATGGGACGAAAAGAGAAAAGAAGAGAGGTGAAGAGAGGAGAGGAGAGGAGAGGAGGGGAGAGGAGAGGAGAAGAAAGGAGAGAAGATAAGAGAAACGAACAGAAGAGAAGGAAAGAAAAGGGGAAAAAATGGAAGAAGAGGGAAGAAAAGGGAAGAAGAGGGAAGAAAAAGGAAGGGAAGGGAAGAAAAGAGAAGAAAAAGAAAGGAAAGGGAAGAAAAAGGAAGGGAAGGTAAGGGAAGCGAAGAAAAATGAAGGGAAGGGAAGGGAGGGAAAGAGAAGGGAAGAGAAGGAAAGAGAAGGAAAGAAAAGGGAAGAGAAGGGAAGAGAAGGGAAGAGAAGAGAAGTGAAGGGAAGAGAAGGGAAGGGAAGAGACGAGAAGGGAAGGGAAGGGAAGAGAGAGAAGAGAGGAGAGGAGAGGGGAGAGGAGAGGAGCGGAGAAGAGAACAGAACAAAATAAAAGGAATGGAGAGGAAAGGGAAAAGGGGAACAAAAAAGCAGCGAAGCGATGAGGAGGGAAGAGCAGGGAAGAGAAGGAAAGAGAAGGGAAGAGATGGAAAGAGAAGGAAAGAGAAGAAAAGAGAAGGAAAGAGAAGGAAAGAGAAGGAAAGAGAAAGAAAGAGAAGGAAAGAGAAGGAAAGAGAAGGATGGAAGGGAAGAGAAGGGAAGAGAAGGGAAAAGAAGAGAAGAGAAGGGAAGGTAAGGGAAGGGAAAGGAAGGGAAGGGAAGGGCAGGGAAGGGGGGGGGAGGGAACGGAACGGAAAGGAAGAGAAGAGAAGAGAAGAGAAGAGACGTGAAGGTGGGAGGGGAGAGGAGAGGAGAGGAGAGGAGAGGAGAAGAGAACAGAACAAAATAAAAGGGATGGAGAGGAAAGGGAAAAGGGGAACAAAAAAGAAGCGAAGCGATGAGAAGGAAAAAGAAGAAAATGAACGCAAAGCTAGGGAACAAAAGTGAATACATCGATGGGAGAATAAGGAACGGTAAAGAAGGGAGAAAAGAGGAAACAGCGAAGAGAAGAGAGAAAAAGAAAGGAGAACATAACAGAAAAGGAAAGCGACGAGGTGATAAGGCTAGGCAAGAGAAAACAAAAAGGAAAGTGAAGAGAAATAAGGAGAAAAGATGAGAAAGGCAGGAATAACAAGAATAGAGAAAAGACGGGAATAAAAGGGAAGGAAGAAAGGAGAAGAAAACAGAAGAAAAGCAAAGGGAAGGGGGGAAGAACAGTGAAGACAAGCAAATGGGAGGGGGAAGGAAGTGAAGGGAGAAGAGAGATAGAAACAGAAAATGAAGAGGAGAGAAGAGAAAGACAAGACGAAATAAAAGTGAAGAGAATAGTAGGTAAAGGAAGAGAAGAGCAGAATCTTTCTCAAAAAGCCAGAAAAACACAATAACTATGTGATATCACGAGGTGGGGGGAAGGATTAAATCAATTTAATTATATAAGCCACAGATAAAGAATAATAAATAATCGCAAAAAAACTACAAACAAAATTTAGAACAGAAAAAAAGTATCAATGAGAATAGAGCATGGAAGGGACACTAGAAGTGAAGAAGAAACTTAAATCATGATTAAATATGATTCCAATAAAATTTAAAAAACATGGCTTTGATCAGAAGTCAATAGAATATCAAAAATGTGATAATTTTTCCCACTTCTGATATGACAAGTTAACACAATTGATACATTAAAAAAGTTATTTTAGCGAAATCATGGTGAAAAAACACCTTGAAATTAAATCTTAAACAGAATAATTTAATAAAAGCCTGACATTGGGGCAGAAGCTTTCCCACTTCTGATATTATAATTTAACAAAAAATGTGCACTGACATTGACAAATTATAATTGTATGGGGACTGCTTAAACCAGAATGAAAAACGCTTAAAATTAGTTTGTTAACTTGAGGTTATTAGTTGAGCAAGTTTTCGTATTTTTTAATTTTACGCTACTGTCTAGTGTGAATATTACCTTAGCGTTCAAGGGTTTCGATTCCGGGGGTATTGGCTCTTCCTTTTGCAACCTCAAAACTTCCATGGACAAATGTAACCTTACAGGAATAGGTTTACTTTTCCCGTCACTCACAGCCACCATCCCGGTCCTCACCTTCAGTTTTTGGTCCATCTTCTCTTCTATCGGCGTGCTCATTTTAGCAGTAGCATTTATCCGCATGTTTTAACTTAAATAAACAATTTAACCCCTAATTAGCAGACTCAAAACAGCAGGAGAGATTACCTCAAGGGTATTTTATTCAAATGGCTCGATGTCACTCATAGCTGGATTCAAGCTTTTTGTAAAAATCAGTAATTTGTAGCTAATAAAGGCATTTTTGGGTATATCACAACATAGAATGCAAGAAGCCATTTTTAAAAGGTCAAAACAACTGAGCATCGGATCGAACACAACCTATAGATAGACATTTGGAAGTGAGGTTAGGGTTGGTTTAACGCAGAAATTTTTCATTGAGTTCAGGTCGAATAACTGCTGCTTGTGTTTCAATCAACGGAATAACATATAGAATTCAATTTGTCCTTAGTTAATTAGCATAATATTGATTATCTAAAATATATATTTAAATGAAATACTGAAGGAATAGCGATCGAGTTCAAATTGCTCCTAGTTAATATAATATAACTAAAAAATTATTGTCTAAAAGCACCGGACACTGACGAACGTCGTGATCTTTTTTTTAAAATAAAATCCCCCTTAACAGATCGGTTATTATAGATACATATTTTCCTGGCGCGCTAATAAATGACAGTTACGTGGGCGAATTACGTCTATCCTATCGCATGTTCAGATGATCTGTAAGTTCTTTAGCTCTTCATCGCCAATTCGTCACCTTGTCGTAATCACTAATTGCAGGGACAGTCAAGCGCTAAAACTCTATTTCACTTTATATATGTAAAATCAATGAAAAACTGTTCAGAATTTAATTGTTTTATTTTATGATTATAAAGAGTATTTTTTATATAAGGCATTGTTGGCTTTCGAGGCCGCAGGCTTTTTTAAAACCTCGGAAATATAATGGCCAACTTTGACGATTTTTTCCAAGTCTACCCCAGTGTGGACCCCCAGTCCTTGCAACATGTAGAGTAAATCCTCTGTAGCAACGTTGCCCGTTGCGCCTTTGGCGTATGGGCAACCTCCAAGACCCGCCACCGAGGAATCTGCCACCCTCACCCCCAAGTCCAAAGCGGCTAGAATATTCACTAAAGCTTGCCCATAAGTATCGTGACAGTGTATTGCTAATTTATTGGGAGTTGTAAGCGTCAAAACTTCCTTAGTCATGTCCTGAATGGTCTTTTTTGTCCCCACGCCGATAGTGTCGCCCAGGGAAATTTCATAGCATCCTAGATTTAATAAAAAATCGACCACGCTAGCCACCGATTTAGGTTTTACGTGGCCATCGTATGGACAGCCTACGACGCAGGAGACGTAGCCACGTATTTTAACTCCAGAGGTTTTGGCTTCATCAGTCAACTCTTTTATCCTGTTTAGTCCTTCTTCGATGGAGCAATTTGTATTCTTCCTGGAAAATCCTTCGGAAGCGGAGGCAAAAACTGCAATTTCTTTAGCACCAACAGACAGCTGTCAAAATTAAGTTAAATTATTCATCGTGTTTTTACGAACTGGAAATTTTGGTAATAAACTCGACATTTCGGCTCTTTCTTTAAATGTCGACTCTTCTCGAAATTTTAAGTTTAATTTTCAGAATTAAACTCAAATTTTCATAAAGAGTCGATATTTCCAATTTAAAGTAAAAATTTCAAAATTAAAGTCAAAATTTCAAAATTAAAGTCGAAATTTTAATATCAAAGTTGAATTCCAACTTTATGCACGGACTTTCGAGTTTAATCTCAAAATTTCGACCTTAACCTCGATATTCTCACTTTTTTTCGCAATTTTGAATTTAAAGTCGAAATTTCCAAATTAGGTTGAATATTTTGTGATTTAATTAGATATTTTTTTTT
Source organism: Dastarcus helophoroides (assembly GCA_028583605.1). NCBI lineage: Eukaryota > Metazoa > Arthropoda > Insecta > Coleoptera > Bothrideridae > Dastarcus > Dastarcus helophoroides. The sequence continues at coordinate 14,319,173 of CM053333.1, forward strand.
TAATTTCAGGATTTAACTCGAAATTTCGATTTTTCCTCCAAATTTGCACTAGAGTTGATATTTCGAATATAAAGTAAGATCTTCAAAATGAAAATGAATGAATGAATGAAAGAAATATCAAGATTATAAAGTTGAATTTTAACTTTGCCAAATTTCGATGATATTTCAAGTAAAAAGTCAAACTTTCGAAATGAAATTGGAAATATCAAGATTATAAAGCTGAATTTTAACTTAAACACGAAATTTCTAGTTTAATCTCGAAATTTCGACTTTAAACTCGAAATTTTGAATTTAAAGTTGAAATTTCGGACATAAACTTAGACATATTTTTAGGTCGTTTCCGAAAAAACTCAGCTTTTTTCTCCAAACTTCATCTCATCTCTAAATTTGAATTTTAGGCTTCGGGATCAAACTTGAAAGTCAATATTTCGAGTTTAAATATTGTAATTAAAGTCTAAGTTTCAGAAAATAAAGTTAAATTTCTGCTTTAAGCAAGACATTTCTAATTTAATCTCGAAATTTCAACTTCGGACTCGAAATTTTAACTTTTTTTTTTGAAATTTTAACCTTGAAGTTGAAATTTTGGAATTAAATTGGGTCTTCCGTGATTTCATTAGAATAAAAATATTATTCGAGGTCAAATGCTAAATTTCGAATTTTTCTTCAAATTTCCATCCTTTCCGAAACGGTAAATTTAAGTTCAAGAATTAAACTCAAAACATTCTGATTAAAGCTTTTGAGTTCAAAGTCAAAAATTCGAAATGAAACTCGAAGTTTCATAATATACAGTTTCGTCCACGACATTTTAACTTTTTTTGCAAAATTTTCAATTCAAAGTCGAAATTAAACTAAATATCTCGTGATTGAAGTCGATATTTCAGGTTTAAAGCCAATATTTCGAAATTAGAAGCGGCATTTGGAGATTACAACCGAATTCAGATTTTAAAAACGAAATTTAAAATTTAATCATAAAGTTATTTCGACTTTAAAACAGCAATTAAATGACTTCAAACTCGAGATTTCGAGATTAAAATCAAAATTTCGAGAAAAAAATTGCGATTTCAAGAGCAAAAAGTCAAAATTTTGAGATTAAGTTCAAAAGTTCGAACTTTTGAGATTGAATTTCAAAATTTAAGGGAAATCTTAAATTTTGCATTGTAAACACTAAATTTCTACTTCAACTACATATTTCGATTTTAATCCCACAATTTTGATTCGAAATTTCGAAAATTTTGAGGAAAATCAATGATTACTTGAGAAGCTGCCACCTCTGCAAATATTTTTACACTACCGCGATAGGAAAAAGCTTTAAGAACTAAATTTGACTCACAGCGGCTTTCAATCCTTTTAGATTTGGAACCAAAACCGGATATGCAACCGCAGGATTCTTCCTTATTCCTGTAAAGACTTCCGCGTTATCCGCCATCTGTGGGACCCATTTCGGACTGACAAAGCTACAACAAGCCATCTATATTTTGCTAGCCCAACCAAGTTTATTTACCTTGTCACTTCTATGGATTGTAGTCCGGTTTCCGATAATTTATCGATCAAATTAATTTTTACATCCGCTGGTACGATAGTTGGTTCATTTTGTAAGCCATCCCTGGGTCCTACCTCTACTATTTTTATTTCGGGTTGTTTCTGGAATGAAACAGCTATTTAAGTCTTCTAATTCTTTTAGTCTACTTACGTGTAATTGACGCTTTATTTGTTTAATTGTTTTCCTCAGAGAGATTACACGATGCGTTTTAGACAACATTGTATGTGTATTGAAAAGTGGTTATCATTTGCCGGAGAAATCGACAACCTTAAAGGTCAACTCTCGGGCGCATTACAGGAATCTACTGGCTTTACAAAAGTTAGGCTTTTAAAAATAATTGATAAAGACATGACGAAAGTTACTGAAATGTTAACAAACAAAAGATAAAGTTTCGATAAGTCTAATCTCCGCTTTGTAAAATTGGTATGTTGATGATTTAAAGGTAGAAAGTATATTTAAAAAGTTGGGACAATTTTGTGACCTATGTAATACATTGTTTGACAATAGGTTCTAAATTACATCAATACATTTCTGTATCGAAAACTTCTTTAGGCGCTTTGAGCGATTTTTGATACGGGAAAATTTTGTGGTTTCGCGTCAGTGTGACAAACAGTCGAAAACACTGAAAATTTTTGAGAATGACGCCTTTCGTCATCCTGATTCATTTTTTTTTTCGAAAAAGAAAAAATAAATAAATAAAAGAAATAATTTTAATCTCAGAATTGTGAGAAACAGTGGAAATTTTGAAAAATACTTAATATGAAAATAAAAACTCAAAATTTACAGGAAACCCTTTTCATTTTTAAATTAAAGCTTTGAAAAAAAAATAGAAATTTCGAAATTAAAGTCGAAATTTTATGAAAATATTCAACATTTCGAGGCCAGCCTTGAAAAGATATTTTCAGATTAAAATAAATTTTAAAAAATGAACAAAAATGGAGATCAAAAACTCGGAAATTAAAGCAATCACTTGAGATTTTAAAAATAAAACTATTTCCATGAAAAATAAAAGAAAAACATTAATTGTTTTTCGAAACATTCAGAATTCACAGGAAAAATTTTGAATTTAAGTTCTAAATTTCGAGAATGTTGTCATTAAAATCATAATTAAAAAAAAAATCGTTGAAATTTATAAAACTGTTTTGAAAAATTTCTCCAAAAAAAACCAACATTTTAAAATTAATTTCGACGTTTCAAGATAACGCTACAATTTTAAACAAAACGTTAAGATATTTGGAAAAAACGCAAAACCAAAACTTCGAGTTTAAAGTCAAAATTTCAGGAGAACGTGAAAAACTAAAAATTAGCTCGATATTTTGCGAAAACAGCAACAAAACGTCAAGTTCTCAACAAAAACTCAAAATCTCGAAATTTACAGAAAATAGTATCTTCGGGTTTTTACTCGAAATTTCGCGAAAACGAAATTTCGACATTAAACTGATAATTAAAAAAAAGGCGAAATTTAGAAACCTTCAAGAAAAACATTCGATATATCGGGATAAAATCAAAATTTGGGGAAAATAGCGGAAAATTTGGATATTTTTTGTTGTTGAAAATTTCGAGTTATCTCGATCCCTCGATTTAATTTTTCGAAATTTCGGCATTTTTTCTTACTGTCTAATTTAAAATTTGGAGCTGAAAACCTGTACACATTTAAACCCGAAATTTCGATTTTGTTTTTAAATATTTCGAGTTATTTTTTGACATTCCGACCTTTGTTTTCGAAATTTCGGCTAAAATTTGACTTAAAAATTAAAATTTGCAACTGCAATTTGAAAATTGGAAAATAAAATCACTCTCAGACTTGAAATTTCGAATATTTTTTTGAAATTTCAAGATTTTTTGACATTTGAATTTTTTCGAAACGGCGTTTTTTCAATGTCTTTGTTTAAACTCGAAATTTGGAGAAAACTTCGTAATTTTTTTAAAATTGAAATTTCGAGTTGAAAGTGGAATCTTTGAGAGAAAATGTTTGGAAGCTAGATTCATTTTGGATTTTTTTTGTAGAAATGTTGAGTTTTTCTTTAAAATTTCGATTTTTCTCTTTGAAATATCCATTTGTTTTTATTTTGAAGTTCAAACCACCTGAAATTGCGAGAAAAAAATATATACAGTAGAACTCCTTTGGTCCGATAATCCGACCTTTTTGGTCCTACATAAAATTAATATTTTTGAATTTGTAGCTTCTGGATTTTTTTCGGTGTAAATTTTGTTAACAAAAGATGCTTTTGAAGTCTCTAAAGCACGTTGAAAGACATCTCTACTTCTTCCGTTTTGATACATTTAAAAATCTGGAGTGATAGAGATGCAAAAGTCTGTCATTCAAACCTGCAAAAGGAAACAATTATGGCTTTGTGTTAATGTTTATATCAAACATTTCAAATTTCTTAAATAAGTTCGATATGTTTCTTGAGATTACCATTTATGATTTAGAAATGCTGTCTTTGTTTAAATTTTTAAGTTTAAAAACCAGGTTAACATACGATGTAGCTAAAAACCACAAAGATCACTAACAGTCGGGTATATTACTTGTATTATGGGTTGCATAGCAACATTCATTAAATACAAGACCCTTTGGCGTGACATGCGTTTGGGTATATTAAACTTTACAAATAATCTCAATTGACTTTGTAACCTTGGAAAATCCGACTTTTTTTTGAAGAATTTGATTTTCATTGAGAATGTAGAGTTAGTGTTTTGAAAATTTCAACATTTTTAAATATCAGCTTTTTACAGGATGTCAACATTTTTTCATTTGACTCCCAAAATTTCAATTTTATTTCAAAATTTTGACTTAATTTAAAAAATTTTGATTTTTTTTTCCAAGTTTTTACTATTTTCGAATATTCCAGCTTTAAAATAATGATTTTTCGGTGTATTTTGATTTTCTTTTTTGGAAACTTTCTATGATAATTTCTGTTTTTGTTAAAAAATCTCTTTTTTGAAAATTTGCTTTCCAATAGTTTAAATTAATGTTTTGACCTTATTTCAGAGTTTTTTAAAAAAATTTTGATTTTTCATCTTATTTTTGACCATATTTTTGAAAATTTTGACCTTTTTTCAAAATTCCCATCTTGTTATTGAATATTTTTGCAACTTTTTAAAAAGTTTTAACTGGAAATTTCAACTTTTTTGTTAACCTGACTCTTTGTAAATTTGATTGCTGCAAAATATTTCCATTCTAAATTCGACTTTTTTCTCAAAGTTTCAACTTTTCCCCGTTTCATCTTTCGGAAAGTAACGAATTTTTTTAAAATCTGACTTCGATTTTTATTGAAAATCTCGACTTTTTAAACATTTCGACTTTATATTTTGAATCATCCGAATATATAAATTTCTAATTTTTTAATTACCACTTTTTCCAAATTTTAATTTAATTGGCAAATTTCAACTCCTTCACAATTTTGATTTTCTAAAAGATTTTGATTTATTTCCCAATTTTTTGAAAATTTTGGTATAAAAATTTGATTTCCCAAAATTTTTACTTTTCTTTAAAAATTTTTTTTCTTTAAGCCTGATTCTGTTGAAGTATTACTTTATTGAAAACAGGTTTTTTTAATTTCCACTTTCTGAAATTTTTTGAAAATTTCTACTTTTTTCAAAAGTTTCGACTTTTATGTAGCAAATGGGTTTTTATTTAAAAATTTTAAAAATTCGACTTTTTTTTGAAAATTTTTACTTTTTTGAAAAATTGGATTTTTCTCACAATTCCGATTTTTAAAATTTTCGACCTTTTTTTTAGAAGTTTACTTTTTTTGAAAACCTTCTGTCATCAAATTTCGGCTTTTTTTAAGAATTTAAATTTTTTTCAAAATTTTAATTTTTTAATGAAAATTTTGACTATTTCTTAAGAATTTTTACTTTTTTTTCGAAATGTCGACTTTTATGTAGTAAATGGTAGTTTTATTTTAAAAATTGAAAAATTCAACTCTTTTTTGAAAATTCTCACTTTTTTCAAATATTGGGTTTTTCAAAATTTCGTTTTTTTTCGAACTTCTTTCAGAATTTCCACTTTTCTGAAAATCTTAATCGTTTGTCATCAAATTTCGGCGTTTTTCTTAAGACATTATGACTTTTTCAGAATTTAAATTTTTTCTAAATTTCAATATTTTGTGAAAACTTCTACTTTTTTTTAAATTTCGAATTTTTCTCGAAGTTTCGGCTCTTATGTAGTTAACTGAATTTTTGTTTGAAATTTTCACTATTCTGAAAAATTGGATTTTTCTCAAAAACTTGATTTTTAAAACACATGAATCCTCGTCGTTAGATGACAATGTCGTTGCGTCGACATTGCCAAGCTTTGCATTTATTTACATAGAAAATGTGTCGTGCTATATGCGCGAGAATAGAAAGTGCCCGAGATCTGGCAACACTGAAGCCGACAAACAGGCAGACAAACACACGTTGGCATTTATATATCAGTAAGGATTACATATATGCTGTAAGTGTGACGTCACAGCGTTCCAAACAAATCTGGTTACCCGAGTAACAATAGCTTGCAAAATTTATTTTCGAATTCAGAAACTAAATGCTTATTAAATTCCTAATTACATAAATTATCAATCAAATTAAATCCTTAACAGAAAAGGAACTTTCAAATCTTGTAACAGTTATACGTAACCTTACTTTACTTTCAATCTCATTGAAAATTAAAAGAGATAATAGAAAGACAACATTTTTGTAAAAATCATTACTACATAATAATAGGAAACTATTAATATACCTCCCGTGGTCAAAATTCGTGTAATTGTTTAAAAAAGAAGAAAATTCTCTTTTGTTTGGAAAACAAATGACATCATAGCTTGTGGAGTCAATTATTTGTTTGTCAAGAAATTTTGACCAGATTTGCAATTTCGAGAAAAAATTCGTTATGATGAGGTTGGAATTGAAATTTTGAGCTAAGAGTAGAAATTTGGAGAAAAAATAAAAACTTTGATATCCAATATAGAAATTTCAATTTTTTTCTCCAATTTCAGTTTATATTTTCAAAATGTTGAGTTTTTTAATCTTTAAGTGCAAGCTCGAAACTTAAAAATTTCTAATTTTAAAATTGAAATTTCGAACTGAAAGTCGCAACTTGTAAAACGAAAGTGTAATAAATTTCAAATTTACACCCAAATTCTTTTTCGAGTTTTTCCTGACTCTTCGATTTTTCTTTCCACAAAAAATAAAAATTTAGCATTTATAACACAGGCCCACAAAAAAAAAAAGTGGTGTGTGCTGGGTGTCAGACCCACATAGTCCGGCGTATTTTTTCCCGCTGAACACGAATCTGTAGTCTAAATTGGGGGTCAAACTGCTAAAAGTAGAGAAAAACCAAAAAAACCGATAAAAATCACGATCTCGTATTTTTTTCTGTTTGATATTATCATTCTTATAATTTTCGTCTTTTCCTGACCCTTTTTTCTTCAAATGACCTGTGAAGTGGATTTCTGCTACGTTTTGTTCCTTTTTCTTGAGTTTCTCTGTGTAGCATCCAACAGTAATCTGCAAACATATTTATTCCCCACTGTCCCTGAAACCGCCGTTCAAACTCTTTGAGATCTTGGTGAAATCTTTCTCCTTGCTCTTCACTGAAGTCTCCGTTATTCTCCGGGAATTGGTCAAGATGCGAATCAAGGAAGTGCATTTTCAAATTCATTAGGCAACCTGAATGCTGAAAATTTCTTATCATATTTGCCACAATGTTTTTGTAATCAGCATCCTTGGTATTGCCTAAAAATTTGGTACACACTTCCTTGAAACTTAACCACGATGCCTTTTCTTGGTCATCCATGACTGCAACAAACCCTTCATCTTTGAATAACTTTCGGATTTCCGGTCCATCGAAGATGCCTTCCCTTAGTTTAGCATCAGATTTTTTTTTAAACACAGTACGCAGGTACGTAAAACATTCACCATCTTTATCAAGAGCTTTGACATACTGTTTAATTAAGCCAAGTTTTATATGAAGAGGAGGAATGAGAATTTTGGCTGGATCAACAAGCGGTTTCTTTATTATATTATGTGATCCAACCTTAAATGAAGATCGTAAAGGCCATTCCTTTTTTACGTAGTGATTTTTTCGATCCCTACTGTCAAACATACACAAATAGCATGGATATTTTGTGAATCCAGATTGCTGTCCAAGGATCATGGACAAAATTTTTAAATCACCACATACTTGCCACTTATGTTCTTCGTACTTTATTTTCTTTAGGACAACTTCGAGGTTTGAATACTCTTCTTTAAGTACAGTGGAGTGGACTAAAGGTAGAGGAGCGAATTTGTTGGTGTTGTGGAGAAGGACTGCCTTAAGACTCTGTTGAGACGAATCAATGAATAACCGCCAATTTTCTGGCTCATATAAATTTGGCTTAAATTCATCGATAAGTCCTTTTACATCAGTGCAATAGAGTAAATCTTCATTTTTTTCAAAATATTTACGGAAGGCTTCTTCTCGATTCCGATAAAACAAAACTTTAGTACCTTTTGTCAATAGATTTCTCTTTTTCATATTCGAAGCCAATATTTCAGCCGCTTCTTTTGAGAGTTTAGCCTCTCTGAATAAATCATTCAGATGTTTTTGATCGTATTTTTCCGGCTTCCGATCTTCACCAATAGGTCTGTATTCTTCATTGCTCGAAAACTCTTCTTCCTCAGATTCGCTAGAAATGTTTTCACTACTAGTATCAAACTCTTTATCAATAAAAGCTGAATTTTCAGGATCGACGTCGACTTCCATTGTGTCTAATCCACTAGTCAGACTGTCTTGTGACGTGTCATCTTCTAAACCTTCTATGAAGTTTGCAACTGGTTGTTGAACACTTGACACAGAAGGATAAGAAATTTTATCCTTATGCATTCGGCCCACAGTGTTGACATTTGTTGTGCAAAAGTAACAATTACTTGCATCAAGTGGCTTTTTCCATATCGCTGGAGTTTTAAATTTAAGATTCGCCTTGACCTGGTGCTTTTCAAATCTATTGATCATATTATAACATGAGCCACAAACAAAATTGGGTATCCAATTTTTGAGATCGAGGGAAACTTTCATATTGAAACACTTTTCATACAAAGTCACGAAACGATCTGTTAGTTTCTTTGTATTTTTTATCCCTATGTACTTTGCACAAACGTAGCAAAAAGCATTGGGATTTCCAGTACATTTGTGATTGCCACGAGTACTAGAAGTTCCAGCAAAATTTTCAGTAGAAGAATCCATGAAAATAAATAAACCCCGCACGCTAGAATACCTAGGCCTAAGTATGAGGGCTTTCCGACTTTGACAAGGACAATGTCAACTCGTCGTCGGACACACTACGGCATCATTCTCATATTCTAGCGCTTCCCTGCAAAACAGCGCGCCTTCGCTGGCTTCGATACGCCGAAATGTTGACTAGCGAATCATTCTACACATCCCGATAAAGGGCAGTTGTCATCGTAGTCCAATCATTCCGGAGTAGCAGGTTTCTGCCGGTAAATGTACCGATTTAGTTAACCATTTCCTTATTTTTTGTCAAAAACAAAATATCATCTATGTGACACTTAAATAAGACCCAATAAGTAGTGAATTAACGTATTTGCACATTACGGTTGGATATTACAGAGAGAAACAAGTAGAAACTGCAAGATGATAATATCATACAGAAAAAAATACGAGATCGTGATTTTTATCGGTTTTTTTGGTTTTTCTCCACTTTTAGCAGTTTGACCCCCAATTTAAACTACAGATTCGTGTTCAGCGGAAAAAAATACGCCGGACTATGTGGGTCCGACACCCAGCACACACCACTTTTTTTTTGTGGGCCTGTGTAATCAATATTTAAATTATTTTTGAAATTTCGAGTTTTTTTTTTTAAATCAAGTTTTTTCTTAACACTTTGATTTTTGATTTCAAATTTTCGCTTTCTTTTAATATTTAAGGTTAAACTCGAAATTTCTGGAAAAAGTTCGTAATTTTGAGCTTATTTCGTGCTCAAAGGCGAAAGGGGAAGAACAAGGGAATTTCTCATTTATCGTTTAAATTCAAAATTTTGAGTTAGTTTTTTCTTAACATCTCTATTTTTGTTTTAAAAACATTGAATTTTTATACTCTCTAAGTTTAAGATTGAACTAAGTTTTAAATTTAAAATTGAAATTTAGGTTTGAAAGTTTGAGACTTTGTGAGCAAAATTAAGGTATTTCATTTTTAGAATTGAAATTGTTGTAGACGTTTTGATTTTTTCTTGATATTTTGATTGCTTTTCAAATTTCGAAGTTTTTATAATCTCTTGTAATTGTAATTGTAATTTTGAGCTGAAAGTTGAAACTGGTAAGTTTTAATTGTTTGTTTATTATAATTTCGGAGTTTATTTTTAATAGCCAAGTCGAAATTTCGGTTTCAAACTCGAAATTCCACGATATTTTTAGAAATTTGGCCTTTGTTTTAATAAAGATTAAACTCTTAAATTTCAAAAAAAAATCGTCATTTTAAGCTTTAAATCTCATGTTAAAAGACGAAATGTGGGGAAAATAATGGGAATACCTCATTTATGGTTTAGATGCAAACTTTTGTGTTAGTTTCTTCTAGTGGCGGCTGATCTTAAAGAGCGCAAGAGCGCGCGCTCCTCGTGAAATGAGCGATCTATTCTTTTCTGTTTAATGTAAAAGATTTGGATTGATCACATTTTTAAACACAAAATAATGATATACTTATTAACTAATAATACTTGTGAGTGACTTGGAATGAGGTACGCAAACGTTTGACTCGATTATATTATATATTATAAGGAAATTTAAATAAGTTGGTGCGCGCAGAATTATGCACCTAGCGTGGTTGCCGTGCGATGCCTATCAACTGCCTCCACGTGATGCGGAAACATAAACTACAGAACACCACGGTAGAGCAAGCCCGTGGTACGCCGCTCCGCATATGCGATATTGCCAAATGGTGAGTACGAGTCAGAATTTGGAGTGTATATTTACGGTTTATGATGCTAAATGCGTAGGTGCCGACTGATCTGATTGCGATTGCTAATTGTGGCCTAACTGCCAATAGTACCGCTATTCACAAAGCCATAGCAGTAACCATTCTAGGGTCTAATTATTAATTTGTAAATTTGGATTTAAACAATTTTGATGAGAAAGTAATTAACACTTTATTTCTTTAAAAGGTCGTAGAGCGGATTTTGTTAAAACAATTTTTTTGTTGTGTTTTTGTAGGAGTTTTATTAGAACTTTGTAATAAAATACATTTTATTTTCAAATGCAGTTTTCATGAAAAAGTGATATCATTTTATTCCTATGAAAGCAAACAATTTTAATTAAGTAACCTACCTATAGCCGTAACGACTAATATTTTTGCATCTGCGCACCCCCTGTCAAAAAGTCATCAGCCGCCACTGGTTTTTTCTTAACATTTCCATTTTTGTTTTCAAAATATCGGATATTTATAGTCGCTATGTTTGAGCTCGATTCTGAGTTTCCATTTTAAATTGAAATTTAGGTTTAAAAGTTCAAGACTTTGTGAAATATCTCATTTTTGTAATTGAAATTGTTTTGGATATTTTAATTTTTTTCTTGTTATTTCGATTACTCTTCAAATTTCTCTCTTTTTGTATTCTCCATGTTTACACTCGAAATTTCTAGAAAAAAATGGTAATTTTCAGATTAAAATTTCGAGCTGAAAGTTGAAACAGAAAAAATGAAAATAATCTGATTATTATATTCGACATTTTAATTTTTTTAATGGTGAGTTTTAATAGTTTATTTATTCTTTTTGAAATTTCTGCTTTTGTTTTTAATCGTACCAACTAGAGATTTCGGTATGAAACCAGCAACTCTGAGATTTTTTGGAAATTTCGCCCTTGTTTTAATCTTCATGTTTAAACCTGAAATTTCTAGAAATAGTTCATATTTTTGAGCTAAGATGGAACTTTGGGAAAAAAGGGGAATTTTTCATTCATTGTTTAGATTCAACATTTTGTTTTTTCTCATCATTTCGATATGTTTTAAAAATATCTGATTTTTATAGTTTCTAAGTTTGAGCTCGAATTTCTTTAAAAAAATTCTTAATTTTCAATCTAAAATAAAATTGAAATTTGGTATGAAAGTTTGAGATTTGTAAAAAAAATGGAGATGTCATTTTTAGAACCGCAATTGTTTTAGAAATTTTGATTTATTTTTTTAATATTTCGATTACACTTTGCATTTCGCCGTTTTATATTCTCTATGTTTACAATCGAAATTTTTAGAAAAAAATTATAATTTTTAGTTTAAAATTTCGAGCTGAAAGTTAAAACTGAGAAAATATGAAAATTTGATTATTATACCAGATATTATTTTAATTGTTAGTTTTGTTAGTTTAGTTAGTCTTTTTGAATTAACGGCGATTGCTTTTAATATTTAACTTCAAAATACTATTTTAAATTGGAAATTTCGAGATTCTTCAGAAATTTCGTAATTTTCCCCAAATCGAAATTTACATAAACAATTTGAAATAAAAATAAGTGTAAGTATATATAAATATTTATTTTAACTGAACTAACTGCTATGGTTTCTTTACAATAAAGTACAAAATAAGTTAAGAATATAACAAGAATATTAAAGGGTCAGAATTCCATTAAAACAGCTGAAAGTACAGATTCTGTTGAACCATAGTGGTAAAATCAAGCTGATTTTTGTGGAGTGACCCCCTTTGACTAATTTCGTAAGTAGCATCGTTTTACCTAATTTTACACAAAGGCGGTAAAACGATGTGTATATAAAATAGATAAACAACAAATTAAAATTAAGTACTTAGGTGTAGTAATGGTGACAAAGTTACACTTAGCCCCCCAATAAGTTAATAGATTAAAATATCAATGGTACAAGGTGCCATAAAGAGATTTCTTTGGAACAACCCGCTTTAACTGGATCTTATTATGAAAAAGTTAGCAACATTGCATATTGTATGTGCACTTTCTAAATAGAATTGATAGAATTTCATGTAAATTACATTTTTAGTTGAGAGATCTGTAGGTAGGAGATATTCTATAGGTAAAAAAGGCACAAACGCGGACGGATATTTTTTACATGACTAGAAACGCTGCCTTTAGACAAATATCACATATTTTTGCATAAAGGCACAGATGTTATAAAACCGTCGCTCAAAGAATTAAAACATTTAGCTTAAACTATGGACCTTGTGCATCATTAGACTTCTTTTCAGTCTCAAATTTGAAGATGTTTTTGTCGTGCTAGATTAATTTTTTAAATTTAAATAAGTTAATTACATAAAATGTCAGCAATATTTAGATACGCTACTACAATTTAGTCTAAAAATAAACTATATTAAGTACTAAAAGAGTATAGACTAGACAGTATATTTTATAATTGTCTAAGTTATTAAATATGTTTATTGCACTTTACTTTGCAGTATAACAGAAACTTTTTGCAAAGATAAGAGCAAATAAGTCTGAAAGTATTGAGCATTTTCAAAAGTATTTCGCAGAATAATTACAGAATAAGTTATTAGAATATTCTCAAAAATAGTTTTGCACAAGTCGCTTTTAAATTCAATATTTTAATAATCTGCATTACTAAAACAATAGAATTATTTACAACGCTGTGCTGCGCTTTTAACGAAATTTACTGTACCTAAATCAACTTAGTGCATGTTTCACTGGGTGTGATACCCAAAATACAAATTACAAAATAATTGACATGGAAAGTGTATTCGTTTTATTGTAAACGGGCTTCTTGTAAAGTTTGGGCTTGAGCTGCAGTTTGATAGGGAATTCCGGGGAACGCCCCAGCTGTCGCTGTTGGTAGCCCTGGCGTCTGAGGTAGAGCCGCGTAAGTATATGGCATGTAGCTCGCTGCACCTGCACAAAAAGTCAACTTTGATTACCGGCTCAAAAAAAAAAAAAAAAAACAACAAATAATAATAATAAATAAATAAAAAATAATGTCAGCTGGAATTGGCCCATACCCCATAATTTTTTTATTTTATAACAATCACTAAATGGTACAAAAATGGTACAACGTAAAATTAAATTTCCAGTTTAAACTTGAAATTTATTTTTCTTGTTTCGAACTGTTTGACGTAAAATAATAATTATTTCGTTTTTCGTTAACCTTTTTATGGCCAATTTTTGCAAAAAATATCTAAATTTGAAAAACACTAAAAGATCTCATTTTTGTTCCTTTGCTATTTTGATATCTGTTTTTATACAGGGTCTCTTTTGTTAGACCACCTATGAGTAAGAATAATCTGAGGGTGTGCATAAATAAAAAAATGCAATTTTCTACTTAATTAATGAAAGTAATTTAATTTTAATACTAAATACACACGACATCGTCAGTCAACAGATTACAACGAAGGGGAAAAATTGCTTTCAATATGGCTATTTCATGCAAATTGACAATAATTTTGGTTCACTTAAAAATCTGTCATTAGTCAAATAAATGCAGAACATTTAACAAAAATGGCAACATCGAGAAAATCTTCATTTTTTAACAGAATAAATTTCAATACATATTAGGCCGAGTATCACTTGTGGTTGAAATTCGACCAATTGTATATGGAAAAAAACATATTTTTCATATATAGTCAAGTAACGAACCTCTTATAACGAACAAAATTATGGTCCAACGCTCCATAAACAACAACAAACAATGTACTTATTGTGGGTTTTTAACAAACACTCGGTTATAATGAACTATTTAAAGATTCTCTTGGTGGAGCAACGCTTGTTGTGTTTTTTAATCTTTCTTGGTTTCAGGGGACAAGTTCTGTATTTCAGTATACGAAGGTGACCAATTTAAATGGTATTTATTTAAATGCAAAAATTAAAACTTTAATAATTTTGATTTTTTTTAATTTTTATTAAAAAATTCGATTTTTTCAAAATTTTGAGATTTTAAAATTTCCGCTTTTGTCAAAATTTCAATTTTTTCTCAAAACTTTGACTTAATTTTAAACTTTCGACTCCTTCAAAATTTCGACTTTTGTCAAAGTTTTTAGTTTTTTTAAAAATTGCGATACTTTCACTTTATTACAATTTTCAAAAATTCAACTTCTTTTTCAAATTTCCACCTTGTTTAAAAATTTCGATTTATTTGAAACTTTAGATTTTTTTAAACAACTTCCTTTTTCAAAGTTCTGACTTTTTTTCGATGTTTTGTCTTTTTGAAAGCAGACTTTTTTCAAATTTTTCCTTTTTTAACAATTTTTAATCTTTTTTAAAAAAATCTACTTTTTTTTAAATTTCGTTCTATTGAAAATTTCGACTTAGTTGAATTAACGACTCTTTGAAAATTTGGAATTTTAAAGTTCCCAATTCTTTCAAAATTTATACTTTTTTAAATTTCGGCTTTTCTTCAAAATTTTGACATATTTTGAACTTCTCTAAATTCCAACCTCTTTCAGCCCTTTGACTTTCGAAAAATTCACTTTTTCAAAATTTTTACTTATTCTCGAAATTATGATTATCAATTTTTATTTAAAAAAAATTTTACTTTTGAAAATTTTAACTTTATTGAACGTTTGTACAAAAATCAACTTTTTTTCAGAACTTCAGCTTTTCTCAAAGGTTTAATTTGTCTCAAAATATTTACTTTATATTTATATTAAGATTAATTGGCTTTTTTTTCGCCAGTCACTCCTTTAACAATCCTAAATTTCAGTACCTTCTATTAAGGAATGGCAATCTGTTATAGATTGCCGCAAACAGCGATTGCGTTGGATCTTGGTTTGTCAGATTGCCATTCCTTAATAGAAGGCACTTAAATTTAGGCTTGTGAAAGGAGTGACCGGCGAAGAAAAAGCGAATAAAACTGCATAAAAATATGAATACTTCGCAAAGAAATTACAGAGACTATATCGACCTTATAATTTCTACTTTTTGAAAATTTCGATTTTTTTTTGGAAAATTCTATTTTTTATATGTAAAGTTTCCTAAACTTTTTTTAGTATAGTCGCGGACTACTTTCAGTTTCACAACCCCCCCCCCCCCAAGTTGAATATTCGCGATGACTAAGAAAGAATTTATTATTCCAACAATAACTCTGACCACCAAAAAAGCTCATCAAGTCCAATCCGCCATATTCTTCCTTGTAGAGTCCGCAATAAAAAGCTTATGAACTCCTGCAGAAACTTCTAAAAAAAGGTTACCCATTCAACCTCTGCACACCCTTTCTTACCAAGCGAGTCATCTTCCCGTTCGCAAATTCTTTCTTGTCGTACCCATAAAGTAACGATTAAAACAAAATCATCATAGCCACGGACCCCAGACTTAAAATACGGACCCCCAAGAGGTTCAGGGACTCCGGTTTAAGAAACCCTGTTACGAACATTTAATTTTTGTGAACATTTTGACTTTAAATGTTCGCATCTTTCAAAATATTGACTTTTTTCAGAAATTTGACTTTTTTGAAAATTTCGATTTGTTCAGAATTTCGTATTTTCCTTGACCTTTTTTGTGAATTTTGCCAATTCTGGAAATTTTGATTCTATGTATCAGATACAAAATCTCGACCTTTTTTTAATCTGCCGTTTTTTTAAAATTTCGATTGTTTTGAAAAATTTTGAATTTTTCCCCCTTAAAATTTTTGAAATTTTAAAAAGTGTTCACTTTCTACGGAAAGTTAGACTTCTTTGAAACGATTGATCTTTCAAAATTTTTACTTTTTTGTAAACTTCTCTTGAAACTTTTTTTTTCAAAATGGCAACTGTAAATTTCAACCGTTTTATTTATTTCCGACCATTTATTAAAATTTTTACTTTTCATCGAAGTTTTTACTTTTTTTTTGAAAATTATACTGACTTATTTTCGACTTTTCATAAATTCGATTTAATTTTTAAGAATTTAAAATTTTTAATAAGTTTGGGGATTTTTTGAATATTTTGACTTTCCCGAAGTTGCGACTTTTCAAAATTTCGCTTTTTTTATTTAATTTTCTTTTGTTGAAAACTTCGACCTTTATTGTAAATTTGAGTTTTTTCAAAAACCAGACTTTTATTTCAAAATTTCGACCTTTTTTAAAATTTGAACTTTTATGAAAATTTAGAGTACAGTTGACTCTCGCTTAAGTTGTCCGCTCGTTAAAGTTGTCAGGATACGATCGTTGAAGTTGGGCGGATATTCCCCCATTCTAATTTTTAAACAACGAATTGGACTTCCGAGTTTTAGCGCCACTTTTGAATAATCCACTCAACTGCGCAAGAAGCAATAAAACCTACATATTTTTCGACAATGGTAGGGATAACGGGGAGTAGCAACTTTAACGGTCAATCCAGTACGGTGAGCGCAACTTTAGCGGAAGTCTACTATATTTTTAAAAATGCGCCTTATTTGAAAATTGTTTCAATTTATCGACCTTTTCTTGAAATTTTGACTTTTTCTAAAGATTTCAATTTTTTCATGATTTCAAGTTTTTTGAAACTGAACTGATTCAAAAATTTTGATTTTTTTATATTAAAATTATTATTAAAATTTTGACTTTTCGACAATATCGATTTTCCTTTTAGATTAAATTTTTCGTCAAATGTAGCGTACGTTTTAAAACCTCGTTCTATTTACATGATTTTGGACACAAAACCGTTGAAATTTGAACATTTTCTTTTTAAACAAATGCAAACCTTTTGTTATATTATAAAAATATTGAAGGCATTGGCTACATTAATTAACTAATCTTCTGAACCACTAAAAGTTAGTGAATAAACAATATGAATTTTCCAATTTCCTCTGTAGTTATCAAATCAGGGGGACACGGGTCCTAGGGGTGCGTAAAGAGATCGGAAATAGGCCGGAGGCCCAATGTGTATTTGGACACATTTCTGCTTTTTTGAAATTGTAAAAATTTTTGAAGGGTTGAATTTCTCCAAAATTTCGACTTTCTTTTTTAAATTTCGCTTTTTTCAAAATTTCTACCTTTTAAAATAAATTTTTAACTGTTTCAAAATTTCGATATTTTTAAAAAATTTCCTCTTCTGTTCAAAACCTTGTTCCTTTTTAAATTTAACTTTAAACATTTAGAATTTTTTTTTGAAAATATTGAGATTTTTAAAGGTTGAAATATTTTCGCGATTTTATTTCAGAATTAGGACTTCTGTTTTTAACACTTTTTTAACATTGTTGAATTTTTTTCAAAATTTAGATGTTTTTCGAAACTTTTTGGCCGTTTTGAAGTTTTAGAATTTTTTTGGAAAATTTTGACTTTATTTTTCAAAATTTCACTTTTTTTTAATTGTTAACTACTTTTCAATATTTCGATTTTTTTGAAACTTAGATACTACTTTTTTCCAGAACTTCAATTTCTTTCAGTTATGATTTTTACTAAATTTTAATTTTTATGAAAACTTCGACACTTTTTCAAAAATTTCCATCAAAAATTTTCTAATTTAGTCAAAATGTAAAATTAGATTGAACTTTTTTTCTCTTTAAAATTTCGACTTTTCGAAAAAATTTGGAATTTTTTAAACATCTCTCCTTGTATTTTCCAAATTTTCAAATTAAAAGTTTCCGCTCTTTTTAAAAAATGTTGACTACTATAAAGATTTAGACTTTTTTTAAATTTTGACTTTTAATTATCAGCTTTGATTTAAGGGTTCGACTCGTTTAGAAAAATGGTAAGGGGGTATTTTGCCTACTCCATGTGGGAAGACAACGTAAAAAAGTTTGGGAACACTGTATTAGATATTAAAACTGACCTGCGGTTCCCGTATAAGGGCTATAAGCGTCGAACCCGTTGGCGTATTGTCCAGTATAGGGGGCGGCGGCCGCTGCGGCTACGGCAGCCGCGTTCTGGTATTCGTAGAATTGCGAAGTGGCGGCCGCTGCTACGGCTGCTGCGTGCGTCAGTTGGGTCGCCTGTAGTGGTACCAGACTTCCAGGTGCTGTTGCTGCTAGATATGGCGATTGATAGACATAGCCTGGTGGCACCCTGCAAATTAATGTCATTAGACGTTTGATTCCCCAAGGGATATTGGGGTGAAGAAGTTTGAGTGTTTGTACTTGGTGACGCAATCGCTCAAACTTTTTTTATTACTACTTAAGACACGGAATTTAATTAGTTTAGTGAATTGAGTAAAAAATTGCGTTTAAGTAGTAATACATTAGTAAATTGTATAAAATAATGAAGTGCCACAGCAAGCAACACCAGAGAAATAAATACTAAAAAAACATCTGATGCACTATTTTAAATCTAAGAAAAACCAAGTTATACAATGTGTATGTAATATCTACAATTTGTAGCGAGCGCAAAGTTTAAAATAAATTGTACGTAGTAATTTTAAATTAATGAAAAAATACAGACGATCAGAATCGGGGTGGATTTAAGGATGTGCAACAAGTGTAATTGTAGAGGGCCCTCCACAAAAATAGGTAGTTTTCTTTTTTTTGGGTCAAAATCACCATGGACATCACATCAAGGCATGATTTGGTAATGATGACCCTTTTTTTAGTCATCAAAAATATTGTAAACATGAGATAGGGCCTCCCCACCAGGGTAATGCACAGGGCCCCCAAAAAGGCTAATCCACCCCTGATCAGAGTAGTTAGGCTAGGCTATTTTATTAAACTGACTTAGAAAAAGTGGAATATTTAGTAAATTAATTAACTGCATAATTACACTTTTTTTTAAATATAAGTTACTGAGATAACTCAGCTTATTTAAATAAAAAATAAATTATTAAAATTCTTTTCAATTGAATTAAATAAATTGATCAAGTAAAGGTAAACATCTCATCATTTCAGTAAATAATTGGAAAACCTATTGTCTTAAAATTACATGAAACACAGTTTTCTGACAAATTTCGTGATTTATGTTACAATTTCAATATAAAAGTATAAACTCCAAATTCAGTATCAATTTCAAATTTACTCTTTTTTTATCGAAAGTAGTTTAACTCAAAAATACGATATTACGGTACAAATTTAGAAAAATCAAAATATCTAGAAAATATTGAAGTTTCGAGTTTGAAGTCAACATTCTAGGAAAAAGAAAAAATCGGGAGATTAAACGAAGAGTTTCGAAAAACATAAAATTTGGAGAAAAAAGTGAAATTAAATAAATAAAATCGAAGTTTTGATTTTAACGTTCAAATTTTGGGGGAAAGAAATACAAATTAAGACTAGAAACTTTGAGAAAATAATTTCAAACGTGGAGGCTAAATTTTTTTTTAAGGCAAAATTTTAAGAAAAATGTAAAAATTGCAAACTAAATCAACCAGGAATTTCGAGATAAGTCAAAAATTATAAGAAAAAATTGGAATGAAATACTCGAAACTTAGATTTCAAAGTCGAAAATTTATGCAAAAAGTAAAAAATTTTGAGTTTAAATTGGAAAATTCGAGAAAAAGTCGAAATATATAGAAAAAAAAATCGAAATTTTGAAACATTATTCTCAACTTTACAAAAATATTTACAGATTTTAGAGCCTAAATAAAAACTACAAGTTTAAACAGGGTCTTTTGAAAAAAAAATCAAAATTGAATCTAAAATATAAAATAATCTAAAATAAAGCTCGAGTTTAAAAAGTCAAATTAAAAAAAAAGGTGGATTTCGAATTTTTACTCAAAATAGGAAGAATCAGTAATTTCAAGAAAAACCAATTTCGAAAAATCAAATCGACTTAACATTTTAATTTTCTCGAAATTTCGACAGAAAACCAGATTTTTTTTGAAATTTCACCTTTGTCGAAGTTTCTAAAAACGAAATTTGAGTTTTAGTAAATAAAAATTTGAGAAAACAGTCTGGGGAACACAATGAACGTTTGAGAAAACAGTGTGTGGAAACCAGTTCGAAAAATATAAAGTTTAAAAATTGTTACTACCCATAGTTCAATTAATTTATTCTTTGGAATGGAATTTTCAAATGGAAATTTTAAGAAAGTAAGTAAAATTTGGGAAATCTAGACATTTTCAGGATCAAACAAAATCTAAAAATTTTTAAATTAAACAGTCGAAACAGCAAAACAAACTACGAAACAGTTTAAGAAAACATTTCTCAAGCTTTCTTATTTATTATCCATCCTACAAAATAAATAATATAGTAAATTTTTGTCAAAATAACTAATAAAATTAAATTTAAAATTAGGCAACCAATAATCCATGTAATTGCGTCGCATGTAGGATATCTCGTTTGTCTATTAGCGCAACTTGTACGGCTCAGTGGTCTAGGGGTATGATTCTCGCTTTGGGTGCGAGAGGTCCCGGGTTCAAATCCCGGCTGAGCCCACTTTTTTTGTCAGTGTTTGGCGTTCATATTTAATAGATTTATGAAGCGCGTTTAACTGCGTTTAAAAAGGAACAAAATCGGAAAGATTTACGGATGACATAGGCGTTCAAATCTAAAAGCATACAGATGCAAATAGATAACAAGGAAATAAGACGGAGATACGAGATTGTGTTACAGAGACATTGTGGAAGGCATTGCCAAGTTTATTTTTGTCGGCCTATTTAATTGTTTGCGTATTTTGACTGCGTTATATTTATCAAACGTAATCATCTAATTGTACGTTGATTTTAGGTGATATACTTCAAATAAAAATGATGAAAACAAAAAAAAAGTATACATTAAATATTATTATTGGCGGTAAATTGGGTACAACATCTCTTTATATTTTTAAATGTATTCGAGATACCCACAGTAACGTTTATGTTCAAAAAGCAGAATATATTTCTGTGATCCTTATATCATTTACTGTAAATAAAATAATAATAATAATTATTATTATTATATTTTTCGACTTATAGAAAATGATAATTTGATTAGTTTTTACTTTTGTAGACAGTCTGAAGTAATTATCATTCACTTAAATATATATAAACCTTTTGTATGTGAATTATATTTATGCGAAAGGTAGAGGAATCGCGACAATCTTTCTTCAAAAAACCAAAGTTAAATTTGCCGAAATAGATTTTGGTGTACAGGATATACTTCTTCCGGGATTGGACCGTGTCAAAGAACTACTAAAAGTGTTCGACGTTTCGCCCACCATCGTACTTCAGGAACAAAGAAAAGAATAAATAAAAAGGGAAATATAAGGGAATATGCAAAAATGAAAAGGCCAGAATTATGTTCTCGCTTTAAATTTCAATTAAAATATTTTAAATTCTCTGAATTACAACATTCTCCTTTCCAAATAATTAATAATTTTAGTTATGAATAGTGTCCTTTCAGTTGGGTAAAATTCGGACTTCCTTGAAACACATTCTTGATTCTAAATTCCCAAATTTTCACTTCAATTAAAAAACTGTCCAATTTATATTCCTGTTCCAGCTAATAAAATTCTGATCCCGAAAGAGGTAAAAAAATCTGTCTCCGCCGAATTATCTCTGTCGCGCCGACTTGAAATTTGGTACATTTTACAGAACTCGTTTATCGCATCTATTCTTGATGGGATAATTTTGAAAAAAATTATAATTCATCTGCCAGGGAAATCGAAAATTGCTTTTTTTTTCAAGAGTTTTCGCAAATGCATGCAATTTCCCATTTAAAATTCCGAATTTACATTTTCAACCTCTTATTTGTTCCCCAAAAATTAGACTTACAATTTCTACATTATTTAAAAACTTTTTATTTTCGGAAATTTCATTTTCCCGAAGATTTTTGAAGTTATTTCGAAATTTCAACTTTTTTCCCAAGTTTACAATTTGGATTTTTTGTTTACACTTCAATTACAAATATATTAGACTTATTTCAGTCCGGTTTGGAAAATATTGAAACTACATATTATTTTAATAATTTCAGTCAACAAGAGTCAAAAATTAAGAATAATTCTATTTTACACGCAATTTTGTTTACAAATTTGGACGCTTTATCAAAATTAAGTTTAAATGCGTTTTTTTTTATTAATCCCCAAAATTTGACATAAAACAGTTTTCTACTTTAGAATCAAAATGTCAACTTGAAATTTTGGTTTTATTTTGAAATTTCGACTTTAATTGTAGAAATTCGACTTTTTTCTTCTCGAAATTTCGAATTTATACTCCATTTCAGATAAATATGCACAAGAGTAGGCTGTGAAGTATTAAATCAACCTTTAGGTAAGTTAATAGAAATTGCTAAAAATATCACCAGAATTAAAGCTAATTGAAAGTTCACGCGTAAACATTTTGATGATTATTGTGTTGCCTGTATTTCAGGGGTTGTTTGGCAGAAATAATCGGACTAACTGGTTTACATATTATTTTCATTACCATTATCAAAAATTTAATAATTATCAGCAGAAATTGACATAAAATATAAAAAAAATCACTCTTAAAACAACCAACAACAAATCAAAATATTTAATGATATTTAGGTTAGGATTTTAAGAACACAGAACATCATTCAATGTCATACCTCTAGGGATGCAAACTATAGTTCGATGTTTTGAAAACATCGATGTATCGATGTTTTAATATCGATGGTAAAGCATAAAAAATATCGATACATAGTTCAGTTTATAAACGATGTTTGAAAAATCGATGTATCCCTTCACGATAGAAGTAGCGCCATCTGTTTACATAGAATTAATGGGGGCAAACGACCACACAATTTTGTAACTAGTCATCCATTGGCAGCAGTGTATATTTAACAAATTGATACTAAAATTGTATGCCGCAGGTATACAACACAATTACGGTTTAGCTATTTTTATTTCGCAATCTATAAAACAACTCAAATTTTGAAAGAAAAATTTTAAGAAGTTTTTCAAGTGCTAACTTTGAAAACCAAAAAACATTAACTGAATTTGTATGATTTTTAATTTACAATTATTTATTTAGTATTTATTATTTTAAATATTCTAGTTTAAACTTCAAATTTTCAATTCCTTTGAGACAACTTTTTTACACAAACTTCTTTCGAATTTTTAATTTTTTTAATTTCGTATTTTCATTCAAAACATCTAGAAAAAAATCGAAATGTTCAGAAAAAGTTCTTAGAAATGGACCAATTTTCGAGTTAAAAAATAAACACCAAAACAACACCCAAAACAATTCTCAAAATTTCGACCCGAATTTCCAAATTACAAATTTTTTAGAAGTTGTCGATTTTTAGGTAAAACTTCTGAATGCGTGTTTCGTGTTTTACTTGAAAATTGCGTATTTTTGTAATTTCTGATTTTTCTCGACATCTCAAATTTTTTCCTAAAATTTTGTATTAAACCGAATTTCCAGATTTTATTTTTATAAATTTTAGGTTTTTCTCGAACAAAAATTTTTCCAAAAATTTGGAATGTAATCCAAAATTTTATAAACTCGAAAACTGGGAATTTGTTATAAATATTTGATGTTTTATATAAATTTCGATATTTTTTAATTCCTAATATTTTTCTACAAATATGCATGTCAAAATTTCCAGAGAAAAAATTAACATTTAAAAAAAAGTCTAATTTTTAAATCAAAATAAAAGTTTCAAAAACAGAATCTCAAAATTTTGAACCTTATTTCCAACTTTGGAATATTTGAGAAGTTGTCAATTTTTGAGTAAAAATTTTAATACCTACTACTAAATATTGGAAATTTTTATCAAAATTGCATGCTTAAATTTGAAAATTACATATTTTACTTTCAATCCAAAATTTTTTGGAAATATCGAATCTCTTCTAAAATTTTGTATTAAATCAAATTTTATTTGTACAAACTTTGGTTTTTTCCCAAAATTTAAGCTTTTTTTCCAAATTCGGAGTTTAACGTTGAATTTTTATCGAAAATTGAAACTTTTTTTAAAATAAATATTTGAGATTAAAGTAGACATTTTTAAAAGTTTAATTTCTTTTTCAAAATTTTGGCTTTCATAAAAATTTCGATATTTTTAAAATTTCGTTATTTTTTAAAATTACAAAATTTGCAAGTTTCCAAACATTTCACTTTTAGATAAAATCTTTAGAACTTTTTTTTTGAATATTTCGGCGTTTTTTAAATTGTACAATAATTTTTTGTTGTTGAAAAGTTTGATTTATTTTAACTTTTTGAAAATTCAAATTTTTTCAAATCACACAATTCTTTCAAGATTTCGTTTATTTTTGAAATTTTTAGCTATTTCTTGAACTTTTTTCTTAAAAATTCTGACTTTCGGAATAACATTTTTTAAAAATTAAATTGCAACGACTCTTCAAAAATTTTGTCCTTTTAATTTCTTTTTAAATTCAGTATCACTGGAAATTTTTCAATTTTTTTTAGCAAATTTTGACTTTTTTAATTTTCGACATTGTTTAAAATTTTTGAATGTTTTTCATATTTTCGACCTTTTTTAAACATTTTTATTTTGTTGTAAAATTTATTTTTAAATCTTTAAAAATTTCGCCTTTGTTTTGAAAATTTACATTTTTTCAAATCTCTCAAAATTTTGCCTTACATTTTGTTTACTATTTTTCAAAATTGCAACTCTTTTTAAAATATCGAATTTTTCAGAATTTCTAGATTTTTGGAAATCTTTATTAAAATTTTTTTAATGAAAATGTCGATGTTTTTCTAAATTTCGACCACCAAAATTTTAATATAAAATTCGTCTGTTAAAATTTCAACTTTTTTGAAAATTTAAAATATTTTGAAAACTTCCATTTTAAAAAAATTTTAAATCCTTTTGACAAAATTTTTAAAATTCGATATTTTAAAAAGTTTGCCATTATTACTTTTTTAATAAGGGATTAATCATTATTTGAAAATTTTTATTTTTTATGAAAATTTCACCTTTTTTCAAAATTTAGTGTTTTTACAAAAATTTTTAAGTTTTGAAAATTCCAAAATTTGGTATTCAATCAAATTTAACATCAGTTTAAATAAAAATTTTTTAGAAACTTCAAGTTTAAAGGCAAAATTTTCTCGAAATTTCGATTGTAATCACGAAATATCGACTTTTTTCTCGAATTCCAAGATTAAAGTCAACATATTGACTTTAATCTCAAAATTTCGACTTTACTCTCGATATTTCGACTTTTTTCTCGAAATTTCGACTCTAATCT
Organism: Dastarcus helophoroides; assembly: GCA_028583605.1. Lineage (NCBI taxonomy): Eukaryota > Metazoa > Arthropoda > Insecta > Coleoptera > Bothrideridae > Dastarcus > Dastarcus helophoroides. The sequence continues at coordinate 14,344,608 of CM053333.1, forward strand.
TGAGCTTTGACTTTAACCTAGAAAGTTGAAGAAAAAAGGCGAAATTTTGGTTATTAAAAATTAAAATAACTGAACACATCCTGCTGCCAACTGTCTAAAAATCATACCTAACCTAACCTAATCACAGAGTATAGGAATGTCGAGATTAATATCAAAATTTCCAATGTTTCCTGGAATTTCAAGAAAAAAGTCTAAGTTTTGAGTTTATCTGTGATCTAAATCTCGATATTAAAGTCGAAATTTTGATTTCATCTCGAAATTGCTAGAAAAAAGTTGAAATTCCGAGATTAAAGGTGAAATTTTGAGAAGGAAGTCTAATATTAAAAAAACGTCGAAATTTTAATTTTAATCTCGGAATTTCTGGTAAAAAGTTGAAATTTTAAGATTAACTTCGAAATTTTTAAAAACCATTTCTTTTTAAGTTGATGTCTGTTCTACACCTTCGTAATTTAGATTTCTTAAGCCCGCAATTAAATATTTATTACGAAACATCGATGTATCGTTATCGAATACTGATGTTTAAGACATCGATGTTTCATTAATAAAAAATATCGATGTTCAAACATCGATGCTTTTTTGAACGACGCTGCATCCCTACACACCGCTACCATACGACTATGTTTAAGTATTACTTGTTCCGGTTGTTGTTGTTCATTGCCTACTCTGATGCAGATTTATCTGAAATGGACTATAAAATTGATTATTTTTTTTGATAAATTTTGATTTTTTCCCCGAAATTTGGACTTGTATTTCCAAATTTGCAGATAAAGTATTTTAACCTAAATTATGATAGAAAATTTGTAATACAAATGAAAAAGTTTAAAAGTTGTTTTTGTCACGAAAATCGAAAATGAACTGATATTATTTTTGTTTAACTGAACGGGAACGAATCCCGAAACGAAAAAGATAACGGTTCATAGAGTTGATTTTCTCTGCCAGGACGTTCAAAAATTTAATAGTGGGGCTACGAGGGGCATGGTTAAAGACTGTAACACGCCACAACTATTGCCAAAGTATGCTGCCTGAAAACTCTGAAATAATTCATGTTAATAGATTTTCATGTTTTAAGTTTTTATTTGAAAGACGTTCGAAAATTTAATGGTGGGGTACGGGGACCACAGTCAAGTGGGGTACCATATGAAAGCACTTTGTTTGGCTATTCTAAAGATGATGTTTAAAATTGTTTAGCCTGCCTGATTTATAGGTTATAATATGTGCAAAAATGTGATACGTGATATGTGCAGAAATTACATTCCTTCTCCTCTATTATCGAAGCAATCAGGACGAAAAATCTCAAAGAATTTATGTATGCGAATAAACTAATAGATATTCATGTAAATATTGTTTTTATTGAAAGTATGTTCGAAAATTCAAAGGTGAGCTTACGAGGACATAGTCAAGTGGGATATTATATGAATGCACTTTGTTTGAATATTCTAAAGCCGACGTTTAAAATTCTTTAGCCCGCGGGGTTTTTAGGTTGTGATAAAAAGTGTGAAAAAAATTTCATTCCCCAACTATGTTATCAAAGCATTCAGGACGAAAAATCTTAGAGTTTATGCTAATAGATAGATGTAAATATTATGTTTTTATTTCCAGTACATTTAAACAATTAAAGGTGGGGCTACGGGGGGCATAGTTAAGTGGGATATCATACGAAAGCATTTTGTTTGCATATTCTAACAGCGATTTTTTAAATTTTTTAGCAGCGTCATTTTTGGGTCACGATAAAAAATATATAAAAATCAAACTCCCCCCACTATTATTGAAGAAGACAGGACAAAAAAATCTCAAATAATGTATGCTAATAGATAGTCATGTAAATATTACGTTTTCATTGCCAAGACGTTCGAAAATTTAAAGGTGGGGCTACGGGGGGCACAGTCAAGTGGGGTGTCATAGGAAAGTAATTTGTTTGCATATTCTTATGCCGACCATTTCAATATTTTAGCACGCACGATTTTTGTATGTTATGATAAAAAATGAGTAAAAATTACAGTCCCATTCTGCTATTACCAGAGCAGACAGGACGAAAAATCTTATATAATTTATTCTAATAGATAGTCATAGAAATATTATGGTTTCATTACCTTGAAGTTCGACTTTTTAAATTTTTTAGCGTGATTTTTCAGTTATGATAAAAAATGTGTAAAAATTACATTCCCCTTCCTTATTACCGAAGCAGAGAGGGCCAAAAATCTGAAATAGTTAATTCTAATAGATAGTCACATAAATACTATGTTTTCATCGAACATTTAAACTTGGGTCTACGAAGGGCAACATAAGAAAGTGTTTTGGCAATATTCTGAAGCAGCGTTTTATAATTTTTTTAACCCGACGGGTTTTTAAGTATTGATTTAAAATACAGTGAAATTTCCCTTAGCGGGCACCTCCAATGAACGGACACCTCTATTAAGCGGACTATTTTTCATAGTCCGGAATTGTATCTTAGACACTTCTTTATAAGAGAACCTCTGTTGACCGGATTCTCTGTTTCTTAACAAAACATGCCAATGTTCTTCCTTAATCGGACACCATAAAATTATAAGCAACATTGCATTGGCAGGAGATTTCACTAAACATATCGAAAGGAAAAAGTAAATTCGCCAAGGGATATCTTCAACGTAAACCAGTTCTCCATGGAAGCTACCCTTAAAAAATGGAAAACTAGTTCCATATTTTTTATTTTAAAACAAGGGAGCAATAATCAGAAAATTTTCGAATTTTGCAGCTAAACTTCAAGTTTTTTTGGAAACTTTTTTAACCAAGCAAGTTTTTTTTTAGGAATTTCGACTATTTTCTCAAAGTTCCCAATTTGACGTTTTAATTTTTTTAATACGAATTTAAACTCGAAAGAGCAAAGTTACAATTAAAAAACAAATCTAAATTTCTAATCAAACTGAAAACTACGAAAAGAGATAATGTTATTTTAAAATTCACAAAATTTCCATTTTCATCGGGAAATTTTGATTTTTCATAACAAATTGAAGGTCGAATATTAAGATGTTATAAAAAATCCGTATTTAAACGAAATTTTTAAGCTTCCAAGCTTTCAAGCTTTTCTCAACTTTCGGCTTTAAAACTCGAATTTCTTTTATATAAATTTTTGGTTCCTTTCTAAGTTTGAATTTTTTTTCAGTTTAAAGTTTAAGCCTTGAGATTTTTAAACTCAAAATTTTAAAATTTTTTATAAATTTTAGATTGAAATCGAAATTTAAAATAAAAATATCAAATTTGGAATAAATAAATCCTAATTCCGAATAAATAACTCGTGATTTTGAAAAAAGTTTTATTTAGGTTAAAAAACACTCAAAATTTTGAGTTTGTCCGTAATACTGGACTTCGAATGTTCAGTTTTAGATTCCAAAACTTTTGCTTCAGTTTAGAAATTAAATTAAATTAAAATTACAATTTCCAGATAACTTATTTTAATGTTCACTTTGAGGTAAAACTTCAACTTGAAAAACTCCAATAATTGTCCTTCAGCATTTTTCCTGAATTTAGATTTTAATCACAAATTTTCTACTTTAAAGCTACATTTAAGAAAACAATTAGAAATTCCATGATTAAGCATGAAATTAAAAAAAAATGTGAAGATATATTTTGATCTGAAAATTGGAAGTTTTGAGAGAAAAAATTTAAAATTCCAAATTTAACTTGTGTCATCCTTTTTCCAACAGTTTTACTTTTTTCTACAAGTTTTTAGAAATTTCACAATTTTAACTCTTTTCCCGAAATCTTGATTTTAAAGTGTGCAACTTTATTTCTTAACGTTAAAAATGTTGAGTATTCATTTGAAATTTCTTCTTCTTTATGGAAAATTGGAGTTTTCTTCGAACTGTAAACTTTGTATTTTCCAAATTTAAACTGTAAATCTGATTTTGTCAGAATATTTAGTTAGAGTTGATATCGAAATTTCGAATTTAATATTAACAGTTTAAACTTTTTTCTTGGAATTTTGAGTTTAGTCCAAAAATAACCACTTTATTTTCGACATTTCATTTTTAAGCAAAAAAAAATCCCCATTTTACATTTAAAACTCTGAAAAAAGGCGAAATTCTTGAGAAATATTGATTTTTTTTGAAAATTTTGAATTTAAGATTGAATATTCGAATGTAGGAAATTTTGGTTTTCATCTGGAAATTTTAACTTTAGTTTCGACTTAATCATCTAAAACAACTTTTTTAAATAATTCCAAAGTTTCTCTCCAATATTTTTCCTAGAATTTAGTTTTGCATCCCAAATTTTTGATTTTTGAGTGGAAACTTTACGAAAATGATTACAAATTTGAAGTGTAAACTTGAAATTATGAGAAAAATTCAACGATTTGCAAAGAGAAGGCATAAATTCAAATAATTTTGAATTTTTTCTTTAAATTTTCTTTTTAAAAGTTAAAATTTTAAGAAACCAAAATTGAAATCTTCAATTTATACTTGTTTTAAGCTTTGTCCAAAATTTTCACTTTTTCTGTAAATAAAAATTTTAAACTAGAAATTTCGACCTTTTTCTCAATATTTTGAATTTAATATGGAATACAAATTAACCTCAATATTTTAAAGTTGTTTCTTGAAGATTCGACTATAAATCACGAAATTTGAACACTGAAGTTAAAAAACAGAAATTCCAAATTCCAAGACATTTCTGATGTCTGATATCTGAAGAAAGGGAAATAATAAGTGAGCAAACAAATTGTGATTACCATGTCTCATGAACGGACACCTACGATATGCGGATATATTTTGGCAGTCCCGAAGGTGTTCGCTTAAGAGAGATTTCACTCTATGTAAATATTAAATTCTCTCTCCTCTCATCATCAAATCATACCGGACAAAAAATTTTAAATAATTTATGTTAACAGACAAGAGGTAAATGTTACATTTCTTGCATTTCCATTACCAGGATGTAAGTAAATTTAAAGGGGGTTAAAGGGGGTAAAGGGGGACATGGGGTATCAAAATGAAACTGCTTTGTTTACACTTTGATATTTTGTTGTTGAAGTTTTAGCTTACATAATTTTAGAATTATGATAAAAAATATGCAAAAATTTAGCATTCTCCTCTATTTTCAAAGTGTACAGACCGAAAATGTTGTAATAATTTATACTAATAGAATAGATAGTCAAGTTATTACAGAAAAACTGAACCTAGAGACCGGTTCAGTTTTTCTGTAATAACTTGACTATCTATTCTATTAGTATAAATTATTACAACATTTTCGTTTTGGAAAAACTGAAAAATAACCGTGATAAACTTATAGTCATGCATTTGGGTTATTTGTTAATTTATTCATTAAACTGTTTTATCCACGTAATAGACTTTGTGGTGTGGAACCCTCGTTGTGCGAGTCGGAATCGTACTTGCCCTATTTCTATATTCCAGTACGATAAAATAGTCGTTTAGGATCACCTCGCCAGTCTTCTAAAATAGTCTTGAATAATGTTGACGAATTCCGAAGAAATGAAATATACGTTGGGCGACAAAATCAATGAATTTCACCATTAGCATTTGCCCGGCTTGTTAATTTTATTTCCATTCAATAATTGATTACACGATTTAAGTGTTGTTCCATATAGTGAAATGTTTATCGTGGCAAAGGCACTTAGTAAAAAGCAGGGGTTGTCTGTAATTTTCTAAATGACCCACAACAAACCACTAACACAGCGACATTGGAATCATGGCATTAGAGAAATTGATTATTTTACAAAAAATTCTCTGACAGGTGTCGGGGCTTAATGTGCTTTAACATTAGCATACAGGGGTGTAATGAAAATCAAAATTCTGAAGTTAATCGCGCTACATTTAGGCCACTCTGTATGTTGTATGTAGTTACGTGCCTGAAATGTTTTCGAACATACAATACGTGGAACGGCTATTTCATATTGATGTCCAGTCTTTCAGATCCGGACTACTGATTTCATTTATTAATAATCGATTTTACTGGCAAGTTTACACAATTTGTAAACACAATTTTCCTTCTCGTTAACAATAGCAAGACGTGAAGCAGAAAAACAATGAGACATGTCCGTAGGTCCAAGCCGAATTAATAACTACGCTTGTCTTTGTGAACGGTAAACGCTAAGTGATTACCAGCTGAATTAATAATAAATATTGAGAGGTTGGATGAAACAAACAAGGGGCCCGGAAATTGTTGCAAGTGCAGAATTAATTGTATCGATTAACGCTCAGTTATTTCAAGGATACAATAGAAACCCTTATCTTTGTATTCGTGAATTATTCCCCTGCCGGAACTGGAGTTACGCAAAGCTCAGCATAAAAAAATCTGCATGCATTCCTTTCATCGTTATCTTCATATGAACTTTATTGCAAATAACGATGACAGTTGTTATTTAAGTTGTTTCGAACCACGAATCACTGAATGACCTTTACGTTGCGAATTTCAACAAAAAATAGATTCGGAATCAGAATTTTTAAACGTACGTCGCTTAAATGGGAAACTTTTACTTTTCATCTTTAGAAAAAATTTTAATTTATGTTAAAAGACCGACGAAGTTTGGTTTTGGCCAAAAAAGTTTCCGTAGAGGTTTCGGTTCCGCCCAAAATCGGCCGAAACTTCGACTCAACCGAAACTACCTTCAAGTCTAACTTAGAAATGGGTACTAGTGAAATCGGTACCCTGTTACGGATCCGAACTCTGGGTCACCAACAAAAACTTTGCGAGTGGATTGAGCCTAAATAAAATATTTTGTTTATTAACAATTCTGTGCTTTCGACTAAAAAATCCACATTTCCCCATGAATCTAGACGTTTTTTTTAAACTCGGAACTTTTCCGACTTCGATCTCCATAATTAGACAAAATGAAAATATGAAAAAGAAAAATTAAGGGGGTGGGAATGAAAATATGAAGAAGAAAAGTTGGGGGAGGGGGGATGAAAAAATGAAGAAAAAAAATTGGAGGGACCATGAAAATACATAAAAAAGAAAAATGAGGGGGATAAACAATGGGGGAAGGGGCAGGATATCCTTCTTCCGGGATTGGACCGTGTCAAAGAACTACTGAAAGTGTTCAGACGTTTCGCCCACTATCATAGGGGGCTTCTTCAGGAACAAAGAAACAATAAATGAAAAATAAAATACAAGAAAATGTACAAAAATGAAAAAGGCCAATTTCAAAACATCAGAGCACGGTAACTCAGTATGTCCACCACACCAGAGGCGAAATTAAATTAAAATTTCTTCACCTTTTTTTATAAAATTTCAATTTCGAAGTTTAGATTTTTTTAGAATCTGCGCCTTTTAATCTCGATATCTCGACCTTAATCTCAAGATTTATTTCGTAATTTAGAGTTTAAAATTCTCAAAAAATTATATGCAACATAACTTTTTCTAATTTGGCAGATAAAATCAAAATTTTTGGAAAAACGGTAAAATTTCAAATTTAAACCAGGACCTTTGCCGAAAAAAATTAAACAGGAAATAAAAAGGAAAGCTAAGGTTTTTGAAAGTCTCGAGTTTTTTAATCGAAATTTTAGGAGGAACAATTAAAATCGCAAATTTATTTTTTAAAAATTCAAAAATTCTAGTTTCGCCCCGAAATTCTAATTTTCAGCCCAAAATGTCGACTTTCATCCTAAAACTTCGATGGTAATTTTCATATAAAAGACTAATATAATTTCCAATTTTTATCTCAAAATTTGGAAATTTTTCTCGAAGTTTCGAAATATTTTCACTTCAGTACCGCAATTTCAGGTAATTTTAAATAAAAATTTTGAGACAAAGGAGCAAGGGCGGATCCAAACATTTTTGCTGAGGGGGGCACAAAGATCAGACAACTCGCCTCTGCAAAAGAGGACGAAAAGTATGAACTTTCTAAAAAAGTTTTCTAAATGTTAAATGTTTTTGCAATATTTACTTTTTGATAAAAGATTAAAAATTTGAAATTGTCAGTTTCAGAAAAAAGTATATAGATTCCTAAGAGAATTTGAAATTTTTCTCAAAATATGAATTTTTTCTCGAATTTTTAGTCAATTCAAAATTTCTAATTTTTAAAACTTTTTTTTTGAAATATGTCAACATGTTTCCGAAATTTTTTTTCAATGATTTTTGAGCTTTTTCTTTAAGTGCTGATTATTATCCTAGAAAAATTTCAATTTTATCTCGAAATTTCGAATTATTTCTCGGAATTTAGAAATTAAAATGTTCACTTTATTATCGCAATTTCAGGGACATCAAAAGTTTGCGTTTGAACATGAAAAATTCGTATTTGACGAAAAAATTTTGACTAAAAAAATTAAACAGTTTATCTCAAAATTTCGGGAAAAAGTGGAAACTCCGGGAAAAGTTCGAGATTTATAAAAAATTAAATGTTGACTGTGTCCTCAACATTTTCAATTTCATTTTATTTTTTTCCGAAAAGTTGAAAATTAATACTTTTAAGTGAGACGTAACCATCTGAAATTTGCTTATATCAAGAATAAGACAGAAAAAACAAGCAACTAAACAAATCTTGATTTTGAGTGTTTTCTAGAGATTCCAACTTTTTCCAAAAATTTCAAGTTTGAATTTATATAAATAAAAATCAATTGCTACATGATCAAGATCATTATTTGAAACCGAACGTTCTCAAGTGATGACTTGGCTGATTTTTTTTGTGTTCATAATTGGCAGGACAAATTTTACATTACAGACATTTTTTGGAAAATCCACCGTAATTCGGAAAAATGACGTGACGTCCAGTTTGACAGTTTTACTGTTGCATGTTTTCAAAACAACAACAAATTCCAATATTTTGCCGAAAAAAATGGAGTTAAAAGCGATATTATGTGTTATCAGTGATCATATCTTTGGTGGATCTAAAACTGTAAAATTCATCAATTTGGTTTGTTGGAAAGACTGAATTGATAGTCAGTTTGTGGTTTATTTCTTTGGAAAAAATGCCACCTAATCCAGGCAATAAGCCGGGAAACAGATAAAAATAATGTAGTAAGTTAGGTTTTTAAAATTCTTTCTGCATTCGATTTCTGATGACCCAAGGATGATCATTCACTGCTACTAAGACGAAGTCGCTCGACTCTCGTTCGCCCCTTAATCTTGAAAACAACCTCCCAAATAGGGCGTTTCGCTAAAAAAACTCCTGAAATCGAGGAAAATTAACGGAGAGTGGCCCCGGAAATGCATCCTAGGAGGTTATTTGGGTCGCTGATCACGAATACATGGTTGGTTTTCCCGGAAACTCGTTGCTTGTAGGTAGTAACATTTTTACTCGAAATGGTGATCTAGGGGTCGCTGATAAAGAATCCGAAAAACTCTTTTTCCGGCCGGAAAATCATGAAAAGTTTTTAATATCGTAGTGGGCTTCATGGAGTTTTGAGACAACATGATGAACCTTTTTTTCGAAATTGCGTCTTTGGTTTTTTTTTTGGTCACGATCAAGAATTCAAGGCTTGCTTTTCCGAAAAACTCATTTTCCGGTCGGAAAATCAAATAAATTCCCCATTTTAAGTGTTTTGAGACAATGTAGTAAAATTTTTCCTCGAAACGGGGGCTTAGGGATTTTCGGGGTCGCTGATTACGAATCCGAGATCTATTTTTCGGAAAAACTCATTTCCCGGTCGGAAAATCAAGAAAATTCCCCATTTTAAGTGTTTTGAGACAATGTAGTAAAATTTTTACTCGAAACGGTATCCTAAGGGTTTTCGGGGTCGCTGATTAAAAATCTAAGGTGTTTTTTTAAAAAACTCATTTTCCGGTCAGAAAATTAAAAAAATTCGCCATTTTAGGTGTCTTGGGGGTCTTCGAGGTTGCTGATTAAGAATCTGAGGTCTGCTTTTCCGAAAAACTCATTTTTCGGTCGGAAAATCAAAAAAAATTAGTCATTTTAATCTTCTTCAGGGATTTTGAAATAATACAACTAATTTTTTTCATATAATTATGTATGGTAGTGTTTTTGGGACGACGATAAAAAATTCTGAGTTCTGTTATTTCGGAAAAACCTTTCCATGATGGAAAAATCAGGACAATTTTGGCACACCGTTTGGAGTAAAAATTTTACTATATTGTCTCGAAACCCATAAAATGGGTTATTTTCTTGATTTTCCGACCGGAAAATGTGTTTTTCGGAAAAGCTAGCCTCGGATTCTTGATTAGTGACCCAAAAACCCCCCGAGACACAATTTCGAAAAAAAGATTCATCATATTGTCTCAAAGCTCCAACAAGCTCACTAGGATATTAAAAAATTTTCATGATTTTCCGACCGGGAAATGAGTTTTGCGGAAAAACAGATTTAGTATTTTTCACCAGCGACCCCGAAAACCCCAAGGACACCGTTTCGAGTAAAAAATTTACTACATGAGTTTTCCGGGAAAACCAACCACGGATTCGTGATCGGCGACCCAAATAACCTCACATGATGCATTTCCGAGACAATTTGCGTTAATTTTCCCAACTTTAGGAATTTCTTAGCGAAATGCTGTTGATTGTTTTTTAGGATTAAGGGGTGAAATAGGGCCGAGCGACTTCGTTTTAGTAGCAGTGAATGATCCTTGGGTTATCAGAAATCCAATGCAGAAAGAATTTTGAAAATCTAACTTACTATATTATTTTTATCTACTTTAGCCTTTTGCCCAGCTTATTGCTTGGATTAACCAATGAGGCGTCGAAAGATCGGTCGGCGTACGCACAACGCAAGCCCTCTAACTAAAGCTGTCTGCTCTCTTCGTCAGTTTCGCTAACTCTACAGTCGAAGAGCGCAGACAGCATTTGGAGACAAATCGAATAAGAATTTTTCAGGCGCGATTTATTTTGACTCCGGAACAACGGATACAGTCTAGTTCGACTCGCTCAGTTGGAGCTCACGCACAAAAAATTTGGAACGTCGACTGTCAAACGTCACAATTCGAATGAACATGATAACGAAGGCTTCCACGGCCAGAGTCAGTACAGGATATACTTCTTCCGAGATTGGACCGTGTCAAAGAACTGCTAAAAGTGTTCGATGTTTCGCCCACCATTGTAGGGGGCTTCTTCAGGAAGAACAGAAGAGTTTCGCCTCTGGTATGGTGGACATACAGAATTACCGTGCTCTTCTGTCTAAACTTTTTTATCCTTTGTACCAATTTTCAATTCAGAAGAGCCTTTGGTATGGTGGGCATACTGAGTTACCGTGCTCTGATGTTTTGAAATTGGCCTTTTCATTCTTTCATTTTTGCATATTCCCTTATAATTTCCTTTTTATTTATTGTTTCTTTTCTTTGTTCCTGAAGAAGCCGCCTACGATGGTGGGCGAAACATCGAACACTTTTAGTAGTTCTTTGACACGGTCCAATCCCGGAAGAAGTATATTCTGTAAATTCGAATGAACGTTTGGCAATTAGATACGATCCAACAGGCGAATATGTCGCGAATGCAAGAACTGACTGACGGGACAAACAACGTAAGCCTAAATCTTTGAAGACTGAGACAAAATGAAAAACAAACACATTTTTTTTGCTAAGCGAACTTCTCATTATCTTCATTAGTAAATTGCACTCGTGCGAAGACCGAAGAGGGGGGGGAGGTGCGAACGATTTTGGTTATGTACTATATTTTGTATATATTTTACATTAGTTTTTTATGCCAATGGTTTATGACGTTGAATGGGGCTCGCTATCGAATGTCGCACCAGGCCTTCGAAGGAGTTAGTCCGTTACTGGAAAGAAACTTCCACGGAAGTTGAAAATTTCTACCTTATGAAGGTAAAGAAGAAAATAAATGTTCGATGATGGTAAAGGAAAAACTAGCTACATACTTTAGCATGAAAATCTTGAAAACAGAAATAAAGCAGTCTTTTCGTTTAAGAGCTAATCGTACTGTAACTCTATATTTTCATAAATAAGCTGGTGTCTAAACTATAAAACTTAATGCAAAGTATAATCCGAAAATCTGGGATAATTTAAAAATGAATAGTTTAAAGTGAAAATTTAAGAGATAAAACGTCATCAATAAAATCAATATGTCTAGAAAATAACAAAAATGGAGTTTTAAATACGTCTAGCAATTTACAGTTGTATATTTTACGTCCATGGACACATTGTTATCGACGATGTAATGAATAGATTAACATTTTTTATTTTTTTTAATATGCACATCAGCGATATTGGTTGTTAGTATAATGGCATTATTATCAGTTCAAACTACTTTAAACTTCCTTTTGTTATCGTACTGTTTACTGAAACTGATGCATTTTAACAATCACTTTACCATATTTTAGCAAGAAAGCACACCCTATATATTTCTGTTCCTTCTGTATAATTATAAAATCCAGCATTTCGTTTAGATAACCAAGACCAAGGTGACCCCAATAACCGTAGCGATCCAACTAAGCACCAGAAGAGTTAAATATTGATTCGGATTCTCATCTAATAATCATTTGTTGCAAACCGGCAAAAATAATCGATATCACTAGCTTTTGGGTGAGAAAACGTCCTTTGAACGAAAGGCGGGAACAAGTTGGATATCACGGCGCTATTGGATAATCTGGTCCAAGGCTCGCACAAATCCGGACTTACTGCCTGGCTAATAACGTTTGCGCGCCTTGCATCTACCCGGAATCCGCACTCCGGAGCCGTTTCAGGCGCTGCCCAACACAAATCTTTTCCCCAATCTGGTAATTCGCGAACACATACGGCTTTATCGCAACACCCCTTTCTCTGGCCGAATCCGAGGAAAAGCGCCGAGAAATCCCTCGGTCGTAAATTAGGTAAAGTGGAAGACGTATTTGGCGATATGTGGCAGATTAAAGGTGTCACGAAAACTATTTTTGGAGAGGAAGTTCTATAACGTAGGAATATACTGGCAGCTAAGAATAGTGTGGGCGTTTGTCTAAGTATATGGTGTCGACATGAGAAAAAATGCCTAGCAGCTGCTCTGACCAAGACGCTGTTAAGATGAACTCGTGAAAAAGCGTATCTAAATTTAAGGTTTAACTGTCAAAGAGATCAGAGTCATTTCAGTGGCGAAATCCTTCGACCATTAATTTCGAGAGTTATTTTAAACGGATAAATAAGACACCAAAACAAGGGAATGACGCACATAAAATTACCGAAAGTAAGTACGATCTTCAATGTGGGAGTAATATTTATGTCTGTAGTACACCACCACATTTACGAAACCCCGATTCCAAATTCCACCGCAGTAGTAGCTAATATCGAGCATGTGGAAGGACAAAGCTTATCGCAGAGGCAATTCGATGTTTACTTTTCCATGATACTACCGATAATCGAATATTGATGTATAAATTCTCCAAATCAACTATACAATTATGTACATGTGAATATTGTTAAATGAAATAAGTCCTTTTGTGAGTAGATTGAAAGATCATACAAGTGAGTATATAAATCAGGTCTTCTAAGAGGGCGGGGAAGAGGGGGTCTCCAACAGAGACTCACATCTGTAAGTTTGGAGACATTTTAACCCAGGGGTCAGATGCAGTTCTCGGCGTCCCTTTTATAAATTCCAAAGATTTGATTATGAACTTACAAATTCTAACAAATTTAGAAAATAGAAAGGAATACGAAAACGAATCTGCAGGTCTAATATTGCAAGACAAATCTACAAATTCAATAGATTTGAAGTAAGACGCAGACGAATTTTCGAAAAAAGAAAAAATGATGAAACCAACAATTCAAGAGATTTAAACAAAAGCGCGCCTCAAAGAAAGAATCTAACGTATGGTCCAAGTATACACTTACTGAGATAGCCCTACTAATGCGAACAGAGACTAAATGCAAAACAATTATTATTTACATTTTTATCGCTACCTCAGTAACCGTTGATATGCGACCTGATGCTTATTTGACTTGTTTTGTTCAGTTTTGAACCCCACCCCCTTCTTTTAATTATGGACGATTCCTCCCCAATCACCCTGTATAACTAGAGGAAGTTTGAAGAGATTTGAAAAAATTCGCAGACGAATCTGCAAATGATTAGATAAACCTGCAAATCCAAAAAATTTGTAGTAAATTTAAGACCACTCTACACATAAAGAAGGCACAAATTCAGCAGATCCAGGCGACTCTACAAAGGAAGAACAAATAGATGAACCAATAAATTTGGCAGATTTTAAGAAACATGCCTGGGAAAGAAAAAAAACGCAGATGAATTCATAAATGGTGGGGCTCTGAAGGTGAATGCAGACGAACCTACAATCCAAGAACTTGTAAGAAGCAAATGTGTCTATATATTTTAAGTGCTTAAACGAATACACATACAAATCTGCAAATCTAAGATTCCCACCATAAACTGGTCAAAAAATCCACAAAAGTTGAAGTAAGGCTAATGAACTAATGACAGGCTACAAAGAAAGAAGACACCAACTCAGGAAACTTAAAATAAAACAGAGAACTCAATAAAAGAAAAAAGAATAGATGAAGTTATAAATTCAGAAGTTTTCAAGGAAAACGCAGGCGAATTCACATGGACATAGGCAGTTGTCGGAATTAGAAGGTGTAAGCAGGCGAATCTACAAATCCAGAAATTTGCAATCAACAAATAATGTGTCTATAAATTGTGCATCCTTGAAAGAATACGCAAACGGAAATGCAAATCTAAGATTTCCAGACCAAATGAATCAACAAATCCAGAAAAGTTGAAGTAAGACCAAGACGAATTTACAAAGGCACAAATTCAGGAAATTTGAAGATTCAGATGAATGTACAAGAGAACAAACAGTTGAACCTACAAATTCAGAAGATTTCAAAAAAGGCGCAAATGAATCACGAGGAAAGAAGACAGAGATGAATTGTGGAGATTTAGAAATATATGCAAACAAACCTACAAATCGAGGAATTCGCAAGAAGCTGTTAAAATTTTGGATATCTAACAGAATACACAGAAGAATCACTAATTGTAAGCCTAAGATTCTAAGCTCAAGCTGATATACAAATCCACGAAAGTTAAAGTAAGACCAAGATGAGCCTACAAATAAAGATGGCTTATTCAATAGACTGGAAGATATAGGCGGATCTGCTAAAGAAAAAACAATGAAACATACAAATTCAGAAAATTTCAAAAAAGCCCTAGTTGGATCTACAAGTAAAGAAGATAAAATTAAGGTATAAATCGTGGAGATTTGAAGATGTATGCAGATGAACCTATAAATTCGGGAGCAAGAAGCAAATGTATCTGTAAATTTTAGATATTTAAAAGAATACGCAGATGAATGTGCAAATCTAGGATTCCCGGCCAAAAGGAATCTAGAAATTCAGGAAACTTGAAGACAAAGATCCATTTAGAAAAAAAGAATACACAAATTCAGAAGATCTGAAGTAAGAAATATGCGAATCTACTACAGAAGAAAAAACAGATAAACTAACACATTCAGTAGTACGCAGGCGAATCCACAAGGAGAGAAAACAGAGATGATTATAAACATACACTATAACCATTTGCCTACACCTTCAAATCTAAAGAAGCAACTGTATTTATCAATTGTTGATATTTAAAAGAATAGGCAGATGTACCTGCATATCTATGATTTCCACCCCTTACGGATCAAAGAATATGCAAATTTAAAATTTTTATCCAAACAGACAAATCAAAGAAAGTTTAAGTAACACCAAGAGAAAGAACACGAACAAATCCAGTAAATTTGAAGTAAGACCAAGGCGAATTAATAAAGAAAGAAGAAGCAAATTCAATTCAAAAATTATTTAAGGAAAAATGACGTAAAGCAGATTCAATAGATTTAAAGAAAAATGCCGCTGAATAAACTAAGAAGAGATTCTAAAGCCTTAAAGAAGAATTAAATGAAGCCCCAAATGTTAGCGATTTAAAAGCAGAAAGCGAATCTGCTAAAATTCGCAGTAGAGATGAACCTACAAATTAGGAACATTTTGAAGTACAACAACTTGATAAGCAAAGAAACATAGGAATCTATCAATTCTGAAGATTCGAGTTTGAAAATTCAGGAGCTTAGAACGAAAAAAACCATTGATATACACATTAATGAGATTTAAAAAGAAGTTGAAACGAATCTGCAAATGCAAGCGCAACAGATAAAAAAACAAATTCAGGAAACTTTAAAAAATCGCAGACAAATCTACAAAGAGAAGAAGCAGATGGTTCTAAAAATTAAGAAGATTCAAAGAAAAAAATCTTGAAAGGAACAAAGGAATATACAAATTCGGAAATTTAAAAGAAGATCAATCCACAAGTTCAGAAGAGTTGACGGCATATGAAGAATAATCTGAAGAAACCACCAATTCATGAGCTTAGAAGGCATAAGCAAAGGAATCTAATAATTTAATACATTTAAAAGAAAGCGTAGATTGGAAAAAATGTAGATACAACACGGAAAAAATAACGAATGTAAGAACCACTTGCAAGTTTTGGTGATTTGGGAAAAGACACAGTTCGAATGAAAGATATTTAGAGAAAAAGAAAAAAGAAAGTACCTACAAACTCAAACCAATCTACATATTGAAAATTTAAAAACAAATTTAGTAGTTTAACTACAAATTTGGAAGATTTAATGCGCAGATGAATCTGCAACTCCAGGGTTCCGGAGGACCTCACACATTTAAATCAAACAATAATTTTGTCAATAACCAGGTCCAGGAGGTGCTTGCAAAGTGTCTCGCAGGTGATGTGTCACTGCCATCAACAAGAAGATTAACGAGTGGAGGATTTTTGACCTAGTGAGAGAGTTGAGTCTAAGAGACGCCTTCTGGATTTATATTGGGTTGCCTAAAACTTGATCTGCACATAGTCCCCCTTTGGGCCCATTGTGCTATCCCCGTAATTGAGGTGTCCTTGGTGCCATCCAATTTTATTGAGAAATTGAAAAACTCTTCTTGATTGCGTCTCTCTAAAACTGGCCACACTAGATCAGAAGTCCTCTAGCGTGGATTCTATAAATGGTGCTCAGGCATCACTCTTATCTGCATCTAAACACCTCTTATGTTTGGGTCGAGTATGATGGCCTGAAGGTGTTTATTTAATTGTCAGTGATCTGTCCAAATCTCTACAAGTCTCCTGAAGTTATCACTTCTGAGTTCTAGGGATTATTTTGATTTTTCCCTACACAGGACTTCATAATGCGTGTGTCTGTAAGTATGTTGTTATCTCTTATTATTCTAGACGTTTATGATGAATTTCTTCGTTGAGTAGTTCTTAGTGCTGATCTAGTCAAGGGACTTTTTTGGTTTTCCGGTGAAATTGAATAGTTAAATAAATGACCAAGTACACTTCGATAAGATTACAACTCAGTGGACCCGGAATGAGGATCAAAGGGGGCTAATCTTAAATAACTCACCCAAAATATGATATCTAAAGAAGTGCTTTTTTTCAAGATGTGAAACTTTGATATTTGTTTTAAAAAGTATCACCTATAAAACTTTTTGTACTTCTTCGAATTGAAATCTCTTCCACTCCTTTTTTAAAGATGATGTCTGAAAGAGTTAAGGTGGTTCTAGTTAATGTACGAAATTCAAAGAAGTACTTGACTTTGGGATGTAAAACTTTGAAAAGATGAATGCTATTTTTTAAGATGTGAGGCCCTATATAACTTATGGTACTCAAAGATTAAATCTTGAGTGTTATGCAATTTTGTTTTTTAAAGAACTAAAACCTAGATAACTTTGTACTTTCTTTTAAGAGATGTAATTTAAACTCACTATGGTACTGGTTTTGAGAAATGAATTATAAAATCTTGAATTTAAGAAGTGAAATCCAGAGAAGTTGAAACCTGAATATCTTACGGTATTTATTTCTAAGAGGTGAACTTAATAGAAGTACTTGTCTTCAAAATGTGAAGAAGTTCTGTTCCGGATAGATCATTGAAATTATTATTATGGGTAAAAGCTAAGCAAGAAAGACTTGACTTTAAGAAGTATGGAAAACTTAAGGATTCTCTTTTTCGGAGATGAAATTTATATAATTCAGCGTAGTTGTTATTAAGGCATGAAAACAAAAGAAATTGTATTTACTTAAGAGACGAAGCCTAAAATAACTTGTTTTCAAAAGGGTGAAATCTAGAAAACTTACGGTACTTTTTCGAAGATGAAACGTAAATAATTGACGGTAATTGTTATTAAGGGATAAAATCTAAATTACCATGGTAGTTTTCATCAAGAGATATCACCTAAAACTTGTTGATACTTCAAGAGGTTAAGCTAGGACATCTTAGGGACCTTCGGCTTCTACTTTACGGTGATAAAACTACGCCAGATTTTATTAATAGATGAAACTTAGAGAATGTACAGTTAAGAGGTCACACCTAGAGAATTTGTAGTTAGAAAAAGGGATTATCTCTCAGTTGTGAAGCCTGGAGAATCTTAAGGTACTTCTTAGATCATTCACAGTTATTACTTATGGTACTGCGTTAGCTGTGGATACATAGTTATGTCTTTCAGAGGTGAAATTTTGCAATAACTTTGAAGAAAAGGATATTAATCACGTTAACAATTAAACTTCAATTTTATGGGTAGTAAATGATTTTTGTAATAACGAGATAAAACGTTTTATGCGTTCCAGTTGGGCGCCTAAAGTTTCATAATAGTCATACAGAAGAATATATGGCGTGAAATTGTTCATATCAATTATTTTTTGAACCAGTCATGTTACTTCACTTATTGTATTGTATGTAGTTGTAAAAATATTATCAACATATAACATATATATGTAGGTATAACCTTGAATAAAATAAAATTCCATTATCTAGCTTCGTTTGGACTGTAAATATTACGTTTGTTTAGGTCTATGCAGGTGATCAAGTCAATGAGAAAATAATTTTAAATAGGGGGTGCTCAATTTTATTTCGCGGTTGCACGGAAGCCACACACCCATCCCATTCGCCACTAACCACCACCACTGTCTGCACTGTAACACATTCTTACGGGTTAATGACAATCAAGCACATTGACATCCAGTTAGTGACGCGTTAGTGTTACACTGCAGTAGTGAGTACAGGAAGAAGTTCCACTAAAGCGTGCAAAAACTTCTCAAAAACATAAATATTCTATTCATTTTCTATTAAATATGCATGCATCACAGAACTTCTCCGAGTGGTAAATTCCCGATTTCGATGGTGGCTCGAGTACCAATAGAATACTTATATTTTGAAACGTAAGCGTATTTGCACTTTAGTAAGAACGTACATCAAATAGCCCAAAAAAGAAAACGAAAACCCACAGCAAACAGTAAGAATGGGTGTCCAAAATTTGCTTCTCTGGTCCCCTTAATTGTGTCCCGAATGGGGGGTTAAGCTTCAAAATACCAAACGAATGGGTCAACTGGATGAACGGGTTCAATTACAAAAAGACGCTGCGCCTGGTTGGTATTTTGACGTTGTGTGGTTCTGGTGTAGGTTAAGGGGCGAAGAGAAGCAGGTGGACTCGTGCAAAGCGATACCAGGGGTACCGCCAGGACGTACGGTACCACCAGCATCCGCTAATTGTTTAATAAGTGGAACTCAATACTAATCAAATAAAAGTCACACGCACACGAACAAACACTCATCGAAGAAACTAACTCTTTACTCTATTTTGTATGTTTGAGACGTATCGAATGGATTTCATCATCAGCCACATTCTAATCAGCAAATCATATGGAATAACGTATCACCAACTGCCTTCATGACATAAGTAGCTAGAAAAATATGAAATATCGATTACGACACAATTGGTGATGCACATTATTTGATAAAAGTGCACTTCGCGTGCTGTAACAACTAACATTGGCCATTTACTACTTACCCATACTGTCCGGGCAGTAAAGTCGGATAGCCCGCTCTCACCCCTGGAAATGGAAAGCCTGAAACAACGAGGTAATCATCGAACCGACATCTAACAATTAAAAACTTCCACAAGATTTATTACCGCAGTCATAAATTAAATTTATGGCGGGAATTTCATCAACGATCTCAAATTGTCAAACAGGCGTCATAGTTTATAGTTCTAATCAATATTTCCAATAGTAAATTATACAATTCAAACCCGAGTTGGTGATAAAGCCGTGAGTGAAATTAGTAACACTTTATGAATGATTTGTATCAATGAAAATAAAAGGCGCCAATGTTTAAAATCGGAGAATCGGTCGAATATCAAACTAATCTAATAGAAACACCAATATCACCAAGACTATGCAGTTTATCAAAGAACCGTGGTAACGTTTGCAAGCAATAAGCCAGATTGTTCATCTCTCGATCATCATTTCTTCCCCCCCCCTCTCTCTCTCACGATGATGAAAATGCTACCTAATTTTAAAACATTCCATCTACATCTATATGTTGCTCCAAAATGAGGCATTAGTTTATGCAAACGATAAAGCATAATTAATAAATTATAAAACACAGACCTTCTCTATAAATATGGAATTCATATAAGTACTTCGAACTATCAAAACGAACTCTGTGTTTTAAAGGAAATGTCTCATCCGAAGTGAGATCCTGAAGATGCTGCGATATGTGAAAAGTATCTGCGTTTGAAAGGCCTTTCAGCGTTATAACGTTTCTCTTAGGATCACTTTAATACCAACTGGGATTTCACTATTAATGAAAATCAAACAGACCTTGTTATTAAAATGCTAAAATTTAAAACATTTCATCTATGAGCAGTGGCGGCTGGTCTTAAAGAGCGCAAAAGCGCGCGCTCCCCGTGAAATAAGCCATCTATTCTTTTCGGTTTAAAGACTTGGATTTATCACATTTTTAAACACAAAATAATGATATACTAATTAACTAATAATACTTGTGAGTGACTTGGAATAAAGTACGCAAACGTTTGATTCCATTATATCAAATATTATAAGGACATTTAAATAAGTTGGTGCGCGCAGAATTATGCACCTAGCGTGGCTGCCGTGCGATGCCTATCAATGGCCTCCACGGGATACGGAGAAATAATTTACAGAACACCACGTTAAAGCTAGCCCGGGGTACGCCGCTCAGCGCTTATGCGCTATTGCCAAATGGTGAGTACCAGTCAAAGTTTGGAGTGTGTATTTACAGTTTATGATGCTAAATGCGTAGGTGCCGGCTGATCTGATTGCGACTGTTAATTGTGCCGCTTACAGACCTAACTGCCAATAGTACCGCTATTTACAAAGAGATAGCAGTACCCATTATAGGGTCTAATTATTAATTTGTAAATTTGAATTTAAATAATTTTGATGAGAAAGTAATGAAAACCTTATTTCTTTAAAAGATCGTAGAGCGGATTTTGTTTAAAAAAATATTTTTTTTGTGTTTTTGTAGAGTTTAATTAGAGCTTGGTAATTAAATATATTTTATTTTGAAATGCAGTCAGTTTTCATGAAAAAGTGATATAATTTTATTCCTATGAAAGCAAACAATTTTAATCAAGTAACCCAGAGACGTAACGATGTCCAACCGTACAGGGTACTTTAAAGGGGCTCAGAAATGTCGATAATGTTTTATTTTTGTACTCGATGAAAATAATTTAGAGATGATAACCCAAAAATATTTTGGAGGTTATAAGATGTTAATTAAATTTAATTCGTAAAAATACTATTAAATATCACATCTTTTGTATCACTTTTGTTTCTCTTAAATTGAATACCTTGCTATGGCACTGGCGTCACCTAAACTCTTAACTACTAATATTTTTGCATCCGCGCACCCCCTGTCAAAAAGTCACCAGCCGCCACTGTCTATGAGATATTTCGCTTAACATCTCTCAGATTCTAGTTTGCGTAGATAATGAATTTTATCTAATTAAATATAAAACCGAAATCTCAATATCCTTTAGTACTACTAATGAAAAAAGCCGCATCTGTAGAAAAATCCTCGAGTAGAAGACTTAATCAGCAGAAAACCTGTGGTGCAGTGATCAAACTCTCTCTAAAGATGACATCTTCAGAGAGAAACTCTCTCTGAAGATGACAGCTTGGCTGTGAAACGCGTTAAAGCAACCTTTGTGGTGTTTTTTTAATCTTACTTTGTTTCAGAGGACAAGTTCTGTATTTCAATTTTTAACAGAGATGAATGGCCTAAAGGCCCACCGCAACCATTCATAAGGTTGTCTCCAGCCTTATGGATGGCTAAGTTTTCACATGCACGTGTTGTGTTTTTTAGTCTTTCTTGGTTTCAGGGGACAAGTTTCGTATTTCAACTAGAAATTTAGAAAAATTATTTTTCATTCCAAGTTTTTTTCGACTTTAAAGGCCAAATTTTGGATTTAAACCCGACATTTTGAGTGTGTTCTAGAAAATTTTGTAGCAAATTTTTTTTAGCAAAATTTCAAGTTAAAGGACGAATTTCGATATGTAAGCTAAAAAACCTAACTGAAACTCTGAACATTTATCACACTGAAATTATCAATTTTGGAACATTTTTTTTCGAAATCTTGACTACTATTAAAATTTCTCTTTTTTATCAGCCATTTTTTTCTCGTAAATAGTATTTTTTTCATTTCACTTTGTAATTAAAACGAGACTTCCGTTCAAAATTTGAGTTTAAAAATCGAAATTCTGAGGTTGAATTCAAATTTTTCAAAAAAAAGACAAAATTTAAACAGAATGGTTTTTCTTAAATGATAATGTCAAAACTATTTCTCGAAATTTGGACTTTCATTTCAACAATTTCAATTTTAACTGAAAATTTAAAGAACTACTTAAATTACGAAATCCCCATTTTTTTTTCAAAATTTCTACTTGCATATCGAAATTCAGAATTAAGAATACGAAATTTGAAGGAAGTATTTATTTTATTTAAAAATTTTCTGATACTAAACTTAAAATTTAATTTCGATTTTTTTTCTCAGATTTTCAAAGAGATTGGTTCTCCCAGTGAAAAACTAACTAACTAAGAAATTTTTGTTATTTTTGGTAATACAAATTTTTGAATGTTTTTAAATTTAATGATATTTATTTAGCACATCCCCTTATTTGCGTACTCTGGTGGGCAGGCAAGGCGCTTGCTCCCCTCTGATTTATAAAGCGAAGTTGTGACTTTGTTCTTAAAATTTATAATCCTCAAAACTACAATCTTTCCATTTAATTTTTTATCAATATGATTTATGCCCGGTTTGAAAAAAGTGTTCAACATTTACATTATACTAAAGTTTTCGACTTCTTTTCAAAATTGGTCCTTTTTACGAAATTTTGTAAGCTTTTTGAAAAATGCCAACCTTTTTTAACCCGACATTCTGAAAATTTCGATTTAAGATTAACAATTTCTGTCGATCTTTTAATAAAAATGTAGAAATTTGGATAGAAATATTTATTTGGAAATTTTGACAACATTTTTTTATTCAAATTTTTAAAATACATAAGTCAAAATGTTATAAAAGAACATAAGCATATTTTCTTTTGAACTTTCCACTAGTTCCCCAGAATTCGACTTTTTCTTGATATTTCAACTCTATACCAAAGTTTGATCTTTTTTGACATAGTGTGATGGGCAGGGTGGGAGTCTATTGACTCATGCAGTCAACTGACTTTATAATACATTCAACCAGGAGAACGTTTTGTTTTCTCAAAATTCATAATTTTTTGAAAATTCCGATGTTTCTGTCAAAATTTATTCTTTTAGAAATGTCGACTTCATTTTTATATTTATTTTTTACCTAAAACTCGATTTTCTACAAGGCGCCTTTTTAATTTTTTTAATTCGTGTTTTTTTTAATTTTCTCCATTTTTCTCGGTAACCAAAATTTTCACTTTTTTTCTAAAATTCGACGTTTTGAAAATCTTAAAATATTCTCCAAATTCGTTTTTCCCGAAATTGTGACTTTTATGTCTAAGTTCGACCCATTTTTAACATATTACATAGTATGGTGGGACAGGATGAGATGCTTGTCATGCAGTCAAGCGAAATATGTACCCAATGTGAAGAGTTTTCTTAAAATTCGTGGTTTTCTAATTTTTATTTTATTCTCGAAATTTGACTTCTTCAAAATTTTGCTTTCTCCCGAAAATGTTGACATTTTACCGAAATTTACACTTTTTCCCGGAATTTCGATTTTTATCTCGAATTATTCGTATTTTTTAAAATATTGATGTATTTTTTAAAATATCGGTGTATTTTTTAAAATATCGAGGTTTTTCTTAAAATTCCCGACTTTTCGAAAATTTCCCCTCCTTCGACTTTCTGAAAATTTCTAATTATCAAAATTCTCCTTATTTTCGAATTTTCGACTTTTACTTTTTCCTAATTCTAAACATTTTTGGGTCGCAGAATTCCATTTATTCAAAATTGCAACCTTTTTCTCAAAATTAGTTTATTGTTTTAGAATTAGGACATTTTAACAAAAACGTCAACATTTCGGCATAAACGATGTTCTTGGAAATATCAAGGAAAACATTTCTCGAAAATTTCAACTGTTTTCTCGAAATTTGGAAGTTCATCAAAATAAAAAGGTAATATTTCCAAAAAAATATTTTTGGAAACTTACTTTTTTCTTTCAAATTTGACTATGTAAATGTTAAATTTTTTCACAAAGTTTTAGGTTTTTTTATTAAAAATTGATATTTTTTCTTCGAACTATCGATATTTTTTTTTAAAATTTTGCTTTTAAAATTTCGATTTTTATTTAAAACTCGATTTTGTGAAAATTTTGACTACGCTCAAAATCAAATGTTTTCTTGAAATTTTGACTTCTATTTCAAAATTCGTATCTTTCTGATATGGGCTTACCCATGGTGCGCACCTGACGCCCGCCTGTCTTTCATTCTGAGGGTTCATGTAATCAAGTGAAAATATATAGAAAGATGTACTTGGAACAAAATTCATAGTAGCGTTATTTAAGAATTTAGAGAAAATCGCTCGTTCAGGTTTTCTATTTTTAAAATGCTAGCTTCTGACGAGTAAAAATTCATGATGGCATTGACTTTCGGTCATCGGAGGATGACATCACTGACATGAAGTTTCGAATTAATATTTGGTTTTTTTACTTCGAGCGTCGAAAATTTGATTTTTCCAATATTTATGTTCACGATTAAACCCGAATTTTGATTTTAAACCCCAAATTTCTAGAATAAAGTGTAATGAAAATGTAAAAATTCTCAATTTAAAATCGACATTTAGCAGTTAAAAGTCAAAATTTTAAGGTAAAAATGGAAATTTTGAAATGAAAGTGAAAAGAATTGTTTACCATTACTGTTGAAATTTAAGATCAAAGTAGAAAAGTCGAAGCTGGAGTCCAACTCTCCGGTTTTTCCCCAAATGTCGAGATGAACAACATTGATAGTAAAAATTTATATCAGAGATGGCCAACACGTCGACCGTTATCGACCCCAAAGGTTTTAAAGGTAGCCCGCGAAGCTAAAGTTGAACAATTTGCTTTCACTTAAATTTCAAATTGTTGCACTATAAAAAATTTGAAAAATCCTAAATTATTTGCCCATATTCACAGCAGCCCTTAAAGCAGCGGTTTCCAGCCTGTGGGACGCGCCCCCCTAGGGGAGCCCCAGACTTTCAAGAGGGGCATGCAGCTGTTTCCAAAATATTTTTTTCGAATACAAACCAAAATATATATATTGTATATTGTTTTGTAGCCCATTAAATAAATTATATTAGTTGAGTATTTATGAAATTAGATTGTTAGAAAAATTAAGGGGGCGCAACAATTTTTTTTTTAAAGGGGGGCACAGGTACAAAAAGGTTGGAAACCACTGCCTTAAAGTATCAAAGTTTGGCCACAACCTGGTCTATATTTTAAGAAAATATTCTTTCGCAAGTGAACCCAAAAACTGGCCTAAAAACTTGAAATTTCATTCTTAAAGTGCTTAAAATGTTGACGTTACAGTCGAGATTTAAAAATTGTAGTCAGAAATTTTGTATCGAGTTAAATCTTCGTTTGGTGAAACGGACTGGTCCTTGGTTATCTTCAAAAATTGAAATACAGAACTTGTCCCCTGAAACCAAGAAAGATTATAAAACACAACAAAAACGTTGCTTTAAGGCGTTTCGACAGCCAAGCTGTCATCGTCAGAGAGATACTGAAGATCTCTTTGAAGATGACAGCTTGGCTGTCGAAACGCGTTAGAGCAACGTTTGTTGTGTTTCTTAATCTTTCTTGGTTTCAGGGGACAAGTTTTGTATTTCAATTTTTGAGTCTTCGTGATTAAGGTTTGAGAATTCACAGTTTGACTAAAAACTGTAAAATTTGAGAAAAAGGTTGAATTAGTTAAACTTCTGAGAAAAAATTATAAAATTCGCAGTTGAAGTTAACCTACATTTTTCCCGAAATGTTGATATAAAGGTCGGAACCGAAGTCTACATTCTAAGGCAAATCTTTCCAAAAAGGAACCACAAGCTCGACTAAATACGCGAGATTTAGGATTAAAGTGTTTGAGTTTATAGTCAAGATTTAAAATTTTTAGTCGAAATTTTTATATTAGCGTCGAATTTTAGAGATTGAAGGTTTGAGTTCATAGTTTTACTGAAAACTCTAAATTTTGAGAGAAAGTTTGAATTTGAAGGTAAATTTTGGATTCTTTTTTCCAGGTTTGAAGTTTAAGGTTTAAATTTGGAGACCAAAATTAAAAGTTGGATAAAAAAGTGGAAACTTCAGTTAAAGCCATAAAAGGAACCGTTGGTCAGATTTCAACAGTTTTTAATTTTTTTTTTCAAGAAATTTGAGATATTTCAGCTTCTGCTTTCATACCGAAATTTCGACTTTAAACTAGGAAACCATGTTTCTTGGGAAAAATTCAAATTTTAGCGATGAAGTTTTAAATTTTGTCTGGTTTAAGATTAAATTCAAAATTTCAATTTAATCTTAGAATTTGGTATTTTCAGGATTTTGGCCATTTTCTAAAAATGTCGATCCATTCTTGCAATATTTATTTTTATTTCTAAAATTTCTACTTCAAATTAAAACTTTTAACATTTTATTTTCTAAATAAATGACTATTTTTTGAAGTTTTAACTTTTGTATCAAAATTTCAGCTTTTCGTTTGAAATAAGAATTAACAATTTAATATAACTCTTAAAATTGTTAAGTTTTAGAAAAAAGTGAAACGATCAAGAAATAAAACTGAAAATATCTAAAATTCGAATTTCAATTCTAAATTTTAGTAAAACGTAAAATTATAAAAAATTATAACATTTTTAAGAAATTTCAAAATTCATTTAAAATATACTGAAATATTCGACCTTTTTTCGAAATTTTAATCCTTAAACGCAAGAACATAGAAATTTCGAGATAAAATCCTTGTTATTAACTCAGTTTATGTTGGAAATTTTGACATTTGACAATTTAGGCTCTCTTAAAATTTTGACCTTTTTTTTCGAGTTCTAAAAATTAATTTCGATTGCGATGGTTCGGATATGAATCGTTCTGAAAGAGACATATAAGTTTGACACGTGATTTAGTTGGCACATACTGCACAAAAGAGGGCATTCTAGAAAACATTCTTTTAAAATGTAGTTTCTCAACTATACTGATTGAAACACAAAACTTGTGCCCTGGAACCAAGAAAGATTAAAAAACACAACAAAGGTTGTATCTCTCTGAAGATGATAGCTTGGCTGTCGAAACGCGTTAGAGCAACCTTTGTTGTGTTTTTTAATCTTTCTTGGTTTCAGGGGACAAGTTTTGTATTTCAATTTTTATACTGATTGGTTTTTTTCTCAAACACATTGACATCTCGCCTCGGTTTATCTCCCATGATCTAGGCTGATTACTTGTCCCGTTGAAGACGGGAGCAACCTTTTCGATAAATAATTTCTGGCCTTGTGTTTATTCAGTGCTTTAGTGATAATGAATTTTCAAAATCGAGGTTTCAAATTGTCTCTTTAGTGTATTTAACGATGCATTGAGCTTTACTAAAATATGGTAATAACTGAAGCATTTAAACGCATCTGAACGTATTGTGTGGATTTACATACATACACGGTCCCGTTTCCCTAACTTGGATTTTATGCCCCAGGTCTTTCCGGCATTTACCAACTTCCGCCACGGCATACGACCAACAATCCGTTTAGTTATCGGTTACGTTTTCGTTTTACCTGGGTCTATTCTATATAGGAAACATATGGTTTCTTCTTAATATAGAACGGTACACATGTCCATAAACTTTGTAATTACAATTGATACAATTTATGAATTTAAAACGTTACGACTCTTTCAAGGCAAAAGATTTAAAAATACAATAAATTTGATCGTAAATTTGCTGCCTTTTGTTTTTATTACTTAATCATGTTTCATTGGTAACATATAGAGTGAATAATCGTTAAATTTTAAGGCAGCACGCTTTGATAATCGCCAAAGCAACAACTGTCCGCCATTGGTCCAAAATTCTATTTCCGATGGCTCTGCGGTTATTATAGTAGCATTAATACTGACCTGCCGGGACATTTCCTCGCGGTTTGGCTCCTAAAATGGCTAAATTAACGTTCGCTTTTCTTCCATCGATGATCGGGTTCGGGTCCTTACAGGCTCTTTCCGCCGAGGTCCTATCGCCCATTATCACCTGAAGCAATGAAAGCTTTTGAATGAAGGTGATGAAGTTGGTGAAATTTGATCTGTTAACACGTGTTTTATATTTCCGTGTTGCGATGGTTGTGAGTCAAACAATTAGGTTTAACATGTAGGTGTCATATGTAAATCGCACGTCATAAGCTACGTAACCCCTATTTACGTGGTTCTCGAGGAAAAGAGGCAAACAATACTGAAATAACACGGTTTATGTTTTCTAATAACATGTTCATTCTAAATTTTGCACTTTTATTTGTGTTAAACGAAAATAAATTGAAGAAGTAAATGCTTTCATTATTATAATGGTTTTAATCATTACAGTGTTTACTATTAAAATTTTTGGGGACCAACAAGATTCTTTAGAAAGAGGACGTTCTTAAGGATTATAGCTGAAAAGCTTATAGTCATAAATCTTTGTTAGATTGTTTACATATCAGTTGCAAAGTTGCAGCTGAATAAATGGAAGATAAATTTATGTTTACGCCATGTATAAATATTAGAAATCGTGTTATTTGCATCCAGTACCTTATAAAACATCTCATCAGCAAATTATCAACTTTGTTCAAATCGAAGGAAGAACTCTATTGTTAAAATTTTGAAACAACAATAATTGACAAATACCTTGAAACGATATAAAATATATGAATTTACTTACAAATCCATATCCTCTACTTTTTCCAGTTTGCCTGTCGGTGATAACTACAGCTTCTTCTATTTCTCCATAAACGGCAAAGTGATCTCTCAGGGATTTATCCGTCGTGTGGTATGGTAGTCCCCCGACGAACAACTTAGTCCATGTGGTGTCTTTGTTTTGCACGCCGGTACCGTTCAGAGTACTGGTACCCAAGACTCCTAAGGTCCCGAGACCACCGACCAACGGGTCGGCTTCTGCAGTGGTTCCTAGTCCAGCTGTGCTGGGCATCAACATAGCGTTGTTACTATTATTTTCTTCGATGGTTTCTGTGGCTGTTGTGGCCACACGTTCCTCGACTGTGCGATGTGGATTATTAATTTCAGTTTGTCTCGGAGGGCGGTTACCTAAAGGATTCACTATATTACTTATATACTCTTTGGTAAAGGTACTCCGGCGATCTCGCATAGGTATGCAGGTCCAGTCAATTTCACAAATTTTTTCGGCGCGGCCACTTTTTAAAATTTTTTTATATTCGCGGACGCGTCGACACGTGCGACACAAAATACCGAGGGCTAGGATGAAATGGAGAACGCGAACTGGTGAGTCTGTTCTCTTCTCTATTGCTACTGTTTGCCAGCAGTGGCAACGGGAACGCACAGACCAACACTAATTTTAGCTTAGCGTTGATGCAGCTGTTCCACACTAACGGTGGCAGTCTCTACCGTATCGCACCAAGGGACTAACCTACAAGGGTTAGCAGATAACTATCGGTAGTGCGCGCAATTTCAACACATATGATCGCGCTCTTTTTAACAGCACCACTGTTGCCAACTCGTTACCCTGCCCATCACCTCGTCATATCCCACATTTTAATAGAGACTCCCAAACATTATATAATTTCCCCTATGATGAATATGAGAAAAGCTATAAAACAGTCTCTTATTTTATTTACATAACAAATGAAGACTTGGAAATTAAACATTTGAGTTTTTGAAGGAGCAAATGTTTTAACAAATTTAGATATCACGTAGTCATATTTCAAAAAATGTTTGAGAATACTGTCAACTTTCATTACTAAAAATTTAAATATTTCGAAACTGGGTTGCAGAAATGTTAAATAAAATTAATAAACATAACATTTCTGACCAATAAGATTACGATGAAGAACACATGTTTTTATTTTAATAAAGTTTCGGGAGCGATTCTCCCTTCTTCGAAAAAAACAGTGGCCATCTGGCAATGTATACTCGTGTCGCTCTATGTTTATCATTATATCACAAGTAAGATTCGTATAAAGTACAATTCTTTTACGTATATGTATGTACATATTTTTTTATAGTAGATTAATTCAGTTTGATGGTACGAGTGTTTGATATCACTGCAAATTCGTTACGCAATGGTTAGAAAGACCCAAATATAACATTGTGTGCTGATGTGTTAAGAAGCAGAAACACGACAAATGTCTTCTTATCACACCTTGTTTTATTTGAATACTTATTTCGGAAGCGTACACCCTTCTTCAATAAAAGCAGTGTCAAAGCACTAAGTAGGATGCTGCTATCAAAATGAAAAAACAATAAATGACGCTTGGTTTTACCCATGTAATTAATTCTGGAACGATACTCTCTTCTTCACTATAACCAGTATTGACAAAGAAGTTGCAATGTGTGCATTTAGATGAAGAGTGGCAAAATGCGGCTCTGAGAGCTTCATGCGGCTCTTCGTCGAGTGCCATTAAAAATTTCATTTTTCTATTATTTTAGAAAGGGGTTGCTTAATTATTACGCCATTATATTTTTTTATCATTTCTTTCGCATGTTTTTTAAAATTCGCAAGAAATTATGCAAACATATTGCGAATATATATGGCAATAACAGGCGACATTATTTATGAAAAAGCAAGGCAACTGCTAAGTTAAGACCGGTTTCTTAAACTTGAGTGATAAAGATTTATTTAGAAAATAACTAATGCAGTAATTTATCCAGTCCCACCTAATAAAAACTATTTTCTCTTCCTACTAGCTAGCAAGAATGAGGTAGGGTGGGACGCTTGCTCTATCTTGGTTCATACAGCCAACCAAAAATTTTGCTCCCAACTGCGAGAACCTTTTCCAGTTTCCATTTTCTTTTTTCTAAAAATTAACGCCCCTCGAAATTTCGACTTTTTTCTCAAAATTCGTCTTTTCAAAAAAATTCTCTTTTACTTTTAAAATCTCAAATTTATTTCAAAATTCGATTTC
The DNA here is from genome assembly GCA_028583605.1 of Dastarcus helophoroides. NCBI lineage: Eukaryota > Metazoa > Arthropoda > Insecta > Coleoptera > Bothrideridae > Dastarcus > Dastarcus helophoroides. The sequence continues at coordinate 14,375,858 of CM053333.1, forward strand.
TTTTTTCAAAATTCGACTTTCTCAAAATTTTGAATTTTTTTTTCAAAATTCGACGTTTTTGTTTCAGTTTTGTCATATCTTGAAATTCTACTTTTTCTGAAAATTTCTACCTTTTTTAAAACTCGCCTTCCTGCAAATCTCTACTTGTTTATCAAAGTTTGCATTTTTCTTGCAATTTGGTGGGTCTTTTGATAAAAAAGTAAAAATTCTTAGAATAATATACAGGGTGAACCATAAGTAATGGTACATAGAGTAACAGTAGATTTTTGGTATAAAAATAACGTGATTAGCTACATTTACCTTGTACCAAAAGTTGATATTAACAGAGTTACAGGGTGTCAAAGTTGAAAAAAAATTTTTTTGCATAATCGATAAACACATTTCACTATAGACAAGAAATTTGGCATAGGAGGGTTTCTTTGGACAAAAAATTCTAATTTGCTAACACATTGTCAGTAAGTTATAGGGGGCGCCACCTGCACTAGCTTGTATTATTCTAAAGCATCATAACTTTTTTGTGCCTTCAAGTGCACTTAATTTAAATAGATTTTTTAATTTACCTACATTTCTTATGTAAAAACGGTATACCCCCTTATGCCAAATTTCGTGCCTGTACTACAATTCATTCCATAATTATACGAAAAAATCGAAATTTTTTTTTCATCTTTGACACCCTGTATCTCTGTCTTTATCAACTTTTGGTATAAGGTAAATGTAGCTAAATCACATAATTTTTATTAAAAAAATCCACCATTGCTCTGTGTACCATTACTTATGGTCCACCCTGTATATCTGGAAATTTTGAAATTTTTGTAAAGAGAAAAATTGCAAAAAATTCAAATTTTAACTTGTTTCTTAAAATTTCAATAGTGGATATTTTCTGTCACAGTGGGATAGGAGGGGAGGGGCTTGTCCCTCACTCTCGTTAAAAAATAAATGCAGAGGCAAGAAATTTCGAGTCATTTTCTTGAAATTTCGATTTTTTCCTTAAATTCTGCTCAAAATTCGCCCTTTTTTTTTCCCTGGGAAATTTTGAATTTTCACTAAATTTAGACTTTTTTCTCAAAATTTCGATCCCTTTTTCAAAATGCCGATCTTTTCCCCGAAATGTTGATTTTTTTTCAAAACTAGTTTAGGTTTTCGAAACATTCATTTTTATCTCGAAAATCGATTTTTCCCCGAAATTTCGATTCTTTTCAAATCTTTAAAAAAGGTCAGATTTTTATATTAAATTGGATTTTCTGAAAACTTTATCCCAAAACTGTTTTTTTATTGTCATTTGTCTTTTTCTATATTAGACTTTATACTCAATTTTTTTCCTCTCAAAATTGGACTGTATTGAAAATTTTGAATATTTTTTAGAAATTTCGGCTTTTTTTTTAATTTTTCGAAATTTCAGCCTGGTTTTCAAAATTTGTCTTATTCTCAGGGTTTCAAATTTAGCTTTTTTATCCAACATTTAACTTTTTCCTAAAATTCGTTTATTTTTCTAAAATTTTGAAAAAAATATAGAAATTTTGACAATAGTATTTTTACGCAATTTAGAGAAAAATATTTCTTGTCAATTTCGAGATTGTTAAAATTTGAATCAAAATAAAAATTGTCAAGGAAATATTTTTGAAAACTCGTTTTCAATTCTCCAAATGCGGTTTATTCTGGAAACTGCGACTTTTACCACAACATTTTCTGAGTACAGTCGACTCCCGCTAAACTTGCGCCCGTTAAACTTGTCAGGACACTATCGCTCGGATATTCCCCCACTCTAATTTTTGAACAACGAATTGGACTTCAGAGTTTTAGCGCCACTTTTGAATAACTCAACCGCGCAAGGAGCAATAGAACATATATATTTTTCGATAATGGCAGGGATTACGGGGAGTAGCAACTTTAATGGCCGATCCAGTACGGTGAGCGCAACTTTAGCGGGAGTCTACTGTCTACTGGGGGTCCCAGTGAAAAAGTCAACATTCGCATTCACGAACGTTGAAAATGAACATTTGCATTCGCATTAACATTCGCGAATGTGGGAAAACCAAGATTCGTTACATCCCTATCACACTCTATTGCTTCGTATATACCCCCCTAAAACAATATACATTACATTTTGCTCTTAGTCCCCCCCCATGACAAATTAAGTGAAAATAAGCGAATTTAAAATATTGACATTTCCTCAAAGTTTCGACAAAAGTTTTTAAATTGAGGGAATTTTCAAAACTTTAACTTTAATCTTTTAAAATTCCTCTTTTACGCTTGTAATGTTTATTATTATCGAAATTTCAGCACCAAAGTTGAACTTTTGAAAAAATCTCTAAAATTAAAAACGCTTCAGGATAATTTAGATAGTGAATTTGAAATTGTATTTAAAAAAGTAATTATAAAATTTTTGAGTTGAAGTTTCGGTTTCGAAAAACAAAATCCAAGATTAAAGACATTTGTGAAAACAAGGCTTTCTTAAATTTTAATACCAAAATCCAGATTTTTTTTAACCTTCTGACCCACTGGACTTTGACAATACAATATTTTAAGTGGTTCTATGAATCTCCGCAATCCTCTCACAAAACTTACAAAGGAGTAAAGAAAAATATACGAGGATTAGAAAATGAAGACTGGCTTTTTGACCCAATGTTCCTTAAAAATATATGGTGGAACATTTCCAATTATTACAGTCGAATCCCTTTATAACGAGACCGGTTATAATGAGAAATCAACTATAACAAGCAAATTGCTTAAACCCTTATTTTCCCAGTTCAATCGTTAAGAAATAGTTCCCTCTATAACGAGCGATTTTTCTTTCATTATCGGGCAAATCAGGGGTTTAGATCTATTATCTCGAAATTCGATAAAAAATTTTTATTACACGTGTTCATCGAGTTTTGTTGTTTTGGCTATCCAATTACCCATTTTTCTGTAAAATTTTTCTGTGTAGATATATTTTATGTATATGTATTATATACTTATTATATCAGGTAAAATTTATTTGTGTTGAAGTTTTTTTATATGTATTAGGTACATGTGTACATTTACTGCATAAAATTTGAATTTGCCCGTTTTTTATTATACTGAGGTTCTTTACATCAGTAATAGTAATATGAAAAACTTAATGGCGACTTTCATTGAAATTATGTGTGCTCTCCCCTCTTCTAGGTGTTAAAAACAATAATAATAATTTATCATGTTTGATATTTAACTTATATCTATATATACATACTTGTTTCGGAAGGATTCTCTATTCTTCAGTTGACGAAATTTGGTGTTGTGTAGTTACGTTGTATGTTTCTAGAAAAAGAAGCAGAAAAACAATAAATACCTTCTTGTCACATTTTGGTTTTACTGTATACTTATTTCTGGGAGAATACTCTCTTCTTCAGTACAAGCAGCCACAATGCAAAATCGAAATTTCAAGACTAAATTGAAACAAAAGTCTCAACCTCAAGGTTAGATTCGAAAATGCTGGAAAAAATAAAAATTAGGTTAAAATCGTAACTTTTTGAAAACAAGACGAAATTTCAACAAAAATATTTAAATTTATAAAAACAATTTTGAAAAAATCGGATTTAATCGCAAAATATTAAGAAAAATGTTTAATATTAGAGAAAAATTTCATTTCTATAAAAAATAATTTACGTTAAAAAGTTAGAGGAAGAAGTTAAATATAAGCAGAAAGGTCGAAATTTCGAAATGTCAAAATTTCAAATAAGAATTCGACAAAAATATTTCTCAACATTTCCAAAAAATATTCAACACTTCAAGATTAACATTTTAGTAAAAAAATGAGTATTTGTACAAAATGCCGAATTGAAAGTAGAAATATTAAAAAAAAGAAACTAAACTTAAAATTTTCAAAAAAATTAATTTCGAAAAATTCTGAAAATAAGCCATAATTTATGTAAAAACTTTTTTTATTGGTATTTTAAGTTTCTGCTCGAAAAAAATGGATATTTAGGAAAACGCAATTTAGGAAAAAATAACTTCGGGCAAATATTGGACTCTTTGGCAAAAAATATTAATTATTTATTTTTTCATTGAGTTTTTCTTGGTTTATTTCAAAAAATATCCAAATTGTTGAAAAAATAAATCTATTGATATTTTTAAGTTGAAATGTTTCGAAATGGCTGAAGAAATAGTTAATGAAAACTAAGCAATATCTAACGAAATTTTAAGTAAATGGCATAATTTTCAGAAAAAAGCAAATATGCAACTTTCAATTGAGATAATTTCTAAAAAAAAGACCAACTGAAATAAACATTTTTTATCGATGTTTTTGATTTAAACCCGAAAACACTCGAAATCGTCTAACTTTCAGGAAAAGAGTCGACATTTGGATAAGTCGAAATTTAGAGAATAAAGCTGAAATTTGAAAAAAAAAAGTCAAAATTCTACATTTTTGTTTACAAATTTTGATTTTGTTCGAGAAAAAAGTTAACATTCCTCGAATTTTGACATTTTTGGAAAAAGTCGAAATTTAGATAATAAAACTGTTTTAAAAAATGTTATAATTATACAAATTTTGATATTTCTCACAATACTTGATGATTTTCAAGATTTCAATAAACTTTTGCAAATTTTGATTTTGGAAATTTCAGATTTATTCTCTTAAAAAAAATAGTTTATTTGAGCCATCCAAGACACGGTCTTCCTAAATTTTTAATGCGAGACGATTTTTTTGAGTTAGTTATAAGAACTTTTGACAAATTCATTGACTGATGTATTTCGGAATAAGGAATAAATAATATTCTTGTGGTCTCTAAAAATAATGACGTACATTTTTAACAACTAGTTGAGGTCATTTAGTGACAACGATCGTCCTGGACGTTTTCATAACTTTCATTCATATCGAGTGTTCAACTGAAGAAATCATCAAGTTGGCTGTGGCTTTTTGTTAGAAGAGGACGTATCGAAAAAGGAATGTGATTACTTATTGATTGTTTTGGTTGATCTGTCAAGTGTCACTTTGACAAAGAGGTTAAAATTTTCTAAGGCAAAAGAAAAGAGAAAGTTATTTTCTCTGACGAAATATAATTTTTTCTGATGAGATACACAAACAGTGACTCGTTTTAAGGTCTTCAAGTAATATTAGACTAAATCATTGGATTTTCCATCAGTAGTTTATTACGATAGTACTTCAAATGTATTAAAACCTTGCAGTTGTCAGTATAGTTTATTTGCGACAAGAACGTAAGAAATGTTCTCAGCCAATTTGATGACTTTTGAACTGAACACCCGATATACGAAAAGATAACTTGACAAAGACAATATCAGGTTATCTTCTGATACGAATTTTGATATCTTCAACACTCCAACAGTTTAAGCTTTAAATAGAGGCAAAGTAATTTTGTAAATGTATTATCAAGTTTAAAAAATTAATGTTTCACACCTTGCATTTTGGATATTTCCCCAATACTGTCAAAATATATGTAAGCAGCATAACATATATACGTAAATTGAGAGGAAAGAATTACTTCAACTAGAATTAATTGCTAAAATATACTACCACTAAACAATTGCGTAAAGAAAAAAATCGTTTTGAAAATCTTCGTATTCTTCTCAAAATTCCAATATGCTCCACATCTTTGAGTAAACAGGAAACTTAGTTGAATTAACACTCCACATATTTACTGTTAAGAAAAAAATGGAAATCAAACATTTTATGAAAAACTATGGACATACTTCATTACTCTTTTTATAAACGTCTAAGTCTAAGCCGTCTAAGTAAGCGTCTAATTCTCCTTATTTGATTGGCGAACGAATAAAAGCACGCTTAAATAACTCCGCCAATGGCGTATAAGGTTTTTGGCGCCATATTCGATTTTTAAATTTTTCAAATCTTAGTATATCACGAACTATCGCTCGTACAAAAAAGTACAGGTAAGTTTTTTGAGAATCGTTATTATGTATTAAACGTATTTGCGATAATATTCACTCTTTAAAAGATATTTGTGACAAAAACCGATTTTTATGACTTTCAACTATAAATAAATTGTCAGCATAGTTAAATTCGATTGGAAAATAAAGCCCAAGAACATATTTTATATTTTAGTGAGTTTCATCAAAATCGGTTTAGCCGTTTCCTAGCTTAACCAGGATAGACAGACAAATGAACAGATAGACAAATAAAAATAGCAAAAACATATGTATGGGTTTTTATCAGTGGCGGTCCTAGATCTTCATCAGGTTGTATTATTCGACTCTTTACTATGATTTTTGGTGACAAAAAAAATGGTCCTGAACATAATATTTTAATATGACAGTTTGGTTTGTTTTGACGACCAAAAAAAACCCTCTTGCTATAACAAATTTTGACAACTAACAAAAGTTTCCTCATTACTACAATTTATCATCCATATCATCCTTTACTTTCTATCGCCGCTTTTTTTGACCATTTAAGCGCCCCTTTGCCACTTGACCGCACAGTCCGCTGTACCCTAGGGCCTGGTTTTTATAACATGTAAAATACGATATTTTGAAATCACATACAGATAATTCAATTTTATTAATACAAATTTCGAGTTTTTTTCTTAATAGTCAAACCTCCCTATAGCGAAGTCCTAAATCCTACAAAAAAATTGTTATAGAGAGGTTTTCATTGTAGGGAGGTAACATTAAAAATACAGAAATCATATGTAAAAGTTCATATGCTTGCAGGGATTCAAACCTTTTGACGATTTGGCGATGTCCTTTTTTATAAACCCTTATTTTAACGCTACTGATCAATTGAGCTTTGTCGCTGAGCATTAAAGCATTTTCTTTGACATTTTTTTTGCAATTTTACACTTCTTACTCTTCTGGCACAAGAAATCAGCTTTTTGTGTAAACAGGCAAACAATGCCATTAGCATGGGATATCCCAAAAATTAAGAACTTTCTCTTAACCGAATTTAAAGTTAATTAAACCTTGGAACGTTATTAGTATGGGTATCTCAAAAACGGAACGGAAGCATTTAAAAAATAATTAAGCCTTGGAAAATCTTGGTTCAAAAATTCCCTCTATGGAGGTATTGCATTCTTTAAATGGAGGTAATTTTATGTGTAAATTTACTTAAAGTGCTGCGTTCCGTGAAAAAGTTCGTTATATAGAAGAATTCGGTATATGGAGGTTAATTGTAGGGAGGTTTGACTGTATCAAGCTTACCCTTTTAAATTTTGATCTTTTACCCAAAACTTTGATGCTGATCTCGAAATGTTAAGTTTTTTGAGTTTAATTTCGAAAGATTTGTCAAAAATAAAAATGTTGAAATTTTAAGTCTCCAATTGAAATTCTAGGAAAAAATAAAAAATGAATGCGAAAGGTTGAAATTTCAAAAGAAAATTTTCAGAAAAACCTCGAAGGAAATTTGAAACCTTTATAAAAAAGTACGTTATCGATATTTCGAAGTTTAAAATCGAAATTGCAATCAAACAGTTGAAAAATCTAATATAAAGAAAAGTTTCAAAATTTATAAACGAATTACGAGTTTAAATACGAAATTTTTAAAGCAAAAATTGACATTTTTAGATTGTGATAAAAGTTTCAAAAAAAAAATTCGAAACCTTTAACATTTCGAGAGGCCACAATTTCTAAAAAGAACATTTCTAAGAAAAGTTGGAATTGAAGAAGAAAAATGGAACTTGAACACTTAAAATTTTGAGAAGTGGAAAATTAGAGAAGATCTCTAGTTTTAGCAGGAAACATTGATAAAAAAACCAAAATGTCGGTATTAGAATTGAAATTAAAAACAAATTCAAAAATTTCTTTCTGAAATTTTGAGAAAAAGACTGGACTTCGAAATTTCAAAAAGAATTAAAATTTTTATAATTCCGAATTTTGAGTATAGTCTCGCTGGGGCACAAGGTGGTAACTTATGCCACCACAAGTCAGTGACGTGTCCTCCATGGAACTTACACGTACAAAATTACCTATATAGTAAACATTTTTTTTTTATATTGTAGAACCTTTTTTTCGCGCCACGCAACATTTTTTTATACGAACTTTTTTGTCGAATTTTCGAATGCAAACTTGAAAAGTCCAAATTTTTTAAGTTCTATTTTCAACCTAATAAGGTGAAAGCGGCCGCGATAACGAAACAAATGGCACATAAGCGTTCCAGACATTTCGGGAACGATAAGCCTTCTCTGCCGAAAAGTTCTAGAAGCCGGGGGCCAAAACTATAAAAGGCGGTCAGCTTTCCCTCGAGTCGTCAGTTAGAAGTCAGTGTAGTTAGTGGGTTAGCATTTAGTAAATAAGTAGTGAGTTACTGTTCAGTTGAAGTGTGCCGAGTTAATTTGGTAATAAAGTGGTGTAATTCACACGTGGTAATCTATTTGAACCGATAAGCCCGTAACAATATGAATATTTTAGGAGTTAGCACTACTAGTTCGTGCAACGCAGTAATTGCGGTTAGAATCAAACACTTTCAGGCGATCCAAGGCAGCTCATTAACATCTTATTGCGAATAAATGCTTTTTATCTGAGACATTATCACGCCAGTTGCATAAATATTTGGATTGATTGTCAAAAAAAGCGTGTATATCTGAAAATATACATTTTTTTTTTCAATCATAATACAAGAAAATTTGAAAAAAAAATTAAATTCATATCCCAGTACAATAAAAATAATGTAATTTGGTCTATTAACTGTTCACAGTAGTAATCGGTACGGAACACTAATTGTGCGAGCCCAACTCGCTCTTTGTTGAATTTTTTTATGAAAAGCTGATTTAAATTTGAAAATTCGGATTTTTGTTTTAATGAATTTCAAGCAATTTCTCAAATTTTCTACTTTTTTCTCAAAGCATTTGTTTAAACTTTACATTTTTAAAAATTATATTTGTTTCCACAAGTTAAACTTCAGAATCCAAAGTTCGAGTTAAATCTTGAATTCGTTTTATAAAACTTGATTTGTTCCAGAAATTTCAATTTTTTTCATCAATGTTTCGAGTTTGAGCTAGAAATAATAAACTTTGAACATTTTCCCGAATTTTTAAATTTTAGCCCAAACTTTTAGATTTTATTTTCTCTTTAGACTCTTCTTGACTCGAAGTTTTAATGAATTAGTTTTATTTAGCTCTTTCGGAACTCTGTTTGAAAAATATTTACATTTTTTATAAATGGAAATATTCGACCATTTTTTTTAAATTGATGTATCACTGATATTTAAATCCTTAAAACGTCACCTCATGACAGCTGCCAAAAATAGGTTAGTTGTTTATTTTACATAGAAAACGAAAAACAAAAATTAAAATATGGAGGGCCAAAATTAGGTGATGAAATGAAAGATTTCAAGATAAAATAAAATAAATAAATAAACATATTTTTTTGAATGTTATTTTGTTTTAATCTGGCAGTTGTCGATAATTTAATTGGTTGAGCAGTACTAATTTTATTAATTTAGCTGGAGTATATCATGTGTTAGCGCCGTATGCAGTAAGAATATTACTGTTTCCGATAATGTGGCAACATTGAACCCTAATGTTATGACCGAAGTAGTCCGGTATTATTCTTTTTGCTCGGTAAGGCTGTGCTCGGCCCCGGGTTGGTAATTTGGTAACCTCTCTTAGAGGGGATGCATATTTTATATTGAGTTTCCTATGACAATTGTGACCCATTCTAACGTCCGTATCAAATATGAAACATATGGCACGTGAATATTCTTATTTAACAGTAGCATACGCAGCATATTAAAAAAAAGTTTAAACTACTTGTGGGGTTATCATTACTCTAGTTACTCGTTTGTTAGTTTACGATTAGTACGGTTTTTTAATACAATAGGTTTAATTATAAACATAAAATTTAATGCTATCGTGGATAAAATTGACTTTATTACTCTTGTGGTTTTATAACTTCGACAATAAATTTGTTTTTTATTTTAATAAATTAAGAAACGTTTTCCCTTCGTATTTTTTAGTAACACCTGAGCTGAAGGTATGTTAAATAAAAAACAGAGGACACTTCTAATAGTGATAATTAAAGTGAACGTTGCGTGAAAATAAAAAACTATTCATTTCGTAATGTCAAAATTTGATAACATTTTAAAGAACAATTCTTTTTTTCTGAAATTTGTTGCTCAGGAGAATATTTTAATCGAATATTTCTTAGTCTGTCTTCTCCACCAGTTTACATATAAAATAATTAAACGAGAAGATTTTAAGAAATGTCATTAAATCTCCAGAGTGGTGCAGAGGTAGAGAAATCGACTAGTAGTTCACACTATCGTTTTTTGGTAACGCAAAACCAGGCGTTTGTCCCCTATATTTAGTCGCTTCGTGCCCCTAAGGCAGTTTTCACTTCAAAAATCAACTTTATCGAAAAATTCCAAACTTTGATTCAAAGTGAAAATTATGAAGAAAATCCAAATTTATTAAAAAAAGAAAAAATTCAAAATTTCTACGTTAGCCTCCAAATTTTAGACTTTTAGTCCTTTTAATTTATGAACAAAAATCTGACTTTAATCCTGAAATTTTTATAACTGTTTTTCTTGAAATTTCGATTTTGAAATTGAACTTTGTCAAAGTTCAAATTTACTAAAAACTAGTTGACCCCCGCAATTGTCTGCACAAGTTCAAAGAATGTCATACTTCAAAATAAAATAATTTTTCATTTGATTTTGATAGAATAATAGATTAAAGTTTAGCGCTGCTTATTCTAGTACCCACTGGAATTGTAGGTGGCAGGCACTATTAAAACAGCCATAAACATTATGGATTGGTTTCCCTTTTCTGTGTTCTGTATTATAACTTTAAATTAAATTGTTAGCACAATTATTAGAAGTGAACAGTTGAGTTTTACTGGAATAAAAATTGTCTAACAGATATTCCTAAAATATACTCCCAAGTTGCCTTAAAATCGATTTAGCAGTTTCCAAGATTAGCTGGGACAAAGGATCAGTCGACAGACAGACAGACAGACAGACAGACAGACAGACAGACAGACAGACAGACAGACAGACAGACAGACAGACAGACAGACAGACAGACAGACAGACAGACAGACAGACAGACAGACAGGCAGCAGGCAGGCAGGCAGGCAGGCAGGCAGGCAGGCAGGCAGGCAGGCAGGCAGGCAGGCAGGCAGGCAGGCAGGCAGGCAGGCAGGCAGGCAGGCAGGCAGGCAGGCAGGCAGGCAGGCAGGCAGGCAGGCAGGCAGGCAGGCAGGCAGGCAGGCAGGCAGGCAGGCAGGCAGGCAGGCAGGCAGGCAGGCAGGCAGGCAGGCAGGCAGGCAGGCAGGCAGGCAGGCAGGCAGGCAGGCAGGCAGGCAGGCAGGCAGGCAGGCAGGCAGGCAGGCAGGCAGGCAGGCAGGCAGGCAGGCAGGCAGGCAGGCAGGCAGGCAGGCAGGCAGGCAGGCAGGCAGGCAGGCAGGCAGGCAGGCAGGCAGGCAGGCAGGCAGGCAGGCAGGCAGGCAGGCAGGCAGGCAGGCAGGCAGGCAGGCAGGCAGGCAGGCAGGCAGGCAGGCAGGCAGGCAGGCAGGCAGGCAGGCAGGCAGGCAGGCAGGCAGGCAGGCAGGCAGGCAGGCAGGCAGGCAGGCAGGCAGGCAGGCAGGCAGGCAGGCAGGCAGGCAGGCAGGCAGGCAGGCAGGCAGGCAGGCAGGCAGGCAGGCAGGCAGGCAGGCAGGCAGGCAGGCAGGCAGGCAGGCAGGCAGGCAGGCAGGCAGGCAGGCAGGCAGGCAGGCAGGCAGGCAGGCAGGCAGGCAGGCAGGCAGGCAGGCAGGCAGGCAGGCAGGCAGGCAGGCAGGCAGGCAGGCAGGCAGGCAGGCAGGCAGGCAGGCAGGCAGGCAGGCAGGCAGGCAGGCAGGCAGGCAGGCAGGCAGGCAGGCAGGCAGGCAGGCAGGCAGGCAGGCAGGCAGGCAGGCAGGCAGGCAGGCAGGCAGGCAGGCAGGCAGGCAGGCAGGCAGGCAGGCAGGCAGACAGACAAACAAAATTCTTATAATTTCTACTTAATCTCGATTTTTAGAAGTTATAAATTTGTAAATAAAAGGTCGAATTTTCGATTTTTTTTTCAAAGTTCTGACCTTTTTAACAAGAAAATTTGTATGTTTTTAAGTTCAAGTTTTTCTTGAAATTTCGGTACTGAACTTGCGTATTTAAACTCGTATTTCATTGTTGTAATCCTTTAGTTTCTCCCTAGATTTCAATGTTTTTTCAAAACACGTTTGAAATTTCTGTAATCAGAAATTGGAGATTTAAATTATTAAATAAATAATGAAAATAAATAAATAAAACAATGAATATTAAAGTTGAAATTTCGACAAAAGAATTGAAATTTTCGAATTTTAAAGTTTTCAAATAATTTTGGTCTTTTCCTCGAATTCTTCACTTATATATTAAAATTGTTTTTCCCGAAATTTCCCGAAGTTTCATAAGAAATATCTTGTTTAAAAATCGAAACTTCAACAAAAGTTGGAATATCTCAGTTTAATGTAGAGATTTCGAGATTAAAAATGAAAACTCTAGAAGAAACTTGAAATTTTCAGAATTTTTTTTGTATAAATTACATATTTTTCAAACTATTCTAGGCTTTTTTTTTAGAAATGTTGGCTCTTATTTTAATATTTCGTTATTGAATCCAAAGTTTCCATTTTTTTCCTGAAAATTTTGCCCTTTTTCTCTTTATTTTATATTTCGTTATTAAATCCAAAGTTTCCATTTTTTTTCTGAACATTTCGACTTTTTTCTCCAAATTTTGTGTTAGAACGAAGTTTTTGTAATTTTTCCAACAATTGAAGTTTTTTCTCAAAATCGCCGGTTTAGATTGAAATTTCGACAATATTTTTCTTAAAATTTCGATCTTTATTATCGAAATTTTAAGGTAAATGTCAAATCCATTTCATACACATTAAATTTTTCTCTTTTTTTCAAACTCTGAGTGACATTTAGATCGCAGCAGGTTTTGTAACTGTGAAATATAATTAAAATATTGGGATACCAAGATCAGCTTGGAGTGAATTGCGTTTGAAAGTTTAGTGGCTTCGTTCGGACTATCCTTACGATTTGATATTAGTTGTGCCACCCCATGTTGTTCCACTTGGCGGGTGCCACAACTATAAAGGGCTTGCACACCTGGCAGCTACCCTCTTTAGACAAACGGGGCTCACATATCATCCCAGTTATCTGAAAAATCATCTGTACGTACTTATTACAAGTTTTACTGTCTTGTACGTAACTTTTATCAGCAAAAGACGAATTAGTTCACAGCATTCTATTAATGAAGTCACTCATTAACACAGCTTTTGCTGTTTACAGCTATCGCGGCAGGGGGAAGTTCAATTACCTACCTCAAACAGCTGCATCCCCTGCTTTGTTCTCGCATAACAAAAAGGAATTATACAATACGATTCTGTTTTTTAACGTTCTGAGTTTCATCAACCACTGTTTACGAATTTAGGAATGTTGATTTTAAAATTTAGTATGGGCAGTTGCTTGAACCCTACGCCAACACGATATTTGCATTCAAAAGTTTGACAGCGTAAAAGTTTTGTATAGTTTATAACTCTTTAGTGAGACTTTAAACTATGCTTTAACTGATATCAATTTGCATGCCTTGTTCTCTAAACTTACATTAATTTGTCTTTTTTTTTCGTAACTTAACCTAAAATATCTTCGAAAATCTTAAAATATTGTGACCATCCGTACTCTTTTTAAGAGAACTGTCCTCTATCACACGTTTCTTGCTCCTTTTTTCTCTAGAAATGTAAAGATATTATCTTTTTTTCGTTTTGCTGTATATTTTGCTGAATCATAAAAAATTTTTAGTTCCATCACCGTACAACGCGACGTACTGACCGATGCAAGTAAATTAACATTGTAACGAAATTGACAAATTAAATAGAAATGTATTAAAAATGTTTATGTAATAACTTACCAGTTGTAATTACAATATTATATTCAACACAAAGACTCAACACAATATTTACTAAATTATGTTATAAACTTTGTATGTATATTTTTGGATTAATGTTGCCACGTGATCAAATTAAAAGTTTTATACCAACTTAAAAAAAATGAACCAAATAGTCCTAAAATGTGCCAAATGAAAATCGCTAATATTTTTTGGGCGAAACGTTTAAAATATAAAACATTAGTTGTTTGTTTTTTGCAATTTAAGCATGAATTTGTGACTGTTTTCATAAAACTCTAATTTGAAGATCAAATTTTCGACATTAAACATCCAATTTAAAAAGGTAAAAGGAACTCACAGCAAACTCAATAATTTGACTTTTATACCAAAAATTAGAATTTTCAGCCTAAATTTATTATCGACATTTCTCAAAATTTTGAGTTTTATAATAAGATTTCTTCTAAAATTTCAAATTCTCGCAGTTAACCTCAAAATTGCGAAAAGTAAGCATTGGCGTGGTTAGGTATTACCTTGTAGGTAACCAAGGGCTTCAGTGCAGAAGAAAATTTGGGACAAGATCTAAACTAGTTCGATTTTATCAAATAAAAAATAATAAAGCCATATAACTTAAAGACGCAAAGCTGCTTAAAAAAATCATAGATTCAGCTAAAAATCTGAATATTTTGAATGAAAAAGTTCAAAATTTCGATTGACCACCTTCTAGATTTACGCTTTTAGAGTGAAAACCTATGAAATTACAAAAATTTTACTGGAAAACTTTTATATTTCTACAACAAAAAACATAAAAAATTGACTGAAAAATGTTATCAGGAACTGACAGCTTTTTACCAAAAATTGAAATATAAAACTTGTCCCCTGAAACCAAGAAAGATTGAAAAACACAACAAAGGTTGCTCTAACGCGTTTTGACAGCCAAGCTATCATCTTTAGAGAGATACTCAGTATCTCAGTATTTAAGTATCTCTTCTCTGAAGATGATAGCTTGGCGGTCGAAACGCGTTAGAGCAACCTTTGTTGTGTTTTTTTAATCTTTCTTGGTTTCAGGGGACAAGTTTTGTATTTCAATTTATGAAGATAACCAAGGAACAATCCGTTCCACCAAAAAAAAAAGCTTTTTACCAGTAATTCCGTAAATAAAATTCACGGAACATATTAAGCTTGAAATTTATAAAAAAATCGAATTCTCAAGTTTGATTTCAAGGTTACTGCATAATTTTACAAAAGAATACTTAAAAATCTCGACAATTTTTATAAAACAAATAGATTTCGAGTACCAACATTTCAATTTAAATTCATAATTGGAAGAAGTCGATTGGGTTTAAGTCGAAACTTTCAAGAAACAAGGCAGTATTTCTAGGAAATGTCTATATTTTCAGTTTCTAAGTCGACAGTAAAAACACACCTGTAAAAATATATATTTGCTAGATCGTAAAAATTTCGAAAAACAACCTAAAGATTTATACAAAAAAAGCTTTAACTGTAGGATAATCTTCGAATTAATATCGTAATTTTGAGTTTTAAATCGAAATTTTTCTGGAAATTTTAATGTTAAACTCAATATTTTGAGATCGATTAAAAATTTGGTTAAAAACTAAAAATTTAAATTACATTTTTTTATAATTTCTTTCAAATTTTGATCATCCACTTAATCTTGAAATCGATTTAAAAAATTCTCGTATTTCCCAGTTTACAAACAAGCTAAATTAAAAATGTTAACGTAAATTGGCAAATTTTAAGAAAAATTCGAAATAAATAAAAATAAATTTACGAAATTTCGAAGAAAATTAGAAAATTATAAAAGAAATTTCACAATTGTATTTGCTTGTCTACCAACTTTAAGCTTAAGCTCGAAATTTGGACAAAAATTTGACATTTTTGTTGACTGAAATTTTGGAGAAAGTTGTTTCGAGATGAAAGTCGAACTTTTGTAAAAATTTTTCCTAGCTTTACAGTCTGTCTGTATCTTTAGATTTTTTTAAATTTGATTTTCTGTAGGCATTCTGAATTTTTTTCTCAAATAATAAATAAATACTTAAAAATACTGAATTTACATTCACAATTTTAAGAAGAAAATCACAGCTTTAAATAAATAATCACTATTTATGGAAAGAATGATAAGTTCAAATTTCCTACTATAGTTTCGAAATGTTCTTTTTAAATTAAGTATTTCACGTTTTTCTCCAAATTTCGTGAGATTTTGTTAATGAATATCGTTTTGCTTTTTGAATTAGAGCTTTTTTTAAGAAGATATTAAAATAAATAAAACAAATCCAAGTCTTAACACAAAATTTCGAATAAAACTAGAAATTTATAGGAGATCTATTTTCGTATTTAAAAATTTTGAGTTCTCGGGTAAAATTAAAAAAAAAAACTCAGATAAAGATCTAAAATTGCAATTTACGGAAAAATCAAAATTTTTAGATGCAAATCGAAATATTGATAACTATTTTCAATAACTTTAACCCTTCCTTTGAGTTGACATTTAGACTTGTTTTAAATTTTGTTTTTTATCTCTAAGTTTAGACTTTACTTTTTTTCTTCAAATTTTAATTAAAAAATAAATAAATAAACGTGCTAAATTTTGGAACTTTAAATTTAAGTATTTCATATTTTTCTAAAAATTTCATGTACTTCTGTTCCGGTTTTCGTCCTATTTCTGGAAACTAGTCTTTTCCGAGAAAAAATCCAAATTTATAAATACAACTGTAAGCCTGAATATAAAATTTTGAAAAAACTAGTAAATAAAAATAAATTCCCCAAAATTTTCGTATTTAAAAATTTTATGTTTAAACCTGGACTTCTGGAAAAAATTGGAATATTCGATTTTTTAGACTGAAACTTGAGTTTTTGTTAAATGTAAAGTTTCCTAAATGTTTAAAGTCAATATTAACATTTTTTGAATAATTTTAAACTTTCACTCAAAATTTAGAGCTTTTTAATTTCGGAATACGAAATTGGTCCTTTGGGAGAAAATACTTAAACAAATTCAACTCTAAACATGAAATTGGAGAAATACTAGAACTTTTTATAGGAAATTTATTTTTGTGCATAAAAATCTCGAATAATAATTCAAAATTTTTACAGTAGAAATATTTCGAATTAAACTTGAGATTTTTTTTCTAAAAAAAGTTGAATTCTTTCATAAAATTATTTCGACCTTTATTAAAATTTACACATTTTGGAAGATTAAACCATATGCACTATAATTATACTATACTTTGAAATGTTTTTGGACAAATAAGAAAATATCGGTAAATTTACAAGCCTTATTTCCAGTCATTTACCCGCTCTTAGCCGATTGGCAGTTAACTTGATACCAATAAGTCAAGTTAATTGAAGGACATTAAAACTCGTTCGTGGCGACTGAGATTTTAGATCGTCACTGTAACTATTGTCTTTTCCTCAAGACGACACACTTCTAGAGAAAGTATTGGTTCTAACGTTTATGTTCTGAAATTTTACTGCAGGAAGCCCGGAACACCATTGAAAATTGGTGTTCAAAATAAGGGTTAAGTGTAAACCCAAATAAAACAATAATAATTCCTTTCACAAAGAGAAGGAAGCTATAAATCTAACAACTCCTACTATGAATGGAGTTCAACTTAACTTCTCAAGTGGGACTAAATCTCTAGGAATAGTCCTAGACCAAAAACTCACCTGGAATCCTCATTTGACTCGAATAATCAAGCGAGCCACGACAGCGTTCTTAGCGTGTCGCAGATTATTTAGCAAAACCTGGGGCCTGAAACCGAAAATGATCTACTGGTCATATGGGATGATAATTACACTTCTGATCACATACGCTTCTTTGGTATGGTGGCCAAAAATAACGAAAAAGACAGCACAAAACCAACTCAACATAGTTAAAAGGTAAGCATGTTTGGGTATAACAGACGAAATGAACACCTGCCCAACAGCAGCAATTGAGGTAATGCTAGGTCTAACTCCTCTCCGCCTTTTAATGAAGAGGGGGGTGATCAAAGGACCCTCAAGATTAATGCAATTAAAACAATTTAAAGAAGGAGACTTCGCCGGTCACATGGGAATCCTCAAGGAATGTTGCCCTGTGATTTTAGCAAAATCGGATTATTATATGCAACCCAGGTACGAATTTGATCATTTCTTTGAAGTGGACTTAAATAGCCACACTGACGCTCAATCAGTACCTGAAGAAAAACACAAATTATCCATCTGGTTTACAGATGGACCAAGGACAGCACATGGGACTGGAGTGGGAATTTATGGCCCTAACTATAGGTTCTCTAAAGCTTTAGGAAAAAACCCAACTGTCTTTAAACTGAAATACATGCAGTAGACCTCTGCGCCTATGAGTGTCGTCGAAGAAACCTGAAAGGAACAAAGATCTTTATTAAATCTGACCCTCAAGCGGCTATAAAGGCTCTCAGCAGCTGCATTGTCAAATCCAAATTAGCTTGGGGCTGTCAACAAACTCTAAAGCAACTGGCTAAACACAACAGGATCTACCTTAAGTGGGTGCCAGGGCCCAAAGGAATACAAGGGAATGAAGCTACGGACAAACTCTCTAGAGAAGGATCTGCATCGTCGTTTCTTGAACATGAACCGGCTTTTCGTTTTTCTTAAAGTCAAATCAACAATGAAGTCAAAAAATGGAAGACAAAGTCAAGAATTTCCCACTGGAGATCATATCCAGGACTACGACAGGTGAAAAGATTCTTTATCTGGAACGCTTGAAAAGACAAAGGTTTACTTGCAACTCAGCAAATCCGAATTGAGAATACTAACCGGCCTTTTAACAGGACATTGCCCTATGAAGTACCACTTCAAGAAAGTGAGTCAGGCTCAAACAGACCTATGTCGCTTTTGCGCAGAATCTGCGGAGATTGCAGAACATGTGCTATGCAAGTGTGATGCGCTTGCACGCAAAATGCACGTCCAACTGGGATGGGCGACCTTAGGCCCCTCAGATGTGGAAAAACTCAATCCCAGGTCCATAATAAACTTTTACAAGAGTTTGAACCTGGGAACTATATAGATCAGGGTATGCACAAAAGGTCTCCTTAGGTCGAGGTGCGGGGTGGACGAAAAGAAACACAAAACTACCCATATATGTATAATCTAATCTAATGTTCTGAAGTTGACAAACATTTTAATTAGTGGTTTACTGGCCAGAAGCTGAGGCCCTCGTAACTTGAGGATCCCGGTGAAAGCATCGCCTAGTCCTTCGATAGTTACGCCACTAAAAGTTGGTCAACAATTCGTCTTTAAACTCAAAATTTCTACATTTTTTTCTTATTAATGACACTTCTCAGTTTTAAGCAAATCATTGAAATTTCGAAACTGAAGTTTTGAGAAGGAAGTTAAAATTGTGATTCCAAAGGCGAAATTATGGGCAACAAACAAAAAACTTTAAATCAATTTGTAATTTAGCAAAATTTAAAAATACTCGAAATTTCTGGACATTCTAGATAAACTTAAAATTTTTATAAGAGAGAAGGTGAAAAAAAATTTAAACTTGTAAATGTGAAATTTGAATTTAAAAATTTAAATATCAACTCAACGTTTCAACTTTAACCACAAAATTTTGGAATAAAAAGTCAAAATTTTAAGAGTTTTTAAAATTTTCGAAAAATAGGAACTAGAAACAGAAATTTATAAAAATAGGTGAACTTTGAAACCGAAAGCTCGACATTTTTATTTTCAACAGGAAATTTTAAAATAAAAGATCGAAATTTCAAGTTTATAATAAAAAGTGTTTAATTAAAGTCTAATTATTTGGGAAAAAGGTCAGATTTCGAGTTGAATGTCGTTAGATTAGAGTAGAAGAATCGAAATTACGAGTGAAGAGTAAAATGTTCAGTTGTAAAGTTAAAATTTAATAAGGCAAGGTCGAAATTTTACGAAACGCAATAAATATTTTAGTTGTGAACTGGCAATTTAAATAAAATTACGAAATTTAAGAAAAAGCCATAAAAAAATCTTCCAAAATTTTGGAAGTTGGATAAATAAAACGAGAATCAAAATGTTGATCTAAGACAAAAAATTTTTCTATAAATAAAGTCTAACTTTTGAGTTTAAAGTTAAAATTTTAAAAAAGAAATATGCATATGTATTCAAGCCTCTAGGCAATGCCAGTCACAAGGCCCCTCTTTCCTTTAGGTCTCTAGGTAGGGGTAAGCAGAATTTAGGTCCTATACCGGCAAATTTGGAAACAAAATTCACCAAGGTATTCGACCATATCGGGGAATTTTGCAGTAGCCTTTTTTATAACAAATAAACAGTAAGCAACCAGTACTGTTAAACAAAAGCAGGTTGGCTATACTATACACAATTAAAAAGTTTTAAGTAACTAAGAAGCTTGAGACCAAAGTCCAAAATTTACTCAAAATTTAGTTTAAAGGGTTCAAATTTTCATAAAAATTCAAATTGAGTCTGAAAAATTTCAAATTTAATTTGAAATTCGTTTTTAGGTTTCATTAAAAAGCTTTAAAAAATGAAAATGTAAAGAAAAAGTTTGAATCTACAACTCGAGAAAAATTTTAAAATTATCATTTAAATTAAATTTTGATACGAAATGTAGAAATTAATTTCAACATTTCGGAAAAAATACCAGACATTTTTTGATTAAGGTCGAAATTTTGAGAAACCGTGTTGACGTGTCACAATTTCCAAAAAAAGAGAGTATGGCGCAATGGGTAGGATGATTGCTTCTTGTGGGGTAATTCACAGGTTCAAACTCCGCTGCCGATCACGTATTTTCTAAATTCTATTACCCATCTTACTTATAGCTATATAATACTGTTCACATTTAGAGCATGTTGGTAATGAGAAAGATGGTGATGCCATAAGTTTTCTCCCCTTTAAAAGTCGGTCAGCGCGCCTAAAGCACCGAAATTTCGAGTTTTATGTCGGCATTTAAAAAACTTAAAAACCAGATTTGCATCCAATTGCATTTTAAAAAGAAACTGCATGAAAAAAATAATTCGTAATTGATGTAAAAAAATTGTTAAAACTTCGTATTTATTGTTAAGGTATTTAATTTGATCTAGAAATTTAAATCCAAATATTCGATTTTTTTCTAAATTTTTAAATCTGAAATTTTGATTGAAGTATAAATATTATTAAAATTGTCGAAACTTTGAATTTGAAGTTAGCCAAAATTTTAAATTAAATCTTGAGTTTTAATTTTTTTAATAAGTAAATTTTTTTAGAAATCACAACTCTAATCATAAACTTTACAAAAGAATCTTGAAATTTTAAATTTAAGAGCTTGAAAATTGGTTTTAGCACTAAATTTGGTGGCAAACTTCAAGAAAAACCTTAAATTTATCCGAAAAACTATTAATTTTCGTTTTTTCACTAAAAATTTTGTTTCCAGGGGTTTAAAGTTTCTAGAACAATCCAAATTTCGGTACTGAAATCGAAATAAGACATTTTTTTTAAATCAAATTTTGTATTATTTAAAATTGCACACTTCAACTTAAAATTTAGACTTTTTCAAGAATGTTTAGTTTTTTCTCTTGAAATCTTGAAATTTAAACTTTCTTCTCTTAAAAATAATGAAAATTGCAGCTTAATATTCGGAATTAAAAAAGACAGTAATTGTTCGAAAAAAAACCTTTTTAAAACAAAAGCATTTATTTTTCTCAAGACCGGTAGTGAATTTGAAAAATAATTAATTTTCGAAATTTAACATTTTTTGAAAGATGAAGTTACCAAAGAGCAAGAATTATAAATATTGTAACAAAATGTAGTTAAAAAAATTTATATTAGTAATTGGGTAGGGAACTTTCTGGAAACATTTGATAATGGGAAGCGGACGCGAGAATGAATCATACGGCAGATAAGGGCTCCAGACGTTTCCGCAAACGATAATCTTATCTGAACGAAGATATGTTCTAGAAAACCGGAACAGTATAAATACGTGGTCGTCTTTCCCTCAGTTAGTCAGTCAATTGGTTAGTCAGTTAGTTATTCCAATAGTCAGATAGTTAGATAGTCTGCCAGTTAAAGGAATCATAATCATAAGTGAATCATAATTAGAGTTCCGAAATAAGTTTGGAAATAAAGTGTTCACGAAGCTTTAATTTTTGAACCGACAACACGCAACAATATTTTGTTAGGATCAACATTTTTGAAAACAAGTTTACAGCAAAGGTTTAAAGAGAAAACTCATTCAGCAGCGTTTCAAGAAAAGTAAGAATTTCTAAAGAATTCGTAGATAAACAATAAAAATTTCGATTTTAAAGTTGATGTTAATAAAACTAAAATCAAAACTATTTAATTCATAAATTTTAACTTATTAAGGGGAAACACATTTAGTGAAAAAAATATTTTAAGGGACAAACATTTTCATTAATTATTTGTTGAATTAAAATGATAAACAATCAATGATATATCAAACAAAAAATAAATTTTAAAATTTTTAATAATATGCATGTATTAAATTTTTTAATTTCGCAAAATAATTGACGTGTTGAATTTTGTTTTTCGAAGTAAATATACTTGTTTTAAAAATATAACATTTTGAATATATATTTCTTTTTTTATCCAAAATGTTGACTGAAATTAAATCTGGGTTGTTTAATCTTCAACATTATTTAAATTAATTCAGATATTTTTTATTTTGATATTATTTAATGTGAAGTTTGCTTACAAAATTTTGAATATGACCTTATCTATAATTCTTGCTCTGTGCTTAATGATTTAATTTACTTAATTTTTTTAAAATAGTTTTTAAGAAAAATCGCAATATTGGGAAAAATTCAAAAATTTAATTTTATTGTCTTTTTTCATAATGTAAACACGAAACTAAAATATTATCTTAAATATTTGTCAAACATTGACGGCCGTAAGATAAATTTCCAGTCCGATACGGCAAGGGGAATCCAATTTTGTTTGGTATGTAGAGCCACAGATATTAAAATTTATCTTTTTTTCTATTTATGGACGAAAATTAAGATCTCGTTCAAGAGTGTGATTTATTTGGAAATGACTCTAATAAATTTATAGCTGGTTCTCCTGACAATTTCCTGGTTAGGTGATAGTTTTAATTATGTAGCTGGCGAGGGATAGAGGTGGTAAAATACAAAAGGCATTAAGTACGTAATTTAATAGCATCTACTTCCGTTAGCAATAGATCTACTGCAAAGTTGGCTTCAGACTGAATATCTAACAGTAACTTAAATGTATTGGACGATTTTACACGAAATTCGATAAAAATGAACTGTGCAAGTTAAAAATACCTTTTTTATATCAAAAAGTAACATTAAGAGAATTAATGACATATTTCGATAAACGGAAGTAGAAATATAAATTATAATGTACTTCAATTGTTCAGAAATTTTATATCGCATTAATCTAAAGATAATTACTTAAAGTTGTCATTGATATAGTAATAGCTAATTTAAAATAAATAGTTGGTCAATTTAACTCAAAATATACTGCATATTCGAATGAAATTTTAAAAATATATAACATATGTTGGACGCTTAAGGCGGCAGGAGTTTATTTTTTGTACTTTAAAGTCTTGCTAATGACATAGTATATTTTAAGAACAGTAAAATATGTTACTATAGGACTCTTCAGTCAGTTACCTACGCCTGACACTCGGTTTGTTCATTTATTTTTATCCTTCTGCATAAGGTGTCAGACACTTAAAAATACGCTTAGCCCCACAGTTTTGGTTTAAATAAAAAGTGACTTTTGCACTGAATTTTAATTTCTTTAGCTTAATTTTATTTTATTCGTAGCATGCGCTTTTGTTTTGTTCTAAAAATAGAGGTCGCTGGGTTTTTATACAAAAGAACTTCGGCCATTAAAAGATGATCTTGTGCCAAATTAGTTTTAGAATCTGATGTGCGACATTAACGTTAGTTGAGATAAGGAAAATATGTTTCGCAACACGCGCCAAAGGTTGTTTTTAATTCAACCAACGCAAAGTAATACAGAATTATTGCGGGGGTTATTCGTTGCTTGAAAAATTTTCACATTATTTTTCCTTTTCATGTATCTTTAAATCAGGCTTTAAAAATATAAATATTTCCTGGTGAAATTTCATCGTCTGTACGCAAGGTTATTTGCTTTGGAGGAATTGATAGAAACTTACAAAGAAGCTTTAGCGGCTAGAACGACATTTGAATGCTATTTTGGGAAGGCCGCAAATATTCCAATACAGACAGAGAAGTTTACAGACACATTTCAATTGAATTTTAGCCAATATACAATGCACTATCTAATACTTATTTTGCTTTTCGCATTAGGTTTCGTTTGTTTTTTTCTAAGATTATGAAATCGAGGTGTCGATGAATATATTGCTTCATATCTAATCATTCTGCGTGTAAATTAAGGATACGCTACTGAAATATTTATGTCCTCGTTGCTTTCAGCACCTCACACTCAAGTGCAATAACCCTTCCGTTTTTAGTTATAAAGCGCAACGTTGATTTTGTTTCATGCCAGAATTTTATATTTACGGATTATGAAGTTTTTTTTTGTTATACGACTCAAAATATGGTAAAAAAATATATGAAAACTTTAAAATATCGAAAATTTCCTCATAATGACCAGAAAAATCTTAGGAAACTACTTCTTGATTGTTCCCATTTTTTATGCAATCAAATTAAAATATAATTATATGAATAAAATATTTTATTATTTACATAATTTTTCGTTAATATTTTCAAGGTCCCGTTTTAAAAAAATAGTCAAATTGTTGAAAACATAAATATTAACAAATAGTACGTAGTACGTATTCATGTTATTCCAATAGACTAGGGGACAAATTTATTGACTATGGGTTATTTTCAAAGAGGTAGAGCGAACATGAATTTAATAAGATTTTTGTTTACAAAATTCTGCGTTTAAAAACTAAAATTGAAATTTTGAATTTTTCTCTTTAGGCCTCAATTAAAATATATACATATTGAGAAAAAAAATAATCGAAATTTCGATGTTAAACCGAAATTTTAGAAGAAAACGATAACAATTTCAAGTTTGAACCAAAAATTTATCGAAATTTGGAGAAAACTGTTGAAATTTATAGATACGAATAAAGTCGAAATTTTAGGAAAAACACTCGAATTTGAGAAAAATCCGAGAATTTTTGAGGAAACCCTGAACTCAGAACAAAAAATTCGTTTTAGTCGTAGTTTCGAAAAATATGTGCGATTTTCATGGATACTTCAACATTCTTAAAAAAACTCGTATTTAAATAAATATCTAGCCAGCATTTTGTGTTTAAGGTCAAAATTATGGAAAAAAATGAAAAAGTTCAAGGTCACAGTGAAAAATTTGAGAAAAAAGTTTAAATTGTCAGAAAAAAAATTTATATAACGAGGCTTTATCGAAACTTTGAGTTTAAATTGGAAGTTTTAAAAAAACAGGAAAAATTTCAAGATAGAAATTTTGAGAAGAAATTCCTATTTGTTAAATAAAAACTTCTAGTTTAGAACTTAAAGTTAAAATATTAGAAGCAGTTTTCAAGCATAGTAGAATTTGAGAAAAAAAGTCGTATTTTTTAGAAAAAAAATTAGTCTATAATATGAGAAATCAATTTTTTCCATTATTTGCCAAAAAAGTCGGAATTTCCTACTTAAACTCGAGATTTAAGAACATTCGTGGAATGAACATTACTCGAAATTTTAAAGGAGAAACGATTTCAGAAGGTGAAAATTTGAGAATATAAAAGAAATAGTTTAAAAAATCAACCAAGAAAGATGAAAAAAAGAAAGATCTGTACATAAAAAGGTAATATTTGAACCAGGAAATGAGCTACAGTTTAAAAGCGTAAAAATTCAAAAAGATCAAAAATAAAGGAACGATATGAGGCAGTACGAGTATTTAAGAGAGAAGAGGACCGAAAATTTAAGAAACAGATAGAGGGACAAGGAAAGAGTTAAAAAGAAAACGAGTACGTAATTGAAAATAAAACGAGAAGAGATTTGACAAAATAAGAAAGGGAGGTTATACCTGAAACAGAAAATAAACAAGGCTTTAAAGCTTAAAAGAAGAGAGAGAGAAGAGAGAGAGAAGAGAGAGAGAAGAGAGAGAGAAGAGAGAGAGAAGAGAGAGAGAAGAGAGAGAGAAGAGAGAGAGAAGAGAGAGAGAAGAGAGAGAGAGATAGAGAGGGGGGGGGGCGAGTTCAGAAAAAATTGAAAGAAAGTTTGAGTGAATAGAAACAAAGAATCAAGAAACAAAAAGCTAGGAAAAAAATAGAGGAAAGATTTGAAGAAAATAAAATAACAGGAAAAGTTTGAAAAAGAGAACGAGGAAAGAATTAAAACAAAAGAATAAAATATTTACAGGGAAAAAACAGCATGATTAAAACAGAAAAATATTAAAAGTTTGAGAGAGAAAAAACTATTAGAAGCTTTAAAAGAGAAAAATATTTTAGAAAGAAAAAGCAAAAAATTGAGGAGGAAAGACCTGAATAATTTAAGGCAGAAAGCGAAGGAAAACTGTAGAAGAAAAAAGAGCAAATATTAAATAACGAAAAAGAGAGACTAAATGAAGAAAGAAAAAATTGTAATATTTATAACAGAAAACGAGAAAGAGTTTGAGAGAGGAAAGTAAAAATATTTCAGAAAGGTAAAGTAGAAAAATTCACAATGAAAAATAGGACGGATTTGAGACAGAAAACAGAGGTATATTTGATGTAGAAATGTTTAGCAAAACTGAGATGAGGGAAAAAAGGCCATTTCTTGCAAATTTGGAGATGTATCATTATGACTACTGAACCAAAAATGTTTAATCCACTCGCAAAGGGTATCCCCATTATGCCTTCAACGCACTGCGAGTAGGATGCAAAAACAAGGATAGATGGCGATGAACCGCCGTCTTAAACAAGGATAGGTTGTAATTTTTGGGGAAAATTCTTTTCGGTAACGAGTTCCATAGCTTGGAAATTCTATAGAAAAAAGAGTCTCCGTAGACAGAAGTCCTCACTGTGTCAACCTGGACCGCACAGGAATTTGCTGTCTGCGACTGTCTTGTATGCCTCAAGAATCTTGCCCTTAGGGGGATCAATCCTATTAGTTCCTACGAGCATCTTCCATGATAGTACTTGTAGAAAAGAGACAAATCATTAACCATCCGCCTGTGCCCTAGTGTTTCGAGAGAATCGGTCAAACTCTCGTCATTAGATCGTCCCAAGAGAAGTTAGTGCTCGCATTCACTTCTAGGATAGTCAGATTAGATCCCATCGGGAGGATTTTACCGTCCATTAGTATGTTGCATTATCCTTTGATGTTTTTTTAGAGAAAACCGCGGCCATATTTTTGAAGCGCTGAAGTCGACCAAATTTTTCTTACCCCATTTCAGAATGATTTCGAGATCCCGATTAATCTTCTGTATCTGCTATTCCCTTAGTCGACCTGAAGCAGCGACGGCTAATGTTTTATTCTTCATGGTAGACCCTTATTGACCGGAAATATTATGTTTTTTTCAATTTATTTAACATTTCTTCGGCCCAGTTTGGAAATATTTAAAATTGTCAACAAACCATAAAAAAATTTAAATATTTCCAAGCTGGGCCGAAGAAATGGTAAATAAATTGAAAAAAACAGGCTAATGTTTTGTCGGAGAAAAAAGATGACACCAGGCTACTATCATCTGCGTATCTGTATATAGGATTGGAAGTTGAAGCTAAGAGATCGTTTGTGTGTAACAGAAACAGGGTAGGAGACAAGGCAGACCCTTGAGGCATTCCTGCATTAATCGCAAATGTCTCGGATGAGATGCCATCGATGATGTCCTGAAGAGATCTATCAGCGAGATAATAAGATGTTAATTTGGTAAGAAGAGATCGATGCCAAACTCTGTTGAAGGCCTTCGATATATACAATGCCACACTAGCCTCACCATGTATTTCCATAGCTGAGTTACAGATATGAGTGACATATGCCAGTAGATCGTAAGTCGAGCGTTGTTGTCTAAGACCCTATTGCCTGTCCTAGATGTTTCTATTCTCCTCCAGATATTTGAGAATCTCGATGTTGATAACCTTTTCTATCACTTTAGATGTAACTGATAGCAAAGATATAGGACGACAATTTTTAGCCAGATTTCTTGTTTCCTTTTTAGGGATAAGTTGCACCCTAGCAGATTTCCAAATGTAAGGGAATACACCCTTGCTGTAAGAGAGTGTGAACAATTTGCTTAGGACATAAGTCAACTCTGGGGCACACTTCTTAAAAACAATAGCGGGGGTACCATCAAGGCCAGAAGCTTACGCGATATGTTCATTAAAATTTGATTTTTCTGTGCAACAAACTAATCGCTCTTTAATAAAAAAAATGTAATCTTTAATTGGCGATGTATGTGCCTGTGCCAAATTCCAGATTCCTGGGTTATATAGTTTTTGAGAAAAACCTCTGTGATAGAAACTAACAAAAAGAAGGAAATATTTTAAAATTTAGGAGGAAAGATTTGAAATATAAAAGGAATAAGAGCTTGAGAGGGGACAAAGGAAATGTTTCAAAGATATAAAACAAGACGGAAAAGTAGAGAAGGAAATCTTCTTCTTCTTGGATTCAGCCTCCTCGGAGGTTGCTGATCATCATGGCTATTTGAACCTTGGAGATGACTGTGCGAAACAACTCAGCGGATGAGAGGCCAAACCAATCACGAAGGTTTCATAACCATGAAATTCTGCGGCGACCAACGCTTCTTCGCCCTACAATTTTTCCTTGCATGATGAGTTGCAGGATTTCATATTTGGGGTTAAGCGAGATGTGTCTCAGAAACTCCAGTTTTCTCTTTTTAATGGTAAATAGGACTTCTGGTTCTTTGTCCATTCTCTCCAAGACCTGTTCGTTTGTCACTTGGTCAACCCACGGGATTTTTAACAGCGAAAAGAGAAAAAAATAGAGAAACTAATTAACAACGAAAAAGAGGAACAATCTGAATGAACGAAGGAAGAGAAAACAGAAATATTTGATAAACAATGGGAAACAAAGTTGAAACAAAAAACGGAGGAATGTATTATGCAGAAATGTATTATAATTATTATTATTATTCCTATGGGGTCGGCTATCCTTGCAACACTAAAGCTTTCAATTATTGTACCCCCCATAATAGGCCCGTTCTTCTGAAGAATTCCAGAACCTCCTTTTTGGGTGTTTCCACCATTGTCTTTGGTTCAGTTAGAGCATTCCCAAAGCTGGAATGTCTATCCTTTGCTAGAGCCGGATATTCACATAATATGTGTAAAGGAGTTTCTTCCTCTCCACACATTCTACAAGTAGAATTTTCTTTTACACCAATTGTTGTAAGATGTTTCATTAGGGCATAGTGTCCCGTAAATAATCCAACTGTCCACCTGAGCTGATTTTTGCTTAACTGTAATAGTTCTCTGGCTCCCTTTTCTGATGGTCCTGCAGACCGTTGACACCCTCCAGTGAGTGCTGTGTTCTTTCCTTAGTAGTTCCTTTATTACCTCTTTTGCCGCTTTGTAAGCAAGCGGACAAGTAGGTTCTGGTCCTACTAAAAGAAACTCGGCTCCCCCTTTGGCTAGAACGCCATGCGCGAAATGTATAACAAAAAAGAGAGCAATTTAAAAACAACGAAGAAAAGATACACAGAGAAAGGCATGGAATAACAAGATAAATGATTTAAAATGTAAAACTAGTAAAAGTTTGACACAAGAAAGAAGAAAAGATTTCAGAAAAATAGCGGAAAAATTTATAATGAAAATATTTGAGGCAGAAACAAGGAAAAGTTTTCAACGGAAAAAAGCAGAATTATTGAAAAAGAAAAATCGGAAGGATTTGAAACAGAAAACGAAGGGAAACTTGAAAGAGAAAAGATTTAATAATGAAAAGAGGAAACAATTTGAATAAATAATTCATAACCTATGTTTAATAATAAATGCTCAATATTCATAAATGAATCTGAAAATTCCACGATGAAATTTCTATTCTTAAATAGATATGAGTTATAAATATTAAACAATTTCACAAGTAAGGATTAAAAATATCAATTTGAATGAAAACGAGGAGAGAAAAACCGAAACAGATTTTTATAAACAAGCGGATATGTCTGAAAAAAATTGGCAACATTTAAAATACAAAACGAAGAAAAGTTTGAGGAGGAAGAAAGATTTCAAAAACATAAGCAGAAAAGCACAAAAAGGACCAGTGTTAGAAAGCGAAGGGAAATTTAAGGAAGTTATGGTGCGAAAATTTAACGCAGAGAAACATGAACGATTTAAATAAAAACGAGGAAAATTTGAAAAAAATGAAATAAAATTTGAAGAAGCGGTACAAATTTGGAAAAAAAATTGAAGTATCAGATTAAAAACGGCGAAAAAGTAAAAGAAATTGAATAAAATTAATCAAAGCACAAGAGAAACAATTTAAATGAAAAACGAGGAAAAATATGGAAAGAAACGAGAAAAAAATTGAAAAACAAACCAAAAACACTAAAAAAAAATTAAAAGAAAAATTTGAACGATCCGGTCAGAAAACGAAGGAAAATGAGACATAAAGCAAAAAAGAAAAGAAAAAGAAAAATGATTTTAATGAAAAATGAGAAAAAGTTTGAAAACAGAAATGAAGACCTTTTTGAAAAAGAGGAAGGATTTGAAAAAAGGGAGGTTGGATTTGAAACAGAAAACGATCAAAAGGTCTCTTAGCTGCAATGAAGTTTTTCGTTTACAAAAAAGTAATGGATGGTAATTTACGACTTATTGCAATTTTGTAATATCGAAGACAGTAAAAACTAATTGTATTGTGTTGAATGTCGAACTAAAAGAAAAATTTTCACGCAAATGTGACATAAATGTGGGGTAGATAGAAGATATAGCATAAAATTGTTGGATTTGTCCTTCATACTATAACTTCATAATGACTAACTTATCTGTAAATCTAATTGCTTCACGTACACGCTACGTATCAAAAAAGTAAAATATATTTTTATATTGGTCATTATTTTTATTTACATTCATTTCACTATCTTTAATTATGCTCGGCATGGGAAACATTTGGAAAATCGGTGGATAGCGGTTTGATTCTTGAAGGTAATAATTTAGTAATCAATACTGACCAGCGTGTTCCTGAAGTGTAGACTGGAAACACCTTAATGCTTATGTCGCAAGTTTCCTTCATTTTTCCCGCCTCCTTCATACAATTTTCATGCAATGCGTGTGAAACATTAGGGCCGGAAATTACTATTTCCTAAACCAATTAGGCGCTTCCTTTTTGCGGAAAACCCCAAGATTTTTCAACTTAATTATAAGTCACTAAATCAACACTTACCATTAAATCTCATACATTGTACCTCTTTTTAAATCATTGAAAACGAATAACCAAGAAATGAGATAAGACTTTGTAAAATATTAACGTAGGGGTAAACCAAAATATTCCAAACAAAACTGTTGTTCTGTTGATACATCCGTCATTGTTAGGTGTCCAATCAATATAAATAAAAATGAAACGTGTTGGGCAAGATTTTCTTAACGTTTAAAAATCCGCTTGCCAAAACTCGCTTCCAAATATAAAATATTCGTCCTACACAAATTCCCTTAAATTCTTAGTGTGACACTTCTCATTTCTAATTATATTTATGCAATACAATAATTTATATTCACGCCAAATCCCATCTATTAATATGTTGTGAAAACAAAACTCAGTTTTAGCGATGTTGTACTTTGGTCAGATTTTGAAAAAAAAGTGGAACATCTAATTTTATTTTGATATATTTAACCAATTAATCTGCAGCTGTTTAATTTAATTTAACGTGCTACAAAATTAGTAAACCGCGTAACAGAAAAACAAATCTTAACTAAAGAGAAACTGTAATCTCCAAACAGTTATGCATCAGCAATTCTTCCTCTTAGATAATGAGGTTCAAAACCAACTATATCGTGCACTTTCTGGACTATAGCGTTTCGGGTAGCTTCATGGGTGTACCAATCGTTATATGGAACTTCTTGGTATCTCAAGGGGGGCGCATACGTTATACTGATATCTTCATTCCCATTCGATGGACCATATCCTAAAAAATTTGACATAAAAGATTACATGGTTCGATTTTAGCCACTGAATGTATCTCAGTTTGCCTAGATCCAAATCGTTCGCTTTTCTATAGGTCTTCCAAAAATAAAAGAACATTGGAAGTCTAACCTCAGACCATCGCTCAGTTGCTTCAGCGATCGACTGTAGCTACTTAATTACTTCTACGAGAATGATATTTTGGAATCTTGATAATAAAACGATGACTAGAAACTTCTCGGACAAAATAGATTTTCCTGTTCAGAAAATTGGAATAAAATTACTTTAAACTATCGTTTAATTGAATCAGCGATAGGTTGTGGTCATTGATATATTTAAAATAAATTGACGTTTTAGACTTTAGAAAACGGAATGACAGTTGGAAAGTTCTAGCATAAAGGAAGTATTCCCTGATGAGAAAACTGGAACTCAATTACCTCAGTTGTCACCGAATTAATTAAACGATGGTTACAGAGGTAATTAAAAAATAGGCTGAAGTAATTGCTATCCTAGGAAATTGAAATATGTTCTCAACGTTTTTAGTGTCACGGCTCCCCATACGAGAAAAATCTTTTTTAGTGTCACGAACTCCTGAAAACCACACTGATTAATTATTTTAAACAATGTTGGCTATTAATTTATGTTATTTAATTTGTTATTAACTGACAATTCAATGTTTATTTTTTTATTTTGAAAGTGGTCTTATTTTTTGGATAGATTGCGACCCTTAGATCAAGAAACAATGCTTGGGCAAAGAAAAGATAAACTAAGAAGCGGAACTGTTAGGTGTCCTGATTTTATATTATATTTGTCCCACGACCCCCTTGACTCTTGAACGGGATACAAAATGATCGGATTTTTTAGAATTTTGATAATTCAAGCATAAATAAATCATTGCTAAAGGTATGATTTCTGTCAAATTTTAGAAAGCAAATTTATAGTTTTAAGTAATCTGCTTTCTACAGCATCTAGTAAATCTTATTTAAGATTCTTTATCCTAGATGGCGATTGTATCGTTTTTGCGTTTTTTTTTTCAATTTCATGTTTAGATGTTACTTCCCTGTCCTTAGGTTAGGTATTTATTTTGGTAAGCCCTTATATTTTGTATTGGTTGTTTATATTCTTTTACATTCTTTGTGATAATACCTGTATAGTATAGAAACTATAGAATTCTTTTCAACTTTTATCTTAGAATGTTGTTAATAAATTACATCACCTTACCGTTAGCAAGCCCGGTTTAGAAAATGTTTACATTATTATTTAAATAAATGAAATATTTGTTTTTTCATTTTTTTAACGCACGACAGATATTTAAAAATTCTTAAAAATTCATTCCACGATATCCAGCAAAAAAATAGGTTAGAAATTACAAGTAAAGTTAAAAATTTTGAGTTTAAGTCGAAATAAATTAGAAAAAATTAAAATTAAAAAATCTAGACTTACAGTTTTTTTCAGTTATTAGTTTTCGAAATTTTGAGCTTAGACACAACTTTTGTCGAACTTAAGAATTAAGTACTTCTTGCAATTTCTTATTTCCTAGATTTATTCGTGTTTAAGTTTGAAATTTCAACCCTTTTCTTAAAACTCGACTTTTTCCAAAATTTCGATATGAAAAATTTGAATCCCCTTTGAAATTTTAAATAAAAATTTTGAAAAAATGCAGAAAATTCCATATTTCAAATAGAAATGTTGACTTTAAATTCAAAACCGGCATTTACTTCCAAAATTTCGTAAAACTTTCCATGTTAAGGTGAACGTTTTTTACTTTTTGCGCAAAAATTTTGATATTTATTTGAAATCTAAAATTTTTCTAGAAATGGTTAGTAAATTTTTTTCGACATTTTGTCTTGAATTTCAGAATTCCCGCCTTTGCTCAATTTTGAGGTTAGATACTAATTTTTTTAAGTTTTGAGTTATTTCTTGCAATTTCTACTTCTTTCTCAGATCTTTTAATTTGAATTTAATGTTTTAAATTTTTCCCTAAATTTCAAGATTCTCTACTACCACTTATTTTACTATTTTTTTAATTTCAAATATTAACTCAAAATTAAAAGAAAAATCCAAATGTTAAAGTTAATGTCGAAATTTTAAGAAAAAATACAACATTTCAAGAAAAAAACTATCGACCTTTTTTTTAAAATTTGGAGTTTACAGTCAAATTTTTTCCATAGGTGATCGGTTATTTTTTAAAACAAACTTCCCAGTAACAATTTGAAATGTTACTTTTTTTACCCAAAATTTCGCCCTTTTAGGTAATTTCGATCTTAATCTG
The DNA here is from genome assembly GCA_028583605.1 of Dastarcus helophoroides. Taxonomy (NCBI): domain Eukaryota; kingdom Metazoa; phylum Arthropoda; class Insecta; order Coleoptera; family Bothrideridae; genus Dastarcus; species Dastarcus helophoroides. The sequence goes on from CM053333.1 coordinate 14,409,925, forward strand.
AAATTTTCGACATTAATTTGAAAACTTCGAGATTTTTCTCGGAACGAGTTTTAAGCCAATATTTTGAAAAATAATAAAATTTAAAAGAGAAATTTCAACTGAAAATTTGAACTTTAATCTCAAAATTACCACTAGGCCTTTTTAAATAACACATAATCAGTGAAATTTACGAAAATGAGGAAAAAAGACATAATATTTGATAATTATTTAAATTTAACAGTTGAACAAAGGTAATTTGGATATTTTTGGGTGCGTCTTCTTGAATTCTCACCATTTGAATCTCGAGTATTTGAAGATCTGCCTTGTTGGTTAAATTAAAACAATAATTGGAATTATTACGTGTTTTAGTATCGAACAATATAAGGGAAAGAAATCTGAAGTAAAGTTAATTAATACTTTATGAGTGTTTAAGATGAAAAAAATCTTTGTTTCTCCTTATGTATTTTTCTGCAAAGCGATTAGCGGTACAATTTTCAAGGTAAATTTAAGAAAGTATCTTGTCTCCTGGAACCAAGAAAGATTAAAACACACAACAAAGGTTGCTCTAATGCGTTTCGACAGCCAAGCTGTCATCTTCAGAGAGAAACTAACATCTTCGTGCATGCGCATCCAATCATACACGTCGTTGTGTCACAATTCCTTATCTATCGACCTTAACTATTTTGAACAGAGATGAATGGCCTAAAGGCCTAACGCAACCATTCATAAGGTTGTTTTCAGCCTTATGGACGGCTAAGCTTTCACATGCATTTAACATATCATTCTTATTAACTACTTTTAACAATTTAATATTATTATCTATACTGTGATCTAATTCAAAGGCCGGTCGAGCCACACTTGACTTCTCAGTTCTTCCGTACTTTAAATGAGCCAAATGCTCCTTCAGTCGGATTTTAAGAGATCGTCTAGTTTGCCCGACATACTCTTGAGGACAAATTCTAAGTATATAAGGGTTAATTTTACGATTAGATGTTAGTTTCTCTCTGAAGATGAAAGCTTGGCCGTCGAAACGCGTTAGAGTAATTTTTGTTGTGTGTTTTAATCTTTCTTGGTGTTAGGGGACAAGTTCTGTATTTCAATTTTTGAAGATAACCAAGGACCAGTCCGTTTCATCACAAGAAAGTATCTGTTTTAATTTAAAAAGAGGGTCAAAAAATTAATACTCTGTATATATGTATAATTTAAAGCAATAATCTCTTAAACATATTTGAAATTTTTGTGGTTTGACCTGATATAAAACTATTTTAGGTTATCGCGGAACATCTTACAAAATTCCTGAAACCCACTGAGGATATAACGCGACCCAAACATATGTATAGGAAACCGATTAAAACCAACCAGTAACACATTGTAAAAGAAGAAATAATTTGTTGGCTTACCATTGCCAGTAGGTGATGTATTATTTGAGCTAGCAGGTGTAGTAGTTGCAGTTGCAACTGTAGTTGTCGAGGTCAAATCAGTTGAGGCTCCAGTGGTACCTTCCGTAGTAACTTGCTGCCGTGGTTTTATATCTATAACTTCAGTATTAGCCTTTTGTTCTTCACTGCTCCTCTCGTCGTCGTCGTCGTCGTCAAAAAAGTCATCCTCAAATTCACTGCTGAAATCTTCCTCTGAGCTAGGCTTCCTACGACCTTTATTCTTCTTTGGTTTGGACTTATGTCTGTTCTTTGTTTTGTTCTTGGTGGGCTTCCTCCTTCGTTTAAAGGGTTTGGTTGTGAAATCATAATCTTCCTCGTAATCGGAGTCATAATCATCATAGTAAGTGTCATCTAAATTTTGTACTGGTGGTCTTCGAATAGGTCTATAGGGACGATTTTTCCTAACCGGATTATATCTGACTGGATAATCGTCGTAGTTATAATCGTAGTTATCGTAATAGGTAGGTTCTGTAGGTCTTCTTCTGACTGGGGCAGGGTTTCGATTGCCAAATCTATTCACTGGGCGTCTTGTGGTGTATCTCCTTTGTGGATATCGAGGGAGTTGTCGACGGACGTTCAAGCTGGATCCTGATGCTATCGGTTCAATTGCACTATTGGGTCTTTCTAAATTATTTAATAGTCCTGGCTGGTAATTAGTATCAAGAGGAGGATAATCATGGAAGTAAGGTATACTAGTAGTGGGTGATGGATAATGATAGCTGTGTTCGTAAGGGTTCTTAATTGGTTGCCAGTAAGAATGTAAGTGGTGCTCGTTGTTGTATTGTACATGATTTATCGGCTTATTATAAGCACTCCACGCTGTCGGTTCATATGGGAGAAGATCCTGGGCCACATATCTCGCAAATGAATTAGTCAAAAGACTCGCCAGCAGGAGGGACATTAATGGACCATAAGTTCTCGGTTGACGTAAATTTGTCTGATTTTCAGCACGTAGCAAGATTGCTGAAATGACGCAAAACTTTCTAAAGCGCCGAGAAAATACAGTTTTTTAATTAAGCTAAAAAGATTTCACTTTTCTAGGAGGACTAAAGACATACTATTACTTTAGTTTCCATATTAAAATAGGTTTGTGCTGCAAGTATAGTAATTAAAAAATAATCGTGTTATTCGGCTATTTGCCAATGCGGTGATAAAAGAGTGAAATCTTCTAAAAAGTTAGTCGTAGAACCAAGATGCCATTCTCTAAGACTAACTAAAAATTTAAAAATATTGTTTAAAAAAGTTACTTACGAATCTGGGTAACTTTTGTGCTATTTGATTGATACATCGCTGTGGCACTGTCTAATGGAAATATTTTTATAAAGTGACACACGAAATTGCCGGCTTTGCTTCTTGTATTAGCGATAACAAAAAAGAAAGTGAAAAATATGCGGGTGGTGTATGTAAACCGTTGCCCTTATTTTAGTTATGACCAATAAATATTTTTACATCGAATATAATATGAATTTATTAGATTTTTATAAAAGCACCTTTCATATTATTCTTATAGACATTTATTGAAAATTATGAAATAGTTCAACAGACCGATAGAATTAAAATAGGAAAAATCAAAAAATATTTTGTAAATCTCTCTCTTTCTCTTTGAAGATGAAATTGGAACTAAGATTATTCTTTGGTCTACTTTTTTTTCTTAAAAAATTCCTGCATTTTTCTCAAAAATAATCTTTAAATTGACATTTGCTGATTGTTTATTTCGGCTTTTCTGGCCTTCGCTGTTTAATGCCTGTGTGAAAGCCCAGTAACATATAAGTAATGAAATAGAGTTCTTCCAAAACTCCATGTTGGTTACTCCTTTCTGTTAAGGAACGACAATCTGTTTAAAATTACTCCAGAAAGCGGTTAACCTACGTGAGAGTTTGGTCATCAAAATATTCAGAGGTTAATTTTAATGAACTATTGTATATTTTCAACTAGAAGCATCCTTCATACGTCGTTAAATTCTGTTTATTGTTAGTAGTAAATGTGCTTGCAGTTAGTGTTCTTCCCAGTTATTTCCAAGATATCGCAAGGTTTAGACAACATAGTACCCAGACTTCAACCTCATTGAACGTGTATGGGATTTTTACTAGACGCAAAATCCAAACGCCACGAGATTAGAGTTGAAATTTTTTAAAAGATTGGAATTTATAAAAAAAACTGCTTCGAGAAAAAGTCGACATTCTGAAATTAAAGTCGAAATTTGGAACGTTTACCCAAAATCTTGAAACTCGAAATATATGAAGCTTCAAATTTCCTAAAAAATTTAAATTTTAAGAAACTTCGCGAATAAATTCAAAATTTTGATATCATGTATGCATACTTTTTTGTCAATAACTAAAAATAAAATTAAGTTAAGTTTATAAGTTTGGAGTTTTGGATGGAATATTAGAATTTGAAAAAAAATAAATTGATAGAAAAAATTGAAAATTTTAAGTTTACTCTCCGAATTTTAACTTGAGTCACAAATTGGCAACTGTAAACTCGAATATTCGGTAGAACACTGTTGTGGCTTATGATTAAGTCCATAGAAGGTTTTATCCCGTTACCACATCGGCAATTAAACAAATAATTACGAGATATGTATTTCGCCAGCAAAACTGACATTTTCAAGCGCACTAATCTTAATTGATTAGCTAATCAATGGAAATCAATCTTAACTGATTAGCTAATCAATTAAGATTAGTCTAGTAAAACCTTTTGTGGACTCGAATATTCGACTTTTTGGGAAATTAAAACCTTTAAAATAGAAACATTTGAAAGTTTAAATCTTTTGAATTAACGTCTAAACTTTGAGAAATATCTCAAATTTTTGGTATTAAAATCGAAATATTGAGTTATTTTTAAATAAATCTAAAGAATTTTGATTTTTTAAAATGTTTATTTTAAATTTTCCCTTTAAATTCAATACTTAAAATTTGTCGCAAAATGTTGTCATTTTTCTTCGAAAGCTTTAAGAAAATTGCTTCGTAATTAAAAAAAAATATAGAAATTGAAATTTAAATAGATTTCTTATGACAATATCTTGAACTAAAAATTGCATAAAACATTTCAATAATTCAATTTAAATCTGGAAATTGTGACTTTAAATTAAATTCCGTATGTTCTTGGAACTTTGACTTTCAAGTTTGAAATTTTACTCAGAACTTCAAATTTTCAAAAAAAAAGTTAAACTGTAGTCAAAGTCGAAATTTCAAGAAAAGGCTCGAAAGAATTCGTGCAGATTGCAGGATGATGTTTTGTTCAAATTCGTTGATACGATCATGTGTATATTTACCTGCCTAAGTAGCCTCCAACTGTATATTGGATAGCAAAGTTGCACTCTCTTGCGTTAGATGATGCTGTCAGAGCACTATATTAAAAGACGTGCAAAGCTATTTATTTACGTAGAAAATGGAAAAAGCTTACCTACTCTGGCTTCAGTAATTGAGGAGTGGAAAACGAACAAACTTTTATATTTAAGTATCAGTTAATATTTCGAGTTTAAACTCGAAACTTTTAGAAAAATCTGAGAAAAAAGATTGAGGTCAAAACTTGCATTTTAAAGCCAAAATTTTCTGAACAAAAAATACTGAAAATTAAGGAATCTGCATTTTGAGAAAACATTCCAAGTTTTGAAAATAAAGTCACTTGAAATTAAAAATGAAATGGTCGAAATTTCATAAAAATGGCCCATGTTTCGTGATGAAGCCGAAACGAAGAGAGATCAAAAGTGAAAAATTGATTTTTCAAGTTTGAGTTCGAAATTTTGATGAAAAAAAAAGAAAAAGAAAACACTGCAGTTAATATTTTCATTTATTTGTTATTTCGTAAAGATATGAATTTTGGAAGCGTCGTTTCTTTTTCCATCTGAAGAAGTCAGATTAGTTTTGTTAAAGTATCACTTCCGAAATAAGTACAGTAGAGAGTGGATTATCTGAATGTCACTTATCCGAATATCGACAATTTTCAAAATTCAGCCTTTATTTTTAAAATTTTCACTTTTCTGAAAATTACTCTTTGTTCTTAAAAACATTGGATTTTTTTGAAAATTTCGACTTTTCTTCAAGTTTCAATTTTTCCATAAAAATTTACTTTTTTGAAAATTAAAATTTTTGAAAATGTTGACTTTAAACTTCGACATTTTTTCCGCAATTTCGACCCTTTTTACTTTTTTGAAAATGTAGATTTTTTTGAAAGGTTGGAGATTATCAAAATTTCGATTTAAAATCAAAATATTAACTTTTTCCAAAATTCCAGCTTCTTATCAAAAGTTGGACTTCTTTAAGGCTGGCTCTTTTTTCTCAAAATTTCGACTTATTAAAAATTTCGACTTCTTTCGAAATTTAAAATTTTTTGGAAGTTTTGACATTTTTTTTTTGAATTTTTTTTTCATCTAAAAAATGTTCGACTTTTTTTAAAATTTCAACTCCATATCCAAAATATTGATTTTTTTCCAAAATTTTAACTTTTCAAAATTTTTTCTTTGAAAATTTGGGACTTTTCTGATAATTTTGGCTCTTTTGATAATTTGGCAATTATTTTATTAGATCTCGACATGTTTTCAAAATTTTAACTATTTTTGAAGTCTTGGACTATTTTTTAAAATTTCAACTTTTTTAAAAATAACTAAGTTTTTCAGTTTCAATATTTTTAGAAAATGCCAATTTCTTCAAGTTTTGACATTTTTGTCAAAATTTCGACTCTTTTTTGAACATTTAAACTTTTTTGAAAACGTGAGTTACAACAACTGACTTTTTTTTGAAAATTTTGAACTCACAGTTTAGAATTTAAAAAAAAATTTGATAATTCCGACTTCTATTAAAATGTCGACTTTTTTCAAATTTTCGGCTGTTTTTTAAATTCCCACTGTTTTTTTATGCAATGCAGATTATCCGGACATATGCATTTTCCGAATTACCCTTGGTTCCAATTAGGTCGTTTATCATTTAAGCGACGTTCTACTGTAGATAGGTTTAACTATTCAAAAATTGATGGTATGAAACAATTTCATAGATTCTAGAATCGGCGCCTAGACTGAATTTTTGGGTTGTTTCCTGCATGAAATCATAATATTAAAGGGAAAGCGGCAAGGTATTCGAATCAATTATTGAGGTTTTAGCCCCTCATAAATAATTCCCCATATGTTCGATTATAACGCTAACCGGTAATCACCAGGTGCTGGCATCTACCGAAGCACCAAGTTAACAGAAAAAGTTGAATTCGCTGCAGTGGGGCGCCATCTGTTTTATACTTAGTTGTTCGCACGGTCTTCATAAGGATGAATTTGTTGGCACGCAGTAAAGTTAGGGAGGCAAAACACAAAACATCGAATTAAGCCATATAGTGGACCCTCGATTATATGGTGTAATAAGCGACAGGGGTTATACGGATAAATAAAAATCACGGATAAAGCAAGTTGATTAAAAAACTTTATTTTGAGGCAAAACACATTTGGAAAAACAATAAAAATAATCGCTAGTTGTCGTTTGTCATTTACTTTACACTTTACATCTAACATTAGAACGAAGATTTCGCAAAGTAACTTTCAGATTTAATGAATCGTTTTCCAGATCTTGTTGCTCCAAATAGTCCACATATGTTGAGCTTAGGAGTGTGTAACTTATCTATCAGCTCATCTTCCCCATGTGTGGTCAGTTCCTATTTCTCCATTGGCAATTTCGTTTCTATTTACAGTTTGTTTTCGTCAATTCGAAACTGGGAATTGGAAAATTCACTTTTTCTCCAGATGCGTCTGCTGAATTCCTAATGACGACGTCTCGTTTTTAAATTAACTATCACTGTTAAGATTTTGAAACAGAGAGTCTATCGAGCTCCTAGGAGAAGTGCCCTAAATAGAGAGAATCAAATAATTTAAAATCGATATTGAGTAGAATATGCATGAAGCTCGTTCCATTTGTTATTTTAGAGTTAATTATAGGTAGAAAGGAAGATTTTATTGAGAGCAAAGTAGCTTTTAACATAAAAGAAAAAGGATTTTCAGAGGAAGAGTTATATTAATCGCTTAAAAGATATGCCTTCGATACACCCTATTGAAGGGTTAATTTTATTACTAAAACTCAATTTGCTCAGATCTATCGAACCTTTTATTAGAGTTTCCTGTTTCTTTGAAATCATTATGAAAAATAAGCCTCCGATGAATAATAATTTATTAGATATTTTCTTTCAAGTAGATTTAAGGTTGCTCCATTCCTTCTAATTCATTTAACATGCAATACAAAAATTTATAAATACCTCTAATACTGAAAATGAAAACTTTGCAGGCTTATTTGAGCTCAGTTAATGATCTGGTGTATTTCAGAACGGTCCTGTGTCAATAAAAGGAAATAAAAGCAATTTTAATCCTTCCATTGAAAAAGATGAGTAAGACATTTTCAGGTTCGCTAAACGCCAACTATAAATCTGGTCAGTGCAGTGGCGTAATTCGGGACTGGCGTGCGGTTGCAGTTACCACCATAAAAATTTGCACTCTCGCAGTGGCGTGTCGTACTTTTTTAAATAGGGACTTGATTGGCTATTTTTTCAAAATTTCAACTCTTTTTGGAGAATGTTAACTTTAATTTTGGAATTTTTATTTTTCCTAAACGTAAACGCGAAGCTTCGAAAATTGAAAACTAGAAAAAAGAGAAATTGGGAAATTTCTACAAATATTATTAAAAACTTTTAGCTGCATTTGTTTGGATGTTTTTTAAAAATCTCGGCTTATTTGAAATTTCAAGTATAAATTTGTTATTATTATTTTTTAAAATTCAAATTAAGTAGAAAATCCTAGCTTAAACTCGTATTTTCAAAAAAAAACTTTAATTTTCTGAAATTAAATTCGATAATTTCAAAAAGAGTGGACATTTTGGGTTTAATATTTATAAAGTCGAAAGCTCTAGAAGAAACGTAAACATTTTCAAAAAATTAGAGGTTTTTTTTTAATAATTTTTTTGGAGATTTTACAGTTCAGTTTCATAGTCTAAAATTTAGACTAGAGTTTGCATTTCTTTTAATTTCGGCTTTAAAAACAAAATGTTGAGGATCAAGTCGAAATTTTGGGACTAAACTCGAAATTGAAACAAACAAATTCTAAATTTTGGATTTAAATTAAAAATGTTGAGAGTAAATTAAAATTCGACTATGATTTCTACTGGCTGACACTCGCGTCTTCGTCTGCTCAAAGAAAAGAAATTAATCTTGGATAATCTTTCTAAAATTACGACGTTTTTTGAAGAATTTGTAATTTATTGAAAATTTTTACTTATGTATTTTGAAAATTTCAATATTTTGCAATATCTACTTTTTTCAAAATGTCTACATTTTTACATTCGACTCCGAAAATTTCACCTTGTTCTCAAAACTCTGCTTTAATTTTGAAAATTTCGACTTTTTTAGGAAGTTTGACTTTATTTGAAACTTCTGCTTTTTTTGTATACATATTTTGATTTTTTTTTGGTAACTTTTTTTTGATGATTTCTGTCTTTATTAAAAATTTTCTTTTTTGATAATTTCATTTTCAATATTTCAGATTTATTATTATTAGTTTTTTGGAATATTTTGACTCTATTTCAAACTTTTGAATTGTTTAGTGAGCTTCAGGCCATTTACTGAAATAATCTATGGCTACCGGGGTGTTCCTATGGTCTGATGTTGGGAATGGCCCTGCCAAATCGATTGCAATTCTTTCAAATGGAGCTCCCACATTGTACCGTTTCAGGGCCCCTTTGGTTCTTGTACGGGGACCCTTGGATGCAGCGCAGGTGACACATTTTCGACACCACCGCGTCCTCTCTGCAGTTAACCCAATAGAACCGTTTCCGAATCTTCTCCAGGATCTTGTTCATCCCTAAGTGTTCACCAGAGGTCCCATTGTGCACCTCCCACAAGACCTCTGAAATCTTCTCCTGATGCATCACCAACTGCAAGTTGACGCGCTTTCCATCCGCGCTTTCCCATGCCTTCTTCCGTCCTATACCTGGAGGGATTTCCATTGGGCCCACAAATTCTTAACAGCTGGACTTCTGTCGGAAACCTCCGGTCTTTCTCCAGCTTCTTTCCATTTTAATATGGGTCCAATATCAGCGTCGCTCTTCTGTAGCTCCCGAAGACCTTTAACGGTCCATCCGTCTTCTGGCTGGACAGACGTGACCTTTATATCCACCATGTCCTCATGGTCCTCAACTCGTCTGCAATGTTTGCAATCCCCACAAGGTCTTCTGGACAAAGCGTCAGCGTTGTTATGCTGTCGACCCGGTCAATGATGCACCTTAAAGGCTTTCTAACTATCTAGTCATCTGCCCCTCTGCGTTCTTCATTCGGAATAACCAGGAAAGCGCCGAATGATCTGTCCTGATGAGGAATTCTTGCCCATACAAATACTTGTGGAAGTATTCCATGGCCTTCATTATCGCAAGAAGTTCCTTCCTGGTGGTGCAGAAATTCCTCTCTGGCTTCGTCAAGATCTTGCTGTAATATTCAATGACTTTTTCTTCGCCGCCTTAAATTTGGGACAGCACAGCCCGAATGCCGACGTTGCTGGCGACTGTGTCTAACAAGAATTTCCCATTCTGCTGAGGATAATCAAGATAGGGCTTGTGCACAACGCAGACTTCAGTTTTCGGAATGAGGTTTCACAATCGGGAGTCCAGACATACGGCGTTCTTCCTTCCATTAGTCGGTGTAATGGCGCACCGATGATGGCGTAACCTTTTTCATAACCCAAGGAACTTCCTCAACTCCTATTTACCTTCACTGCTGTGTCCACTGTTGCCTGTACATTCCTTCCATCCACGCTGGCTTGCATCACCAATGATGGGAAGAGTTTTGGGGACTGGTTTCTTGACATTAGCTAGGGAGTTCTCTTTCTCGCCATGTTGTTTTCTTACTGTAGGGCTTGTCGATTTCTTGGGGGTTGACTTGTAGTCCTTCTTGAAATGCCCCGGTCTGCCACAGCTGTAACATGTTGTGCTTTTTTTGTTGGATCCGCCTTTAAGAGCTCCCAGCAGCTCTTCAATGCTCGCGTCAATTCTCTTGATATTAACACTTATGCTCGCGTTCATTTCCTTCATGTTAGCACTAATGTTCGCGTTCATTTTCTTCATGTTAGCGTTTATCTTCCCAAAATCAGGGTAATTCGCGATCTCTTCGATGTTGACCTTCCTTATTCTCCGTGACTCCTCTGGCTCCGAAACCATGTAAGCAGCTTCCACCTCCAAAGCTCTAATCAGTGGCTCTCTCGATGTTCAGAAGTTTGACAAGCGCATCGCTCTCTGGACTTCTGAGTTTCTTATTCCTTCTATGGAAATTCTTGCGGTGTAAAGTTCCAGAAATTATCGGTTCGAAATCATTATTAGCACTTGCTGAATAATACCCACTTTAACTCACTTATTGACTTCTGACCACTAACTCACTAATTAACTACACTAACCAACTGACTCTAACTGAGAGAAAGCCAACTTTACATAGATCTCTGGTTAGGGTTCTAGAAGTTTTCGGCAGATAAGCCTTATCGTTTGCCGAAATTTCTGGAACGCTTATCTGCCGTTTGCTTCATTATTGCGGCCGCTATTCCTTATCAGATCTTTCTAGAAAATTTTCTTACGTACTTAATTCTACAATTTACATTTCGTTACAATATGTATATCTTTTTAAAAAGATTTACTAGAAATTTCAACTATTTTGCAAGCCTGTTTTTAAATTCGACTTTTTGAACTTTTCAATTCTTTTTGAAAATTTAAATTTTTGAAAATTTCAACTTTTGAGAACATTGATTCACTTGAAATGTTTGTTTTTTTTAATTCGACTTTTTTTTCCCAAAATTTTAACTTTCCGATTTTTTTCAAAAATTGACTTTTTGCTTTTTATTAAAAATCTTGACTTTCTTGCACTTATATTTTAAAAATCTCAAGTTATCCAATTTTTTTTAAATTTCCTTTTCTCCCAAGTTTAACAATTTTGACACAAAATCCTTATCTTTTTTTTAAAATTTCGACTTTTTTAAAAATTTTGATTATTTTTATAAATTCGATTATGTTGAAATATTGTTTATGAACATTTTTACCTTTTTCAAAATATTTGCTTTTTTGAAAATGTCCACCTTTATTCAAACTTTTGAGTTTTGACGCTTTAAAAAAAAATTATTTCAACCTTTTCGCGAAGTTTCGACTTTTAAGTGGTAAACTCGACTTTCATTTGAAAATTTCGACTTTATTTTGAAAAAATATAACTTTTTTGGAAAATTGGATTTCTTTCAAAATTTGGAACGTTTTGAAATTTTCGATTTTTTTAGAATTGTCACTTTTTTTGGAACATTTTGATTTTCATAAACAAAATTTCTATTTTGTTTTTTCAACGCTATGACTTTTTCCAAACTTTCTAACTTTTTCCAAAATTGTGAGTTTTTTCAAATTCTTTTTAGAAATGTTGACCTTTTTCTCTAAACTTCGAATTTTTGTAACCTCGACTTTTTAAAAAATTTGCCTGTCGGTAAAAATTTTAAACTTTTTTTAAGAATCTGATTTTCTGCGCTCATCTACACCGCCCAACTTGTGTAAAATTTCATGCTTCCAGACCCACCGGTTTAGGTTGTGCTTTGCCTGTCCGTCAATGCTTAGAAATTTATTAAGTAAATATAATTCCCCCCGAATTTTATTTATTTATTTAGTTTATTTATTTTTGTTTCAACTTTAATGGACGAAGTCTTGAGAATAATATTAAAACTTTAGGGTAAGTCGAAATAGCAAAAAACAAGTTCAATATTTTGAGAATTTTTTTCAAAATTTGCAAAAAAGAGTAAAACACAAATTGCTGGAAAAGATCAAAATGTTCAAAAATTGCGAGTGAAGCATTCGAGGATAAGAAAATAAATTGCAAATAAACCCGAATTTTTAAGGAAAGTTCAAATTCCAAACTGTATTCCTAGTTTCGAAAAAAAAATAAAAATTCAAAAAAATCGAATTTAAAGACAAAATTTTAGCAAAAAAATAAAAATTGAAAGCGTGAATCTAAGAAAACAAAACAAAATTTGTAAAAAATATGTGAAGCTCAAACTTAAAATTTTGTTTCTGATTGTGAGTGATGATTTCTCTAAACTAGCGTCAAAATTTTCAAAATAAAAGCGAAGCCTTTGGAAAAAATTCAAATTTTTAATTTGTAATCAACCTTATTAATGTAAAAAGTAAAAATTGAGAATATAAACCTATAATTTTGAGGAAAAAAGCTGCCTACTATTTCCCAAAGAAACCAACATTTTGTTTTTATTTACTTAATTATTCGACAGGTTTCAAAAATGTATTTGCAGTTAACAATGTAAGTTGTTGCTCTCCAAGGAAATCGTTAGTAAAAGGCGAAAGAATTATTCGCTTAACAAAAACCGTAGATTAGAGATAGTTTCTCGAAAATTCTGGTTTACGACCGAAAATTTTATAAAAGTTAAACATTGTAAGTTAAAACTTAAAATTGTAAGAAATCTTGAGGAAAAAATTTCAATTTTGAACACAAAAAATCCAGCGAAAGTCAAAATTTTTAGAAAAATTCTAGATTATTTTTTAGACATTTGTTGAATATTTTCCAGAAATTTAGACATTTTTCTATAGTTTTAAATAAAAAGTAGGAAATTCTATTTCGTTTAATACGTATTGAAAAACAAAATGTCGAGAATAACGTCGAAATTTCGAGATTAAGTTTGAAATTCCATAATTTGAGACTAAATTCGAAATTTCAAGAAACAAGTTCAAAATTTTGAGATTAAATTAAAAATTTTGACTCGAAATTTCATTTGCGGGACGCTTATTGGAGCTATTCCATGTTTTCTTTCACAAGCCGATAGGTGGCGTTATATTTAGAAATCAGATGGACGACGTCCAGTAATTTTAAAGTATAATTTGCCAAAATATTTGTCAGCAGTAGAGCAAACGGACAAGTCAGGTATTTACCAAATTTTTTGTAAAGATTGTACTCAAAAGTACGTCTGGTAGACTAGACGATCTCTTAAAATCCGACTGAAGGAGCATTTGGTTCATTTGAGGGACCGAAGAAATGAGAAGTCAAGTGGGGCTCGACATGCTTTTGAATTAGATGATATAGGATATATAATATTAAACTGTTAAGAGTGGATAATAAGAATTCTTTGCTAAATGCATGCGAAAGCTAGCCATCCATCCATAAGGCTGGAGACAACCTTATGACTGGTTGTGCTGGGCCTTAAGGCCATTCATCTCTTTTAAAAATAGTTAAGGTTGATAGATAAGGAATTGTGACACTGGAACGTGTATGATTAGATGCGCATATGCGTTCGGATGCGGTCGATCATGCACGAAGTAAATATTATTAGTATACTGCTCTAATGCGTTTCAGTAACCAACCTATTATCTTCAGAGAGATGCTAACAACTAATCCTTAAATTAATCCTTAATTTATAAGGGTTAATTTAAGGATTGTTAGCATCTCTCTAAAGATAATAGGTTGGCTATTGAAACGCATTAGAGCAAACTTTGTTGTGGTTTTTAACCATTCTTGGTTTCAGGGGACAAGTTTTGTATTTCAATTTTTGAAGATAACCAAGGACTAGTCCATTCCACCAAAAAGCATTCCAGTTGGCTAAATCAAACTGACGAGATCTGATAAGATCAAAACCAGTCTTTGGTTCCCAAACTTTGAATTTGATAAACCTAAACCTGTCTGTGCATTAGATTGTAAATTTAAATTTATTTCAGAGATCTTGATATTTAACTCAAAATTTCAGTTATTGTTTTTCACCAGCTTGACTTTATGTCGAAAGTACAAAATTGTAAATTTGTGATTGGAGCCTAAAATTTTGAAAAAATTAAACTCCAGAAAAAATCGCAATTTACAAAACTGCTTTTTCGAAATATTTACTTTTCTCCAATATTTTTAATTGAAAACTGAAATTCCTAATTTTTCAGATTAAGAATGAAAGATATCTGAATCATCTTTAAAATGTGAATTTATTCAAATTTTTAAAGCTTTTTCTCCAAATTTTTATTTTAATTTCAAAATTTTCATTTTCTTCTCGAAAATTTGATCTTTTTTGAAATTTTTCAATTAAACTGCAATAATTTTTCGATTTACACCGAACTTTTCAGAAATAGTGTAGAAAATGTTATTTTAAATCCGAAATATCAAAATCTTGACCAGAGAAACTAATTGGCAAGTTTTTTTTTGAGTTAAATATTTTTTGGAAATGTGCTCTTTTGTTCTAAAATTTCTAGTTCCAACAGAAATGTTTTCATTTTTTTTTTCTTGAAATTTTAGCTACAAAATTGAATTTCAACGACAATCTTTTTCAAACCTAACAAAGCCGATAAGAACATCAAGAAAGCATTAACCTACCGTGGGAGGTATAACAAATGATGACTGGACTGATACACCACTTCAAAGAGATTTTGGAAGAGAAACGTGACGAATTCTTAGGAGAACAGCATCAAATAGATAATTCAACTTATATAGAGCTCCAATTGGAACAGGTAGCACAGGCCGTGAAAGGCACAAAGTTAAAAAAATTACCTCAGCCGGGAGGAATATATCCGGAATTCATAAAATATGGACATGAAAAACTTATAGGAATGCTAAAATCTCTACTTGAAAGATGCCTAAATGGCGAAGAAACACCGACTGAATGGAGAACTTCATACATATGAGCCATCCAGAAAAAAAGGTTCAAAGAACGACCTCAAGAACTACTGAGGAATAGCAGTGATCCCAACTATAGAAAGGATATATCCCCGGGTCCTTAGAAATCTAATAGAAGAGGATATGGAAGATAAACAACCGGAGGAACAAGCAGGATTCCGAGCGGGAAAGTCTACGACAGACAACCTTTTTACTCTAAAAATAAAGGGACTAGGACAAGGATGTTGTTTATCTCTTACATTGTTTAAAATATATCTAGACCAATCCTTGAAAGGCTGGACATGTAAATTTAAAAACATGAGACTTCGGGTGGAAGACGACACTCTACATACCCTGTACTTTGCAGAAGACCAGATAGTGTTTGCAGAGGATGAAAAAGATTTAAGCTATATGGTTAAAACCTAAATGAAGAGCATACTCTAGCTGGACTTACAATCAACTTGAACAAATGTGAATACCTAACAGTGGGCAGTGATAATAACAGCAACCTAGTACATGGAACTTTTGTTTGGTGGAACGGACTGGTCCTTGGTTATCTTCAAAAATTGAAATACAGTATTTGTCCCCTGAAACCAAGAAATATTAAAAAATACAGAAACCTTTGTTGTGTTTTTTAACCTTTCTTGGTTTCAAGGGACAAGTTCTGTATTTCAATCATGGAACAATAAAAAACGTCGAAAAAGCTAGATACTTGCGAGTCACCTTCAATAAGCAAGAAAATAGTAAAGATAAAATTGAAGAAAGATAACAAAGGATAGAAAAACCATTGAAGCACTCAATTCCATAATCAGGGTAAGAAATACCAGGCGAGAAACCAAAATACGCATTTACAACTCAATCGTTAAGTGTATTATAACATATGGTGCAGAAGTATGGGATCTGAATAAAGCTAATAGGATCAAACTGTTGGCCATGGACATGGACTTCTTGAGAAGAATCAGTCAAAGATCAAAACTCGAAAGGATAAGAAATATGGAAATTAGAAGGCATATGAATATTGAGAGAGATATTATTGACGACACAGAGAAAAAACAATTTACTTGATTTGGACATACAGAAAGAATGAACGAAACAAGGTGGCCAAGAAAAGCGTTAGAGTGAATACCTCCAGAAAAAAGGAAAAGAGGAAGACCAAGAAGGAGCTGGCGAGATGATGTCAACGATGCTATGGAAGCAAGGAATTTAGGGGAAGATACGTGTCACGACAGAAGAGATTGGGGACGGAGAGGCGGCGACAGCCGTAAACAATCCTTGTTATATACAATTTTGAGTGTTCTATTGAAATTCATCCCTTTTGTTGTTTTTGTTTGATATTCCTTTTAACATTTTCGTTTTATTTTTGTTAATTTGGGTTTTTCCTAAATTTCAAAACATTTTTGTCCAAATGTTTACCCTAGCCTGGATCTTAATGTACAACTTGACTTTTTGTTGTCAATTTCCACTTTTCTTTTTGTGGAACGGACTGGTCCTTGGTTATCTTCAAAAATTGAAATACAAAACTTGTCCCCTGAAAACAAGAAAGATTAAAAAACCCAACAAAGGTTGCTCTAACGCGTTTCGACAGCCAAGCTATCATCTTCAGAGAGATACTGTCAGTATCTCTCTGAAGTCTATACTTTCAGATTAAAATAAAAATTTCTGATAATTGCGGAATAGGTCCGATTTTCTGCAGCGTCGCCGAAGCCGGTCCGAAACTACCCATTATTTTTTTAAGAATAGTGGAAGTTTAATACAGATTTGTTATATTTATTGCCAATATATGACTTATAATATTGAAAAATTCCGCAAACTACAGGTTAAAAATATCAATTACTTCAAGAATAATTTAAATTGAAATGTGAAAATTTTAATTTTTTATAATCTTTTCCCGAAATATTGACTTTAACCTCAGGAGTACAAACTTGAAATGTTGAAAAAAATAAATAAATGACTAGCAAAATTTTAAATTAAAAGTTGGTGTTTTGTTCTTAACAACGATTGCCATATCATGTTAAAACATCGATATTTCAACTCCCAATATCGATGTTTTATGAACATCGGTCACTCGAAATTTTGAGTTCAAAATTGACAATTGTGTTTGTTGAAATTTAGTGTTACAGAATAATAGTAGTAGCAATTATTTTGCAGCCAAAAAAACTCTGAAATGATTTGGACCATTCTACCCCTACATAATGAAAATTTCCTAACTGCGCCACTGAATTCGGTCTAAAGGTAATTGGGTTAGCGATGTAAACACAGATTACTCAGACTGAAAATAAAACTTCCTAATCAGTTATCAGAGTTCAAGATAAGATACCGGTGAAAGCTAAACGTATTTTGCCGCATTTAAACAGTATTAATGAAATATACCATAAACAATTATGCTTGAGCCAAATGTGTAAATTAAAGCGCATCTAAACTATGATTCATCCAAGAGAGTTGTTAAGAACTGATTCTGATGGTACCCAAGGTTACTTCTCAGCTCCTGCGGATGCAGTGCATCAGGATATTGATTGCGGAATTAAGAATCTTCCATGTTTGAATCGAGTGTTCGGTTTGGAGAAATATGCAAGACTTGTTTGGTTCCTCGCCGTGTTATCCCTTGTTGGGATTTTCCAAGGAATTATACTTGCCTACTTCCGAGAAACTGCCCACATTTGGGATAAATTTTATCACATACCATCGGATTCAGTGGGTAAGTATTCAGTTTTGTTGACAACTCGAACTCATCGATTTATTTCAGATTGGATGATTTATCTGAATGAATTCATAATGGGGGTAGTAGCCTTGGCGATTGCGTATTGGGGCAATAGAATACACCGAGCGTCATGGTTAGGGAGTTTAACTATGTTTTTGGCCATTTCCTGCGCTCTGTTGATAGTTCCAGAAATTTATCAGACCGAATTGGATCATACCAAAAGTTAGTATAGCTGTTAGCTGCAGACATTTATTTTAAAGGTGATTGTTGGGACATTTTTCATAGTGGTTCCAAAACTGATTAAGATCATAGATCGTTTTTAAAGGAAAACTCTAGGCATGAGCCCCTCAAGTGAAATAACTTTTCACAAGTAATCTACATAAAAAAAAATTCAAATTTAACTTAGAAGCCCTAAATGATGGCATAACAATAAAACACTAAATAAGGTTATAATTGAACACCTTGTTTATTTTCTAAGATCGCTAACAACTAGGAAGACTTAGAATTTAGAATGGACATAAATTTAGGAAAATAGATTTTTATGGGCTCTTTCCCCCATTGCCGACTTTTTTCTTAAAATTTCGAGCTTAATTTTTCTCTAATCTTTTATACTTCCAAAGGCCCTTTGTAAAACTTTTAACGTAATAACTTGTTTATTTTCTATGGTAGGTACGTGCTACTTAAAATGGTCATTAATTCTCTCTCGTATTTGTGTCTCAAAAATTTTAAAAAATTTGGCTTTAAATGAAAAACTCATTTTTTTCTATTTAAATCTAGAATCTGTACTCAACAAGTTGAATTTATTCAAACGAACTCTTTAACAATGATGTACAGTGGGTGGCCAAATTATTAGAAACACTTACAATTTTGCGAAATTTCCGACATTATAAGCATTTAAAACACAAATAAACGCATTTAATTATACTAAACGATGTATACGTTGCTCATACCTTAAATAATACACTTTGGCACTTAAATGTAAATGAATTGCAAGTTTGACACTTGTTGGACTTAATGGACAGCTTTTGGTGACCATTAATTCACGGGTTAACTTGATTGTGCGGTGAAACCTGGTGTTTTAAAAGATTTTGTAGTGATTAATTTAGTTGTATTATTTACTTTAATTATTGTTTCATATTATCTGGACAATTTAGAATGTGTTTTAAGAAAAGTGAGTATAAATTTATATATTTTTTTGGAGAAAATTTGGCTCACGAGCATTTTTCGAAGAGAACGTTTTTTCCAGGTGGGAAAAACAAAAGATATTCTCCCAACCAAATTTTGGAAAATTTCGACCCTTCTAAGGAATATTGCCTACTTCCACAGGAAAATATCGGCTTTACCCACGTTTCTGTTGCGAACAACAACTGCTGTTAACAGAGTCAAAGCAAAAATAATGAAAAATGGGAGTGGTCCATCGAAACGTGTTGGGAATTGTGGTCGAAAATGTCCAACAACACCATGAGATTATAGAAAAGTAAAAGATATTTGATTGGAAAACCGAACCAAAAGCAGTAAAATGCTAACAAAATTGGTCCAAGACTCGGGACTGGATTTGTCTGAGAGAACCGTTCAAAGACGTCTGTAAGAGCAAGGTTTTGAGTGTCGCAGGCCAGTAGAAAAACCAAGATTAGATTAGATTAGATTATATATGGGTCGCTTCGTGTTTCTCTTCGTCCACCCCGCACCACGACGTAAGGAGATCTTTTGTACATACCCTGATCTATGTAGTTGCCAGATTCAAACTCTTGTAGAAGATTATTATGGACCTGGGATTGAGTTTTTCCACATCTGAGGGGTCTAAGGACGCCAATCCGAGTTGGCCGTGCCTTTTGCGTGCAAGCGCATCACACTTGCATAGCACATGTTCTGCAGTCTCCGCAGCTTCTCCACAAAAGCGACATAGGTCTGTTTCAGCCTGACTCACATTTTGAGGTGATATCTCATAGGGCAATGTCCTGTTAAAAGACCGGTTAGGATCCTTAATTCGGATTTGCTAAGTTCTAAGTAGACTTCGTCTTTTCAAGCGTTCCAGATATGAATCTTTTCGCCTGTCGTAGTTCTGGATATGATCTCCAGTGGGATATTTTTGACTTTGCTTCCCATTTTTTAACCTCATTGTTGATTTTACTTAAAAAAAACCAAAATCCGGTTCAGGTCCAAGAAATGACGATGCAGATCCTTCTCTAGCGAGTTGGTCCGCAGCTTCATTTCCTTGTATTCGTTTGTGCCCTGGCACCCACTTAAGGCTGATCCTGTTGTGTTTAGCCAGTTGCTTTAGAATTTGTTGATAGCCCCAAGCTAATTTGGATTTGACAATGCAGCCGCTTGAATGTCAGAGTTAATATAGATCTTTGTTCCTTTCAGGTTCCTTCAAAGACACTCGTAGGTGCAGAGTTCTATTGCGTGTATTTCAGTTTGGAAGACAGTTGGGTCTTTTCCCAAGGCTTTAGAAAACCCATAGTTTGGGCCATAAATTCCCACTCCAGTCTCATGTGTTGTCTTTGATCCATCTGTAAACCAGATGGATATTTTGTGTTTTTCTTCAGGTACTGATTGAGCGTGAGTGTGGCTATTTAAGTCCACTTCAAAGGAATGATCAAATTCGTACCTGGGTTGCATATAATCAACCAATCTTGCTAAAATCACTGGGCTACATCCCTTGAGGATTCCCATGTGACCAGCGAAGTCTCTTTTAAATTGTTTTAATTGCAGTAATCTTGAGGCTCCTTTGATCGCCTCCCTCTTCACTAAAAGGTGGAGAGGAGTTAGACCTAGCACTACCTACATTGCTGCCGTTGGGCAGGTGTTTATTGCGCCTGTTATGCCCAGACATGCATACTTTTGAACTATGTTCAGCTGGTTTTGTGCTGTCTTTTTCGTTATTTTTGGCCACCATACTAAAGGAGCGTATGTAATCAGGGGTGTAATTATCATCCTATATGACAAATAGATTATTTTCGGTTTTAGATCCCAGGTTTTGTTGAATAATCTGCGACACGTCCAGAACGCTGTCGTGGCTCGCTTGATTATTCTAGTCAAATGAGGATTCCAGGTGAGCTTTTGGTCTAGGACGATTCCTAGATATTTAGTCTCACTTGAGAAGTTAAGTTGAACTCCATTCACAGTGGGAGCTGTTAGATTTAGCTTCCTTCTCTTCGTGAAAGGAATTATAATGGTTTTATTTGGGTTTACACTTAACCCTTGTTTTGAACACCAGTTATTAATGGTGTTCAGGGCCTTTTGCATTAAATCCAAGATTCGGGAAAGGATTTGTCTGAGAGAACAGTGCAAAGACGTCTGTAAGAGCAAGGTTTCAAATGTTGCAGGCCAGTAGAAAAACAAAGATTGACCGAAAAAATAAAGAAAAAGAGGTTGGAGTGGGTCGGAAGTCTCGGAAGTCATCATCATATGTCTTAAGAAGATTGGAAAAAAATAATATTGGTCAAAAATTGAATGTACTGAAATAGTAATATGATTTTTGTTGTTGAAGGTTTGTTTCTCTGATGAGTCGACGTTCCAGATTCTGATACAAAAATCTTTATTCGTTCGAAGATTCCCAGGAGAAAAATACCACAAAGACTGCATTGTTTAAAGAGTAAAATACCCTCTGAGCATAATGTGGTAGTCAATTATTTCAGGACAAGTTATTGGCAGACTCTATGTAGTGAAAGTAACGATGCATCAGGCCTAATATATTAAAGTTTTGAGAACAAAAATGCTGCCACAAGTGGGGAAATGGTTTTTATATGATGAATTTTGGATTATGCCTGACTTAACCTACATCTTGCCAGAAGGCAAAATCTGTATCAGTCTTCCTGGAAAGCAAAAATATTCGAGTTTTGCCATAGCCTGGAAACTCCCCTGATCTAAACCCAATAGAAAATCTTTGAGAACCAACCAAGAGGAGAATTTTCATGGAAATTATAACAAATAAACAGATATTAATTGAAAAATTAATTGAAGTTGGGCATGACAGTGCAAAACTGAAAAAAAATTTTTAAAGGGTGTGCCGTGAAGAATTGAGGCCTTTGTTGCAGCTAAAGGGGATATTACAAAATATTAAATATTTCTCTCTCTATTAACAACAGTCATTAAAATTTTATTTAAAAAAATAATTTGTTATTGTGGTTGAGTTATACAGGGTGTCCCCGTTTTAAGTGCTTTAAATGAAACAGGTGATGGAAAAAATAATTTTAAGGAAAAAGTTTCCTATGAACATGTACCCGGAAAATCTTAATAAAAAAGATGCAAGGTGTTAAAATTTGAATAAAAAAAAGTTTTTATTGTTTCATTTTTAAGTTTACAGAGTTATTTAAACTAAATTTTGCACACATGGTGTGTAGATGAAGGATCATAAAATAAAAGAAATTAAAGTTTCTATCTCAATCAGTGGCGGAGTTGCGTGTAATCTGTGATATTGTTTTGAAAAAAAAGTAGTACGCCACTAAACAAAATGAAATAAAATACAATTTTTGGATAAAGCGTTTAATTCTGAAGAAGAGGTTTTTCTTGACATTTTTTTTTGCGTTTACTACCTTATGTTTTACGTAGGAACTGTTCGAATAAAATATATGCTGGTCTTTAAATAATCACTGACTAACACAAAGAGGGGTAAGTTTAAGATGCTACGACACTGGATAAAATGAAATGAATTAACAGTTTTGGATAAAGTTGACTCTTAACGTTCTTTCATATTTGTCACTATTGAAATTTTTGGGACTTTCCTTAGTGAAATTAGGAGTGAGTGATGTTTTTTCCAAAACCAACGACATGATGCAACCAGTGGCAAATACGGAAAAATGTCAAGAAATAACTTTTATTCAGTTAAATACTTTACCCAAAACAGGTACTTTATTTCATTTGTCCAGTGGTGTACCGCGTTTTTCCTACCATAATATCACAGATTACTCGTTACTTCACCACTCGTTAAGATAGAAACTTAGTTTTATTTTATTTTGTGATCCTTCGTTCATACACCATGTGTGCAAAATTTAGTTTAAATATCTTAGAAAACATGAAAGTGAAAAAGTAAAAACTTTTTTTTAATTCAAATTTCAACACCTTGTATCTTTTTTAAAAAGCTTCAAATATAAAGTGCTTCTAATAATATGTTTACCCACTGTAGGAGGAGTTTTGCAATAAAATTTTTGGGACCCTTCTTAAAAATGTATGCTTTTTTGCAGTTTTTGTTGCCAAGAATTTTCTTTAGGAGGGGCTTACAACTCAAAGAAAAAGAACATAAATTGTGTAACTCTGATTTTGGTCATTGTGAGCAACTTAAAATTTAGAAGAAAAAATTTCGTCATTTTAAGGTTCAAGACAAAATGTCCAAAAAATTGATAAATTCAGAACTTTAAATTAGAATCATAAGAAAAACCTAAAAATACAGGTCGATTTAAGTTTTAAATTTTGAGAAAAAGCCTTTTTTGAAAAACTTATATTTATAAGAAAAATTTAAATTTCGAAAATCAAGCCAAGGTTTATAGAAAAAAAATCAAAATTATGAATTTGTAATAGAACATTTAGAAAAAAGTATGAATTAAAATCGAATTTTCGACAACAAAAGTCGAAGATTAAAAAGAAAACGAGTTTAATATTACAACAGGTGTACTTAAATTTTCGAGGCTGCAGTTGGAAATTATTTAAAAAAAGTAAAAATTGAAACAGTAGACTAGGTATTATGAAAAGAAATTAAAAATTTTGTAAAAAAATCCAGCGGATTTCTACCAGAATTTTAAAATTTAAAAGTAACATTTTGTGGTAAGTGGTAATTTTGAGACTAATTAAAGTCACAATTTTGTTAAGAAAGGAAGATAAAGATTGAAATGATGAAAAATTATTGTAAAGAAAATAAAAAAAACACTAAAAATTTTCTTGAAATGTCCAAAAAAATCCATAATTCAAGGCAAAATGTTAAAAGAAGTAAACATTTGTACAAAAAAAACAATAAAAAATAAATAGCAACAGAAATTTGAAGACTGAAATGGAATGTTTAGGAAAAGGCATACATTTTAAGAAAAAGACGAATTTTGCAGACTTTTTTTATAACTTCGAGGAAACATTCTAAATTTTAATTTCTTCATTCAAAAAATCGAATCTTTGAAAAAAACGTATAATTTATAAAAAATTCTAGTATTTTTACTTAGTTTCCATTTTTTATCATGGTAAAGGTTGACTTATTCAAGAAATACCTCGCTTTTTTAGATTTTTTTTTTATATAGTACTCCAAATATTGTGATTAAAGTTGAAATCTCAAAAGATAAATTTAAAATTAAGAAAATGTTTCACAACAGAGTTTAGAGGATTGTCAAATTCGAAATTAAATATTAAATTGTGGAAGTAAATGTTAAAATTCCTGGAAAAGTTTTAATATTTAAGCAGAAAATTTCAAGAAACAAGTAAAACTTAAAAATGCAAACGCGGAAATTTATAAAAAAGTAAAATTTTGAAAAAATCCCTAGTTTAGATAGAAACATTTCCGAAAGTTAGTGACTTGTCAAAAATAAACCCAAATTCCATAAGAAATAATTATTTCAAGAATTTCGATAAAAATTGTAAATTTTGCAAAACAGCAAACGTTTTTAGAAATACTGTTAAAAAGAGAACAGAAATATGAACAAAAAAATATTTAAGCTACCTTTTGATTTTTTTAAAAATTTTCACCTTTTTCCTAAATTTCAAGTTTACATTTTCAGTTGTTATTATTTTTGAGTTAGAAAATCAAAACTTCGAGAAAAAAGTTAAAACTTTGCGATTTAACTCGAATTGTCTAGAAATAAATCGAAATTTAAAAATTCTTCGACATTTCAAGAAAAAAGTCCATTAAATAACAAATTTTAAGGTTAAATCCTAAGTGTTTTGATTTAAAAGTCCCAGAAATCTCTCAGAGAATATTTTTTGTAATTCGGTAATAACTTTTAATTATAAACTCAAAATTTTGAGAAAAAAATTGAGATCCAATGGAGAAACTCAAAAAAATCGAAATTGCAAATAGTTTTCACAAAATTTAGAGAAAAAAGTTCGAGAATCGGAGTTAAAGATGTAAAAATTTAAGTTTCTAGAAAAGAGTGTGTCGAAATTTTAGAAAATAGTTTAAACAAAAAGGCGCAACAACTATTAGAAGGTTTTTATCGTCCAAATTTTCATTTATATTTTTCTAGAAAATGTAAAAATGTCCAATAAGTTCACACGAAGGCAATACGTCATTCTCGTAGTCTTACTCAAGTTTTTATAGGAATATTTTCTAAATAAATAAGACGTAGACTTCCCAAATTTCAGAGTGTTTTAGAGCGGAAAATATTCCGTTAAGCTTTTCTTTAATATTGTCTGAGTTTACGAAATACATCTCTTTGTTTTAAGGCGAGGACAAAAGGTGTAGGCGATTCTTATCTTTTTCCAGGTTTTATTAAGAGTTTTCTCTAATTTCGCACAAGGTCAATACATTAAGCTTTTCCAAGTTTTCAATTGAGTTGTTCTTAATTTAATACAATAAGAGAGTTTCTTAATTTAACACAATGCCAACTTTAATTGAAGCCTGTTAGATTTTCTCTATTTTAATATGAGGTAAAACTTTGTGTAATTTTTTTTTAATTTCGCATGCTAAAATATTTTTTCAAAAGTTAGTTTCTCTAAATTAATATCAGTTATAAATATCGAAGAATTCTTCAAAATAAGGATTAAAAATACAAAAAACTGTTTAAATTTTCTTAAATTTCGAAGAGAAAAATAGAAATTTCGAAATTAAAGTCAAAATTTCGAAATTAAAGCTGGAATTTCGCAAAAAATTCCAAAATTCTAAATAAAAAGTTTTGTTGAAGTTTAGAGCAGAAACTTTGGTGGAAAAAACTCGAAACTTCTAAAGACCTTTTTTTAAACTTCACGAAAGTCTTCTTAAAATTGAATTGAATTGAAAAAAAAATTTTTAGAGTTTAGTTGATATATTACCGCCAAAGTCGAAAAAAGCTGGAAGGCTTTTTTTTCAAATTCTAAGATTAAAGAGTAAATAGTGTCGAAATTCAAGAACAAATTTTGAAATTCTTAAAGAAATCGCTAAGTTTTGAGATCAAAGTCTAAAAAATAAGTTCAGTGTTCAGTCGCAATTTACAAAATGAAGTTTCTCGAATTTGAAGGTTGGAAATTTTGAGAGCATTGAGATCATTGACAAAAGATGTACTTCTTTTACGATTAAATCGTGGTAAGGAATGACTAAACGTGTTTGCCGTTTCGCCCGTCATCTTAAGGGGCTTCTATAGGAACAAGGAAAACACTATATTCAAGGCAAAAGAGCACGGTCTCTTAGTATGACAAGAAGAGTTTTTAACCTCTGGTATGGTTGACATCCTGGGATACCGTGCTCTTTTTATCTTAACCATCTTGTATTTTGTGTCGTTCTCATTTCGCAAGAGTTTCGCTTCTGGTTTAGTTGACATACTGAATTAGGGACTCTTCTGTCGCGTAGACTTTTAATACTTCATGAGCACGATTCAATGCTGCAAGATGGATAAATTTTTACTGACTCTATGGAAAGCATTTACAATCATATTGTCCATTGATGCATTGATGGACTAAACGCACCCGTCCTATTTATACCCAGAACATTATAGAACGTTCTTGCAGTTGTTGAACTGTTCTAGAAAGTTTTTGGAAAAATTATGAGTCTAATATTTTTGTAGGAACTCTCCTTTGTCACAACAGCTCCGTCAATCCATCAGCTAGCGCGCAGGAATCTTCAGTCCACCACATTGGTGTGGTAACTTTAGCTCTCTTCCAATTTTGTTACGCCTGCGCCTCAGTATCATACGTAGCTCATGGTATCACCTACATAGATGACAATATCACATCTTTAGCCAGTGCTACTTGGATTGGAGTGGCGCTAGCGATGAGAGAGTTGGGTCAACAAATTGGAATCTACTCTTCATGGTTTATTAACATTTTTCAAACAAAACACGTTTTCCTATCATCAGGTTTGGGCAATTATCTCTTATTAATTTCTTCGTTTTGAATTTCACTTTACAGCTTGGATTATTGTCACAATCACCATGTTCATTCTTGGGCTTTTAATATCGATGTTCCCTAAAGATTTGCCATCTACCGTCATCAATAGACTATCTGCTTCGTTACTTGATTTGGCATCAGGCCATAGTTCACCCCACGATAAACCAAAAGTGAATGGTAAATTAGTTAAGATGTTTTCTCAGTTTTTATAACTTAAAAGTTTAGGTTTCTTCGCATCACTATGGCGGCTTTGGAAGAGCAAAGTGCTAATAATTAATATTTTGGCAACATCAATAATGCAGTCGGCCATAGTCAACTTTAAAATCTTCCAGAATTACTTCAACGAATCCATGTTTCATATTCCATCTAGCATTCATAGTCCTGAATACAGAGATCCTTTAAGATTAGTACTGAGTCTAATGAAACAACCGCTAGTGGTCACAGCGATGATTCTGTCTGGGATTTTTATAGCTAAAGGGAAACCTAAAACGAGGACTCTCGTGATGTGGATTATAGTTTTGTATATTTTGACAATACTTCTCCTGGACAGCAACTTTCTTTTGAAGTGCACAACCCCAGATTTTGATTCGTATTATCAAAATAAACCTGCGTGCAGTACCAAATGCAGCTGTTCGCTTGACGATCCGTTTCTGCCCATTTGCTTAAACGGTACCAGCTATTTTTCACCTTGCTTTGCAGGTTGTACGACAAAACTTTCAGGATTTTTTACGCAGGTTAGTTAAACTTAATCAGAAATCGATTATCCGTACGTATTCTGTAATAGTTTAAGGATTGCACTTGTGACAGAAATGAAGTAGCAACTGAGGGTATCTGCGAAGGAAACTGTTACATGCTTTTTGGATTTTCCCAAGTTAACAGTGTTATATCAGATGTTTTACTCGCTTCCACTTATATAATAAATGTGGTCGTTGTTCTTCGTTCTGTTCAGAAAGAAGACAAAGCTTTGGCTCTAGGTTTGGAATCTTGCCTTTATGGTTTAATACCGTACATTCCAGTCAAGTCACTGTATAGCTTAATCGCAGGTAATTTTTACGGTTTTATAGTTTCGGTTCGCTTATATTTTAAGTTTTAGATCGATTGTGCCAATACAAGCGACAAGATGATGGAAAGTGTATGCTTTACCAAACAAACTTTAACAAGTACCTCTTAGGTGGTACTACAAGTTTAATGGTTGTCGCTGTTCTCTTGTCAATCATACTCTTCTTCTTAGTTAGAAATCACAAGTTTTACGTTAAAAATCAATCAGATACAAATTTAAAAGACTTGAACACAGATCAACCACATGAGGAACATCTTTTCAAACAATTAGATGCAGAAGAGGATACTTTGGGCAAGCTGCAGAGTTGGAACAATGCAAATTTGTCAAAACATTCATCCCATTCCAAAGTTTCCGAGCCAAGTATGACTAATTCTCTCCTGGACCTTGAGGATATTGGGGATGATCATGATTCACTAGATTTTTCCATACAAGGTGGAAAAGATTTAGCAACAAACGGAAGCCTGCAGCTAGTTCCAAAAGCACTAGAGACTGATTTTTGATTTAGTTTTATGTAACTTTAAAATAGCTTTAATAAATTTCTACCAATATTTTAATGAAAACTTGTTACAGTTTTGCAATCTCAGGAATTTGTGAGGTATGATTTTGACTCGTTAGAGCTCATGGTAGAATAATCTTATGATTATTTTTGTAAAAATCATATATCTGTACAAACATGATTTCTAGTTCTTCAATTTAATTTGCTTGTCGAATTTTTCTTTAGACAATAAACTATGGTTAGCGACTTAAAAGTCAAAAATTTCAAATTTTACCAAAATCTTTTCTTGAATTTTTGAGTGTTGTATTTAAATTTTAAGAAAAATTCAATATTTGAAAAAAAAATTCAAAATTAAAAAAAACTCAACACGAAATTTCAAGAAAAAAACCAACATTTACGGTTTAGTCTCGAAATATCTACGGAAATTTTAAGAAAATTTCGCAACTTATAAAAAAAATTGCGTTTTAACACCAAGTTAGAAGTTCCAAATTTTGTCAAATTATGTTCGATATGTTTAGTTTAAAATCTAATTCTTGATATTCTAACAGAAATTACTGCGTTCCGTGCATTTTAATAAACTAGCGCTAACTCTGAAAATATTCATCTAAATGAAATAATGTAAAACAAATTTGATCTGCATTCTATCCTTCAGTTAAATCAAGTTTTTTATTTAAAAAAAATTATGACTAGACTTTTTCCTCTTTCTTCTGTAATAAATTCTTGTTTAAAATAAATTATTATTTTATCCAATGGTCAACAAGAATTTTAGTTACAAGCCATCAAATTTTTAAAATAAGTTAAAAGTAGTAAATATTTTATAATTTCGAATTCATTTTTTTATAAAACTAATAGCAACTGAGGGGTTTGCTTTTATTTAAAAACTTCTATAATTTATACTCTTTCTAATCATATGCTACATGTGATACGAATCATTCAATAATGTAATGTGGAAATGACAGTGACTGCGATTGCAGCAAAAGGAATAGAACAATGTTGCAATGAGTTTTTCTGAGGGATATGAAATATTTTTTCCAATGAAATTATTGGAACAAAATTAGTGGCTTATTAGAAAGTTAAATAATGAAAAAAGAAAGATTTTACAATACTCATACCTTTATTACACACGCAAGACCTAAAACAAAAATTAAAATTTTTTTCTTACATATTTTGCTCAAACTGAACTCCTTTATTTCTTATACAGGCAGGAAAGGTTTCTCTAATTTCTAAGGATATTGTTTGGACAAGCATTTTTTGTCTCATTCTTGCAAATTCCACGTTAATCATGTCGATCAAAATTTTTCTCCTAGGCACCTTTGTTGCGTACACTAGTTCTCAGATATAGAAATCGAGAGATGTTACTTTCGAGGACCGTGCTAACAAAGGAATAGGACAACCTTCCTCTATCCTGGCACAGGGAAATGCATTGTCCAAGATCCATCGCACAGTTTGAATCCCTAACTTTCACTAGGTATTGAATGATTTGTTATCACGTAGCATACCATTAGAAAGGGCATAAACTAGAGAAGTTTTTAAGTAAGAACGAAACTCTCAGTTGATGTTATTTTTCTTTTAAATACATTTAAAATTATTTAATCATGTTTACTACTTTTAACTCATTTTAAGAATTTGTAGCCTTGTAACGAAAATTCTCGGGAACTATTTCATCAAATAATAATTTATTTTAAACAAGAATTTATTTTAGAACAAGTTAAAAAATCGACGCTTATACAACTGCAAACAACATAGTTCTGGGAGGTTGAATCGGAGATTTTAAATAATTTTAAGAAACACATTAAACAATTAATTCCTCAGAAACTATAATATTTAGGACTTAGGTCATTAGGGACAAAAATCTTTCATATGACTTCACAAATCCACTAAATAATTTTGACGGTCTATGTGCCAAACACCCTGTATATAGAAAAAAACATAGAAATTTAAAAACAAAAACATACTTTTACTTTTTTCCTTTAGCTTTTTAATTTCTATTTATGACTTTTTAATATCATTTGTAAAATACCTGAAAAAATCAAACAAGAGTAAAAATATTTTGATTTTAAACTTGGAATTTTGATATTCCTCAAATTTTGAACTATAACAGGAAGCTCTTATTCTTTAAAATTTTAGAACCTAGAAGTTGAAAGTTTGAGAAAAAAATGGGATATTGCCATGTAAAATCGAAATTTCGAGATCAAAGCCTAAACGAGATAAAAATAATAATTTGAAAATGTATACATTTTGAGTTTAAAATCTAAATTTGGGGAAAATGGAAAACTTGATATACAAAGTCGAAATTTTGAGACAAAAATACAAAATTTTGAATGAAAACTTGAATATTCGATTTCTCCTCGAAATTATCAAAATTTCAAACAAATGTCGAATATTCGAATTTGCAGTCTACATCTTGATAAAATATGAGTTACCTAAAATTTGACCTCTTTCTTAAATTCTCAAGTTTAAAGGTATAAAGTTTAAGTTTTTCTAATATTTAGATTTTTGAGCTCAACTTTTTCTTAAAGTTTTCAACATTTTGACGTTTATTTACCCTTCAATTTTAAAGTCCCTTTTCCGCACATTTCTTCTTTAATATCAAAATTTTGACTTTAACGTAAAAATAAATAAACAGCAAATATTCGAGCTTAAAATCGAATTTTCGAATTAAAGTTTAAAAAGTTTAAAAAAGATAAAAAAATGTATTATACTGTGTGGAATAGCTAAATGGAATAAATTCAATAGCTCAGTTATTGTACATATTTATGACAAATTGCGAGACAGGTCAATTTTAGATTGACATCCTGCATCGTAAAAATTTCATCCCTAGATGCAAACCCCTTCGAGTTACCGTTTCAACCCCTAAATGTTTTAATTGGAAGTAGGGGCTTGGTACACCTCATTGGTCATTTTATTCTCTATTCAAAAATCTTATGACTGCCGCATTTATTTAAAAAATAAACAATAAAAAAATAATTTATCAACTAGATGGAATTTTCCACAGTAACTAATAGCGGCTCGTCAGGTTCGTCCTCGATAATCATAAAGGGACCAAATATAATTTCGATATTCTTTTTTAATTTTGTAAAAAAGGAAACGTAAAAACTTATCAATCTTATCATAGTCAATTGTACCTTTTGTCAAAAACATCCCAGTAATTTTCTAAAACTGTGAGAGAATTAAACAATGGTCAGTATCGTGCTTCAGTTATCTTTTTGCACATTTTAAAAATTTAATAGGGGTCATTTAACAGAAATACATAAACTAGTAATTTTACAAATGATTGGTTATGGAGATACAGGAAGATCACAGGCCGAAGTCGCTCGTCTATTTCAACAAAAATTTTCCTGATCTACCGCCTATATCCCAAGACACAATTAATTAAATTGAGAACGTTAGATATTCCTCGATTATTCGTGTACTGAAAGAAAATAAAACGCATCCTTATAAACTTACACCCTGTCAAGAGCTCAGTGATAACGATGTTGATAGAAGCACTCATTTTTGTGACCAAATTATCCAAAGATTAGATAATAATGTCATCCAAATAGAAAACATATTGTTTTCTGATGAGTCCTCTTTTACTCTTCACGGTCATGTAAATCGTCAAAACTGTCGATATTGGGCTACTGAAAATCCCCACTGGATGAGAGAATTGCATACACAGAACCCTGAGAAAGTTAATGATTGAGCAGGGATTATTGAAGATCATGTTATTGGTCCATTTTTCATTGTTGGAAATTTAAATGAAGATAATTATTTACCATTGCTTCAACTCAACATTGTACCAGTTTTGGTAAACTTATATCCAGCTCAAGAAAATCCACACGTTTCAGCCAATGTAATATTGTTCCAGCAATATGGAGCACCACCACACTACCAAGTCAATGTCCGGCAATATCCCGATTTTACATTTCCAAATCGGCGGATAGGGAGACGAGTTACGGTAGTATGGTCACCACGATCAACAGACCTGTTTCCTTTGGACTTTTTTCATGGGGTTACGTAAAAGTACAGTGTATTAAACCAAACTTCGCGACGTAGCTGCCTTACGAGCCAAAATAACTTTTGCGATTGCGTCGGTGGCACCAGAGATGTTAAATAATGTCAGGAAACATTTTTATTCACTATTAGGATGTTGCCAAGATGTCGGAGGCGCCCATTTTGAACATCCCCTTTATTGAGAATGGTTTATTTTTTATTTTATTAAATAAAAATATTAGATTTATAATTTTTTGTTGAAATTAATTTTTTTTACTAATAATGTTTATAACAAATATGGCAACCATGACATTTTTGAATAGAAAATAAAAAGACCTTTCAAATGAGGTATAACAAACTTCCACTTTCGGTTTAAAAATTTAACGGTTGCAACTGTCACTCAAAGAGTGTTGCATCTGGGGATAAAATTTTTACGGTGAAAGATGTCATTTTATAA
Source organism: Dastarcus helophoroides (assembly GCA_028583605.1). Classification (NCBI taxonomy): domain Eukaryota; kingdom Metazoa; phylum Arthropoda; class Insecta; order Coleoptera; family Bothrideridae; genus Dastarcus; species Dastarcus helophoroides. Next base: position 14,442,631 of record CM053333.1, read on the forward strand.
TCTAAAATTAACCCATTGCAAGATTTTTCGTAAATTTGTAGAATAACCGAGATCCATTTGGCTATTCCACACTGTATAAAGGCTGCCTTAATTTCAATTTTAAGGTGAAAATTTCAGTAAAAATGAGAATTGCACATTTAATTTTGGAATTTTGTAAAAAAGTTACATTTTGAGAAAGGTTTCAACAAAACAAAGTTTTCAAGGCGAATATTTGACTTTTTTCTCAATATTACAGCTTTAAGCTCGGACTTTTTTCTTTTGTATTAACAACTTTTAGAAAAATTAAAAGATCAAGTTGAATGTCAAAGAAAGTTTTATAATAACTTTGGGTTTTCAGGTTGAGTCGTTAAAAAATTTTTCTGTTTAAAATTTAGCATTTACTCAAGATGCGAAATAAAGTACAAGAATAAATGGAAATTAATAATAATTTTCAAAAGAACTCGATATTTACATAAAAAAAATCAAAATTTCTACATTTACTAAATATTTGCCTTAATTTAGAATATCCAATTGTTCTATTTTTGATCAAAATTTCACCAGATTAATAAAAAATTTGAATTTACTTTTCTTCCGGAATTTCGAGTTTAAACTTAACATGAAAATTGCATGAAAAATCTTATTAGACTTATTGATTAAAAATCCAAAATTTGTAGATAAAATCGAAATTGTGAGATTCAAGCATCAATTTTGAGAAATTTTGATTAATAACGTCAGTTTATGTGGGAATTTTATTGACTTGAAATTTAGAGTTTTTTAAAATTTTTTGATTTATTTTCGACATTTGTCCTTTTTCACGAAAGTTTTAAGGTAGAAATGAAAATTAAAAAATTGGAATTTTGTGATCAAAACCTGATTTTCGCAATTAAAGTGGATATTTTTAGAAAACATTGAAATTATTAAATTTGAGAGAGCCAAGGATCCTAGAAAAAAGCGAAAAGGTCATAGATTTTATTCCAGTCGAAATTTTAGAAAAAAGTACAGTATTATCGGGTGTAGGTAGAAGGTTTTAAATACTTTGAAAAATTTTAGGGATTTATAAAAATCGAGTTTGAGCGCAAACGTTCGAAATGATAAATGTTTAGAGATGAAACTTTTTAATTTCGAACTTAATTTTGGTATTAGAATTTCGAAAAGTACGATGGCTGAGACACTTCGTTCAAAAATTGAAAATTAATTGACTTTACCGAAGAATCGCTTCTGTGTTTAAAATAGGTTAATTTTGCAGAATATTCCCTGAAAATGTCAAGTTGCTTATTGTGATTCGATTTCGTTTTTAATTAGAAGTATTCAAATGCGAACTTAGATGCACCTAAGCGAGATTCGTTAGCCCAGAATGATTTAAACGGTTCTTAAGGTAGAGAGAATTCTTATGCTTTCAATAAAAGGGTGGAATTAAAAATAAATGGAAACTTTTTCCATAAGTCCCGTTAGATTACAAATAATGAAAGCTCGGTTCGCATTGCGTTTAGAGTTTTAATAGTCTTATAGCACATCGGGCGGAATTAGTCCTCAGCAAAAATATCTTTGCAAGCACAGGACCGTACTTTGCAAGGATATAAGGATAAAATTAGGAATCATTGCTGTATAGGTATTTTTTTACCTTAATGTTTGCAACACGGAGGATTTTAAGTGCTGTTGAATCTAATTATGTACATAATGCAGTGAGAAGTTCAAGGGGCTTTAAAATCGCTTCTATCAAATTTATTAATGAAAGTGACCACAAAGACTTCCACGGTTATGCGATGCTTTCTAAGCCCGTGGTTTTTATGTCAAGGTGTTCGATATTATCCCAGTTCAAGCCTAAAATTTCTGATTTTTTCCCAAATTTTTCAATTTAAAGTCTATAATTCAATTTTTGACAAAAATTATTTTATCAAATGTTAAGTTTTTTTTAAATTTCGGAATTACACTTGCAAGTTTTATTCCAAAAATTTCGATTTAAAAACCAAAATCTGAACACTTGACTTTTTTCAAAAATTTTCATTTTCTATGGAAATTTCGAGATGAAACTCAGGTTTAGGTAAGGACAAAATTTCTGTCAAGATTTCGCGGTAAGGTTCCATTTTTGTACAAGTTCGAGTATTTTTTTTTTAAGTTTCATTCGACTACATAACGTTCATAATTTCAAAACTTATTCATTTCTTAAGGGCAAAGTTTCGATTTTTTAAAAATGTTTTGAATTAAAAAAATACTTTCTTCTTAAACATTTAACTGTTTATTTAAGAATTTTTTAAATAATTATTATTTAAGTAAAGATATTGACTTTTTCCTCCAAGTGTCGACAATATCAGTTTTTCTTAAAGTTCCGAGTTTAACTTTGAAATTTTGCAAGTAGAAAATTTTTTGTCTAGTTTTTCATCAAAATTTTCAACGAAACAAATTTAATGTCTAAATTTCGAAAACAACGTCATGTAATGGGGCAAAAACTCAACAAGTTTAAATAGGGAATGAATCACAAAAGATATTGAGAATTATTTGAATCGATCAGTGAGTACGTAACATCACACAGAAACCCCATATACCGGGTGTCCATTTAGTTTTCCCGTTTTAAACTGAGATTCAAAAGATGAGAAAATTGATTTTTTTGTGTTGTCGGTGGCAATTAAGTTGCTTGAAGACTAATTTTAAATTTGTAAGATGTTCAATAAAGGGTTATGCTTGAAAATTTATATTTTAATGAAATGACTATTTCTTTTGACGGAAAATGTAAACATTCCTTACAGTCAAAATTTTTTTCGCTCTAATATGCTTAAAGTTATAAATTGATTAACTTTTGCTAAATACCAAGCATTTTTTAATACTGTATATTTTTAATGGTTTGTATTAATTTTTTTTAAATTTGTTTGTTGGGTAGCTTGACAGATGACAGAAACCGATTAAGTTACATTATATAGCAAATTCAATTTTTTTTGTCGAAATATTAATGTGTTAAATTTTATTTTTTTTTCCAATGGAGCATTCCGCATCTAACAATATCCGCTAGGGTATAAATCCTTCAGTTTAATTTTATTTAGATACCAAAGGGTAACATTACGTTTATTTCAAACGATTTTTTTTAAAAAATAGACGACGACTATTCAGTGTATCGTGTGTGTATTTTTGTTTAAAGAATACTCCTTGAAACTAACAGTGTTTTACGACAAAAGGTCGTGCGACAAAAGAACCCGAACATTTGGTCGCATAACAAAAGGACGTTGTGGCAAATGGTCACGGGGCAAATTGGATGCGCGACATCAGGTCGCATGTATTTAAAACGTCTATAAAAAGTGATAAGTAGTTTTGACCTGTGAATGACGCTTATTTTCAATATTTACGTCAACTTAAATTATTTAATTTTAATTTCCTTAACTATTTTTTGTTGTTCTGTTAGTGTTGAAATCATTTTAATTGCAGCATCAGTAAAATAGCTTTCCATGCCATTAAGAGTTAAATTGTTATTTGGAAAATTAATAAACGTAGACACAAATATGGCCATATAGAGTCCAATACATTATTTTGCAGTAGTGGTTATAATTTTTTTATTAAATTAAATAATAATATAAAGAAAATCGTAAATTTAGTAGAGCTGTTGATAACTTAAAGATAAAACTATAAAAAGCATTTTACTTGTTCTGCAATTAATCAGGTTGAAACGCTGGCAAAACAAAAAAAAATGTTATGAAAATTAAAACAAAACAACTTAAATCAACGTATGTAAATGTTCAAAGTTACCACCATTCACAAGTCTAAATTTAAATGATTTAACCTCCAATGGTATTTTCTTTTGGCTATATAGCCCTTACTACTACAGGTAGACCCATGAAACCGTATATCGTTGTTTGTTAAAGGAAAGTTCTACCTAAGTACACAAAAATCTACTTGGTATTCCATTTAAAAAAATAAAATTTCGTTTCGTACACTGTTTTAAAAACACCCCACATAATGTTGAATTTGTGCAAAAGGCGACAAAAAAGAGAACAAAATCGACTGGTCCGCTCGATTTTTTAAAAATATTATCTGTGTTTAAACCAGTATAATTTAAATAATCTATTTTATTTACTTCTGGTAATAACATTCTAACTACATGCGACCTTATATCGTGCGTCCAATTATCCCCGCGACCATTTGTCGCAATCGAACTTTTGTCGTACGACCAAATGTCCGCGACCTTTTGTCACGTGCCCAAATGACCGCGTCCTTTTGCCACGACCCCAATTAACAGTATCTTTCTTAGTAAAAGTGTCCAAATTTAATACAAGATACAGCATTTGAATTTTTCTACAAAACTTGCATGTACAACTCAGCCTGCACATAACACTTCTAAAACGAAAAAAGGACGTATTTTTACAAGATATAATAATGATGTATTAGCAAAAGTAGCCGTAGATTTTAAATGATTCTGTTTAAACCCCAGTAGCCCTCTATTGAGTAAATGACGAAAAAGTATTAAAAATTAATTAAAATACAGGGTGTTGTAGCATTTGAACTTATAAAATGATAAAATGAAGTACAAATGTACTATATATAAATATATTATATCTAAAATGAAAAAGATTTTTGATAAAAGTAACCGGAGACTTTGAATGATTCTGTTTAAGCCCCAGCAGCCCCTATGGACAAACAAATGTTAAAAAATAATTAAAGTAAAAAAGTATTTGAATCCAAAAGGAAAGTATAATGTATTATATCTAAAATGAAAAAATGACGCATTTGTAAGTATTGTTTAATAAAAATTAAAGATGTATTAATTAATATCAATATACGTCAAAAGCTGGATCCAAAAATTTGTGTACTTGTCAGAAAAAGTTAGTTATCCAAGGTTTTGAAACGTCCAAACGGATTTGGCAAAATAACTATTTAAATCACAAAATAATTAACCTTGGGTGAAAAATATGTTTTTTAAATTGCAAAATACAACGCACAATACAATTTTTTATTGAAATCGATCCAGCTAAATGTATCTATTTTTTTGAGAAAAGTTGTCATATACTTTAAATATGTAATCTGCAAACATTCTAATAATACTGTATGGGGTAAGTGGTCAAAAGGAGAGCAATCAAAATATAGACCAATATGCAGGGTGTTCTATTTGAATTTTTCGAGAAAAAATTGTTGATATTGCTAAAGAAGAATTTAAAAAGTGTGTCTAAAACGAGAACGCATTTGCCAGTGTCTTACAATATAATGTCTTAGTGTGCTGACGTTAACAAATATACTGGGTGTTAAACGTACACTTTTTTTTAGAAAAATAGCTATAAATTTTGAATGATCCTGTAAAGATTTGAACAAGTTTATAGCGGTAAGAGCCTACAAAAGTGGTGATTCAAAAATATGCAGTGTGTTCTGTTTGAATTTTTTGAGAACACTTGAATCCAAAATGTTTAGGCACCCTGTATAGCGGTGTAAAAGAATTCCAAGAAAACGTATCTAAAATAAAACAAAGACGCATTTGCTAGTATTTTATGGATAAAATAATATGCCGACGGATTATAAAACGTACAAAGCGTCACCACTATTTTTTGAAAAGTTACCTTGAAACTTTAATGATTCTGCACCTTATATTTGATTAATGCTTATAAAAAAGGTGATACAAAAATGCAATAATATGCCGGGTGTTCCATATATAACAAAATAAATAAGACAAACCTATGTGCAATATTGCATGCCTGCGTAGCCTACGAATAATTTTAATTTTTAACTTTTACACTTACACATTCAACATTTTTTTATAATTTCTATTATTACTAAGCCGTATGTAAATACAATAAGGATTTGCTATTGTCCTTGACCACATAAAATTACTTTTACACAATGACTACAAGGGGGCGCGCCCGAAGACACATTACTTTTTTTTAGTCATTAAAAATAATTTGAGAGTCATTACATTTTCTTTGAATATTATGAGGGACGCCATACATATTTGCAATATCAACATTTAATCCGCCACTGGTTCTGTGACAAGAAGTGTAGACCAAGTGATCGCCAAGTCAATCGTGCTCGAGTTGCATAGAAATAATCTTTCTAGACACATTTAATTCGTATTATTTAATCATTGTAGCAATTAAGTCAAGTCATTTACACTAATCAGTAGTATAGATATACAGGGTGATTCAGTCATAATGGCAGTAATTGTAAAGGAAGACAGCGAAAAATGAGTATGATACAAATACGTGATTTTAAAAAAAATCAGGTTTAATTGCGCTGAAAAAAAATATTTTAAAATTATAATTTAAACCCCTTTGGGGCTGCTACTGACGCCAAAGCTCCCAAAGCCCAGCTAAATAGAAAGAAGAAGAATTTATGACTGCGCAGTTGAGACTGGGGCGTATCAAATAAACAAAACATTGCTAGGTTATATCTAAATGATGACTATAACTCATTAAATGTTCCTGGCGGCACCTATGATTGCGAAAAAGCCGTTGGGTGATTCGCTTTTTTGTATGAAACTCGAGTAATAACGAATTGCAGAAGAAAGTTACGCGAAAAAAAAAGTAGGTGAAATCGCAAGATGGGTGCAAACGTTGACATCAACGCTGCAAATGATGTATTAAATTCGCTGTAGTGGGTGCAAGTGTAAAGTGGTTAATACTCGAGAGTTATTTCCCGACGTTTTGTTTTTTGTGATCCTGTGTGATTGCGATGGAAATTTTTTAAACCATGTGTTACCGACGAATCATCACTTTTTTCATACGCACGACAGGTCTAAAATAGTTCGGAAAAGAGGCACTCGAGTATTAATGTAAGTACACTGCACCTATTCTGACTGTGGAGTATCGTTGATATATTTTTTATAAACAACAACCTAACTGCTAACCATCATTAATATGATTCAAAATTAAATAAACCAGTGCATTGTATCGTTTTTTTTAGAATTAATATTTTAGTTTGAGTCTTTTGTGTTTATTTATTTTTTGCATCTAGGTTTTATTTTTCGAAAAAATGTGTAAGTGTATGAAAATACAAATACTTATTCGCCAAAGAAACTGATAAAGATTTATTGCTCATTAAGTAGTGATTTTTCGCCCTGACCAGTCCGACTTGATTGCCGCTGTTAAATGGATGATAACGTAATAAGCGTCTGTTACCGTGAAGCATTTAATGTGGTCAGTAGCGCCGGGCTTTTGGTGGTCAATGGGTTGAGTTGGGTCTATTTTAAAAAGTTTTCGATTTTCTGTCTTTACCAAGTCTTCCAAACACGGCGTTAAAATTAATGCCCTTATGACTGAAACACATTGTATATAAAATTTGTTTTCAGGCAACAAAATTTCTTGCTGGTTATTTTTAAACTAAAAGGCTTAGCTAGAATTTTTTTGATACGCCACTGAACTTAATAAACGTTTTGACTGCAGAAAGACATCATCAGTCTAACTAAATTACAATGAGAAAAACGAACGGAATCGATTACTTTTAAACCCCAAGATGCAATAGTAAGATATAAAGTAGTCGCAATGAATCAATTACATCAAATTCAAGTAAACTTACGTAATTTATTTTACCTAAGAATATGAATTCTCTAGCGCAAAATTTTTTGAGAAAAAGGCTTTAAAAATATTTTAAACATAAACATTTTAATTACAGAAAATAACTCCTTTAAGCATCTTCAACGCTTATTTATTTCTTATTTCTACTAAATGATACACATTTTATGTGCTGATTCAATTATTGATTAAATTAGGTCCATGATGATTAGTGTGATAGAGTCGTTGCTAAGACCAGATAATTCGAATTGTTGCAACGATTAGATCAACCCAGTCGTTTCAAGGACTGTGCACTTCATTACGAGCTTGATCTAATCGTTGCTTGAGTCGTTCTGTGACGTCAGAAATGACAAAGTTATGGCAATAATAGATTGTTCAAACCTGGCATGTACATATTCCGCTGTCGGGGACTCTCGGGGTGGTTGCGAAGTTTCCAGTCCGCTTCTGTTTAAGGCGATGGCGCGGTTTTATATTTATTCGTTTTTCCGAACGACTCGGTCCGAGACAATGTAGAGGCCAACAATAACAAGAGTGGAGAAGAGAAACGAAAACTGGAAGGATGCGCTGTGATTTCGGGCGTAATCCTGGTATAATGGTTGTGTAATTCTGGCGAGTAGCATCCTCCAACTCTTTCTCTTTCCTTGATCATCTAATGTATTCAGAAAGCATGCCGTGGAGCGTCGATTACTTCCGGTCGCTTAATATTTTTAACAGGCTCGCATTTAGACGCTGTATCAGGGGTCGAGGATTAAAATGTAATAACTTCGTTGCACGCTGAAATTACATTTTTAATTTGAATAACTTATTTTTCGTGTTGATTTAGGCTTTTGCCAGGCATTGAGCCCGCTAAGACGTGCCCTCGCGGTAAAAATTGCGCTTCTCCACTAAAGCTAAATGTATAATGGTGAAGATTGGGGCTTAAAAATTAAAATGGGCCGAAAGGGGGCTAAATAACTGGCCGCCCGGCGATATCGGCTCGGCTAAAATCTTATCACGTCCGCTACTTGATCTCGGCACGTAATGAAAAATCGCTTCGTTACTAAAGGAGAGAATAAAGTATGAAGTATGAGACGCCGGACACAGAATCCCGCCTGGCTTGTGTCATGCCCCCTACCCCTCGCCGACAGCCGCCCCGATTAATTAACAAATTGCCTTTTCCTCTTTCCACAAAGTACATTCTCGACCTAACGCACGATTATATTATTAGGACTCGATGGAGTAACCGGCGCATCCGCCACTCCATTCGAAGTTGTATCGATGCCGAGCTCACAGCTTACGTAAACACGATTATTTTACGGTTTTTCCCTACTGCTATAAATTTGTTTGCTACCAATAATTATATTATTATTCCATTTAATTCGACAATTTCAAACCATAGATATATAATTTAAACATGTAAATCCATTTTAAATATATTTGATTAATAACCAAGTAATTTTTACTATTTCGCTTAAACTGTAAAATATTAGTTTTGAAGCTGAAGAACAAAATCAAATAACATAAAATAACCACATTTCAGGACAACATTTTCTATTTATCTATTTATATATTCGACTCATTTTAGAATTCATTTAACTTTCAGAAAGTTCCATTATTGGTATATTCAAAAAGACAAGAAAGAATTATCGGAATCTTTGACCACAGTTAATATTTATCGAGTTAAAAATTCACTTTTACTAATAAATAAATCACTCTTAAAGGGTTTGCGAAACACAGTTATTTCTTAAACTTAGAGAAAATATTCTGCCAAAATTAGGAAATCAGTAAGACACTAAAACGGTTATTAAAAGAAAAAAACGAATACCGACGTTATAGCTGCATGGTCTGGTGTGTTGAGTGTCCCCTTTTTTAGTCATTTTGGAATTTTTTGATCTCTTTCTTGAATTTGTCCAACTTATAAAAAAAAAATGATCGTCAATTTTAGTCCTTCTGATAATATTAAACGTGGCACCGAGTGATTGAACATTTAAATGTTTTGCATTGGTTTTTTAAAGTTTTTTAAAATATTTCACATTTTCAGTTAATTTTTTTTAAATGAAGTTTCAAGAAAAACGTGTAAATTTTAGGATCAAACTCAAAATTGTGCAAAAACTAAAAATTTCTAATATAAATTCAAATTAGGTGAATTTTTAGAAGTTTCGAATTTTTCCCAAAATTCTAAGTTTAAACTATATATAATCAATTCCCTTATACCGTAAGGTATCGGGAAAGTTTAAATTAAAAATTTATAATCTTCATCTTAAACTTTCGAGACTAAAGCTGAACATAGAGAAAAAATTCGGCTTCCAAGAAGAATTTTTTAATTTAAAATTTTTTCTCGAATTTTTTTCGAAAACTCAAGTTAAACTTGAAAAGAATAAGTTGTATCCAGAAAGTTGAATCAAGAATTTGTGAGTTTAGGGTCGAAATTTTAAGTTTAGAGTTGGAGAAAATTGATATAATGTCAAGCTTATATTTAAAATTTTTGCTTTTTGAGACTTATAAATTTGAGACGTAAAATTTTAAGAAAAGTTTTTTAAAGTTAGAATTGAGATTTTGATTAAAAAACTCGATGTTTCTAAAGAAAATGTTTTTGGTGTAAGGTTTCTATTTAAATTAAACTTTAAATTTGTGAATGGAATTTAAATATTTATCGTAAAAAGTTCAAAACATACGACAAAAAATTAAACACAAACCTAAAAGTTTAGGTTTTTCTGACTATTTTGAGTTTAGTTTTCAAATTTTAATTTTAATCTTTTGACTATATTTCTAGAAATTATTGAACATTTGAATGGAGGTTCAAACGTGGAATTCTAATCAGACATATCTACTCTTCTGCGAGATAAGTGGCAATTTCTAGTTGAATCTCTAAATTTCTCGGAATTTCAAATCTGCAATTTTCAATTCTATTTCTTTTATCTATTTGAGCTGAAATTTTTCATTAACGTTTTCCCGGAAAACGGCAAGAAATAACACTAAACCATGGTTCTGTTAGAAAGTCAAGGAACTAGCAGAACAAAAAAGAAAAAGTTTTCTTTCTTACAAAACCAACACAAGAACTACATGAAGCATACATACCAATAAGAAATGCAACTTATGAATAAAATTAATTAAAAGGGAACCCTGGGTTAAATTCACCAACGACATGAAACACGACAGAGAAAAGTATGGAGAATGCTAAAAAATAGAAAAAAAGTCAGTAAATGAGGATGTACAAACCAAGGGCGCATCCATATACACATTGGAAGAATACTTTAGAAGACTATATTACGCCAAAGAAGCACCAGATGTCTACTACGAACAGCAGCAGGCTCAATAATTACAAAAGACGAGGTAAAAGCAAAACTGAAAATCTTGAAAAACAGAAAAGCACCTGGAACAGACGATATACCAAATGCATTTCTGAAATACGGTGAACAAGAGTTTGTTAGAAATATAACAATAGTGCTTAATAAAATTCTATATTCATCAGAAATAACTACAGACTGGCATGAGAGCATCACAATCCCCATTTTCAAAAAGGCACAAAGGACTCGCCCAGAGAATTACAGAGGAATAACACTATTAAACACCACGATGAAGTTATTTACTGGAATACTGAAAGACAAACTAGAAAAACAAATGGAGAACAGAGAAGAGCAACAAGGGTTTAGAAGAGAAAGGCCAACAACAGATGCCATATTTATTATTAAACAGATAAAAGAGAAGTCAATAGAATTTAACACCCGCCTTAGTAGACCTCACCAAGGCATTTGACAAAGTACGCTTGGAAGACATCATGAAAATATTGAAAGAAAAGAAGACACCAGCCAATACCGTCAGAGTCATTCGCAACCTTAATATTCACAACACAAGAAAGATAAAAGAGGGGGAACAAACATCAGAAACTATTCCGATTCTAGGAGAAATTAGACAAGGAGATGGTCTCAGTCCATTTTTGTTTAATATCCTATTGGATAAAATAATTAAAGAAGTAACCTCATTAAAACTGGGATACAGGATAAATAAAAATAGAATCAGCGTGATATGTTATGCAGATGACGCAGCAATTGCCGCAGAAACAGAAGACAACCTACAGCGACAGCTTTTTAAATTCTATCAAACAAGCAAAAAATATGGAAATATTTACTGATGAAACTAAAAGTGTGACCATCGCAAAAGACTCCATCAGATTTAAACTCATTGAAAATCATCCCATAGAGCAAGTTACCCAATTTAAGTACCTCGGTGTCGATCTCTCGAGTGGACATGACCCTGTAAACGACTTAAGAAGCCAAATCAACAAATCAGCGGCAATATAAGGCTACCTACGAAAAACCATTTGGAATAATCAATATATGCGCTCAGACAGCGAGATCAAAATATAAAAAACATGTATAACACCAATCATGACATACGGAATAGAGGCACGAAAAGAAACCAACAAGACCAAGAGTATGCTGAGAGTAGCGGAGATGAAAATTTTAAGAACTATAGCGGGGAAGACAGAAGAGACAGAGTAAGGAACACACAGATTAGAGAGCAGTGCAGTATACAGGATATCGTGCGATGGGGTAGACAAAGAAGAAGACAATGGTACGCTCACGTAAACAGAATGAGAGAAGATCGCATTGGAGGGAAAACCAACAGGCACCCATCCTCCCGGAAAACTACCTAAAAAATGGAATGATAGTTGGCAGTCAACATCCTAGGAACTACAACAGAGGCATAACCAGAATCAACAGATCGCAAGATCTCTAAAAAGAAGAAGAAGTTATTTCAATCACGTTTTGAAAAATATCCAAATTGCTAAAAAAAAAGAAAACCAAGGACAAATTTCCAAAAAAATTTTGACATATAACTAATGTGATTTTCCCGAAATTTAAGCATAAGTGTTTTTGTCGTGTTAGTTAATTTCAGCTTTATCTTAATCTTGAATTATTTTAACGCAATTTCAAGTTTAAACAATTTAAGTGTTAAACAAGAATTGTTAAAATAAATAAATAATAAATGATGAATAATAAATCAAAAATAAAAAATAGTAAAAAATAAATAACAAATAATAAATAATAAATTTTCAATGGGAGCAGCACTCAACAAAAAGTTGTATTTGCTCATCCTTAGTATATTACTTAGCTCATTATAACTGTTTCTTATTATCGCGTAGATTCAAATTATAAGCGAAATAGCCTTGACACAATTGATTTTTCCCAGGGTCTTTAATGAATTTCTAAAGCCTTCCAACATCGATAAGTATTTTGTTTGTTGAAGAAGTAAAACATGAAATTAATAATTTCAGCAACAGCGGCAGCTGGAAGTATTAGTAAAATTTAGATATTTACTTTCTTTTAGTGTTTTTTTACCACATATGGATATTTTGCTGTTTTAAGCTCGATATGTAGTCATATTTCTAAAAGTTAAGAAGCGAAACTAGCATGTTATTTGAATAAATCAATTCTTCGACGATAGTTATATCTGACAAAGTAAATATGGTCTAGAATACAAATGTTGAGCTCTTTTACGAAACTGTAGAGATTAACATGCTAGAGATTTATTCGTTTTCGATAAGATTCGGCTTCCGTCTACCCCCCCTCTGTTAAACTTTTTCCGTTCGGTAGTTACACCATCATATCTGCAGCGTTTATTCGTTGGAGGATGTCTTAGTTTAAATATTTGAATTTGCAATCAATTAGGCGACTTGCAAGCTAAATAAATTGATGCTCGAATTTTATCCAGTGCAGCAACCGTACCGAGTTAGGTTAATATTAGTAATAAAGCTCTTTGTACGCGACTAAATGTTTACTCTGCTAGAGTTAGTTGACATAAACGTATTGCAAATTACAAAATTTCCACTCGAACGACATAAAAATGTTCCTTGTTGATCATCAAAGCCACTGAGATCTATATCCAATCATATATCAGCAGCCACTTTGGTAATTGAGTGCATCCTTTGCGCCGTAAAAGGCAACCGTCTCTAACTCCTTTCTCTTTAATCTCGCCCGGCGAATAGCTAGCTATTGATCAAATATATAACTTCAATCCGTCGAATTTCTATTAATATTACAGTAGGACAAAAAGGTGTCAGGAGTTCGACTCTGATTTAATTCTGCGGCAATTCTGTGGGGTCGCGGTTTCCAATAATCTGCATCGATAATCCTCTTGTGGCGGCTTTTATTCCGACGTCCTCCGTCTAAGACAACGGCGCAGAGCTAAGATGTATTCTACTTTACTCAAGACGAAGTACGATCATGCTAATGCCTTTACTATGCTCTGGTACCGCAAGCGGGGGAGTTAATGCGGCTTAACCCCGTATTATGCTTAATATGCGAAAACACATTTGGCTAATTCCTGAGAAAAGACATGTAACCCTATAACTACACGCGAGTTAAATCCAGCGAAACACAGAATTGAATAATTGAACGTGAGATGGTGTTTTAGATTTTAAAGAAATTACATATTTTTAGTATTGTCACCAGATCACCAATAAAAATTAGAGAAAACCCGTTAAAAATAAAATCTTTATAATTAAGAAGCTGCATTTATTTGCAAATATAGCAGATTATCTTATTAGTGGTCTGGTTAAAGAATTCCCAAGTAAAATTAGTTACTTTTGTTACTGTGTCCACATGAAGGTCTCGAAAAAAATTTATAAGTTTAGAGGTATTTTGGTTTAAAACTCCTAGCCTTAGATCGATTTGCGTCATGGAAAAATCATAAGTAACTAGTACAACTTTGCCTTAACATATTAGAAAATGAAAAAAATTGTTAGATATAAAAAATGTTGGATGAGATTTTTATAATCGCATCAGCTAGTAAAAGATATTTTGATAAGTACATGAAATGCACAGTGCAATGTTCAATCAAAATTAGATCTCAGAAATTTAACTGATGTGTTAGTTTTGTAATCTAATAAATGTTTGGTGATATGAAAATCAATCAAACTATACTTGGGTCATCAAAAAATTATCTGTGTAACCGGCGTGTTGTGGATCGGAATTATACCCTGAGCATTGTGCTCAAATTTCAACCCAATTTACACAAATGGAGTCCACGCCAATGACTTATAGGTACACTGTGTACTGGGCTGATGATGTTTCAAGCTTCTTGTTGTTTCTCATGAACCAATGACAGTTGAGTACACGATCATGCATTTTTATTATTCGAGCTCTTCACTGGTCTAAGTTAGATGAGTTTCCTTTATATCCTAAAATTCTAGACTTAGTAAATTAGTTTGAGGATTTCGAGTTCTAAATGAGGTTTCTTGCAGGTTTATCTGTGATTCCGAGAAGTTAATATTACTGCAGAATGTAGATTTGTGATCTTAGCAAGATCAGTTGATTATATGTAATCCAGGTACGAATGTGATCATTTCTTTAAAGCGGACTTAAATAGCCACACTGATGCTCAATCAGTTGAAGAAAAACACAAATTATCCATCCGGTTTACAGATGGATTAAGGACAGCCCATGGGACTAGAGTGGGAATTTATGACCTTAACTATAGGTTCCCTAAAGCCGCAGGAAAAGACCCAACTGTCTTTCAAACTGAAATATATGCAATAGAACTCTGCGCCTACGAGTGCCTTTGAAGAAACCTGAAAGGATCAAAGATTTACATTAACTCTGACAGTCAAGCGGTAATAAAGGCTCTTAGCAGCAGCATAGTCAAATGCAAATTAGTTTGGGACTATTAACAAACTCTTAAGCAACTGGCTAAACACAACAGGATCATCCTTAAATGGGTGCAAGGGCACAAAGGAATACACGGGAATGAAGCTGCGGACCAACTCGCTAGAGAAAGATCTGCATCATCATTTCTTGGACCTGAATCGAATTTTGGTTTTCCTAAAAGTCGAATCAACAATGAGGTTAAAAATGGGAAGCAAAGTCAAAAATTTCATACTGGAGATGATATCCAAGAGTGCTACAGGCAAAAAGATTTATATCTGGAACGTATGAAAACACAAAGGTATACTTAGAACTCAGCAAATCCGAATTGAGGATACTAACCGGCCTCTTAACAGGACATTGCCCTATGAGGTACCACCTCAAGAAAATGGGTAAAGCTGAAAGAGACCTATGTAGCTTTTGCGCAGAACCTGCGGAGCTGCAGAACATGTGCTATGCAAGTGCGATGCGCTTGCAAGCAAAAGGCACGTCCAACTCGGATTGGCGTCCTTAGACCCCTCAGATGTGGAAAAACTCAATCCCAAGTCCATAATCAACTTTTACAAGAGTTTGAATATCGAAACTACATAGATGAGGGTATGCACAAAAGATCTTCTTAGGTCGAGGTGCGGGGTGGACGACAAGAAGTACGAAACGACTCCTATATAATCTAATTTAATCTAATATTACTGCAAACATTTCTATTCGAATTTTTGGTTCTTTGAAGTTCTAGGTGGGTTTTTTGGAATTCTAATACTTCAGATTTTCTCCTCAATTTTATTGAAAGTGCGTGCAATTATAATATTTCTTTTAGAAGTTAAGTCTCTACGAGATTGAGAATTATAGTTCTATTTTCTATTAATCTAATACTACTTCAAATGCCTCTTCTTGGTTTTATTGTCAAATTTTTATGTATAACATTGATGCTCTATATTAAATTTCTTAGTTATTTAGTAGGGTAGATTAGTGGTGCGCAAACTATTGTCATTTCCAACCTCCCATTTTATGCATAAAAATTTGGCCGCCTCTGGGCCGAAAATACTTTCAACCGAAAATAAGGGCGCAAACAAATTATTGCTCGATCAGAAAACGTAACCATCAAAAAAGTAATTGTTTTTTTATGAAGCAATAAAGCACTTAAATTTGACTACCCCCAAACATTTTCACGCGACTTCCAAAGGTATCGCGAACCACAGTTTGCGCACCATTGATCTAGATGAACCTTTTTGAGGATCCCAAAGACTTTTTCTTGCAAATTTGGAGCTCTGTATATGTACAATTTTAACATTCTAAATATTTTTTATAGATTTGTATCTTTTAAGGCTCAAAGAATGCTCTTTAAATATTTGAAACAGAAACTGAACAGAATACTTGAGATTTCGGAACTCTAAATAAATTTTCCTTCTTTGATAGTTAAAAGCTCTAACCTTGGGTTTATAAAGCTTTAAATTAATTTGAAAGCTTTAAATGAGAGAACCTGGAGCTCCATACAATCTTTAAACACTTTAAATAAATACGTTTCTTTGAGATTTTGGAGTTCTAGATAAATTAACTTGAGGGTTTAGAATTATATGCTTGAATGTTTTGTACTTTTATTGATCAATTTTTGCACTTTGAGGCTCGAGATATGTTTTCTTGAGAGCTTAAATCTCTAAATAAGTTTCCCTAATTATTTAACATTTTTTTCGTTTTCGGTAAAAGATTCCCTTTAAAATTTGGCATACAAATTAAGAATCTTTAATAGTGTGCTAGTTTAGTTTCCATGTTCTATGTTCTGAGTAAGTTTAATTATAAGTCTGGAGCTTCAGAAGTGTTTAGACTGTTGACTGTTGGCTGTTTAAGAGTTCTGTATGTAACCCTCCAGCAATTATGAGTTTTAAAGGATTTTCTTGAGAAGTTGGACTTTTACATGAATTTTGTTAAAAATGTTGTCCTTTTAATGTTCCTTATAAACGTTACGATTTAAGACTTTAAAGACTGAGTTTGTTTAAAGACACTGATTGCTAAAACAAAGTCCACATACGGGAATGACGTTGCCGCCATATCACCAAAATTTTGGTGTCCTTGGTTATCTTCAAAAATTGAAATAAAAATATTCTTTCCTGAAACCAAGAAATACTTAAAAACACAACAAAGTAGCTCTAACGCGTGAGTATCTCCCTGAAAATGATAGCTTGGCTATCGAAACGCGAAACTTTGTTGTGATTTGTAATTTTTCTTGGTTTGAGGGGACAAGATTTGTATTACAATATCATTAAAAGAATATTACGTCAAGAGTTGTTTATGTCAAATATTTTTAAATGATACTTACTTACGAGTAATTTAAAATATTTCGCATATTTGAAAAATTTATTGATCCTGGTCTAAACAATATAACATTTTAAATGATTCTTCTGAAGTTCCATTCGCTTTTATAATTGTATATATCAAATAAATATTTTTGATAATTTAGAATTTTAGATTACTTTTATTGGCCTCGCAGAGCACTAAAAGCATTCTTTTGATAGTTTAAAGATCTGAAATTTTCTTGAAATTTTAGAACTCCAAATGAGCTTCTATAAGACTTTGGTGTTCCAGATGGGATTTCTGGAGACTCTAAAGCTTTAGGGTAAAATAGTTGGAAGTTTCATTTCATTGAGAAATCAAAGTACAGCAAAGTTTTTTTTTTAACTAGGCTTCAGTGAGTTTACATGATAATTTTGAGAATAAAACAAAGGGACCTTACAAAGCTCATGCGGACGTGCACATTTGGTTTGTAATTATATAATAATGATATTGAATAGTATTAAATCAGCAGCTACTTTTTTTATTCAATTGTCGGAATAGTGAGCTGAAGAGACATTGATGAAATATTTTGAAACGACTAAAAAAAATCATCGTTGGTTATACATTATAAACATTTTTGTGAAAAATAATCAAGTATAACGAATGATTTATTTTCGTTGCTTCTTGCCATTAAAAGATTCAATATCCAGAGTTTGTACCAGTTGCGTTAAAAACGCTTTCGTTGGTGCGAT
Source organism: Dastarcus helophoroides (assembly GCA_028583605.1). Lineage (NCBI taxonomy): Eukaryota > Metazoa > Arthropoda > Insecta > Coleoptera > Bothrideridae > Dastarcus > Dastarcus helophoroides. The sequence goes on from CM053333.1 coordinate 14,460,730, forward strand.
TGTATTGTCTGCTAAATTAAGCAGGGGCTGAAGGTTGATTGTTGGGTCGGTTTGTGGTATATAAGAGGGAGATAGTAGTAATTTATAGCATTTGCTTTTAGGAGTGTAAGCTTTTTATTCCGGCTTTATTTTAAGCCATAGCAAGATTTAAAATTTTAATGTATACGACAAGTAACCCCGAGATAGAAGAAAAGAGAAAGTAATTTCTTAAAATTCATTTATTTTGCGGTCGTAAGATTTAGAGACGAGCGGGTCGGTTCTCGAACCTAGAGATTAAAAAGTCGTTTTCATTGTGACAGCTTTAGTGCTTTCTAATATTCCATCGTAAATAACCTAAAAAGAATAGAACGGCAACGTTGATCGAGTCTACTTAACCAGCAATTGTTATGCAAAACACTACTGTCTCCAAATCACCACCTGTTCAGCGAGAAACCCTTATCGTACATCCTCATCATGAGACCTCACTTCTTTCCTGGGCGACAAGCTCCAGCCGATCTTTTGTATTTGCTTTGCTTTATTTAGGAGCGGCGACAGCAGCCGAGGCATTACCGGTGCTCTGGCTCGGAAAGAATGGCCATCTAGCATCTAGATGGTTTTAATGCTGTATTTAGAATAATTGCTGCCATATTTAAGACCGCAGCGCTTTGGCTTCAACCGGGGCATGCCCGGGATCTTTTCTACGCGCGATTTAATAAATTGTCGCATCCTTTTCCAGCCAATCCATTCTAAGCGCCGAAATTAACCCTTTCATACTCAGTCTTCACTATTAACACTTTTTTTGTTATATATAACGTGTCCCAAATTCTTTTTTTACTTCAAATTCTTACTCTTTAATTAATATTTACGCAGGCATTTTGATTGAAGTTCAAATACTTTTACATTATTATCTTTTAGAAGTAGAATTACAGTACCGTAAACGTCAATTAGAGATAAATCCTTGTAGTTTTCTAAAAATCATACCTAACACTAAAAGTTTTTGTTGAGTTGATAGTTTTATGCTTATTTCGAAAATTTCTTCATGCTTTCTTGTATTCTACTTGTACTTTTATTGATCTCACTACATTTCCATGTTAAAAGAGACAGTTGGCTAGAAAATTTAACCTCTGACTTTGAACTCAAAATTTCGACATCTCCATTTCTTCTTAAATATGGATATTCAGGCCATTGTTTAGTTTTAAAGTTTTGTAGAAAATAAGTCTCCATAGACCGAAGTTCTCAGTGTCAAGATATATTTCAAATCAATTTGCTGTTTCAGAGCTTTTATTAAAAATTATATTTGATAATTTTTTGAAATATGAAAAAATACATTCAAATTTCGGTTTTTTATTAATTTTATTTATTGAAACTTATTTAGGATGCTTTTTGTATATTCAATCCACTAGCAAAGGATAACATTATTATGCCTTCAAAGCATTGGGAGCAGGATGCGGAAACAAGGATAGATAGCGATGAACCGCCTTCTTAAACAAATATAGGTTGTAAGTTTTGGGAAAAATTCCGTTCGGTAACGAGTTCCGCAGCTTGGAAATTCTATAGAAAAAAGAGTCTCCGTGGACAGAAGTCCTCACTGTATCAAGTTGGACAGCACAGGAATTTTTTGTCTTTGACTGTCTTGTATGCCTCAAAAATCTTACCCTTGCGGGGATCACTCCTATTAGTTCGTGCGAGCATCTCCCATGAAAGTACTTGTAGAAGGGAGATATATCACCGACCATCCACCTGTGCTCCAGTGTTTCGAGAGAATCGGTCAAACTCTTGTCATCAACTAGGCGAATCGCTCTTCTTTGAATTGAATCCAAAAAAGCTCAACTGTGCTTTGGGGCTGAATTCCAAACTTGAGAGCAGTATTCTGGTGTTGGCCTAATTTGACCTTTGTATAGTGTAAGTAGATGACGAAATGTGAAGTACATATAGCTCTAAAACGAAAGCCTATTTTCTCGGCAATTGCGCTCATATGGTCGTCCCAAGAGAAGTTAGTGATAAGAAGATAGATAGATCAAATTTCATCGGGAGGATTTTGTCGTCCATGAGTATGTTTGTTGCATTATCCATTGATGTTTTCTTAGAGAAAACCGCGACCTGAGTTTCTAAAGCGTTAAAGTAGACTATATTTTTCTTACCCCAATTCAGAATGATTTCGAGATCCCGATTAATCATCTGTATCCGCTGTTTCCTAAGTTAAGCTGAAGCAGCGACGAATAATGACTTATCAAAGAAAAAAGATAACACCAGGCTACCATCATCTACGTAACTGTATATCGGATTGGAAGTTGAAGCTAAGATATCATTTATGTGTAACAGAAACAGAGTAGGAGACGGGACAGACCCCTGAGGCACCCCTACATTAATTGCAAATGTCGCGGATGAGATGTCATCGACGACGACCTGAAGAGATCTGTCAGGCAAAAAACTAGATGTCAAATGTCAGAGTCCGGAAGGAAGACCATAAGATGTTAATTTGGTGAGAAGAGATCGGTGCCAGACTTAGTCGAAGGCCTTTGAGATATCCAATGCCACAATCCTAGCCTCACCATTTTTTTCCATAGCTGAGTTACAGATATGAGTAACATATGCGAGTAGATCGCTAGATGAGCGTTGTTGTCTGAAACCGTACACGATGATTCTATTCTTCGCCAGATATTTGACAATCTTAATGTTGATAACCTTTTCCATCACTTTAGATATAACGGGGAACAAAGATATAGGGCGATAGTTGTTAGCCAGATTCCTTTTTCCCTTTTTGGGGACAGCCTGCACCCTAGCAGATTACCAGATGTTAGGGAATACACCTTTGTTGTTGAGTGTGAACAATTTGCTTAGGACAGGAGTCAACTCTGGAGCGCATTTCTTAAAAACAATAGCGGGGATAGCATCAAGGCCAGAGGCTTTCAACGTGTCGAGCTTGAGGAGAATCTTCATGACTGTACGTTGTCTGAAAACAGCTTCATGCATCGAAATGCCAACCTTATGAAGAACAGAAGTTTCTGCGTTTCGAGAATCAAGGTTGGAATTTTCAGCAAACATTAAGGCTAGAAGGTTAGATTTTCCTTGGAAGTAGTCGCAATATTGTTATCGAGTAAAGGTCGAAAATTTGAAGATGTAAAATTCTTTCCAATCAACATTGCAAATCCTCAAAAGAACCAGGAACCTTTGGGACAGTTATAAACCTCTGGCGCATTTTACGATCGATAACACTTTTTGCTTCGTCAATAACCTGTTTACGTGCATCTTTAAAGGTGGTCCAAGTCTCGACTGAGGGATTATTTCGCCAACGGCGATATGCACGATTTTTGCCGGAGACAGCATTGGCACAGTTTTTGCTGAACCAGGATTTACTGAAGGCAGATTTCTTTTGGGAGTGGGAAATTAAGCATTCCATACCAATCAGGACGGATTCGGCGACTGAGGAAATGTTGTCCGAGTTAAAGCAGACTTCCTGCCATGGGGAAGATGCAAAGAAGTCTCTTAATTCTTCCCAGTTAGCAGACTTAAAGTACCAAACCCTATGGGACTGTGTCTAAGAAGGAGGTGGTAAATGAAGCGAGCGAGATACTGTTACAAGCTTGTGATCGGAATTTCCAAGCGGTGATGTCACAGAGATTTTATACGAATTTGGGAAGATGTCGAAATTAATTTCAAAATTTGAAATAAGTCAACATTTTTATTATGTATATATTTGAAATTTTGAGAAAGAGCATGAAATTTCCAAGCATATTAACAAAGTTTTGTCAAAAAATGTGATTTTCATTTCGTCTTTCCCTTTGAAATTTTGTCTTTAAACATAAAATTCTTAGCAAAAAACTAAAAATCTAAAAATTTTCAGTTTAATCTCAAAGAATTTGTAATTCAAAATTTCGATTTTTATTTTGAAATTTTACTTATACCTCCAAATTAGAAGTTTAAAAAATAAATTTCAAATATTTAATTTGTTAATTTCGACTTAAGTATCGAAATAACAATTTATTTATTAATATAGCCATACCTTCCTATAACGAACGAATTTCTCTATATAACGAATTTTTTCACGGAACGTAGCATCTTATGCAAATATACATATAAAATTACCTCAAATTAACAAACCTAATACCTCCGTACAGCGAATTTTTGAACCAAGATTTTCCAAGATTTAATTAGTTCTTAAATGTTTCCGTTCAAAAAAATGTCTTAATTTTTGGGATACCCATACTAATGCCATTCCAAGCTTAATTAGTTTTTAATTGGTTCGGTTCGGAGAAATTTCTTAATTTTACCCCATACTTTGTTGGCGTGATAGCACAAACAAACAAGATTTTCTTTTTCATTTGATTTCTTTTTCCAAGATGGTAAGAAGAGTAAAATTCCAAAAAAATGTCGAAGAAAAAAGCGTTAACGCTCAGCGAAAAAGTTGAATCGATCAATAGTATTATAGTCAGGGTTTAAAAAAAAGGACGCACTAACAAGTTTAGAATCCCTGCAAGCCTATGAACTTTTACATATTCTTTTGTGTATTTTTAATGCTACTTCCCTACAACAAAAACCTTTCTATAACGAACTTTTTTGCATATTTAGGAATTCGTTACAGGAAAGTTTGGCTGTATTTCCAGTTTTGTTTTGGAAAAATATTTAAATTTCCTAAACTAAATCTTGAATGTGTGATAACTGACAATTTTAACCCTTACCGTGTAAAATCCTTCAAAGTTCATATAAATTAATTGTACTAACAATAAATATAAAAATAACAGCAATAAATATAAAAATGTTCACAATGTTTGGACGAACATTTGATATGACCGCAAAAGGTTTCGCTTTTCAGCATCGTCGGCGGTTATACCAGTAGTTTATTTGGGCGTTGTTATGTTAACAAGCTTCATGGATCACAGATTTCTCCGAATATTTCGTCCAATTCGAACTCTCATGTAAACCTTCTATTAAAGGTGAGTTTAGAAGATCCCGCTGCTCATTTTTGAGTGTAAACTGTTGCGACAAAGTTTTAACAGAAAAATAGAAAATTTGAAAAAATAGGATTTTTTACGTTTATTGCAATTACTAGTCAAACCCTATGTTTGATAAGATACCCTGAATTTAAAGTAATTATTGATTACGCCCGGAGAAGAATGTAATTCTATTCTTATTTACTTGAGTCGGGAAGAATTAGCATTATATGAGACTATATTCAATTCTTATATGAGAGTAACCACTCTGGGGAGTTCCAATAGACTGTGCAGCAAAGGAAGGAGTCGCTAAGCTAATTGTGCTTAAAATTCAATAAGCGCTTGCTTATTTTAATAAGTAATTGTCCGAGAGAGAAGGTCCATAATGTAGCATACGACCTTCGAGATGGAAAGCGTAAACTAAGAGCGATTCCCCCGAGGTATTCATTCGACTTGTGCTTTGAAGGGATTATTTAATTGCAACCACGTGAATTTACTTAATACGATAGTTAGACATGCTTCATAAAGGAATATCTCTTTACCCTTACTTAGGTACCATTAACATGTTATATTTCCGTATCAAAGAGCACCATCCGAGCATGGATCGATTCTTACATTATCACCATATTTATCCCGTATATTTTCTATTCCTACTAACAATGAAAATGCTGAACTTCAGACTACTAATTAGATTTTAGATGGCGAGCTCTCCACCTGGACGCTTTAGATTTGGTCAATATCAATTTGCGGTAATTAAATTATGTCATATTTCGGACCTTCCATGTCGGATGATGAAAAGCAAAAGGGTAAGTTGTATAGGGGTGCACCATCCTTAAATACACAAATATCAATGTACAAACTTTACTCACTTCTTTAGGACGCATATAAATCAAATAGAAACCGACGCTTTGTAAATCCTAACTACCTACCTATTTAAGACGCCATTTGCTAGACTTAATTCCGCCAAAATTAAGTGCTTTTAAGATTTAATGAATAAAATGTGGCCCCATCAATTGATTACCTTATATTATAAATTTCCAAGAAAGAACGAAAGTACATTCCAGTATTCCAATATTCCAATACGACATAACGAATAAAGAGATGTAACTTCCATAACAATATTTCAAACATTTAGCAAAGAGTGTAAGCAGTGGATTTTGTGGGATCTTTTTGATTTGTAGTATTCGAATATTATTGCTACTATTCGCTTCTATAAGACGCCTACGCTTCCCTCGAGTATCATATTATTGCCATTTAAGAAAACGTATTCCTTTTACATGTTTTCATTTCCCATATGGTTACCAAATAACATTTTATATGCCCAATTGTTGTGGGAAAAAGATTGAAACCTATTACTGATCTCTTGGAGGGAAACATATCATAGTCGAAAGTTAGTTGAGGTAAAGCGTTTGAGAACTGTCCCTTTGGCTGTTCGGTAACCAAGTAAGATAGCGAACCCTTCTTAAAATCCATTAGCCTCCAATAATAATGTCCAAGTCTCACAAAGAGCAATACGGACTCTCTAAGAGCTACAGCGAGAAACTTATTATCATTATATGCTATGCAACAATTAGCTGGGTAGGCTAAGTATATTACTTACTACTTACCTACGGGCTTTAACTCCTAAACTCAATTTTCCCATCTGTTATGCGTCGACGCTTCTCTCTATTTCCATCAATTTAACATCTCCATTCTTTGCGTTCATAATATCAGATATACTGGATATAAATATGAGGAGTTACGAAGGGTTTTCAGTAAAGATTTGGACTAAAATTTTTTAAGTCCATGTGCAATAATCTATACAACACTTCAAAGCAGAAGATATTATCGAAGTAGACTTTTATCATTTTGCCAAATGTCAGTTGTCACGAGTTTTTTATTTGAGTTTTGGCACAGATTGTTTTCTCTAATAATGGTCATGGAAAACATAAAGGAACAAAGATATGCATGATACTATGGCAACCGCAAATTATTACAAATCAGTTTTGCATTTATTGATGAAAGATCACTTTTCCAAAAAACACCCCGAGCTTATAAAAGGAAAGCGAAAATATCATGAAAAGTGTCGAGCGCACGTAGACAGTATTGTGGCAGAATTTTTTAACCAGAAAAAGTGTCAGGTATGTACCTCATCCTTCATATAGTATTGATGTAGCTCCATGAGGCTTATATTTATTTTTTAAGCGAAAAAAGAGCTTAAACGACTGCGATTTCAACCAGAGTTGGAAGCTGTCAAGGCTTAAGAGGCAATTTTGAAAAAGGTCGCGAATAGTGGCTTCCATCAAGTCTTTGAATAATGACAACACCATTGGGATAAAGTCATTCCGCTACAAGGTGACGATTGCGTGCTAGAAATATTACGGTGCAAGCCTAATAAATAAAATTTTGGTAGTTTTAGCCTAGTATAAGTACTGTCTTTGTTGAAATACCCTCTTGCCGTCATAAAATAGGCAAAATGTTACACTTTAGTAAATGCTTTAGTTACGAGGGCAGATGTTTAAGTTGACTGTTAGAGGTCCTCCATTTAACGCGTCATCATAGGCACTGCCAAGATTATTTTCAGAAACCGAGATAACTTTTCTCTAGAACATTAAACTTCTATTTCAGAAATCGTTTTCTCTCAGTTTCGACTTTTTCTAAGAACTTCCACCATTCTAAAAATTAGACATTTTGCTTAAAACTTGGTTATTACTGGTAAACCTTGACTTTGTCAAAATTATAACTTTTTCAAAATTTCTCACATTTAATTTCTCAGAATGCATCTTTTTTCCCGTTCCTAGAAATTAGACTTTTTGCTTAATTGGTTTTCTCTAGTAAATCTACATATTTTCAACTTTTTTTTTAATTGGTTCCATTGGTTTTTCTAAATCTCACTTACTACTATCAAGCTTTTTCTAAAAATTTGGACCTTTTTAAATTTTCACCTCTTGGAAGGTTCGATTTTTTAATTTGCTTTTTTTCAAAATATCTTTTAATAAAAACAAGTTTCAATTTATTTTTTCAAAATTTGTTTTTTTTTATTTCTTCCGAAAATATCGACATTTTTCTTGAAATTTCGTCTTTGTCCCGACATTTCGAGTTTCTTTTTAAAATTCGTCTTTTTTCAACTCTTTTTTTTTCTCAAATTTTGGCTTTTCTGACAAGAATTTCCTTGGAAATTTCAATTTTTTTCTCAGGACTTGCTTTCTCCTAGATATCTTTTATCTTAAAATATAACTTTTTATTGTTTTTGTACATATTGCTTTTTTATTTTATTTTATTTTATACTTATCTTCTCAAATTTTATATTGTTCTCGGAAATCCAATTTTATCATCAATATTTAATTTGTTTTCTTAAAATTGAAAAATATCTAAATTTTTTTAAAGCTGATTTTTTTCTTTCGAAATGTCGATTTGTTCTCCAAGTTCGCCTTTTTTTAGAAATTGGTATTATTTCCAATTTTTTCCAAAAATTTAACTTTTTCTGGCAAATTTCGTGTTTTTTTAAGTTTGATCTTTTCTTAAAATGTTAGGCTTTTTTCAAATATCTGTTTTCTTTACGAAATTCTGCAATTTTTTTTTAAATTTCGACCTTCTAAAAACGTCTTTTTCTAAAAATTACAATTTATTTTTAACATTCTTCTTTTCAAAACGTCGCCTTCAATCTCAAATTTTAATTTTCCCAAAATTTAACCTTTTCTAAAATATTTCGCTTTCATTAAAAGTTGGGTTTTTTTCTAGAAATTTTGGATTTTTATCAAATTCGTGCCTTTGTTCCTCGAAATTTCAAATCCCAAAATTCGCCTCTTTTTTCGAAATTTGAAAATGATTTGTCTGCGTTTCAGAACTAGACTTGCTAAAAAAATTTTTAATTAAATTTCGAAATTTTATTTTGTCTGTTGCAGGAAGTTTTAAATTTATCCTTTAAAATTCTTCTTTCTCTCGAAGTGCGTTTATCATCCTAAGAATTTTTAAATAAAAGGGTTAAATCGGTATTTATTTCAGAAAAATCGAGAAAAATGTTTTCCAGAAATTTTAATGGTTTTGTCTACGTTTCAAAATTACGTGAACGTTTAAATATACAAATTTTGGCTATTTTCTCGAAATTATCTTTTTATAAAAATTTCTACTGCATTTATTTTTTTGAAAAAATGAGTAATAAAAAAGCAAGTTAATAAATTGAAAACTTTAAACCAAAAAATTCGGAATATATAAAAAATTTTTAAATTTTTAAAAAGATAGGAAAATTTTGAATTTCAAATCAAAATGTTAAAACTTCACTAAAATGTTGAAAAAAATCAGAAATTTGAGAAAAAATTTGAAATTCATAAAATTATTTTCTCCAAATTTCAAGCGGAAATTATGTTAAAGTTAGTAAGTTGAAACTCAAGAGAAAACTTGGAAATCTATCTGCGCAAATAACAAAAAAACTTAAAATTTAAATTTTGGAAAAAATGCAGAAAAGAAATGACGAAACTGATTGACAGTTAAATGTTCTGTAATGAAATGGTAGAAGGTGCTAAAAGTTGAAACTATTTACAACCTAACCCCTTAACCCAGTTTCGGTTTTTCTTAGCCTCAAATCAAATCAAAAAGTGGGAAATTACAAAAATACTAAAAGGTATGAATCTAATCTTTGGGAAAAAATTAAAATTTGCGAATTTAAAATTGGAATTTGGAGAAATAGTCAAAATAAAAAAAAGTGGAACTTATAGCAAATGTTTGAGTTAAAATTCGAATTATGCAAACAAAATTAAACTTGTGAAAAAGAAAATTAAAATCTCTTGAAAAAACCTTTTAAATTAAGTCAAAATAAAAAAAATCAAAACGAAAAGTCTTAACTCATAATCTTAAAAAGGAAGTCGAAATTTTAACATTAACCGCCAACTGAAAGTTTTTATAAAAAGTCGAAATTTCAAAAAAATGTAGGAACTTGCAAAAAAAAAATTAAATTTTACATTTTAAAAATATATCTAAATTCAAATTTTTACATTCAAAAAAGAAAATCAAAATTAGTAGAAAAATTTTGAGTTACATTATTTGTAGAAAAAAGATGCAAGCCTAAAATTAGGAACTAAAAACTGAAAGTATGAATACGGGATTCTTATAATTCCATATTTAGTCAAATTTAGATATTATAATATAAAAATTAAAAGATCGAGAAAAATCGAGCTTTTGAAAGAAATCACAAAAAAATATTTTTTACTGCTTTTGGAGTCAATTTGACTCGAGATAATAATAATTAACTACTACAGATTTGGAGAGATTTTGAAAGTAATGTCAAAATTTCGAGGGTAAATTTGAAATGGTGACATATGTCAGAGAATTCTCAATTTAATATTTTTACCTGTTTACTTTAATTATTTTTTTATTTATTTTTCTTAAAATTTGGTATTTTTTTCTCATGATTTCAAATACAATTTTTTTCAGATTTTTTTAGGGCTTAGATTCAGAACTTTGTTTTATCTAAAATATTTCACATTTTTATCGAAAACTTTTATTAAAATATAAAAATACATGTTGAGTTAGTCTATGGATAAAGAGACTGAATTTATTAATAAAAAATTTTCCAAACTTGCAATCTAATTCCAAGACTTTCTAAAAAAAGTCAAATACTCCAATTTTTATCAAAATTTAAAGTTTAACCACAAAATTTTCAGGCTCCTCATTTGAGTCTTAAAGTCGGAGTTTTGAGAATAAAAAATCGTCTAAATTTCCCCAAAAAAATCATAATTTTTAGAAAAAGTCTAAATTTTGCTTGAAGTGAAAATTTAGTTTGAACTTGAAACTTCAGATAAAATATAAAAAAATGCAAGGTTAAATTAAAAAGATCAAACAAAAGTTAAAATTAAAAAAATAAATCTATTAACAAAAACTTTCTGATAAACTGTTTTTTTTTAGCGAAATTTGAAAGAGAAGCCGAATATTGGAGTTTAAGATTGATGTTCTTAAATGTAAGTAACATTTCTTACACAAATTTTGTTTTGAGAAATGATGATTTTTTTCCAAAATCTAAAAACTTAATTTTTTTTAAGTGGTATTTTAGCTCAAATCTAAAAGAAAGAGAAAAAAAATAGTTTGTTCTGATATATCCTAAATTTTGAGTAAAAATTAAAAAACTTCCATAGAAAAACCAATATTATTTAATAGAAGAAGTCATCAAATTTCGGATATTCTACAAGTTTTTAGTTTTTGTGTATAACGTCGAGTATTTGAACTTTCTCTTAAAAGTTCCTAATTTAAATTTAAAATTCTTAAACTTAAGAATTACGTATTCTTTTTATAAATTTTAAATTTCATCGAAATTTCGATTTTTTCTCAAAATCTCGTTTTAAAATTCGAATTCTATTTTTATAAATTTTACTAATACGAGTTTTTGGAAGTAGACGGAAGCAGATATGATAAATCAGGGTGAGGCGCACTACAGTCTGTCGAATTAAGTAAAAACAAAAAAAATCGAATTTGTTTTTCAAAATTTTGACCTTTTACGTAAAATTTTGACGATTCTTTTGACTTTATTTTTTCATTTTTCTAGAATTTTGACTTCTAATTAAAATGTTGGCTTCTATTTGAAAATGTTACATCTTCTGACAAAATGTCGATCTTTTGCTTCAAATTGGTTGTTTGCTCGAAACTTAGACTTTCCTCCAAATTCTTATAACTTTTGAAATCTTTATTAAAAAGGTAACATTTTCGAAATAAATATTTCTAGAAAATGTCGATTTTTTTCTTTAACTTTCAAGAGTATGTGAAAATTTAAATAAGAAATGAAACCTAATTTGTCTTTTTCTCTAAGTTATGTTTTTTTTTCTGAAAATTAAGCTAAAATTTCTCGAAAGAACTACTTTGTGGAAATTCCTTTTTTTTTCTCGAATTGTCAGGAGTGTCAAAATTTAAATATGTAAAAAAAGTAAAAATTCGGAAAAAAATATTTTTGGAAATTTTGACTTTTTATAAAATTTAAGCAAAGAACGAAGTAGTTTGTAGTGTTATTCTGTCATAACGTAGCAGTAAATAAACAGCAATAAAAGACAAAAAAACTGTCAACAATGACAGCGACAGTTGTCAATGTAAATATAAATCTACATATGTATATAGTGTAAAGTTACTAGATAAAGTGCCAATCGTCTTTTTTGCTCTCTATGTTGGTAATTCTACCTTCGGGCTTGACAAAATTTGTCATGCTGGGGATAAAAAGTGTCCAACCTCCACATTAGCAGACTCATCATCAAGAGATGCCCATGAAAATGTTAAGGTTATGACTATTTTTATAAGGGTAAGCTTGACTTCATTGCAATTTTTTGTGCACATTGCCTTTGAAATTCGGTTTCTACTGATGGATCCTTAGCTTTACCAAATTAATGGTTATTTATTTTTAAGACTTGTAAGAAAGAAAGTTTTCCTAGACTCCTTATATTCATGAATGGTGTTTCAAATTCTCTTACCAAAGCATTTATTCAATGGCCCCCCTTGTGCATTATTGTAATGGACTGTGGAGTTAAAAGTTGTCTACTGGATGTTTACTTGAAATTATTATGGAGATACGCAGCTGGGGAAATTACTGATAGGTTCACAACGTCTGTCGAATATTTACAAATAATAAGGGGATTAAGGAGACACGTAGTTTTATTTTTGAGATTTATCGGATATCGAATATTTTAGGATGTGTGGAATATAATATAAGCTAGCAATCGCGCCTTAAGTAAATTAATTGTAAGTTAAGTGTTATACGGTTAAAGAAATAAGTTGTTAAGTTTTTAAATAAAACTGTTAATAATCCACAGTGTTCGAGCTGTTAAACGCGTAACATTATTATGCCCAGTTTTCACACTGGATTAACAAAAACGTGTTACTCCATCCTGCAAGATTCGTATCGATAAAGATACGGATTTTCTAAATTTATGGCTACACGGATTTAAGAAAAACATTAATCCGGATGCCAAGGAGTAGCTAATATAAAAACTCGAAATGTTTAAACCTCATTTATAATTAACGAGAACCATTCTCAAACTTCATAAAATATCTTCCACCTTTTACTAATTTTTTGTTGCAGAATCTCCTATCAAATCGTTCATTTCATTCAGTAAAATATTTCATTGATTTATAAATGTAAACAAGTATAAAAAACAAAGGCTTTAAAAAATCTTCCCGAAACTCCTCCGAATTCCGAGGCAATTATAAAAGCCTAAATTGAGTAAAAAAAGGGCAGTAAAAGAAGGAAGGGTGTTTGTTATTCTGTAGATGTAATGCGTAATTATTTATTGCTGGGGGATTAAAGCTTTCACAGTATGAATATACATTTTTTGTCGGAAAATCGGATTGGGAGTAAGAAATCTGAAATGACTGAGTGCACTGAACTGAATTCTTAGCAATTAGTTCTTTGAAAGAATCCCGTTTACGCTTTTTTACGTCTACTCGCGAAGATTTTTCCCGATAGCAAGCAAATCATTAGTAAGGTTTATCGGTGATTATTTGAGATCCTTTGAAGTTCGGGGGAGGTATTTGCTATCCTTATAGGGCGGTATAAAGAAGTTTTACCTTAAAATGTCTCTGATATATAGGAATTAACCGAGTCTTTAGGGGAATTTGGATATTTTATCAATACCGCTTTGTTTGTATTTGATAGCCTTTCTAAATAAGATCACTAGTTTTGGTTTAAGAACCAAAGTTACCATTGCAAAATATTTGTTTTAATCTTCCTTATATCTCGATCTAAATCTAAATCTATTTAAAACATGATTAGTCCATTAAGTGTTTTTATAGATTAGCGTAAATTAAACACACTTTTTCAATTACTAATCTCCAAAAATTGTTCACATAAGTTTAATTTTATCCTAAGATCGGGATAATTCGAAAAACTGCGGTGTAATATTAAAATTCTTAGATAATAAGTTAAAATAAACATGTTGTCCTTATCTGGTTTGTGTTCAATAATTTTTATTTTTCTCCAAAATAGATTAACAGCTGCTTATACCACTAATCACATTTCTCCCTACTCTTGAAATTTTTAAGCCGAATTTTATATCGATTTCTTCCTCTTATATCAGGTTTACTTTTCAAAATGACTTTGTATACTTTAATCTCAACGAAGGCAAATATTTAAATTTTTCCGAAATTACTCAAGATTTCATATTTGCAGTGATTTGCGATAACTAAAGATTAGGAATACTTCACAACAAAAACTTTCAGATAGCTGATTAGATGTTTCTTTTGAAGTGCACCGATACCAATTTTTCCTAACCATCAAACGAATTCACAGATTTAAACTTTTAAAAATAGTTGTTTTTAAGCGTCCTCTAGAAAATTACGTGCACATAGTGCATTTCAATTGTTCTACAATTAAACGCCAGTAATCACCGCTATTTCGCTCGACTTTAGTAGACCTGATTAAAGTTTAATGTATTCTTAATAGCACCCAGGGTAAAGTAAACATCATCGGAAATTAACCTACTTTAAGGAAAAATTGGGAATTTTTCTTTTTAACGTAGTGGATAATTTTGTCATTTATTCTGTGTATGATCAAATTAAAAATGTTAAATCATCAGAAAGTTTCTATGTGAAATCATAAGATTACTACAGTTACAAAAGAATCTCTGCCTTGATTAGAACAATTAACCTATGTGCCCGATTTAAGCTCTTTACAATTTTAGGGTTCCGTATCTTAAAGGGAAAAAAACGGAACCCTTATAATCTCACTTTCGTGTCCGTCCATCTGTTACAAAGATGTTGTCCTCGAACACTATGTAACGTAGAAATTAGAAGTTTTGCACACCATTAGTTCTCGATAACCCATGTAAATACCGCCAGCCAACGAATAGAAAAAGAAAATATCTGGGTTGTTGATTTCGTTTTCCAAAAATCAAGTTTTAATTAATATATCATGTGAGGTATTATTTAAAAGATCTGTCTCTAAGGATTAAATTTTTTTTTTCAGTACAATCGTTTTAAAGATACAGCTCAAAATGTGTTAGAAATGATCGTTCTTCCCTATTCTTCTAGGTATTTAAAGATAGAATTTAGATTTTAATATAGCTAGTAGATATTGGGCCATAGATTATCGGAAAACTGCAGGTTTTTTCGATATCGTAATAGTTGTGAAGAAAAAAATATTTCATCCAAAAATAGGTGCTTGCATTCCAAGGCTTTTACAGTAATCATTTTTTTTATAAAGAACTTGATTTAGCTGAACAATATAATGCAGATCAAATTTGTCCTTTAGATTATTTTATTTAGATGAATATTTTCGGAGTTAGCACTAGTTCATGCAACGCGGTAATTGCAGCTGGAATCGAACATTTTAGCGCGATTCGAGGCGATCTCATAAACTATGCAAATTGCGAATGAATGGTTTGTAGAAAAAAGTGTGTATATCTATAGACATTTTTTTTTAATTGTCAATTATAACACAAGAAAATTTGGATAAAATTTCAAATTTATACAAAGTAAAATGATTTAATTTGCTATATTGACTGTTCATTGTAGTTATTACTATGGAACCCTAACTGTGCGAGCCCGACTCGTTCTTGGTTGAATTATTTTTACATACAGCCTCATATCGCATCCATCAAGAACTTTTATTTTTTATGAACAGATGCGTTACAAAATGTTAACGTAATTACTTTTATTAGAGCTTACGTATACAAATAAAACAATATGACTTTGACCAATTTCCAGAATTTTCCATTTTAAAAACAAATTTTCGATTTTTTCACGAAAATTTTACTTCAAGTAGAAATTTTGACCTTAAAGTGGAACTTTCGTGAAAAGTCTCAATTTCCACTTTATATCAAAATGTCAACCTCAAATTAGAGTTTTTGACTTTAAACTCAAAACAAGTTTGGCGTTAAATTCTAAATTTTGACCGACAATTTTTATTTTGAAAATTTTGAAGTTTTTATGTCTTTTGTCTCCACATTTCAATTGTACACCAATTTTGATTAATCTTGAATTTAAAGCTTTACATTTAATTTTAAATTGGATATTTCAGTTGCAACCTCGAATTTTCGCCCTTAAAATTGAAATTTCGAGAAATATTATTTTTAAAAGCTGCGTATTTTTTTCGACTTTAATTTCCACATTCCAGCATTCAATTCGAAAATTTAATTGTAATATTTAAGATTTCTCTTTAAATAGGATATTAAATTGAAAGTTTTGACTTTGAACCCAAAATTTTGCCCTCAGTTTCAAAAGTTCAAACTTAAAGTCGAAATTTCGACACTTCAGTCTCCTCATTTCAATTCTAAAATATAATCTTCAAGCTTTGATTTTAACCTAAATATTACCCGAATTTTTTACTTTGAACTTAAAATATTGACTTACATTTCAAAATTTCAATCTTAAAATCAAAATTTCGAGAAAAACTATTTTTAAACATTTCTGATTTTTTAAATTTTAATTGTTTCATTCCAATTTAAACTCGAAGTATCTTTTGTAGTCTTCGAGCTTCGAAATTTCACACTCCGATTTTTCACTGTAAACTCAAAATAAAATGCGAGATTTCAACCTTAAAATCAGAATTTCGAAAAAAAAAGTATTCTGAAGATTTTTTTGTCAGTATTATTCGAAATTTTAAGAAAATTTTTTTTGAGATTTTGAAACTTTCCGATATTTAACTCCAAATTTCGACTTTAATCTTCAACCTCGATTTTAAAGTCTAAATTTTGACTTTAAACTCGAAAGTTTCAATTTAATGTAGATTTCAACTTAAATATGATTTTTCTGAGATTTTTATTTTAACCTCAAAATTTTGAGACATCTTTTTTTAGAAGTTTCGAATTTTACTTGACTTCAATTTTCATATTTCAACCTTGAATTTTGATTTTAATCTCTAAATTTTAAGTAAAATTCTTTTTTATTTAAACCCGAAATTTCGACCTCAATATTTCGCTTTAAATTCGAAATTTTATGAAAATCTTTTTTAGAGATTTTAACTTTTTTGATTTTTATCTTTGCATTTGAAACTTAAGCGCAACATTTGGACTTTAATATTCAAATTTTGACTTTAAAATCGATTTTGAAGCATAAATTTCGACTTGAAGCTCCTAATTTTCAATTTAATCACTGGATTTCGAATTCAAACACGATTTCATTTTTAGACTCTTGTTGACTTAACATGTTAATGAATTTATTTTACTTAATGATTTCTCAGTTCAGTGTGGAATAATATTTAAATTTTTAATAAATGGAAATTGTTGACAAATTTTTGAAAATTTTTTCATAATGACTATGATATTTAAATAGAAGAAATTACTACGACTAAAATTTCCTAAACTCATGAGAACCCAACTCGGTTTGTCAAATCGAGTGAAATACCTTAGTATTGAACTTGACAGCAAACTGAGCTGGAAGTCCCACATTGAAAAAAGTTACACAAAGCCTACAAGATCTTCTGTCAATGCCGTGGGGCCACCGAGGGGTCCTGAGAGTTATCCCCTAAGATGGTCTTTTGGCTATATACGGCAGTCATCAGCCCAATTGTAAGCTACGGAGTTATAGTTTGGTAGCCAAAGATAAAGTGCACCACTATAAAACAAAATCTAAATCACATCCAGAGACTAGCGTGTCTGGCAGTGGTAGAAGCAACGTAATCCACTCCAACAGCAGCATTGGAGGTGATCTTCTGCCTGTCACCTCTCGATATATTTCTTGAGGGTGCGGCACAGGCTTCCGCTCTCCTTTTGCGAGCAGGAGGAATATGGAATACGGCAGGTAAAATGGTGGGTTACTGGCGCATAATGGGGCGCTCCAAAAGGCGCCCATTTTGGGTGCGCCGATGGACCATCTACCAGTGAAATATAACTTTACAAAATCCTAACGTATGAAAATGGATGAATTACAGGCAAGAATACCAGACGTAAATATATACACGGATGGATCGAAAACAAATAAGGGTACTGGAACAGGAATCTTCTCGGAAGACTTGAACCTAAATGAAGGTATTTTATGTAGCGCTAAAGAAAGGACGCAACTGAACATTACAGACAAATATATCCACATAAATACGGACAACCAGGCAGCCCTTACGGCTCTGAGGAATGTAAAAACAAACTCAGTGCTGGTATGGAACTGCCACCTAGCTTTAGAACGTCTATCACAGGAGAATGCTGTTGATCTAATATGGGTCAGAGGACATTCTGGAAAAGAGGGAAACGAACGCGCTAACAAACTGGTAAGGAAGGATTCGGAGGGACAATTCGTTGGACCAGAACCAACACTTCTTGTGGCTAGATCAACCGTAAGATCTTTAATTAACGAAGAAATTCATCGTGAACACAAAGCCCAGTGGGCATCAATAACAACCTACATGCATTCATTAGAATGCCGGGAAAGGGCAAAACTATGCCTACAACTTTCAAGAAATAACCTTAGGAAACTTGTAAGGACTTGGACAGGTCACTGTCTGTCGATTAAACAAACACTTCTACAGAATGGGAATTATAAACGCCCCGAGTTGTAGGGGGTGTATAGAAGAAGATGCGAGTATCGAGCACGTGATGTGTCAGTGCCCGGTACTAGCATCAATCAGAGGATCCACGCTGGGGGACTTCTGGCCTAGTGTCGCCAGTTTGAGAGAGGCGCATCCAAGGAACGTTCTTCAGTTTCTCAACAAGGTTGGGTGGCTGAATGAATGACCAAGGACACCTCAATCACGGGGATAGCAAAATGGGTCCGGAAAGAGTGGCCTAAGTGCTGGCCTAAACTCCAGGCAACCCACCTCGAATCCAGAATCCAAAATCCAGATATTTAAATTTTATAAACATCACCTCATAACATTTGATGAAAAACAGGCTAGTTGTTTGTTTTGTGTAGAAGGTCAACATAAATCATGGATAAAAAAATGAAAAAGGTTAAGCAGGTTAGTTTAACTAGAAATACCAATTTTAAACTGGAAATTTAGACTTTAATTGCAAGAATTTTGCTATAAATATAAAATTTTCAGAAAATCTTTTTTATAAATCTTGAAATTGTTTGCGCTTTTCAGCCATAAATCTATGAGTTTTCGATTTTAATTTCCAATTTTAACTTGTAGTCCAAAATTTTCAATTAAATCTGTGGATTATGATTTAACCTTGATGTTTTAAGGAGAACTTTTCTTTAGAAATTCCGAGGATTTTCTAATTTAATTTTTACATTTCAGCTTTAAACTTAAATTTGAGTTTTACTCGTAAATCCAAAATTTTGATTTATCAGACCTCTTTAGACATTTTTAGAATTTTAATTCTATTCGGAAAATTTAAAAATTCAATTTATTTTAAATAATCGTCGAGCTGTGTTTAAAATTTCAATTTTTTTATGAACATTCCTAGTTTGAACTTTAATTGTATTGCAGTTTTTCCAAAATCTCCATTTTTAATAGAAAATGCCCAGACATTCTGTTTTTAAAAATTGCGTGCCCCATTTCAAAATTTCGACATTGGTGATTTTTGATTAAAATAAAAAATTCGATTTCCCTCTTTTTAAAGAGAATCGAATTAGAACTTGGAAACATTTTTTATATTTCCATATTGTCTTATACTTTTTACCCAGAAATTCAAATTTTAATTTAAACTCTTGACCTTCTTGAAATTTAGACTTATATTTCACAAATACAAAATTTTTTCGCGAAATGTTAATGCTTTTCTAAGAATGTCGACTTTAAAAATTACGTTTTTACTTTCTTATTTTCGACTGTAAACTCTAAATTTAGATAATTTTGTTTTTTTTCATTTCTAGGTTCCTTGTTCGTTTTTTTAATACATTTCCAGTGAAAACTTGTTTTTTTTAATTTCTCCTAAAATTTCGACTTTACTCAATTTTTGTGTAATTTCTTTTTTTTATCACTTATCCCTAATCTAAACTCCCGTTCAAAGCTTCTCTTAAAGGTGTCGCCATAAGATCGTCACGAGTGTGACTTTCAAAAAATTAAATTTTTGAAAATTATTGCAAAGATGTAAAATTTCTTTGTTGGCATTTGTGTCTCTACTAAATATTTTGCAAATATTTAACTTTCTGGATGTTTATTTCTGAAGGCAGCAAAATGTTCACTATAACTAATTTGAAATTGCGTGTTGTCTGACCTACATTCAGTTTCACCAACTGAAGTTTCTAATTAAACTATATAAAATTTTGAATAAAGAGTCAGTCTTTTTTTGCTAGCTTTAAAGCTTCTTAACATCGGATTATGCAATATTTTACATTCGTCAACATCAATCTTAAATTTCTTAACATCGTTTGTTTGTGAACATCGATGACTATCTCTCACACTCTTACCTACTCGATTAAAAATATCGACCTTAGCCCGTCAGCCCGTTCACTATATTTGTTTCGTACTCCATTCATGATTTCTTCTTTTTCTTCTTCTTCTTCTTCTTCTACTTCTTTTTCCTCATTCTCTAAGGTAGGATTCTCTGAGGTAGGTATCTCAACCTGTTCTGGTCTTTAAGCCTCTTCTTCTTCTGATGTCCAGCATTCTTTCTATCTTTTCATCGGTCTTCCTTGTGTTCTTTTTCCTGTTGGTTTCAGTATCTTCGCTTGTTTGATCATTCTTTCGATGTGCTGGTTCCAGTATTTTCTTTTGTCTCTTGTGAATCTATATATGTCCTTTATGTCACTCAATCTCTGTATCTCTTCATTTCTACACATATGTCTCAGTGTCTTACCATGTATTGTTCTTAATGTTTTCATTTCCGTGGTTCTCATTATTTGCGTTGTTCTTTTTGTATCTGGTCTTGCTTCCACCTTATACGTCATTATAGGACGTACTGTGGTTTTGTATATTCGGATCTTACTTTCTGCTGCCATGTATTTATTGCGGAAGACAATATCTCTCAGGCATCCCGAGATCCTTGCCGCCTTACATGTTTGTGTTTGGACTTCTTTGGTCAGCCTTCCGTCACTGATGATTTCCAAGCAGAGATAGTTAAATTGCATTACCTATTGAACTATTTTTTCATCTTTTTCCAATTTACAGCGTAAATGATATTTGGAGATGGTCATGCATTTGGTCTTTTCTTTATTTATTATCATATTAAATCATTTTGCTGTTGTGTTAAAGGCGTGCAGTTATCGCTGCAGATTGTCTTCTGAATTTGATATCAGTACAGCATCATCTGCATCTCCATTAATTACGTATGCTCAAAATAGGGCGGAGAGGTTCGGCAAAATATTATTAAATCTCATTAAAGGAAAGGGGGTCATAAAAATCCTACATCAACTTACTATGGATTCTGCCAGTATAGTGCACCTCTAACGTAATATCATCTTCTCTTCTTGTTTCAAATAAAAATTGTAGTAAGTAGGAGACATTACTATTAGCCTTAGTTATTTAGCGTCGTCATCATCTATCAACATACTAAATGAATTTAATTATGTAAAGATTACTGGATCAATCTCACTTGCGAAGGTGGATGATAGCACAACATTTTGCCAACATTCAACAGGGAGCAGGGGAGAGAATCCCAAATAAAAAAATGCCTTATGTAATTAATGGATGTTGCCTTATACGCTCTGAGTGCTTTAGTACTCAGTAGGAGCGAAGCACAATTTTTGAATTTGCTTACAAATGCATTATTGGGTGGCCATAATTGTAAAAGACATGTGGATTTCATTTTTAAAACTGATTATTATAGATTTGACAGTAAGTAGTGATTGGACAGTTGATATCTAATTCGCAGTTTTAGCCGGTAATATTGATGATGAATTTCAGAAGCTCTGGTGCAGTAGACCCCTAATATTTGTTTCGTTACGGTGTTTAATTTTGCTTGATCGCACCTCGTAAAAATGTATAGCTTGCAAAATATTTAATGTCTTGTACGCGCTACCTGAGATGAATGCGATTCAAATTAATTCGGGGGTGGCAAATGCGACAAACTAAGAGAAAATTGTAAGAATCGAGATTTGGGAAACCGCAATAGGAACTACATAAGATATAAAATTACCATAGAAAAGGCATAAAGTTTTTGTGAAGATGTATTTTAGGTTTCAGGCTGCGAGGAAATAGACACATGTGGGAGCCGTCATATGCATTACATCGGACTAGTTTATTTTATTTTATACGGAAATCTGTAGGGATGTATAATTTGCTCGAACCCTTTGTTACTTGTGGGGCATACCTTAATACAGAACCGCCTATAGAGAAGAGGAACTCCGCCTACACCTATATTCATTTGGGCGTCTAGACGTTCTCTCTTCTTGAAGCGCAAGCGCCTTCACCAATTTAAACTCTTAAGAAATCCTTTCTAGTGATCCTGGCGAATTACCCCTATCTCCTATCGATAACATCCCGGAAAAATCAATCTCTCAAAGTAATAATAACTCGTCGACACCCCAGCTTTCCGACTTACCATTGATTTGAACGACACCGACTAACTTTTTTTCTACTTCAAGAAAATCCCTAATTATCCTACTATCTTTAATCGGTCGCTAAAGCCAGAGACGTGAAAATCTGGTTGGCCAGTGGGACGGCCATATTCATTTAGAAAAAGTGAGCAGAAGATCGTTTTTTAAAAAGCGTAAAGCTCCTTTGAAGGAATAGCGCATCAAGGGGTGGCGCGAACTTCCCCGGACTTTTCCGGTAGCGCACGGATCTAGATACGTTTCAGCAGCAGCGTGCTAGGCCGTCACAATTCCTGCGAACAGTCGTGCTCGGGACGTTGTCGAGGTAGATACTGTGCCACCTTCGCCTGGAACTACCTAGTCACGCTGTTTATTTTACGTAAACTGACATGTCAGGGTTTTTTCATTAAATCGAAATTCGGTCGGGAAAATGGACTTTCAAAGTGCTATGGAGACTTTCGCTGAAGCTTGGGTTGCTGCCAACACCAAAGGTCCACCACTTAACGACACCCCTGCCACACAGGTAAAAATTTTTTTAGAGATTTTTTACAGGGAGTTTTATGATAAATTGTCAATTGTCATACACTATTAAAAAAAAGCTGAAATTTATAACAGGATGAATGAAATTAGTTATGAAAAATTGGGAAATATAGTGGCGTAAGATGTAACTTTTTTTTAATTGTGGCACGCCGCTAGATTATATTTCCATGATTCCAAATAAAATAAGCTCAAAATTCTTTATACCGGGTGTCCCATTTTCAGCACTTTAAGGGGTATTGGAGTCATTATTAAAAATAGAGCGTTAAAAAATTGTTATTTTTTGGAATTTTGACGTCGTTTTTCAAAGTAAATCTAAACCACCTTATATTTTTGAAAAACCCAAATTATGCCTAACTCTCACAACAAATAATATTATATGCAGAATATCATGTTTAAAAAATCATAAGGTGGCTACAATCTTAAAAAACAAACTCTTTTGAAGAAACCTAAACTTTATGAACAAAAATTAATGTAACGAAATACAAAGTACGTCCAAAGATGGAACATTTTCAAAATCACATTGTATAGTTTAAAAATTTACAGAACTATGACCTTCGCATCCTGTGGTGGATGAAGCCTAGCATTTCACTGGTGGGGATTCATTAATATTTTAATACTATGAAAATGTGACAAAATTTCGTCGTCTCCAAAATATTTCTGACGACAAAAAAAGGAAACCATCAATTTTTTACGACAAAAAAAAAAGAAAGCAATCAGGTATGGTAGGGGTCGCTGTGTAATTACACAACCTTAAATCCGCCCCTGTGGTCACCGGAATCCTTTGTTTAGTAAGTAAATGTAAGTGTAAAATGCAATATACATACTTCTTTAATTATAACTTCAATACCCATTAAAGTGCCAAAAATGTGATACTCTGTGCATTTAAAATTGGGCGCGATCACTGATCACGAAGCGAGTTCATTGTGTTCTTATTTACGTAAGTTATTTAAAAATTAATTGTTCCTCTTAATTGCGGTGCCTATACATTTTTTTTTATTCTCATCTAAATTCTAATGATACATATTTTTAATCATCTCGGCGAAAATGCGTACAGTTAATTTTTTACGACGATCATTTATAAGTAATCGCTTAAAGCTAATAAGTAATTATAACCCTTTAAAAAATAAATAATTGATGCAGCAATTTTTTATCCATCAACAATTTTTCCGCGTGTTGATCATTAAGTTAAGCCAACTTTAACTTTGACGTATCCTTTTTTTGCAGCTTACTAAATCATAACTAAATTATTGCAGATCACACTTATTAAAATCTTTAATTACTTAACGCAAATTGTGTATCTACTTTAGTTTTTTTTTTAAATTGACGAGCTAATTTTACTGCCGTTTTGTTCACGTACTAAACACAATATATATCAGGTCAATTTTATTGATCCAGTAATTGTCGCTTTCATCCGGTCCAGGCTAATCCGGAATTACACATATCTGGGATTAACCGAGATTTAAAGGGAGTGTCCGGACCTAGCGTTCAAACTCACAATCAGTTATTTCAGGCATTCAGTAATTTACTTGCAGCTCAATATAGTATATAATACGTTATTTTCAATCGAAAGTTTTTTGTGATTTTACGCGTTCTGCGGATAAACTTTTTTGGTGGATGTTATCTCTGAGATTTGGATTTTTATCGTAATTTTTATTGTGCGATATAAAAGAAGCCGATTAACTTCTCTAGATAAATCGTTTTGTGTATGTTTATGTAAATGTAAAATGTTATGTCACGTAAAGAATTCTTGACTCCGGATTAAGAATTTCGAGAAGGGGGGTGTCCAAAACTATGCTCGAATTACTTAACCAAACTTAATCTACTAAAATGTTTTTCCAATGTTGTGACAGCTACGAAAGCACAGCTTTCCTTGAAGAATAAAACGTCTTAATTTCAATCAAGACTGCAAAAACAAACCGAATTTCGATATTAGTATTTCAACTTTTTTAAAAAAATTTCAAATTTGAAGCAAAAGTCAAATATTTCAATTTACACAAAATTCCCAGCCTAAAATTAAAATTTTCAATTTTTATCTTTGAATTTAACCTAAGAAAAAAAGTCCCAATTTGCGTATGAAGTATATATAGTTACCAATAAGAAAACTTAATTTTGAATTTAAAGTCGATATTCTGGGAAAAAACTGGAAATTATCAGAAATATTGAGAAAATAATTCCCTCAATTAGTAAGTTCCAAAAATATTTTAGGTAAGATGCAGTGGAAAGTTGGTTAACAGCTTACTCAACAGTTTCATTACAGAACATTTAATTACATTATTTGTTAAGTTTAACATATCTAAGCGTATGTCAGGCCGAGGGCGCTTCTATTTAATGGAATTTGCTGCCATGCAAATCCATAATACAAGAATTAAAGTTAAGTCACACACTGAGCTTTGTAATTCTTTAAGGGTACATCGTCTTTTGGTTATAGAAGCTTGATGTTTAAAACTTCCACATTAAAATAGAATTTTTTTAAAAAGTAGAAATTTTAAGTTTGTAATACCATTGTACAGTTGTATTTATAAAGAAGTCATACAGCTACTCTTGCCTTCTGTAAATCTTTAAAAATTGTCAAAATGTGACTGACAACTTCACAATATTATTTTGACAATTTACAATTTAGCAAATAATAATAACGTTTATCAGACAAGCAGTATTCTAGGCAGGAACTCATAACTTTTATAGCAGAAACTCAAGAAACCTGGGACGAAATAAACAACAGTCTTAATTTTATCTGAAATTTGTATAATTCAATACCTAGATAGATGAAATTTTACAACAGGGCTATGATCAAGTAGGTATTTAGGCAAAAAAAACAAACAATATTGTTATGCTTTGAGTTGCGTTACTCTTTGCGAATTTAATCTCAATACTTGCTAACCTTTTGTTACAGCTAATATAAATAAATATTTTGGAAATATATTTGGATATTTTGTATTAATCAGATTTTTTGATATGATAAAATAGTAAATATTAAAAAAACTCCCTATGTTGCTCTAATCTCTTACATGTCGTTTTTATAACTTTCTTTTGAAATATGGTAATAATAATACATCTAAGGAAGGTTTACAATGTTGAAATGTCTTCTATGTAGGTCTTTCTCAGGAACGACTGCACCCCTGATTATAAAATCTTGATGTTTAACAGTGAAATTTAGAGATTAAAATAGAGTTTTTTACAAAAGTAGAAATTTTAAGTTTAAGTTTTGTAATTTTTCTTAAAATTATGACTTTAGAAAAACAAAAATTAAATATTTCAAATGTTTCTTTAAAAATTTTAGTTAGTTTTGAGGAAAATATTCGAAAAAACTTTTTCGAATTTCTGAAATTTGTCTCAAAATTTTAATTTTTTCTCTCTTGAAATAAATTTTCAATTTTTTTTTTTTCAACAAAGTCCAAATTTTGAACAACAGATATAAATTTTCGTGAAAAACCGAAATTTCTTAAAAAAATATTTTAGAAATGTTGAGTGTGTTCTCGAAATCGGGATTATTTTCTCAAATTTCTTAAATTATTTATGTTTTATCATATTTTTTCTAAAATTCATTCTTTTTTGGTAAAATGTCTATTCTGAGAAAAAAAATATACATGTCAATATTCTGAAACAGTAGAAATTTGGAGTTGCTCAGAATATTTTTGTTTTGAAATTTATTTTTTTCAGAAATTCGACTTAAATGTTGATATTTTAGGAAAAAAATACAAATTTGCAACTTAAACTGGAAATTTGATTGAAGGAAATAAATCTTTCGAAAAAAATCGACTTTTCGTGAAAAACAAAGGAATGAAGTTCGAAAATTTATAAATCTCAAATCAAAATAATGATTTTGAGAAAAAAATTGAAATTTTTAGAAGATACAAAATTTAAAAATAATTGTTTTAGAAATTTGAAGTTTCATCTACAGTTTGTATTTTATTTTCAAAACTTTTAATTCCAGCTTTTAGTCGAATTTTTTGACATTAAAGTGATGTTTCAAAGTAGGAGTGTCATTGGAAATTTTGAATCAGTTTTAAATTTCGGGATATAACCCAAAAATTTGAAATTTAAACAAAAATTTGGATACAAAACTCGAAAGTTATGGAAAACAATGGAAATTTAAAAAGAAAATTAAAAGAATTAGAGACATCAGGATTAAATGGGAAAGAAGGTTTAAATTATCAAAAAATATTCGAGATTTATACACTTGTTTTGAAATTTCAAATTTTTTTGATCTTCTATTTCTATTAAAATTTACAAGTTAATATACTTCTTTTTTATTTTTAACTTTAAAGTCGAATTTCAAATTTTAGAATCTTTAACTTCTTCTTCTCAAAACGTTGACTATAATGTCATGATTTTGTGCCTAGGGTCGAAATTTAGAGATTAAAGTCAAAATTTTAGGAAAAAAGTTGACAAACAAATCGGAATTTGGAGATGCAAATCAAGATTTTTAAATTAAAATTTGAAGACAAGCCATGAAATTTCTGGGAAAAGATAAATATTGTAAACAATTAAAATTTGAAAAAAACAAACGATTTATGTTTAATATATTGACAAAATATATATATATATATATATATATATATATATATATTCAAAACATAACATTAATAAGGAACTCTTTCTCTGCGGCATTGTTTCTCAACGTTTTTACGATGCGGCCCCACAAAAAGTAAAAGAAAACTCTTTCAGCCTAGCGAGGCCCTGAAAATCCAAAATGATTAATTTTATTTGTTAGGTTGTTAAGAAGAATTGATAAAGAAAGATTTTTTGAAACAGATCTCATTTTCTAGGATAGATAGCATCCCCTCTAGGTGTCGCCACCCAGGGGTTGATAAACGGTGCTCTATGCGGAGAACATTTACATTGATGTTTTTACAAGTGAGCATTTTCCGGCTGTCATCTTAATAAATGTCAGATACCTAAAAATAAGCAAAAAATTAAAATATTATAAAATGATAATTTATAAAATTAACCGTATTCGCGTGCAACTTTTGTTAAGAGTGTTGGGGCATCGTTGTTTTCCACAAACACGCATCCCTTAGCTATTCTTGTGATAAATTTTAAGAACTTGAAAGCAATGCTCACAGAGTTTGTTTTAGAGATATGTTTTGATTTCATTGGAAACATCTTACCACTGATATAATGATCTAATTTGGTTACCAAGTTCTAAAGCTATGTAAAAATATACAAAAATTTGTCTATTGTTATCAAATATATAAACAATTTATATTTTTTCAGAGCGTCGATACAAAAAAAAAATAATTATTTTAAGTCTGTGAATAGTTTTTGTAAAAAGTTTTCGTTGATACCAAAAAAGTTAATCGAATGATTCTTCTTCGCATCAAAAATAAATCAGTATAAAAATATATTTTCTTTGCACCAAAAAGGAATTAGTATAAAAATATATTCTTATAGTTTGTACCGAGTGATTGGTTTTATTTCGCAATTAGTTTTCTTTCGTTACATCAGAAAATCGATCGCCTTGTAAATGTTTTAATAACCAGTTCCACGTTCATTGAGTTGTCACTCCATTATAAACATTCATGGTGCATTTTTGCATAGTGTCAAGATTAATTTCGGAAGTAGTATTTTCCTCCTTTCTATTATTGTTTTTTCTTGCTCCTTAGGGCTACTCTAGGTTGTCGTGATCAATCTAATCTCTTCCTGGAATAACAGGAACCAAGGTAGTGATGAAGTCTTTCAAATCTATTGCTCCTCACCTGTCGTCAGGTGCTCTCGAGAATGAGCGGTTGAGAAATTTGCTGTAGGGTAAAAACGCAGTGGGCATTTATGGAAAGATCTCAATATATGTAACACAGTAGTATGACGTCACAGTAGTTTTTAAGTTTTTGAAGCTAAAACGTAACACAAAAGTATCAAAAGCGAGTCGAGCAGTAATACTATCTTCATCGCAATTTTCAGAACTTTTAAAACTACAAAATGATACTATAGAGTGTACACTAAAAAAGAAGATCTCAACGCTTTCAAAAATGGTTATTTAGCATTCACACAATAGCATAATATGCAACAATGACTTCATCATAATTTTCTGAGCTTTGGAAGCTCACAAAAGAATATATAAGAAAAAGTATCAAACCAATGATTGAATAAAATGAAAGAAAGAAAAATTTCCCAAGCATCGCAAATGAAGTAAAAAAGCTCTTACTTCTAAATTGTTGTTTTATTTTTCTTCCAGAAAAAGAGATGTCGCACCAAAATTATAATGTTCTGAGCTTTTTAAGCTGTGGGAGAGTACACACAACAGAATCTAGCGATCAGAGTGAACATTGTAATTTAGTTGATTTCGGTTTCCCTTCTGAAGATTTTAAATATAAAATAATAGAGGCTTAACTAACGAGTGTATTTAAGCCTAGTAAAATTTTAAAGTACACAAGATTCTCTTTTGAGCCCAAGCTAATAAATAACATTTATAAAATTTGCTGCGACACTTCAACGTTATTGATTCACTTGTGGATGATTCATATTCAAGAAGGCATTTTTATTTGTAGGTGAATCTTTTTGATAACAGTTGCAATGAAGACATCCTTACATATTATAAAACATCTTTCTGTATATTTTTCTATTTGTGTGATGGCTGCTTATCTGTCTGTTCGACTGTTTTTTTTGACTCGTTCCAAACTGAAGATACAATTCAATCTAATAAAAAGAAATAATGATGAATGTCAAGGAATTAATTATTACCTATGGATAATAAATAATAAACTAATTACTTTGATTTTTTGTTTTTTGCATGTATGTTCATTCTACGATAAAAAAATATGACACTAATTTACGCTGCTTGATGTTTGAGTAAATTATTGGGCATGGAACGTATTCTACCTTACTTTATATCAAAAAAATTGTTTCGCTTAGCAAAAATTTCGCATTACGAGTAAGATCATGGAATGAATTATGTTTGTTAAGCGAGGTTCCACCGTATTGGAAAATTTTACAAGTTTAATATTTACAGGAAGTTTTTTTAGCGTTATATTTTACCTTTAAACAACCAGGATCCATTTACGCTTTTTTATGCAGTGGGCGATTTATGCAACACACTTTTTGCTTTGCGTCGTTTAAAATCTTCAAGCTTTTTTTGAGAGAAACCTGCATAAACATTTGAATTGGTAATTAAATATAATTAGATGCTATAACTGCGCATGGAAATCGAGAACGTTAATTTAGTGTTATTGTTGTAATGTTGTCGTTGCTATTTTAATATTTTTAATTTGGATGGGTCGCGGATCAGTGACCGGCAGTTTGGAACTTTCGAGATAATTGGTTCATGAAGGCTTTCTGAGCTAGCGTCACTGGTTTTCAAAAATTGCGCCATACCAGGGAGATACTTAATAGGTCAGTTCGCTTAACTCTTCCTTGAACTCTTCCGAATTTACAATTTCCTTGGTATTTTTTACCCATTAATCTTCCTCATCTTTCTTTAACAAATCTATAGATGCCAACATCTAAATCTATAAATCATTTACGGCTTAATTTAAATATGAACTTTTAAATGTAGTTTGCGACTTCCCTCGAATATCTTGAATTTCCTTTGCTTCATCCTTTGAATGTCAACGCATCTAGCTTTAAATGTTTTGGTTTTGTTGATTCGTCTATTCTCCTTTTAGTCCACTCGCATTTGTAAAGTCGTGTGTCTCTTCTTCAAATCTCTATAATTGTCGAGAATATCTAATACCTCTAATTTTGCAAAAAATCGAAGCAACATGGCTCGTGGTCCCTTCAAATCTTCGTGATGCTGGAAATTTAAATCTCCCTACATAATTTTAGACAAATTAGAGGTTATAGGGATTCAAAGGAAGTGAAGATTTGAGAATATGGGCATCTCTCTCTCTCTCTCTCTCTCTCTCTCTCTCTCTCTCTCTCCTCTTCTCTCCCCTCCTAGTCTTCTCTCTCTCTCTCTTTCTCTCTTTAAATATCTTCTTCGTTGGAACCTTTCTTCCGATGTCCTGTATTTGTAGATCTTCTTTTCGATTGTTTGGTGTTTGTATCCGTTAAAAACTGAAATACAAATCTTATCCCCTGAAACCAAGAAAGACTAAAAAACACAACAAAGGTTGCTCTAACGCGTTTCGATAGCCAAGCTATCATCTTCAGAGAGATACTGAGAGAGAAACAGAGAGATCTATAGAGAGGCTCTCTGAGGATTTGTATTTCAATTTTTGAAGACTACCAAGGACCAGTCCGTTCCGCCAAAATGTATCTCAGTTGACATGCCCCTAACCTAACTTGCACAAAGCCAAACGCAATTCAGGTGTTTTGTGATTGGGTATAGAACTTTCTTCTTTTTGGGGGTGGAAACACAAAGTCCAAACGGAGAAGGAATGCTCTCATAAGCTCTGCAGGATCTTTGTTTTTTTGAATGGATGGTATTAGGGTATATCATGGAAAGAGGATGTATCTTTCACCGTGACCCCATTACTCCGTCCTTACTTGTGGCAGTGCAACAGCAACACATGTGTCTTTAAAATAGGATTTAAAGGTTGAATTAGAGAAGAGCAATTGATCAAAAACTTGTAGGAAATAATTTACCTCAGAAGCAAATTTAACTTTAAATAATCACCATGGTTTCGTCTTGCACACTAGTTAGTTAAGTCCTGCCCGACTCGCTTTTAGCGACATTAAATTTTAATGTTTTGTTGAATAGCGATGCAAGGGACAAACCATATAATTCACAGATTGTGTTTGGTCCCAATCTTAAAATCTGTCTTGAGTTAAAGCAATTGGTTTTCAAGCTATTTTATGATGTTTTACTAGGGCATTCAAGGATCAGACAAGAGCTAGAAGGGAAATTTAAGGAAACTTTTCTTCCTCCGAAGATCCCATCCCTGATGTCGCTTGGGTAATAATTCTAAACATTAAAAACCTTTTCACAAGAAAGTTTTTAAAATGTGTGGCTACAAAAATGACCCCGAGAAGGCTTTGGAAGGAAAAATTCAACTTTGTCATTGCATTGAAGGCTTAACAGATAAAAATTAAATGTTTCAAAGCTGCATGGAACAAACAATGCGCTTTTTTAATGAAGAGACTTTAGATGCGTATTGCTGATGGGGCTTAATAATCCTTAACTTTGACCAAAAAACAATATAAATGATGGAAAGGGGGAAAATAATAATAATAATAATTTAAGTTACGCTGTAGCCCTAAAGTCATGATGGTTGATCAGCTCAAATTATGTGATGGATATTCTTAAAATAAACCTTACAAAAGAACTCGCTTTCAGTTTTCAAATTATAACTACCACCTTTGTCCAATTAAGACCCAGATTCTGTTCTGGATCATCTTGTATCTGAACTGTCCTTTTTCACGTAAATTTTCGTTATTTTTTGTTTTTGTGGCATTTTCTACTATTCTATTCTTGAAATCTGATCACCTACTACGTTTGGACTGATCTACCTTAATAGATAAAAAAAAGTCGTAATCAGGTTTCGTTTAACCCTGTATCAGTACAGCAAATTACGCTTACGAACATAAAATTAAGAACTACGAAGGATTAACATATGCTTTTACAGCACGTGTATTGCTACAGCATTTAAGCATATTTCAAAGTATGTTTTTATGTAATACCACAATTAATTACCAGTTTAGAATATTTTTTTGTCAAATCGATTTTTGCTGTTTATTCTAATTAATAAGCCGGTAACATATAGTGTTCTGTTATCAAACTAATTTAAATAAATATTTTTTGCCACTTTGCTCGTCATCGAATCAACTGTAAAAAAAATCTAAGCATGGGTAGGAAATTTCGATGTCGATTAGTTTTTGTTTATACTTTTCGGGATAATAAATAATGAGGTAACCTCGTATGCACGTAGTGGCCGCACGTAAGAATTAAATGATTCACCGGTTAAATTCCGAAAACCATAAATCTAATGACGGTTTAACAAAAAATAATCGAGGTGACTTTTAGTTTAGGTGTGCTGTTAAAGGCCTATTGATACGTGTGTATCATTTGTTAATAATTAGTGCAATTAAGAGACTCAAAGATAATTTATACGTACTAATAACCAATTAAGATATTGTACGTATATAGTACAACTCCATGCACACGCATATAAAATAAATTATGTACTTATTGACTAGTCAAGGTTTAGTTTAAATTAACTTATTGATATCAAATAAATTGAGCGCATCAAAAGTATTAAAAATTTGCATATTTTTGTTTTGGTCGATTTTGCATCAAGCGTTTTCAAAGAAAGTGACGGATTCTCGAATTCTAATTTAAATCATTTTGGAATAATTTCAGTGGTTTACGGTAAACGTGTTTACAAGGCCAAAGTAATGGAAAAAATGCAGTCACTACTTAACTTTGTAGAAAAACGGGAATTTGTTATGGTTTCTTAGAATAATACCTGAACCAGTAGAAGTATATATACGATTAGTGTTAATTTGGTTGTTATTGTAATTACTTATGACTAATCAATAATATATCCTAATCACCATGTTATCCCTTAGTAGATAGTCGATATTTTAAACTTGTAATGACGTCTCGACCAACGTTTAGATAAAATTTCAGATAATTTATTGCTCTGGTAATGACAAAATATTTGTGGATTAGAGTCCGTTGCAATTATAAGTTGTCTGTAAATATATGTTACTACCAAACCTAGACACCAAGTCATAAAAATCTTGCGATACGAGCGCCCCATTATCTTCATTATTCACTTACAGACGACATAACTTTCTATGTAATAAAATGGTCAATTGCCTACACGAAAATTTTAACCCTATTAAACTTAAAATTGCAGTGCTGGTACTTCTTCTGCAAATTTGTTGTTATTATTATTGTTTTCGATAACAAAAGCACTGGAACTCGCCCTACGGGAATTATACAAGGTGTTTTCGAATAAGATGCCAATACTAAAGGAGCATAATATCTGAACAATTTTAAGAAAAAAAGTTCATATCAACATAGGTCCGGAACTGCATTATTTTTAAGATACGAGGTTTTAAAAATTAAGAAAAAATTTCGTTTTTAGC
This sequence comes from Dastarcus helophoroides, assembly GCA_028583605.1. Lineage (NCBI taxonomy): Eukaryota > Metazoa > Arthropoda > Insecta > Coleoptera > Bothrideridae > Dastarcus > Dastarcus helophoroides. Next base: position 14,494,440 of record CM053333.1, read on the forward strand.
TTTAAAAACCATAAGTTTAATTATTTTATGCTATGGGTTTACTAATTATTAAAAATAGTTACTTCCAAAAAGCATGTAAATCTAACTTATCTAATAAACATTTAAAAAAAACAGAATGACCAAAGTTCCCTTCAAATAAGACGTTAAATTCATCTTCTTCTTTTTCTTGTATTTAGGCAAAAATGCCTGTACGTCATCGTCAACTTGCCGATGGTTTCTATATTAAATTGTCGCTCCATCTTTTTCGGGGACGGCCCGCAATCCTTCGCCCCAGTGGAGATCTATCGCAAGCAATTTTCACTATCCTTCTATCTATGTTCCATTCTGTTTTTCTTTTTGCTACCCATTCACTAATATCTTCTACCTTGCATGTGTTTCTTATGTTTTTACTTCTTTCTCTGTCCAGTAGTGTTTTACCTGTAATTCGGCATTTCCGTTGTTTCTACTAATCTTCTGGTTTTTTGATGCTTCTGGTCTGGCTTCTGCTGCGTATGTCATAATAGGTCTTATTATGGTTTTGTATATCCTACAATTGGCCTCAATACCTATGTTTTTATTACTCCATACAGTACTATTTAGACACCCTGCTATTCTTGTTGCTTTTGTTGTTTGTTCTCTTACCTGTCCCAACATCATCAAACCCGGAAAGTTCTATTCCAAGATACTTAAATTTCATTTCTTGCTGGATGACTTTCCCTTCGATCTCCAATTTACATCTCAATGGTGTTTTGGATGTTGTCATATACTTTGTCTTAGTGGGTAATATTATCATATTGAAAGATCTGGCTGTGCGGTTAAATGTGTGGAGAAGTTTCTGCAAATCGTCCTTATTTTTTGCAACCAAGACGACATCATCGGCATAACACAGTATTTTGATCTGTTTGTCTCCCATTTTGTAGCCTTTCAGTCTGCGGGCTTATTGAATAATTTCGTCCATGATGATACTGAAAAGAAGGGGGCTCAGGAAACTCCCTGACGGATACCGTTGTCAATGAGTATTGGTTCGGTAAGCTCTCCATTCAATTTTACTTGTATTTTGTTTGCTGTATATATGTTCTCTATGGTTTTAATTTTGTTATGTGGAATTTGTCTTTTGTAAAGGAGATAGAAAACATCCTTCAACCGGACTCGGTCGAATGCTCTAGTTAGGTCAGACATTAAATTCGTTGTAAAAAATATCAAGCGCCCATCGAAATACAAAGAAATGCATTTTATGTTTCTAATGAAAAACCATTCGTCGGGCGAAAAAACTTAAAAGGGAATTTTTACTAAGGAACAAAATGTCTTAATGAAAACCATATTTATTTTTAAAAAAATCATTATTTTATTGATTAAAAATGCTCAAGGATATGTTAGTCGAAAACCCTTCGTCATACGAAAAAGATTAAGAAATAAAGAATAATTATAAAATTAGTACCTATTTTGAAAAAAAGCAATGACCTACCATTTTTTTCATTAACAATACTCGAGGGCATGTTAACGCGGACGCCACTGATAGAAGTAAAATGAATTTTTGCAAAAAAATGATTTTTTTAGCCCTAGTAAGTATCTACCAAAATTCAAAATAATATTTCCAGAGGTTTCAAAATATTTAAAGAAAAACGAATTTTTTTCTTCATTTTCTATTTAAGTGTTAGCATCTCATTCGAAAACACCATGTATTATTACTGTCCAAAGTAGGACAATCAAATCGCATTGAAAAATTTAGAAACATGTAGGGACAAAATTTTTATGCTTTTTGAAATGAAAAGAGAAGAAATCAAGAAATCCTTTAACTGAATTAAACTTTCATTCAGTTCTACTTGACATCAATTTGAGAAATTTGTTTCCTTCAATTGCTCAAAGTAAATCACTCCATATCTTTTGACGAATCTCCAGATTTTCGAGATTCATTTACTTGGTGCTGCAAATCTCCTGATAGCTTTATTTGGTTTTACCTTCGGGTATCCTGAAGCGTTACGACGCATCAGTTGACTCCAGCTTTTAAATTTGCCAAAATCCTTGAACTAGCTCTGCCCTTAAATCTCTCAATGCTGTAATCTGGTTTGTGTCATTTGTTAAATCTCTTTCACAGCGACTTCCTTCAAACTTGTACCTTAGTTCAAATTTTTATGGTTAGTAGCTTCGTCAGTCTTCACCCCAAAATCATCTGAATGTATATATTTGTTTCAATCTTTCTTCAAATTACCCAAAATAAGAAAAAAGTAAAAAAAGAGAGCTCAAAATTTTGGGAAAACTACGTTAATTCCGAGCAAAATTCGAAATTTATAAAATTAGGGGAAGCGTTGGTAAAGTGGTCACCTTATCGGAAATTTGTTTTCTTGGTATGTAAGAAATAATTTAAAATAAAATGTGTAATAAATGTTGATTGAAGAAAAAGATATTAGGGGTCAAGTTATTGGCAGCTGTAGTAGATCTAATTTCTTTTGATGGTGCACCTCAAATTAGCCACTTTCCCCGACCGGGTGGGTGAAGCGGCAAATGTACGGGAATCTGCTTTTCTGCTTTTTTCCTTGCAGCAAATATGGCCTCAAACTTATGTAAGATCACATTAGGATGCCTAAAATTGAAAATTTTTTAACCAGTTTTTTGTAACAACTCGTTTTTCTTTGTTGAAGTTAAGCTACAGTCGTTTTTTTTCTACTAATTCAAAAGTTATATGTTGTAAATAATTGCAGGTAATTTTAAATAGTCTGTTTCAGATCCAATGGGTAATTCACACGCTCTTATCTTTATTCTTCTGTAAAACAGGTGCATGGCCACTTTACCCGAATAGTCGAAAATGTGAATAACATCCACTCTATGTCACACGAGTAGTTTTAAATTTGAATTAATTACATGAAAAAATAGCCCAAAGTACAACTATTCAACTGAAAATCATTAGTAAATAATAAAATGGAACTTATCAAACGTAAAAAAACAATCTAAGTGACACTCAATGACACTGATGACACTAAATGATCAACATGTGCAAAATACTAATTTTAGCTCAATGCTTTTAAACAGGTACTATAAATGGCTTCTTTGTTCACTACAAAGGTAAAAACGACCTATTAGAAAAAGTTCGAAACCGCGTCGATAGGTCATTACCTCAAACAGTGTTCCAAATCGGCAGTGGCCACTGTACCCACTATGGCCCCTTTACCCGCTAAGGCCACTTTACTCACCTTTCCCCTAACATTTCTGGAAATTTCTGGTTCAGTGACAATTTTAAGTAAATCGCTAACAATTTTAAACTGAAATTCGGATTTTTTTAAATAAAAGAATTTGGGAAAATACTACAGATTTATAAAAAAATTAAGTTTAAACTAAAAGGTTCTTGGTGTTTTGAGTTTCAATTTGAAATTCCTCGAAATTTCGAGTTGAAATTTAAAAAAATAATTTTGAGATGATATTATTCTTTGAAATAATGCCAAAATTTATATTATAAAAAAAGTAAAGTATGTCGATTTTGAATCGAAATTTCAGGGAAAAAAGTAAAAGAAGTTTGGAGAAAAAAAGGCAAATTGTCAAAAAAAAAAATCGGTGCTATTTCAACTCGAAATTTCAAGAGAAAATCAAACTATTAAATTATAAGTATTAATAATTGAGATGAAGTTTCGAGACAATTAAAACTTCTTTGAGAATCTTTTTAAAATTAACCCAAACTGAACCTTAATAGTTTTAGAGTTGTTGGCAAATTTTGAATTTTTTCTAATTGAAAAATAATAAGCGATGCAATTGTTTATGTGCGAGTTTGAAACTTTTTGTAAAATATTCTATCTCTCTGAAGATGACACCTTGGCTATCGAAATGTGTTAGAGCAACCTTTGTTATGTTTTTTAATCTTTCTTGGTTTCAGGAGACAAGATTTGTATTTCAATTTATTCTACATGTTGATCCAAAATCCCTCGCTCATATTTTTATTCGCTGTTGCAATACTGAAAACGTTTTTCAACTTGTGGACCAAACTACTTATCTTGAAATTTTGTAACATTTTTTTTAATAAATAAAGTTATGTTGACATTTCGACTTCAATTTAGAAATTTGGAGTTTAAGATCGAAACTTTTTTACTCGAAAATAGTTTTTCTTGACATTTCTATTGTTGTTCTTTCATTCTTTCATTTCGACTTTTCTAATTGTCGAATTTATTTTATTAAATTTAAAGTTTTTTGTCAAACTCACGTTTTTGTGCAATAATCTCGAAGTTAAAGTTTCAACGTTTTTCTCTCAAATTTCGACTTGATTTTAATTTTCCATTTTTTTATTCTTCAATGTTGTCGCCATTTATCCAAATTTAAAATTATTGTCTCTAATTTTTAGTTATATTACCGAAGAACATTCGAATATTAAAACTCAAAGTTTGGATTTTTTTTAAAAACCAATTTTTGATCTAAAAATAAAGTTTTTAGAAATTTTGGATTGTAACATTGAAATTTCGATTTTTTTCTTAAAATGTCCAATTTAGACTGACATTTTTTTGTAAATCTTTTTTATATGAATTATGAAGTTTTTCGAATTCCCAAACTCAATTCGATAAATTCCAACAAGTGGGGTAGCTACTTGCATTATCTTATACTTCTATAAACACCTTGTACCGGTTCGTGCGAAAACTGAGTTAGGTATTCCAGACTGACGAGATGTAATAAAAGCGAAACCTATTTCTGAATCCGAAACTCTAAATCTAAAAAATGCCCCAGCCTATCGGTCTGTGGAGTAAACTATAAACGGATAAGGTAAATCAGTAAAAAAATTACGCAGCTAGATGTCGGAAAAAGCGCATTGAAATCAAAAAATTTTAGAAGATTTTGTCGGTTTCACCTTCAGTTTATCTCGCCATTCTTCGTATTTACAAACTACTTAATTTTTATAGTAGTAGTATTTTCATAAGTCCATAAAAGAGTTCTTGAAGAAATTTCTCCCGTTGTAGCGTTGGTAAAGTTTTTGCAACATTTCCAATTCTTTAAGTAACTAAGAGCAAGTAACCTAATTGGGAATACCAATTTCCCACTGTTATGCAAATGTCCAAATTTGTTCAGCTAAATAAGCCTACCTAATGGAAGCTTTCGAAATCAGTAACATATGTAATATGACTAAAGCTTTTTTTTATTTCGCTGTTTTAATCTCTCTTGCTGTAGTTCGTATTTCTGTAATAAATAATGTAATTTTTCTAAAATTGGTAGCATAAATCTGTACGTGCTATAAAATACTTAAGTTCTTGAAGGGATTTGCCTACTTTTAGAGGCGGTTGGTTCAGCGGACTGAATTTAGACTAATCTGTGATTATGATAATCCGGCGTAACTGCAAAACCAACAATTTACAGCCTACTTTTGGTAGATTTTATCAAACTTATTTAAATTAATATTTAGTCTCATCCCAAAACATATATTTGGTTTTCTTTTATTTGTAAACTTGACAATTATTATTCCTTGTGCTTCGCTTTGTTATTTGTTTAAAGTAGGTATTAAAATATTCACGTAATGCAAATAAATATTTCCTTCTTGGTTGATTTAAGTTATAAAGCTCTGACAATAATTTATGCCGATGTTGATTATATTTCGGATTAATCGTTTTTTAATCCAAAACATGGTAATCTATGAAAATAATGCATAAATTTATTCTTAACAAACCAATTCTCTAAAATAGGCAGTTTACCCGAATTATAATTAGAAAGTGGTTATGACTATTTTGATTTGCATTGATTTATTAAGTATTTCCTCTAAATGACTTAATCGTTTCTAAATGAGGAAAATATTAGTGAATGACGCAGTATTTAATCTGTTTGTTTGTTGTTCAACTTTTTGGGTAAAAGAAAGTGGAATTAGTCGTATATGTAGTTTAAGTATTTATAGTTAAGTATTTAAACTGCCTCATCTAACAAATGTAATTGTAAAAACCAGTAAAACCGGCGGGTTATGTGAACTGTAACAAACGGAAAGACAAATGTTGATGTGGTTTCTTCCACCTGTGGCTTCCGACTAACCGAAAACTACCCCTAATAGCCACGCAATGCACACACAAAGCCCACGAAGCGAAAAATTAAATAAATTACCCTCGCAACCACGACTTGTTTCTTTTATAAATTTGCACCTCGATTATAAGAATTCTACTGCACTTGTCCCGTCTTAATACCTCTAGCAGGTAAAAAACCCCTCTAAGCTTAACGATTTTAGCCAGCCCTATTAAAAGATTGTTATCCCAAATCCATTAGATAGTTGCCAAGAGTCAGTCAAGATGACCACTTTGGAAGAAACAATTAGTGAGCGGGGGAACATTCTGTTGCGTTATGCGGGGTACAAATTTTATAAATCGACAGTGACCAAAGACGGTGAAATAAAGTGGAGGTGCACAAATCGCACATGCAATGCTAAAATTTACGTAACACAAGAGAACGATCAGAAATCCGTGGCAAGAACTGGGGGAGATCATAATCACAATGTAACTATGCCGCTTGACGAGATTCACGTCAAATGTGAATTGAGGGAATACTCAGACAGTGAGGACGTATGTATACATTTACATTGATTTGTTTAGTTTTTTATTTTAGTATTGTAGAATTTTTGTTATTTTTGTATTATGTCATCATTTGGATTTAATGCTATTTTTCTATAATGATTCTATCCAAAAATTTTCAGTTCGTAAAACTAGTGAACCGTTTTTATAAAATTATCAGCTCCACACGACTATAACTGATATACGTTAAATCTAATTTTGGCACAATTTGTTTTAATTCTGCATTATTTATGTCCTAATCCTAAAATCCCCTTGCATGTTACCATAGATTTTTATCCTTTTTTTTAATATCCAACGTCTACTTAAATATATCTTTATCATTAAGAAAATAAATCTAGCATAATCGCGAAGCTACTATAATTCATATTTACTTTATATCAGTTTACAGAATACGTAAGAAAATTTATAACTGTAAATAAATACGGTTAAAGAGTTAAATCCATTCAAATGCTACAGAAGATTAGATATTATACAAATTATTTTTTATAATAGAGCATTATCACTGGTGAAACTTGAATATCTGCATACCAAAATATGTTTATACCAAGATTGTAGTTTTTTTTTCACCAGCTGATATTGTTCCCACTACAGAATAACACGTCCCTTCAGAGGTTTTAAAATGAAATATTTTATGGCTGAGCTGACCAGGATTAACTTAGCGGAGGTATGAAAGAAAGAGAATCAGGTATTACAAGCTAAATGGCTGCTGTATAAAATTTCATTAATCTCCATATTTAATAACTAAATACCTATTTAAGTACGAAGATTTTAAATCCCATGGATACAGACTTGGTTAAGCTCTTTATGGAAATTCATTGCAAGCTAGTGGATTTCACAGCCTTCTGTAATAGCCGAAGCAGTTAAACTACAAACAAAAGGTCTCAGAACACGAAAGACGATTTTGATAACGCCATAAAAATTAAATGGAAACGTAATTTATATAATGCAGTCGATACAATGAATTTTATAACGGCTGTTAACGCAGCATATGTAAATAAAATCATTTTATATGAAAATGGCTAATCCTGCTTACCGATAGCCGGGAGCATAAAATATGGCTGCAGATAATCCCAAAATATATTAATATTTATTTTATAAAACAAACACTATCAATGTTATCGTAATTGTAGGAATTAATTTTCAACAATAGATTACTGAACACAGCAAGGTGGAACAAATGAGCCCTGCACCAAATTATTCCATAAAATACTCCATGTGGAGCATTACTAGGGCTTCCAACTGCCAACCGTTCCGTGTTTCCCGGGACAAGCCGTTTTCTGTTACAGCACTTACGACCCCCTACTATTGAAATACAAATCTTGTCCCCTGCAACCAAGAAAGATTAGAAAACACAACAAAGGTTGCTCTAACGCGTTTCGACAGCCAAGCTATCATCTTCAGGGAGAGACTAACACCTAATCCTAGAATTAACCCTTATAAACTAAGAATATTCAGTTCGTGCATGATCGACTGCATCCGAACGCGCATGCGCATCTAATCATACGTCGTAGTGTCATAATTTCTTATCTATCAACCTTAACTATTTTTAACAGAGATGAATGGCCTAAAGGTCCATCGCAACCATTCATAAGGTTGTCTCCAGCCTTATGGATGGTTAAGCTTTCACATGCATTTAACATATAATTCTTATTTACTACTCTTGAAAGTTTAACATTATTATCTATCAAGTTGTTCATAAATGTTGGTTTTTTTATGTTCCTTTCCTCTTTCCAAGTGATAACATCCATAAGGCTGGAGACAACCTTATGAATGGTTGCGATGGGCCTTTAGGCCATTCATGTCTGCTAAAAATAGTTAAGGTTGATAGATAAGGAATTGTGACACTACGACGTGTATGATTAGATGAGCATGCGCGTTCGGATGCGGTTGATCATGCACGAAGTGAATATTCTTAGTAGATAAGGGTTAATTTTAGGATTAGGTGTTAGTATCTCCCTGAAGATGATAACTTGGCCGTCGAAACGGGTTAGAGAAACCTTTGTTGTGTTTTTTAATTTTTCTTCGTCAGTTTTTTTCTGCAATCTTTTTAGAAAAATTGTATGTTGATAAATAATTTTAAAAATTGAAATATTGCGAAAAAAATCAAAATTTTTTCGAAGAGAAGTCGAAATTTCTTCACAAAAATCAAAATTTTTGGAAAAAAAACCCTAAATTAATTATTTTTTTAGTAAACAAGTTCAAATTCTTATAAAAATACCATGTCTATAAAAATATTTTTAAAACAGAAATGAAAATTCTTGAAGAATGTTCCTCAAAATGAGGAAAAAGTTGAAATGTCGAGAAGAAATTCAAAATGTAATTATAGAAAATTTTTAGGGAAAAATTGAAATTTGTTTAGGCAAAAACGAAATTTTGTATAATAAGTCGAAATTTCAAAACAAAATTTGAAATTTCTATAAACAATTTTTGAAGACAAGTTGACATTTAAAAAAAATCGTATAACTTCTACAAAAAATATTTTAGTGAAAAGTTGATATTTCGAGGAAACATTAAAAATTTCTCTAGAGAAAACTTGAAATTTCACAAAAAAGTTAAGACTTTGCAAAAAATTTGGAGCTATATCAAAATTTCTAAAAAATTACTCGTAATTTCTATAATAAATTGCTTTAGATAAAAGTCTAAGTTTTGACAAAAAGTCGTAGTTCCTATAAAAAAGGAAAAATCGAAATTTGTTTGGGAAAAATAAAATTTCGCGAAATAAGTGGAAATTTTAGGAGCGAAATCAAAATTTCTATAAAAAAAAACTTTAAAGAAAAGTCGAAATTTTGCCAAAAAAACGTCCAAATAAGAAACAAAAAATCTTGAAGGTACATAAAAAATTGTTTGAGGAAAAACAAAATTTTGCCTAATAAGTGGTAAATTTTAGAGAAAATTAAAAAATTCTATGAACATGTTTTTGAAGCCCGGTCGAGATTTTCAAAAAGTCGTTATTTCTATTAAAACATATCTCATGAAAAGTCGAAATTTCAAGAAACAATCGAAAATTTTTTAGAGAACGTCAAAATTTCGGTAAACAAGTCTACATTTTTAACAAAAAATCGAAATTTTGAGCACGTAATTTTTTAAAAAAAATTGCTTGCCGAAAAATCGAAAGTCCGAAAAATAAGTCGAAGTTTCGAGAATAAATATAAATATTTTTTTGGTGCGATAGAAATTTCGAAAAAATTTTGTAACACGAATATTTAAGGATATTCTTAATTTTTTTAGAAACATCAAAGTTTTGAGGAACTTTGAGGAAATTTGAAATTTCGACTAAAATATCGAAATTTTGAGAATTAGCTTAAAATTTTGATAAAATATCTTTAAGGAAAAATTGGAATTTTTGACAAAAAGCTCGATATGTCTATAATAATGTTTTTCAGGATAAAATGAAATTAAAATATACAGTATGTCCTACGATGTCTTGGCGATATCTTGGTTAGCCGATAAGAGACTTTGGTGGAACGGACTGATCCTTGGTTATTTTCAAAAATTGAAAAACAAATCAGAGAAGTACTAACATCTCTCTGAAGATGATAGTTTGGCTATCGAAACGCGTTAGAGCAACTTTTGTTGTATTTTTTAATATTTCTTGGTTTCAGGGGACAAAATTTGTTTTTCAATTTTTAAAGATAGAGACATTAACCAAAAAAATGTTTAAATGGCCTTAATTAATCTATTTAATTAATCTACGCGCACTCAAAATGTTGGTGGTTGCTACCTCCCTGAAGAAATTTCAAATTGCACCCCCACGCTGTATACCGTACTAGCTCGAATATAGCGAGACACTGAAGTTTTTGTTAAAAGTATTTTTTTAAAATGATCCGAATTTAACGCAATCTATTCATTTGTTACAAAATAATTCAAAGTGAACTGGTAGTGAAGTACTAGTGACCTTTGTGACTTTAGTTACATCCTACATAACCTGGATGTAATTTCAGCAATAATTGCTTTAATTACTAGATAACAAAAATGTTTCTTGTACTATACAATAGAAAGTCAGTTACAAGTTACCCAATGGAACTCTGCTTTTGAGTATTTATGTGGTTTGATAGATGTCTAAAGTTGGAGCTACTTCCAGTGATCCTACCATACTGATGAAACTTAGGAAGGTCGAAACCGGTCGATGGTTGTTGGTTGTAAATATTTTTAGCTTTAGTACCTTCAACTGTTTCATTACAAAACAGTTAACTAAAGTATGTTTAAAGTCCTTGGGAAAATTATTGACTTGTCTTTAGAGGCTAAAGTATAATGTTATTCGTTGCAAATGGATCTTTTTGTCGATGAAGACTTGATTCTAGTTTTAATTATTCAGAAATTTCTTAAACATCTTCATCTTTTTGTCACCACATCAAATGATGCATAATAAAAAAATTAAGTCAACATTTTTGTCGGAATCAAGAATATCGTCAATCCTGATGGAGTTAGTCAATAACAAGCTATTTTCAAGTACGCAGGAAAATGGCTGACTTAATCTAAGAGACTGACGTCTTATATGAAGCTGAAATAATAAATAATAAACTATTGAGAATGGGATCACCAGACATTGGTAATATCAGACGGCTATAAGCCGCACTTCTTCGAAATTGTGCGCAAAAACTGCAGCAGTTGTGTAAGTATGCAGGGCTACAATGAGATCATCGACCTGCCAACCTGCCTCTGCCGAAAGTGCATAAACTTGGCCCAAGAACCTCTACTGTTTCTGGCTGTTACCCTAGCTTAAAGCTACAAATCATACCGACGTCTTTCGTCCTTGATTGCCCTTCTTGTTTGTTTCAATTAGTTATAAAAGTAGGTAATTATAAACTACTGTAACCCTATGATCTTGTTGGTTTTCTCCCCCTTTGTACGTTTCAGGGAAGAGGCGACAGTCAGTAGCAGATATAAGAAGATTCAACTCTATCTGCATGACTCATAATTCCCCTAATCCTCATATAACAAGCATTTGTGTTCTGGTTTTTTAAAGTCGTATTCTTACTCTTGAATTAAATAAGCCCGGCTTTATTCCTCCATTACCATCAAGATAAATCCTACAATCAAATAATCCGCAAATAATAAATTCTCATATTCGCGATCCTCATTAAGATTCCCTGAAACTCCCTTATAATACTCGCTTCACCTGGAATTCTTATCCTTCTGGTTTACTAAAGCAATTAGATATCATTTTCTCGAGGTAGTGCAACGCAATGCTTTTATTCGAAAGTAGCATTATCCGTCAGAGCAGCAATTTATAAGACTTGCTCTTGATTTCTAACTATGAGTTTTATACTTCTTTTGTTATGATAATAATAATAATAATCATGTTAATGAATATTACAATCCAGGGTATAATATACTGTTAAAATACAATAAACTCTGCAAAGTTGCCACAATCGATTTGGATGACTACTTTAAGAGCAATTCTTGTTCGTTTTTGGATTGAACCCATCTAAAGTTAGGCTGCTTAACTGAGGTTTCGTGACTTGGTTCTGAAAAGAGAATGGATGATACTAAACAGTTCAATATAAGCTGGGAAGATATCACCAAGTGACGAACTTGAGAAGGTTTTTAACTGCGGGGATCTATAACTTCAGGAAAGATCAAGATACTTTTTTCAAAATTGGATCATGTCAAGGAATTACTTTAACAAGTTACTTAACATGGTCGTCATTGACAAAGTATGATTACGTGAAAAAACAACGAGTTTGGATGATGCCTTCCGAACATCACATTTATTTTTTTATATATCTTTTGCGGCGTGCTCTTAACTGTAATAATTAATTTCTTGCTGCTTGCATGTGCCATCGTCTTTCCCAGTTTTGTTCGTTCCTTCATAACATAATATGTATCGGATATGGAAAATCTTGTCCACCACCATGACTTTTCGTTGTCATTCTTTTCAATGCGTTCAGTACCTTTCTTCTTCTCTTTTTAATCTGTTCTGTTACTTCGATCCTGTGACGAATTCAAGGGTATGCAATAAATGCTACAGCAGGAATTGCGACTTAAGTGGATTGTTTCCCTTTTTTAGTCGTCAAACATATTTTCTTTCGCAAAAAGGTTTTTTTGGTCATCGAGTATTTGTAGATGTTTTATTTTTCTCAAATTACCGAGTATAGACTTTCATAATTTACCAAAAAAAAATTTTTTCATATCTAATTTTGGTCTTCAATTTTTCATTTTTTCCTATTCTATGTAAAATAAACTAACCTATTTTTTGTCAACTGTCATTAGATGACGTTTTAAATAAATTTAGATATCATGTAGTCATATTTCAAAAACTGTTTTAAAATATTGTCAACAAACATTAATAAAAATTTAAATATTTCCAAAATGGGTCGTAAAAATGTTAAATAAAATTAATAAACATTCTTCAAGATTATTCCAAACAAATAAATTTTAATTGAGGATCTGGATTAGTGAACAAAGAGTAAAATTGGTTTTTAAAATACTTATCTGATTTCTAAAGAGAAGAAAAGAAATTATTCTTTGTCCGATTACCTCAAAAATACTGAAAGCTCAAAAATACTGAAAGTGAATTTCAGTCCTTGTCCTAGAAATACATGAAACAACTTATGCATAAAAACTGACTTATTACATTTTCCATGTTAATCGAAAAAAAAATATACTTCGGTTTTTTTGTGTCATAGAGGTGTTCGTATAAAATTACCCTGTGACCTTGATCTTAAGGTGTTTTAATGATTGAAGCGCACAGATTAGTGAAAATTGCAAATAATGTCTATCTGTCTCGACCCAATTTAAAAGTAGTTAAGACGCAATAGTACATGGAATTTCTAAAGTGACAATTAGCTTGAATATATTTAATATAGGCAATATTTTTCGCGTAGGGTATATAACGTTAAGGAATTCATGGTTTTTGACCCCACTTAACCCAGATTAAACGCGCTAGCAAGTCGTAATGATAGTCTGCCGTCCAGATTTGTTCGTTGTCCTTCTCTACGTATTCTACAATGTGTAACATATAAGCAAGCTAATCATTTGATTTATTTGTTGTAGAGTCAGGCTCTGGCGCTGACGAGGAATTGCAAATCACCTCTACCGACAACGCCAGTTAACACTGAAAGATCCAGCAGGGAATCCGCTGAAAAAGCTCTAACCCCACCCCCTGCCGCGTCTAGTACTCCTCTGGACGCTACCGTCTCGTCGCCTTCGGTTAAAGAAGAATTCGACTCCTCAAAAGCTTCTCCCTCCGGTAAGATGACACTTTTTACTATTTGGTGCTTTTGATATAAAAGTTGTAGCCGAAAGTACCGGAACAAATGTACACTAGATTAGCCTGTTATTTAAAGATTAGGAGATAGCAACTTCAAAAAAGGTCACTGATTTAGAATTTTCTTTTAGAGATTTCCAAATTTTTATTTTCTCGTATTCGGCTTTAAGTTCAAAATTTTGAAAATGTCTAGAAATTTTTCATTTTTGTTTTTCGAAATTTCAACTCAAGCTCAAGCTCAAAATATTCTGAATATTTTTCATACATATACGTATTTCGAGTGTTTCTGGAAATATTTACTTTTATTCGAGAATTCAGGTTTTATTCAGATTTTTATTTTTTCATAAACATTTTAGATAGAAATCACGTTCAAAGCAAACAATTTATCGGTATCTATTTATTCTGAGGTAAATTATTAAACACCCTTGAATGAAATTCGATAGTTTTAGAAAGTTCAACTGGAACTAATGTAAACAATCTTAGGTTGATGCTTAATTATAAGTACGCTGGTCAGTCTGTTTTTCTTAAAATACATCTTGACATGTATGCTAGTAGAACCAAGTCGTAAGATAAAGCTGGAAAAAGAAGGGAAGTTGGTTAAAAAATTTCGAAGCGACAACACACATCTTCCAAAATCTGTTATGAAAATAAAGTCTGTAATTAGTAAACTGTTTATTGAACTGAATCGTTTATACACTCCCTTTTTAGTCATTTTGACGCAAAATATTCAATTTTTTCAGAAATTTTCAGTTTTTATTACTTGAAATTTCTGGCAATCCATATCTCAAGAAAATCCCAATGCCTGAATTCGAAGGAAAATAGACCAATAGGTCTTTGAAAAGAAGAAGAAGAAATTTCGACTTCAACCTGCCAAGTTTAAATATTGTGAACATTTTTGATACTTAACTATTTTCTAGAAACTTTGACATAGAACTCGAATCTGTTTAAAAATTTTTTTATTTATATGTTTTGAAGTTTCCTACTTTTTTCTTAAAGTTTTTATTATTGCGTTATTTATTTTCTTAAATTTTAAGTGTCATTTTTGTCTTAAAATTGACTACTTATTTAAAGTTGTAATTATTAATTCTTCCTAAAATTTCAATTCAAAACTCAAAATCTTTTATTTTTATTTTTCCACATTTTAATATAAAGTTTAAATTCAAAATATCGTGAATATTTTTTATATATTTCAAGTATTTTCCCGAAATGTTCACACTTTTTTTCATAATTCCGATATAATATTTTTTTCTGGAAATTTAGACTTTCGTGTTTGAAATTACGACTCTTTTCTTAAAAAAAGTTAAATCTGTAATTTTTATTTTTTCGAAAATTTCTATTCCCAATGAATTTCTAGAAAATTTCTACTTTAATTCCTCGCATTTCAACTTGCAATATCACGATTTTTTTATAGATGTAATAATTTTCTAGAAAATGAAATTTTTTGATCAAAATTTCAAATTAGGTTAATGTGAATAATTACTTCCAAGGGAATCATCGTCTCGTAAATTTCAAAGTACAAAACTTCTAAAAACACCGTCTTAATTTGTAAACGCGTCTGGCTATTTCAGATCAGTTTTCAGCACGTTATCAAACGACTGAACGTAATTTCGGGACTTGTATCTCGCTTTTGCGTTCTATAAACAGCGTAAGGTGGTTATGGCTAAGGCAAGTTTAGTTTACGTTCAGATCGCAGCGGCTTATCCGTAGCAAACGTGAGGCGAGTAGGTTCACCGTCCTCCCCTCTATCTCCGCCCGACGGTCGGATTGAAACGGATTGTGTGGCGTTAAGCAGATTATCTCTTCATGATTGATGAAACGGCTAGTAGTACATCCCGACCCAAAAACATCCAGCGGATCAGGTATGCAGTCGCCACATTGGCGTGCGTTCAAATTTAATCGGTAATTAAATGCGAATTTCTAAGATATTTCGTCAATTACAAATTAATTCAATTATTTAATCCTGCTCCACATAGTACCCAGATACAAAAAAATTAAGTGATGCTGAATAAAGTCTGTCAAAAATTGCGGTAGATTTATTAACGACTATCCGTCCGTTAGACGAGATTTCTCATCGCAATATCACACGAATCATCTGGTATCCATATTTCTAACTTCAAAAATTACGCATTTCCGTTAGAAATTTTGGTCCCTTATCTTACTCTTTAGGAGACAACTTTTCCAAAAAGCGGATACAATTGATATTTATTTATCAACAAAAGCTTAACCCACCAATGTCCATATTTCCAACGTCCAGAGTGACGAACTTCCAAGTTTCAGTCGTTATTTAACATCCTTAGAGAAAGAATTTTCAAAAATCCTTTCTAACTACTCACCTAAGTTATATGAGGAACTATTGCACAAAATTTCAGACTTCAACATCGACCAATTTAAGCTATGCTTTGGTCGGCATTCAGACAGTGGTAGAGTTTTATCCACTTAGGAAATGAATTTCCAGAATCGCTGATACAACTGACTTTTCTTTAAAAACAGAAGCCTAAACACCAAGTTCCATATTTCCAACTTCTATAGTGACGAATTTCCATATAGAATTTTATTCACTACTTAACACCCTTAGGGGACGAATGTTTTAAAATTCTTTTTTAACCTCACCTACGTTGTATAAACAACTGTTGTCCAAGATTTCATGTTTCCAAACACAACTATTTAAACTCTGCGTTCATCAGTCAGCCAGTGCTATAGTTTTATCAAGTAGATTTTATACCGTTAATGGATACATTTCGAATAATGCTGATACAATTGACTTTTATTTATAAACAAAAACCTAGACGCCATCTTTCTAACTTCAAAAATGACGAACTTCTACACAAATTTTCATCCATGACACTCTTAGGAGAGGAATTTTTGAAAATCCTTTCCACGTGCTCACCTTCGTTATGTAACAAATTCCTGTGCAATACTTTTAAACCCACCGACTTAAGCTGTGCGTTATGTCAGTCAGTGTTTAGACTGTTTAGAGTTTTATTAAGTAAATTTTACGAAGGCCTCTCTGAAAGACAAAAAGGTAAATAATTTGTTTCAACTGACTTCCGCCATTCTTATAGCTTCTTTATCGTTTCATCTTAACTAACTGTATTTCGTTTGGTGAGTTGATTTTTTTCTCAACTTCTGCTCTTTGAATCTCAAGCTTTTTCTTCAGATAACTCGCTTATCTCCCTAGTTTTTTCACCAGTCATCTCTATTCATCTTTCTGGTTCTTCATCTAGTTCTTTCTGTAGTTCTTCTGTTTGGTCTTATTCTGCTTGATGCAAAAACACTGCTTATAGGGAATCTATCAGAAGGTTTCGAAAAAGGACTTAGCGAAACAAAAATAAAGGATTGATTTATTGATCAATGGTATTTAAACTACGAGCAAGGGGCACCTATTTTGAAGAGCCGGGTTCCATTTCAACTTGCAGCAACATCCATCGCCCTAGTAATAGCAGCTGTATCTGTTATCCCCTAAAGAACCCTAAAGTGAGATGTTATTATTTGAATCAAAGGTTTCTTTTGATGACAATTTGTCATTAAAATTAGTTTCAGATCTTCAGACGAAGTGTTCATGATATGGTAAAAAAATTAAATGAAAGTTCCAAAGAGGAAATATTTTATCGATTGTTCTTCTATTAAGGACATACTGGAACGTATCAAATCTGCTTTTTGAACGTATAAAAACTCTAGATATTTTGAACACTTTATTTGATACATCAAAACCGATCTTCTCCGATGAAATCATGGAATAAGTGGAGCAAATCCATGAATCGATTACTCAAATTTTGTTTTTTAAAGCCTCTTTCATTGTTAGAATGTTTAGAGTGGTACATCTGATTAGATGATAACGAGTTTTTCCAGACATTAAAGAGTACATGCGGTTGGTTGCCGATTTGTTTGGTTTCCATTTTACGGAAACTTTTCGCCAAAAATGATAGCTTTGATTCTTCCAAGAGCAACATTTTAAAAGCATACAGGACAATCGCAGATAGCAAACTGTACAGGTAAACTTGGCGGAGTGAGAATTTCTATTTATGGTGATTTTTTCTACAGAACTTTGAAACATATTCTTTGCCAAGGGGCTTTTTCCCGATAATTACAACTTATCCCCATTTAAAACGACGGATGATTGCCATCTCTTCTCATTTCCACCTCCTACTCGCAGTGCTGCATGAGCATCATAGGGTTACCCTTTGCGAGTGAACTGTATTTTAAAATAGGCTACAATCAATAGTCTGTAAATCAAAAAGAGGGAACATTCCTTTTTTTTTTTTGACTATGTTCGATTACTAAAATACATTCCTATATAATTCTAGCAGTCAAGCACAATCAAATCTCAGTTAATCAGACAAAGATCCAAACAAAATACAATTAAAAAGAAGGAGGAGGGCAATGGGTTTCTTTTTTTTTTGACTTGCTTGCGCTTTATTATTATCATAAAATAAAAACGAGGAAGTCATGGCTTCAAAAAAATATCTACCACTCCATTTTGCTTGACAAGTTCTTTAAGATCTCGAAGTATGGAAAACTGTTTCTTAATGATTGAAAAATGTGACGATTTGAAAATTGTCGCGGCTGATTTTCTTCACTACGACTCTGGTCGAATAGCAGCGGCTGAAAACGGGGGCCAGTTAAAGCTGGATTAAGTAGAAGGTAGGGAATTAG
The DNA here is from genome assembly GCA_028583605.1 of Dastarcus helophoroides. NCBI lineage: Eukaryota > Metazoa > Arthropoda > Insecta > Coleoptera > Bothrideridae > Dastarcus > Dastarcus helophoroides. Next base: position 14,512,797 of record CM053333.1, read on the forward strand.
AGAGGCTGGATTAGGGGGACCCTGCCTACCCTCCTCTTGGTTCAAGCGGGAACTAAGGGATTAAGCTAAGCTGGATTAACATTCAGAAGGGATCAAATATAAAGGAAAAATTGAAAACATAAACGCGGCGTTCGTTTTCAAGGACAATCGCTACCCTCGTAAGCTAATGCATTCGTGAAATCATCGATTCATTAGATGAAAAGAAGAAGGACTTGCAGAGGTTGCTTTTTAATTTTTCTATAAAATGCGGGAAACAAAAGGAGGTTTTACTTTAAGAGGATTTTTGGCGAAAAGCCATATAAATGATTAATCAGGTTAAGATTTTACAGGAATATAAAACATCGTCTGAGACTTAATTTATTTGATCGCTGTTCGTAAAAATGTAAGTTAAGCGAAAGACGGGAAGCCACAAAAAGTTGGTATACTTAATGAATACACAGACGACAAAACGGATGTGAATTATCACGTCACCGTGGCGGCAACATACGTAGTTGAACATAGTCCCAGTTTAACATTTATGCACTTCCTCCGTTAATCTGCGATAGAATTGAAATCTAGGATCCATCTCAGCTCAAAGACAGCCTTTTATGCGCTAGTTGACTTGCATTTTTAAAAATAAATTAAAATATATCATGAAAACAATGCAATTCGTTTAACCACGAGTGATTCAAGTCGATAGTGGTGTACGTGTTTATCACAGCTATCTAGCATTACTAGAAAGATCATCATTCTTTACTGACCAGTTCGTCGATTGTGTCTATAGTGAACGTCCACGTGCCATGTCCCGATATCTCCTCTCTTCGTTGTCAGCCGTTCCATTCATGCGATTGTAGCAATCGAAGGGATTAACGACTTTAGTTCATAGCTACTTTGTACATCACCTTGCCGGCATCTAAGCCAGGGTTCAGACGGGATCAGACGGACCGCTAATCCAAAGATACGTCCGAATTGCACGCCCCTCCGCCTCCAGCGTTAAAATAAAACCTGTTCCCTAATCTCAAGAATGTGCGGATCGACAGGATTAACTTCAGCCATTGGTGCGTGTTATCACCCACGACCAGAAATAAAACAATTTCCAATCTCCTATCTTAAACTTAGTTTCGGGGATCAACTCTTATAATCTGCTCTGCCAAGACGAGACAAGTTAAAGTACACTGCATTCTTAATCATTCGCTATATTTGGGGATTTCATTGGAATCCTAAAATAATTAAACACTAGTAATATCAGAGAATATCATCTTTTACCAAAAACAACTTCATCACTGACTAAGGAGGAAGTCAGATTTCACTCTTTCTTATACATGTGTGTCTTTTTAAGAAAGGAGAAATTCCACTTCTCAGTCAGTACGACCAGTCGATGCGGTTGACTCAGTAATTTCAACATTTCAATTATTAATGTAAAATGATTAATATGTTACATCAGACGTGGGAACATCCACGGTGAGAGAGGGTCTATGGTAGACGTTTGTCTCCTCAAAATTTATCTTTTTCTCGTACTATTTATTATCTTGAAATTTAAACCTTTTTTCTAAAAGATATGTAAAGATATCGATTTTTTGCGATTTTAGGGTTTTTCTGAAAAGAAAAAACTAAATAAATTCCTAATATTTTTGAAAATTTCGATATTTTTCTCGGATTTTTGATTTTTTATCCGATTTTCGACTTTTTTTTCCAATTTTCGATTTCTTTGCGACTTTCAAACTTTAGTTCAAATGTTTTTATTTGAAATTCGTTTTTTTTCTGGAAGTTTATTTTTGTCTCCAAATTTCAATTTTACTGTAAAATTTTTATTTTTCTTAAAAATTTTTAATTTGTTCTCAAAATTCGAATTTTTTTCAACATTTGACTTACTCGGGAAATTTAAACTTTTTTCGAAATTTAGACTTTTCTCGAAATTTTCACTTTTTTTGAAAATTTGATCTTTTCTGACGTAGTGTCCTTTCAGAGAAAGCTGAGAGAACCTTTTTTAAATTTCGACTTTTCTCTCAAAAATTGGATATTTTCTGATATGATGATACAAGGAGGGGCGTTTGTTCCTCCCTGGATGATGAAATTAAGCAAAAATCGGACGACAGTGTCAAAATTTCGACGTTTATTTCAAAATTATGCGTTTTTCTCAAACTTTGGCTTTCATTTGAGAAACATAATATTTTACTCACCAACTTGAAAAATTCGAATTACTTTTTTTTTTATTCTGACACTTTTGACTTTTTCTTATAATGTTGAGTTAAAAGTGAACCGACGTTTTGACCTCTTTTTTTTAATTTTCAACTAAATAACACCTGAAAGGTTTTCTAAATAAATGTCCAGCGTTTGTCAGATTTCGAATTTTTCTAAGAAATTCGAGTTTAAGTGGAAGTTAAAAAAAGTCTTTATTAACCTAAATGTTTTTTCAAAATTTATTTTTTTTCTCAAAATCTTCAGTTTAAACATGACCTCTTTTCTATTTTCAACGATTTTCAATTTGAAATGGAAATTTCAACATGTTTCTCAAAAGTTCGACTTTTTTTAATTTTACTTGAATCCCAAAGGTTCCATTTTTTTTAATTTCCAGTTTAAAGTCAAACATTAAAGAAAAAGTTAAAATTTTAAATTAAGTTTTGGCTTTAATATCAAAATTTCTACTTTTTGTTCAGAATTTCTGCTTTAAAAAATTATGCCAAAACGTATCTAGTAGTTTATTTCAATTTCGTAATCGAACAAAATAAACAAACCCCTTCCCCCTTCGGCAATAGAACTTCTTTATCAAACTCAAAAGCTTTATGTTTCGTTGAAATGTAGATATTTTATTCTTAAAATTTTTGACTCCAACATCTTGGAAGTAAAAAGATGCAAGATATTTATTATTTTTGTTAAATAAATTTTCTTATAATTTTGAGATTTTAATAAAAATTCCTGGCTAATACGTTTAATTGTTCACTTTATCCTAATAAAATTTTAAAGTCAAACTTAAAATTTCTACTTTTTCTAAAAAGTTTTTCTCTGGAGTTTTCAATTTTTTTTCAAATGTTACTTTTTTTTGTGTTTAAATTAGAAATTTTATTTTTATAAATCCAGAGTTTTTAAAATGTGGACTTTGGTTCAAGGTTTTAAATTTATCAGTTAATGTTTAATTTTTTGGGAAAATTGCGATACCTTTTTAAATTTTACATAATTGATAATTATTGTAACCCTTACTTGGTAAATTTATACAATATTTCTAAATCAACTATTTAACAATGAATATATCAAATGAATATAAAAAGTTCACCATGTTTGGATACAATAATTATATTTTGTTTTGGGCTAGTTTCACTTCAAAGCATCGTTGATATTCAAACAACGTGGGTATATTTGTCAAATATATAGTTCGAGTTATAATTCAAAATACCAGTTTTAATCTAGAAATATGCACTTTTTCTTAAACTTGATTGATAGAATTAAATGTGGAAGTTTTTATCAAAATATCGAGATTTTTCTCAAAATTTCAAGCTTACATTTTCAAGTTTACCCTTTTTTTTTCTCAAAATCTCGACTTTAAACGCAACATTTTAATACTTTGTCTTTTTACCTTTTCCCTGAAATTTCGACTTGAACATGAATTGACGAAGATTATTTTAAATAAATGTTGAATTCTTTTTTACATTAAGCTTTAAATTTTCATTTTATAAAACTTGCAATTTCAGCTTTGATTTAAAAATCTCCAAAATATTTTTTTAATACAAGTTTATCCATTTTTATTATCGCTTAAAATTTCGACTCTAATTTGGAAATTTCGATTTTCAAGCATTATTAAACTAAACTTCGCAGACTTTTTTACAAAGTTGTCTGTCCTTTATAGTTTAGCAGTAAATTTTCAGCACTCGATTAAACCGTTAAATTTCTTTTAAGTTAAAACTAGGGCTGTCGACTGTTAAATGACAAGCAATACCATAAACTTCCAAAAATGAAAGTGTGCCATATGTTGCAACACCCCGTTATGATTTTTCATGTTATGTTATTTCTAAGTTTAGCATAAATATTCATTCCCACTGAAGAACACCTTTTACCTCACTCGTTTAAGCGCTTAACGTATTGTGATATCTAAAAAACTCTTGGCTAATTAAAAACCTGGCGGTTTGTAAGGTTATAATGCTTTGGTATTTAAGAAGTGCGCTTGTTAATGTTTCGACTAAATTTAACGTGTTTTGTAGACCGGTGGTCCACCACCTGTTACATGAGTGGGTTGCGGTAAGAGTAATTAAAGAGAGGTTCGATTTGGATTCGGACAAGGTGGAGGATTGGCGCACAGTGAAGACGAGACTTCGCAACGATCCGTAGAGCTGATTTAAATCCTTATCACAAATCCAGCGTGAAATCGTATTAAAGTGCGAGCAGAACACAGCACGGGACTTATTGTAAACAGAATTGCGGGTTCGAAGACCTGTAGCCACTCTAAACTTAGCCCTTGCAGACTCCACCCGTTGCCTCTTTACAAGTCGCGCGAATTAAAACTTTAAACTAACAAGACTTAAGCTAATAAGAAAATGGATAGAAATAAGCCGCTGTGTAAGATGCTTTGCCCTTTTATCCTCCTCCTTGCAACCATTCCTAGAGATCAAACGCTTTTGAAAAATATCTGGCGAATGCGCCGGTTTCAAAAATACTAAACGGGGCGCAAGAACTTCGGATAAAGTAGAACTCTTTGTGCCAAGAGATATTATGCGAAGGAGGATATTTACTAATCCGTAATGAGTGGCCAAGCGAAATCCAAAGTGCTCGATCGAAATACAACGTAAAAACTCGCTCAGCCGAACAATAGACCAGCCGATTCATCGGCTTAAGCCTGGAACACTTCACTCATACATAATCCTAATTGTGGTGACGGCAGTTTGGTTAAACTTTGCCAAGCTCGCAGAAAAGCGAAAAGTTAACAACAGTTGCTGTCAAACATCTTAACGGGTCGTATTTTTTACTTGGACATCAGCCCATCGTTAATAATTCAGATAGACTGGAAAATATGCTCTTTGGGATTATTCCACAAGTTTGCATTCTGTTCAATCTTCCACGGGATCATTAATGAATCCTGGCCAAATCCGCGAGATAATTTCGACCTAGTCTTAAAAGTATCTAAAACGTGCCTTTCAGCAGGAAATGAATCGAGAGGTTCTGATGATTATATATAAAGTGGAAAAGTTCGATTTTTTTAAAAAGTTATTGCAAGTTGTTCTTACGTCTGACATTCGAATTTGTTTGTTTCAAATTTCTTAGTTGCTGCATTGACTTTCAGGTATTGCAAACTTACTTGCAACATGTATATTCACATTCAAAATTTCGCCTCAGTGGCTCTGTGGGCTAATATCGAAAACAGCTAAATTGATTTTGATGAAATTTTCACAAAAAAAGGTGAATATTTTTTTGTGGCTATTTAATTAGTCAAATTCAATTATGTTAATGTTTTAAGGGTTAAATGTCATGAATATCAGTTTGACCCAAGTACCTCCTTAAGAGTACATATTATCGCAAACAAGTTTACTTATTATTATTATTATTGGAAATTAAACGAGAAAGTCAAAAAAATTCGAACTAAATTCCGGTCGCGCGGAGATCCTTGCTCAGAATTGCCGTGTTTTCCTTCGTTCATCAAACTTGATTTTGGTATACAAACTGATGAGTATTGTCTATAGTTTTCATAAAGCTTTTGCTTTCGACTTTATCTGAAAGCGATTGTGTGCAGTGCCATAATTAAAAATAAATTCGGGTTGAAGTGACTGTCATTGTCGTCAATTTTAATATGCTCTGCGGTTTACGACCCACCGATAGTTTGGTAATGTTGTATGAACTTTTAAAAAATTATGCCACCAAACATTAATGTAAACTTCACGATAAATGAAATGAATGAAATTATTACACAAACTAATGTTTTTCCTCTGAATACGACTTCTATATAATTTCATTTAAAGTCTTGAAGATAATAAAACTTCTTACAACAGGTTAGATTATTCTTCCATACAAACAAATCACGCATACAAAATAAAAGGGCAACCAACCTCGAGTCTAGGGCGGGGCACGGGTTCCATTTGATGGGGGTGCCAAGTTCGGATGTGATTGGGGCGCGGTTGTCTTCTAGTATAAATTATATTTCCTCAATTGCATAAGTTATATCTCCTCAATTGCATTAATTTATTCATTCATTCATTATTTCAAAAATTTATAAATCACTGACCCATATCAAATTATAAAATCGTATTTTGATGGCCAAATTATTAAAGTAAACCAAATTGTATGACATGTGGATATAATAAAAAACATAATTTTATTATTTATTTTATGGATAATAAAAAAACCTAATTTCCTTGAAGCCATAGACATTCACAAATAATTACAATTTAGTCAATTTACACTTATGAACAAGCAGCTTGATCTTCTGGACATATCTTTAATTAAAATTTTGGACGAGAATTCGAATTAGACGGAATATTCCTAGGAGTTTGTCATCTTTGAAGCTTGTTAGCATAACAACGGCTAAACAAATTGCTGGTATAACCGCCAAAGGTGTTAAAAAGCGAAACTGGTTCCGATCGTAGCAAATATTTATAGAAACATCGTGGAATTTTTAATATTTTTTGTTGTTTTAATCGTTAATAAAGTTTAATAGTTATAAATATTGGAGAATTCTATATAGTAAGGGTTAAAAATGTCAATCATTTAAAAAAATGTTTTCAAATCTGCAACTGAGATTTTTTCTTATAGCACTAAAATACGTTACTTAGTGTTGGCAACAATTTAACTCTCCAAGTAAGCAAGATCCCAATGATGAGGGTCGCAAAATGTGCACCCTGTAGAACATAAAACAATATGTAACATAGTAAAGTAATAAAGGGCAACATAGTGATAAATAAATATTGTTATTAGGCGGAAAATATATAAATAGGGAAAAAATTAATAACAATTAGACATCGACGATTCGTTCTTATTGGAACTCGTTAGCAACAGTCTAACATTTTAGGAGGAGATTGGTAAAGGAGAAATAAATGAAATGAAATTCCTCTTAATTTTTTATTTGAACTGTTACACTTTCTTTTAACTTGTAAGCTTTTGGTCCTCCGGTTGTTATTCAATTTAATCTAAATGCTTACATATAGTAACATGACCCAGGAATGCAATTAAAATCTCATATAATGATATAGCTAGTCAGGACGCCATTAAGCTGAAATATGTTGTTTTGGGTAAATTAGGTTTTATTGTATGGATTTTAAGAATAAGTAAGAGATTTGATTATCGGTGATTAGAAAGGCTACTAAAATAACACCATCGCAACGAAGGCAAAAGCAGTTATTACTATGTGGGCGACTGGTTTATTATTTATAAGGTTGCATTATTGATCAAGCGGGCTGGAACAAAGGACCGGAAGGCAATATGAGCCTCAGTTAAGACGCTGGTCAGCCCCGGTGGATTAGAACCAGTGGGATTAGCGACTAGTGGACTATATACAGCGCGGTAAGCCAACAGGATTAGGGTCCGGCCGGATCCCTGAGATTTACTTCTCTGCTTTTACTCCGCCACCGTCCCAGTCACCGCCATCTGCATTCTAAGACCCAACGCCTTAATAAAACAATCTAGACACAAGACTACTTAGCCCGCTTACCTCTCTTAGTCGAAACCATCTTTTAGAAAACAACTGACGCTTATCTGAGATGAAACCTTCATCTGACCCGACTTTAGATCCCTCGCGACCAACAACCACTGCTAAATGAATAAGATTAACATAAGTCTGAAATTCATGACTCATTTGTTGTTATAAAAAATATTATTTCTTCATCATCAGCTGATTAATGATAAATTAATATCTCACTGGAGTAAAATTTCGGTGATATTACAATTTGAAAATTAGAAAAAAAAAACACAGTTACATCACAGTTTTAAGTTTTTACTTTTGTCAGCAGTTCCCATAACTGCCCATTTTTTTTGTACGAGTGATAGTTCGTGAAATATCAAAATTTTAAGAGTTGAAAAAACAAATATTACTAGGAGTTCAATGGGAAAGTCAAAAATTTAACTGACTTGTTTGTTATTAGCACTTACTTAAAAATGTTTCCCTTCATTGAACAATCATGTTTAAAATTCTAGAGTCAGACGCTTACTTAATGTTTGTAAACCAACCAATAAATATTGTTTGAAAAGTTTTTCGTAAAGCTTTTTTTCTTGAGTTGATTGTATGCAGTTCGATTTTTTCGAAATTAGTTCTAGGGTGGCTGTCTTTCGTGTCAACTTAAAACATGAGCATATACGTTGTGCAGTTTACGACCTACTGATGTTTAGGCAGTTTTAAGGAATTTTAAAAATTCTCTGACCTACAATAAATGTATCACAATAAGTTGCAAAGTCTATAGCTGTGCCAGATTTCTAGTTGCTGGCATTAGTAATTCATGATAAATCGGATAGACGAGAGAAATGCACAGGCAGACAGACACACGCACGAGTGATTTAAGGGTTCTGTTTTTCCGAAAATTCTAATTTTTCCGAAGACTCGAATTTCTCCTCAAAATTTGAATTTGAAATTTAATTTGGACAAAAATGGAAGTCTTACTTTAACATATTTTAAGAATTTGGAATCCTTTAATTAAAATTCTTGGGCATCTTTGCGTTAAAAAATGCTTTATTTTAAACAAGACTTTATTACAGACGAAAGTAAAAAAATTCTTCGCTTATACAAACAAACAAAATAGTTTTAGGGGTCTGACAAGGTGATTCTGAGTAATTTGAAAAACCCTAAATAACTAATTTCTGAGTAACTGTAATATTTAGGACTTGGGTCATTGGGGACAAAGACCTTGAAAATGACCTTACAAATTCACAAAATAATTTTAATGTTGTCAGATCTGCAAGAAGGCGACAAATAGGGCAGCGCTGGCCGTAATTCGTTTTACCCTTGGTTTTGCTGATATACTGAGTTACAGTGCTCTTCTGTATCGACTGCTTCCCATTTATTGTGCCCCTTTCACTTCGAAAGAGTTTGGCCTTTGGTACGGTTCACATACTGAGTTACCGTGATGTTTGTCTCTTGACTATCTTTTCTTTTGTGTCATTTTCATTTTGGAAGTGTTTCACCTTTGGTATGGTTGACATACTGAGTTACCGGGATCTTCTGTCTTGAATCTTGGTTTTTCGTTCAGTCTCTGCAGATGAGTTTCGCCTCTGGTATGGTTAACATACCGAGTTACCATGCTCTTCTGTCTTGAATTTGGTCCTTTCCTTGTTCCTGTAGGTCCCTTACGATGGCGGTCAAAACTTTTAGTAGTTCCTTGACACTGTCCAATTCCGGAAAATGTAACTATATACTATTTTACCTTATTCAGTTTCTAATCGGAAGACTTTGCAAATTCTTTCTCTTAATTGTCTTGCTGAATATAATTAAAACATATGGTTGAAACCTCAAATTATTATTGTGCGACACAAGAAAGCAAAGATCTTAAATCTCCAACGCAGATTCAAGAAGATCTGGAGTTGGCCTATTGATCCAGTTTTTAAATGCTACATTTGAGGCAGTAACAAATTCGAACTGAAATTGCTCCTAGATTAAAGATCCATTAAGAATCGTTGGAAAAGTTAGACGTCTGAGTTAGTAATGATCTCAAGCTTGTCAGTTCGTGGTATAAAGCAACAGACATGAAGAGATAAAAGCTAAAGCATCGTCAAGATGACTAAAGGTATTCGTAAGTCGTCTCGTCTATAGATGATCGCGATAGTAGTAGGGGGAAATTTAATGGAGAAGGTGTAAAACGGAAAAGTTTCCCGCGATAAGAAAAACAGTCAGATCAATGAAGCCGACAAACACGTGACAGTTCTAGCATTTCGGGGCCTTCTTAATTTCCTTAAGAGGCATTGTTAAATATTTGGATTATTTAGCGGACCGTTAGACTTATCAAAGTAGCATCAGCGAATAAGTAAAGCTCTTGCAGAGGGATATAAGTTGGTATCATCCCCAAGGCCTAATAACTAGAGACAGGGGTATTAGAGCGACCGACTGGCCTGGCCCTGTCGCTGCTAATCTTGTTAGGCTAAGAAGGTTTCTACATATTATAAAGCTTTAACTGGAGCGACTACTAACCCCGCGTCTTATGTTATTCAAATCTTTGTTTTACTTTCTTTAACGCTCATATCTATTGTTACAGCCAAATCTCTTCCCGTTCATTGTGTGGTGGAAGCGATTTCTTCCCTTGATGAACACAAAAGTCTTCAGCATGGTGTTTGGAGGCGCAGACCGACAGTAGAAACCGACAGTTACGTTATCATACCAGTCGGTACGCCATTTCATAATCTAGTACAAGCAGCACTAATAAGACTGGGTTATTCAGCTGATAGTGCTGCTGCAGCCAAAGGCTCTGTTGTGATTAAAAACTGGAAAGCTCTAAGTTTCGATCAAATATCCGATGATCCTCTGGCCACAGTCGGCGATATATTAGGAGAACTTTCCACAGTAGCTACGCTCAAAATTCAAGTGTTTAGAGGAAGACCCGGGGCGCTGACTGACATCAAAGACAAACTACTTAAGTTTATGCTGATGCAATCCCATGGAATCCTGCTGTCTTCTGGGTGTCCTTTAGACGAGGTGAGTGCAAGTTTTTGTCTTTATATTTGCATGTTTATATAAGATAATTGGTAAATCCAGCATGTCGTTTAAGAAGAGAGGTTTCTGTTTAGTCGGGTAGGAGGGGGCAAGAAAGGAGGCAACGTCTTAAGAATTAAAGAGAATGAATGTATTAAGGGCGCAGGGAGTAGCAGTAACCTCGCTTTTAATAAGATTATGTAGCATTATTTCATGGTATTAATGAGATCAAAAGCCTTCTACATCCTACAGCACGGAGTAGATCCGATCCCTCCTCCCCTTTAGTCTCGCGATGCGACAACTCCAATTGATAAAACACAATAAATATCGCCAGGCGTACCTATGCATGTGTACGGGATTTTGTCCACACAAACGGCGAATTTAAGTGCGGTAATATACACAAGACGGCCTAATGACGGCTTTATAAATCATACGACTTACGCTTTCCATTTTGAATTTAACCCGAACTAAGTTAAATCCCGCGAACATGGCTTCCGACGTATCTTCTTAAGGTCTTTAAGCTCGCCCTAAAAACCTACATATAATCACTACTTCAACCAAAGCTGAGTTTCGTATTTATTTACTAATGCCGCTTTACTTTATTATTTCGCTTTACACCCCATTTACATTTCTTTCCCAGTTGGAGACCGACCTGACTGCAATTTATTTTAAAAAATAATCCGCTCATTCTTTTAGGCAGCGATATGTAGAGAAAGTTTTTTTAAGCTGCTTGGATGACATCTTTAGGCAGAATTGGTTCTAGCAGACTTGGCCCGGGGCTCCTTCTCAACGAAATTGTAAAATAATAATTAAGGTTTTACAGTTACAAACAACACTATCTGACACCTCTTGTTGCAGACGTTTTGATATACGAGGTCTGTTCAAAAGTAAGGTGACTTTTCAAGTTTCGCGGGCAACGTACATTTGATTATCGATGTTTGTTGTTGTGTTGGTATACATGTCCCGAACATATTCACAGTTCCAAGTACATAGCATACTTAGTTTGTTTTCGACAGATAAAAAGCTTAGACGTATTTTGTTGTGCTCGGCGATTTTCTATTATTATAAAAAATGGAGCGAAGAATTTGCATCAAATTTTGTGTGAAAAATGAAATCAAGTGTTCTAAAACACTTGAGATGTTGACAGTGGCGTATGGTGAGTCTGCTCTAAGTAAAAAAAATGTTTACAAGTGGTACAAACTCTTTCAAGATGGCCGAGAAGAATCCGATGACGAACCTCGCTCTGGACGCCCCAGCACATCAACAACGGAAGATATCGTCGAAGCTGTGGAGAAAATTGTTTTTGAAAATCGTCAAATTACCATAAGAGAAGTTACTGAGGATGTTGGCATATCAGTCGCCCCGTGTCATGCAATTTTTTCGGATATTTTGGGCATGCGACGTGTGTCAGCGAAGTTTGTTCCAAATCTTCTAAATTTTGATCAGAAGAACCGTCGCATGAGCATCGCTCAGGAGCTCTTAAATGACGTCAGTGATGATCCTGATTGGCTCAAAAGAGTCATAACTGGTGACGAATCATGGGTATATGGTTAGGACGTCGAAACCAAAGTCCAATTGTCCCAATGGAAGCACCCAGGAGAGCCAAGACCGAAAGAATCACGCCAAGTCGGATCAAATGTCAAAGTTTTGCTCATTGTTTTTTTCGACTACCATGGCGTGGTGTATCAGGAGTTTTTACCTCAAGATCGTACGGTCAATAAGGAGTATTACCTTGAAGTTATGCGCCGTTTGGGAGAAGCAATACGAAAAAAAAGTCCGAAATTGTGGAAAAATAATTTATGGCTTTTGCATCACGATAATGCACCTGCTCATTCATCAGCAGATCTCGTATAGTACTTAACGTGTTTGGATCGTAACCCGTGACTAGAAACGGGATACGGAAACTATAGCCCTCCTGCCAGTGTCCCGCGAGCCAGATGCCTAAAGTTTTATCGGCTCGCCGAAGATTAAAAAAATACGGTGACGCTTTCTCCATGAAAGTTCAGTTTCCCTTACAAAATGAAAATTGATATTTAATTCTTAATTTTTTTTAAAGTTAACTGACAAATATTTATTTATTGAATCTTCAAAGATTAGCGCTAACGAAACAGAATCATGTAGTCAAATACACTCGACGAAATTATCAGAACACAGACTACAAAGAGGCATACATTAATTAAGAACTTAATGTTAAATAGGGGAGGGGGTCAATAAAAATCTTACGTAAACTTTTTATGTCCTGGATCGGGAGATGAGGAGCTTTTTTTAGTAACCAATTTAACATTTATGGGCTGGAATTCATATTCACATTTTCAAATGAGGATCTTTTCTTTTTGTAGTCAACTTAACTTTCTTTAAATTCACATAACCCAAAGATTATGTTTCAAATTTGAATACCAAGGTCTTATCAGTTTTACATGAACTACGAAATTTAAATAATCCAATCATCTCCTGGAAAATAAGAAAATATAATTAGTTAAAAGTTATTTGGTTAATTCATATGAGGGGGAAAAGGGTTCAATTAAACACTTTACGTTTAAAGTATGTCCCGAAATCATTCGTAACAATTCCTTTATTACATTATCAATATTTGAAAATCTTTCAAGAAATAAAACACTGACGTCTAACCATCAGTGCCCAAACTTTCTGAAAAAAAGGACAAAATTTAGAAGTTAAACATTTCTAGAAAAAGTTTAAATTTTGAGCTTGAAATCCAAATTATTGAAAAAAAATTATCAACAGACATAATAAGAAGTCACTAAAAAATAATAAAGTTATTCCTAATTTTCTGAAAATTGAAGTTTAAATAAGCGAATCATCCTTAAGAAATATGTATTTTAAATAAAAAAATGTAGTTATAAAATTATTCTTTCAATAGTTTGGTAATTTTTAAATTTAATCAAATATTTTTGCTTGAATTCTAGAAAATGTCGTAAAACTGTAACATAAAATAAAGAAATAAACCTCTTTTAAACAGGATTCTTTTCGAATATTTAAGGATTTAAGAGTGTGCAATTTCAAAGAGGTCCCCACAAAAAATTGACGATCCTTTTTTTAGTAATAAAAAGTAGTTCAAACATGGCAAGACAGAAGATTTCAAAATTAATATAACTGCTCACTAATTAGGGGCCGCCTTAAAAAATAAGGACCTTTTTTTTGGTCATCAATTATATATCGTAGAAGCCCTCCATAAATGTGTTGCACAGGGCCCCTACCAAATTTAAGTCCCATTTGTACCTATACAAAGAGTTTCCGATTTAAATTCGAAATGTCGATTTTTATTTTTATTTTTTCATTTTATTATTACAAATTTCAACTTATTTTTAATTTTGACCTTAAACCCTCAAGTTCTATGTTTCCTTTTATCTAATATTTCGATTTCAAATTTAAAACTTCATATAATGATTTTTATTTTTCCTAATTTAAACATCCATCTGTGAAGTTGAACTGCAAATGTCGAGTATTAGAAAAAATAATAAATAAATTTGGAGTACTCTGTTCAAATTTTTACTGTTCTTCGCAAAATTATCCGTTTGCAATTTCAAGTTTTTATTTTATTTCCCCAAAAATGCAACTAAATTCAAATTTACGACGTTTTTTTAGATATGCTGACCTTTTTTCAAATTTTAATTTTAATATCAAAATGATTGACTGGTTTAAAGTTTCGACTGTAAAATTTAATTTCTTTTGAAAACAACAGGTTTTTAATAAATTTATTTTTTGTAAAATGTTTAAATTCTGACATTAAACTTGCAATTTTTTAATTTTTCTTGAAAGTTCGATTTCAATTTAATTTTAACTCTTTACAGATATTTTGATTTTTATTTTTTGAATTTTAAACATCAAACTCCTCGAAAACTCAAGATAAATTCAAAAACAGCTGCTATTTTCAAAATTTCAGTTATTTTCTTGAAATTTAAAGAACATTTTTTTAATTATATTATGGGTAATGGGTTTTTATGAAATTTGAAATCCAAAATTCAAACTTCACGTTTTACTTTTATTCATAAACCAGTAAAGATCTCAACGAATTCTAGAGTTTGGCTTTTTATTTTTAAAATTTTCAATTTAAACAATTTTTTTCTCAGAAACTCAAACTATTTAAGCAAAATATTCCCATTAAATAGGAGATGTTAATTCTTTTCCAATGATTTTTAATTTTTGAAAACCTGAAATATATTTTTTTAATTTTTACTTTCATTTCACTTTTTTCTAGAAACTTTTATTGAACTCGAAATTTTGACATGCCTTAGCCTTTTTTACTATTTTAATTTTCGACCCTTATCTCGAATTATTCGAGCTTTTTTTCGAGATTTTGAGCATAAACTTCAAATATTTTTCTTTCGCTTTTTTTTTAAGTTTTAAGTTTATTTTACAATTTTTTTATATATACATATATAGTTTTAAGTTTATTTTTACAATTTTTATCCCATCTAAAATTACATTTTCCATTAGCCAAGTTTCTTCTGAAATATTATTTGCGAAATAATGATACAGGGTGTCTCGTATCGTTATGTTCAAATTTTGAAAGCATGAACTAGACTTAATTCTAAGACTAAGAAACCTAAAAGTTGTAGGTCTATCTTCCTTTGTTTAAAAGTTACAGGCCTATAAACGGATCCAGACAATAAGCAGAGCTAAGAGATTTTTTGTTAATTTATGTTACAAACTCTTAAGAAAAAATAAATTAGAGATCTAGGTAGTTATGCAAGAGTGCCAACAGGATCAAATTAAAATTTAACTCAAAATTTAACGTGACTATCTTAATATTTAGATAGAGTAAACCAGACGAAAATGGTAAATTCGCCAATTACTCGTTTCAGCTACTCCAATTCGTTTAATAATTTACAAATCCTTACTGATGAATTACCGCTTCTTCTAGAAAAAATTCCACTGTATTGAGAAGGGATGTGTGGTTTCAAATGGACGGCACACCACCATATTTTGGAATACATGTTCGAAACTTTCTCAGTAACAATTATCTACAATAGATTGATTGGGAGGATCCTGTTGTATGGTAACCTAGATCCCCTAAGCGTAACCCTCTAGACTTTGATTTCTGGGAATATATGAAAAATTTAGTTTATAGTTAAAGAATTAATTGAACGTATTCAGCAATCTGCTCGACAAATTCGGATAAATATACTTCAAATAAGAAGTGCCACTTTGTACATTTGATTACACCTACAGGCGTGTATTCAGCAAGGAGGACGGCATTTCAAAAATTTAATTCTTTTGTAAATTTTTAATACTAAGTTGAATTATTATGTGAATATTTTTTTTACTTACTTGATTTTGATTAAATTTCATACGCCTGTAACTTTTAAACAAAAGAAGATCGAATTGCAACTTTTCTGCTTTTTATTCTTAGAATTAAGTCGAGTTTATGCTCCAAAAATTTGAACCTAACGATACGGGACAGCCTGTATAACCAAATAGACTTAAAAATAATTTAAATCAAAATAATATTGAAGCATCTATGTGCTTTACAAGACGAGAAAACTCCATTTTTCCACAACATTGACACCTTGTATCTTTGTTGGGAAACATTGCTTAAGGGTGCTTAGCGCTTAAAATTCGTGTACAGGAAAACAAAATTGGTGTGAGAGGGACAACTAATTTGATGTGTTGTTGTTTACATTTTTGTAATGTAGGGTTTCATATTGCAGTGATTGTATTGTGTAAAAGTTGCTTTAAAATTTCTGTTAAAAATACTGCATTGTAGGTGAGATTTTAATGGAATTAATTAGTCCCAAGTTCACTGTGACTTGGTATCACGAAACTTAACAAGTTACAAAAAGCAACCAGATAAAAAGCGCATCATGTCTAGATTATTTACACGTATGGAAATCTTCAAGTTAACAATTTGTTAGCATTCTCAGAAAGCGTGAATATTTTTACAATTGCACTAATTTGTCACCTCTAATTAATTACGTGATATCATTACATCAAATTGGTTACGGTTGTGACTTCAACGTCCGCTTGGCAGGCCAAATTGAACAAGATGATTTTAATAATCTAATTTTGTTCCAGATCATATTATCCCAAATTTGTCGAAGCAATCCGATGAGCGGGCCGCACCCGGAAATATCCGAAGAGATTCGCAAAAAATTCGATCAGTGGTGGGCAGGGCAGTTCAGTCCGCAATCTCCCGCATCTAGGCCCCAATACGGGAGCCCTTTTCCGAGTCAGTATTCCGTAACGCCTAATTCTAAACCGCTGGAGCGCGCTATCCCCGAAACCAGTCATCCGGCGTTGCAAACTGTTCATAGTCAGTTTCCAACGCAGAAGACTCGCATGAGGACTAGTTTCGATCCGGAATTGGAATTACCCAAGCTGCAAAGGTGGTTTACAGAGAACCAACACCCAACAAGGCAGCAGATTCAGCAGTATGTGAAAGAGTTAAATAGTTTGGAGTCGAGGAGGGGGCGTAAGCCTTTGGATGTTAATAATGTGGTGTACTGGTTTAAGAATGCTAGAGCGGCTCAAAAAAGAGCTGAAGTAAGGAACGTTACGCCTGGATTACCATGTCATCTTGGTGTTAACGGTTACAATAATCATAGTCCTACAAATGGAAATTTTTTGCTCGGGGAGGCTGGATATTTAAATTCTGATAGATTAGTCGATCACAGGCTGAAGAATAATATGACACCGAGACGTACGGCTCAAGCTTCACATACTTCTGATGAATATTCTAATAATGGTTCAGATTTGGAAGAAGAAGATATCACGGATATTCAGCCTGCGAGTCCGTCAGTACCGTTATCGTTAACTATGAATAAAAAGCCCGAAACGAGGAACTCTAGTCCACCACAGTCCCCCCGTATGACTTCAAATGTTCAAGTAAGTTAAACCAGTAACCAGACGAATTACAATATAACTTAGTATTTTGTTATAGATGGAGACTTGCAAAGAGGAACCAAAAGACGAACCAATTAATTATCACTCACCAGTAGACCACATAAATAACAACAAAATACCGCTGTCGGATATGGAAGAAGATGATCCTGAGACTGAAAATGACACTAAGAGTCATTTTGGGGATAGTGCAACAACCTCACCCATAAACAGACATCCACAAGGACGTTTCTGTAATTCACCTGATGTTGAAAATCAATTACTAGCGCGGGTACCAAACGACGGCTTAGACAGATTGGCCGCCGGGTTTCCTTTGGTACCAAACTCCATGTTCAGTCACAGCATCATGTATATGAGTCACTATATCCCCAATTTACCGCACACCACCACTTCTCCGCCAAGCTCCAGCTCTATCGGCATTTCTTCATTGACTGCAGACGAAAGAAGAAAACGAAACAGAACCTTCATAGACCCTGTCACTGAAGTACCAAGATTGGAACAATGGTTCTCCCTCAATACTCACCCCTCGCACAATCTCATTCTCAAATATACCGAGGAGTTGAACTGCATGGCGTACAGGCAGAAGTTTCCTAGATTAGAACCAAAGAACGTGCAATTTTGGTTCAAAAATCGTAGGGCTAAATGCAAGCGATTGAAAATGTCGCTTTTTGACAACCAAAGCGCTGGCCAGTACCACCACAGCGAGCGAGATTAAGACGAACCCAAATCATATTCGCAGCTTTCCCTGGATCTATTAATAGGATCTTTTTATGTATTTAGAGTTGAGACAATAATTGATCTTTGTGTTGAGTTTTGAACATGAATTTTGGATTTTTGCTCTACGAAAGTCCAAAATTTGGTTTTGGGTACTGAACAGTATAGACGATAGAACATTTGATTGACTGAATCCAACTGTTCTGTTCTCTATGTTGCTTAGTGTATAATATATCTGTGATTTTTTAGTAAGTTAGATTTTCTGATTTCTATGGTGCAAACAGTCGAATTTTCATTTTATAACTCTTCTGCTAAAATCATGTACATACATATTTGACGCTCACAGCGTTGATACAAAATTTTATGTTAAATGTTATAGGTACCAAAGAATTTTGACTTTTTTTTGTTACAATTATATATCGTAATGCATTGTTCTTTAAGTTATTGTTGTTGTGTGTAGATCAGTGGCCATGTCTATGTGAATGCAACATGTGGTTATAAATACTCTATCCATTTTTGAATCATAGTTTGTTTCCTATTTATATAAATATGTATCTATGTACATAATAAAAGTTTTTCCCATGAATGGAATTTCATTTTAGTTCCTTCCCTATTAATTCGCAATTGGGCGGATTCCAGAACGGATCTTTTCATGGTATAAAAATAAAAAGAAGTGATCGATTCAAAATTACCCCATATTTATAGGTATACTTCTACATGTATATGTTTATGCGAGGTCCACGACTAAAAACCGTCTCTCGCAATTTACCTTCACCATTTATTTTCTATCGGAATTCTATGATTTCATCAATCTATAAAGGTAGGGAAGGTAAGTAATAATGTTCAATTTTATTAATTTTCTACAAAGGAGTAGAACTCGTATGATTTTAAACAGCATTTTTTTAGAAACTAATTCTCTTCGAAGTTTCGACTTTAAACTAGAGGCCTGCTGAAATTTTGGCCAATGACTTAGGCTAGGCACGCACTACGATTTTTAATAGCACGATAATTTTGTCGCAAAATTGTGATGTATAGAATCGATGATGCGCGCATATGCCATAAAAAATTGTAGCAATTTTAAAATTGCAGCTTGTCACATTTTTGTACGCGACGGGATTATCGCTCAAATAAATGCAGCACTCTCTTTTAAATAAAAACTCGCACATAAGCGACAAAAAAATCACGACCGTCACGGTCTGTTCACATCGGCGAATGAGGCGACTAGGGGCGGCAGAAGAGAGCTATGAGGTCGACGAATTTGATTTGAGTACTTTTTTTGGTTGGCGAAAATTAAAAAGTATTTAAAGAAATTTAACTGGAGGACTTTTTTCGTAGTCGTTCGTGATATTTTTATCCTGTTTCGCAATGATAAAAACCAGCAAAGACATATTTCAAAATCTATTTTAAAGTTAAACACAGCCGCGATTTTTCAGTCTAGTGCGCTTACCATTAAACTTGCGATTTTTTATAGAATCGATTTAATAATTGTGCTATTAAAAATCGCATCACAATGCGCGTTTAGCCTAAAGCTAAACACAGCAGCGATTTTTCAGTCTAGTGCGCTTACCATTAAACATGCGTTTTTTGATAGAATCGAATTAAGAATCGTGCTATTAAAAATCGCATAGCAGTGCGCGTTTAGCCTTAAGCTTCGGTTTACTGGCAGGTGATTGATAAATAAAGAATGATTTGCGGTAAATTTGGTTAAACCGATTGATATCAATAAATAATTACCAGCAAATATTAATAATTACCCGAATACTTGATAAATGTGATAAATAAACCCGTATTAAATTTACCGGTACGTATTAATTTCGAGCTGAGCTAGATAAAAAATAAATAAGTTTATTGCTTCGGACATTTATTATTTAGGAGATTTTTAAAATTACTAATTAAAAACTATTTTGCACAAAATATGATTGGGATACTTAATAAACTAAATATGTCTATTAATGCTTTTTAACTCTAATCCCTTGTAATTAAAACTATATTTCATTTCCCAGAAAACATAAAATTGTTAGAGCGAAATATGATACTTTAATCCTAGAAGAAAGGGACCTATTTTTAAGCGGAATTCAATAATTAAAAATTACACAAGTTCCATATTTCCCTCGCTTAATCTGAGAAACTTATGTAACAATCTAACAAAAAATAAAGATTATTCTCGATATGGCTTTCAAAACTTTAAAGACCTGAGTTCGCACATGCGATGGATGCATGCATCCGACGCTTGCAGCGGCTGCAGCGTCTATCGCAGGGACTCTTCATATGGAAGCTACGTGCTCGTAGATTTACTTGTGCGTCATCTGGCATCTGAAGGTAGACGCAACGTCAGAACGCAAGGACATCTGGGAAGACCAGTCTTACGTCGAATCACATATGATTTTAGTGCAACTTGTACCAATAATTGTCAATATGAGTGGCGAAAAATGGAACCGGGATAACGAAATGATACTAATTGAATAGTATTGCATGACAGATGCTTATATAACGCCTCAGAAAAATATAAATATCTTTTAGCAATGAAATAATGGTTTCATTATCTTCTTCTTGTTAAATTGAAATACAGAACTTGTCCCCTGAAACCAGGAAAGATTAAAAAACACAACAAAGGTTGATTTAACACGTTTCGACAGCCAAGCTGTCATCTTCAGAGAGAAACTAACATCTAAAAATTGAAACACAGAACTTGTCCCCTGAAACCAAGAAAAATTAAAAAACACAACAAAGGTTGCTCTAACGCGTTTCGACAGCCAAGCTGTCATCTTCAGAGAGAAACTCAAACTTCAGTTTCTCTCTGAAGATGACAGCTTGGCTGTCGAAACGCGTTAGAGCAACCTTTGTTGTGTTTTTTAATTTTTCTTGGTTTCAGGGGACAAGTTCTGTGTTTCAATTTTTGAAGATAACCAAGGACCAGTCCGTTCCATCAAACTAACATCTAATCTTAAAATTAACCCTTATATACTAAGAATATTCACTTCGTGCGAGATTGGCCGCACCCGAACGCGCATGCGCATCCAATCATACACGTCGTTGTGTCACAATTCCTTATCTATCGACCATAACTATTTTTAACAGAGATGAATGGCCTAAAGGTCCAGCGCAACCATTTATAAGGTTGTTTCCAGCCTTATGGATGGCTAAGCTTTCACATACATTTAACATATAATTCTTATTAACTACTCTTAACAATTTAATATTATTATCTATCCTATGATCTAATTCAAAGGCATGTCGAGCCACACTTGACTTCTCAGCTTAGCTGTCGAAACGCGTTAGAGGAACCTTTGTTGTGTTTTTTAATCTTTCTTGGTTTCAGGGGACAAGTTCTGTATTTGAATTTTTGAAGATAACCAAGGACCAGTCCATTCCATCAAAATTCTTCTTCTTACAATAAAAGACCAATGCACGGTCTATGTTGCTAATCAAATAGTTTCTTACGCTACAATACATACAATACATCAGGAAAGTCAAACACTGTCCATAGAGAGAATGTTAATGAGAGATTTAACATTGAGAGCTAATAGTGGGATAGATGGGCGGCGCCTTGTATTCTCCTACACCGGTGTAAACAATTCAACGCAGAGCGCAGCGATCAGTGCTGGTGGAGATTTCAGTAGTACATCATAGCTTCTAACGTGTTTTGTTACGGCATTACTACTGGCAGGCAACAATTTTATTAAAATTTGCGTACCACATGCTGTTTGTGCTTTTAGTCCGTTGATTTAATGAACGTCTGAGGCAAAATAAAATTGATATTCTGTGATAACCAAAATAAATAAACGAGATTTCTTAAACAAAATAAATAATAATTCTAATGAAGGATATAACAAAATAACTCTTTAAACATTACAAAATAAGGAGTTCAAATAGGCCGCCGGACTGTGCTGAACAATATTCCAGTCTGTTGTAAAACTCTCGACGAGTTTTTTGTAACATCTAAACTGGATGATACGAGCATGCTGCGTCAAAGTAGGGGAATACGTTCAGCGGCCGTAGAAAACTATGGAAGGGAATGAAAATTTTTCCTTACCTGTATAACAAGATTTCATTAATTAGAACTGAGCTCCTTACTGCTGCGTCCAGTTAGACGCACACGCGAAACCATCCCTAGACATGCGACAAGACGCTGCAGCCGCTGCAAGCGTCGGACGCAGGCAACCATCGCTCGTGCTCGTGCTCGTGCTCGTGCGAACTTTTTCGATCCAAGTAAATTGATGTTTTGTTTTTAAAAAGTGTTATTTCGGATTAAACAATAAAACTTGCTTATACCTATGAAAAAAAATATAATAATAATAAATGTTTACGTGACTCAAGGGATGTCAAAATAAATTCTGCTTTTAAGTAGCGTCATTTGAGTGACGTTATACATAGTTTAACGGCATTTACTTGCCGATCGTTTGACGGCAGCTTAAATACACGGATTTTAACGCCTTTGGATTATTTGCTTAGTTGCTAACCTGTCAACTAACATTTTTCTGCATCCTTGAGATTTGTGGTGTCTTGGCTTAGTGATTTTAAGCTCGTCAAATAAGCTAATTTTTCAATAATTTTGTTGGAACTATGGGTCTTCAAAATTACCAGCACGCTAAATATAATAAAATGTACAGTAGATTATTAATATTATTCATCTCTCCATCCCTCGCTGCAGTTTTCAACGAAATTAATTAATTAACTATTAGTTTTACCAAAGAACATGGAAATTATTTATTTCAACCAGTAACTTTGATGACATTCCCAAATTTGTCACTGTGTGATTTACTAATCACCGAGTGATTTACTAATTATGAATAGTAACCGGTACCAGTTAATTACATTAACCGTAACATGCGAATTTTATTTTCATACAAATGATACTGCACGAACCCCAAGAGGCCGTTTAGTGCCAGTACAGGGACCCGATATTAAAACCGATAAAAAATATTTTACGGTAAAAGCAAAGGTAAAACATAGGTATCCGGCTAGATTTTTTTATAACTATGTATTGATTTTTTTTGTACAATTGCGATCTTTCACTTTCATGCATGGAGAGTTTTTCTCAAAATTTCGATTTTCTTCTAAATATTTGAATTTTGGTAAATAAAATTTGGATGATTTTTCCTCGAGTTCAATCTGAAGATTTCGAGATAAAAGTAATTTCGAAATATCCAAAAAACCCAAAACTAATAAAAAAATTACCTCCAAAATCTGAGTAATTGTCGACAGTTGAGATAAGTCAAAATTGGTCGAAAACGTCGATATTTTTGTATTTAAGATAGTTCCCAATAGATTTTCTTCAAATTTTTGCCATATCTTACTAACAGTCAGTGACGGCTGGCGTATAGACACTGTGGAACTGCTGCACGCCCAAGTTCGCTTACGAATTTTTTTCTCATAATTTTCTGAACACTTTTCATTACACAATTGTTTGTAGAAATTTTAAATTTTCGCTCATTTCTTTTTATAGAAATTTTAGGTTTCTTTCATGAAGCTACGACATTTAAAACCTATTTTATGTTTAATTTTGACCAAAATCACATTTTCAAAAACTAATTTTTGTAAAAGTTTTGAGAAAGAAATCGATATTTCGAGCAGGAATTAAGATGTTAAGAGAAAAACTCAAATTTCTTTGAAAATGTCAACATTTTGAGAAAATCATTACAATTTCAAGAAAAAATCTAAATCCAACTGATCTCACATTTTACTATTTCTCTAAAAAATAAGTTTATACGGTATCTTCGAATTCTTACCTCAAATCTCATTTTGTATAAAACTTTTGAGTTTTTTTTAAATATTTCGAATTTTTTAGGAAATTTTGATTTTTTCTGCAAAGTTTGCATTTTTTCTTAATATTTCATAAAAAGAAATTTTCACGAAATTTCCATTTCTCCTGAAAGTGTTGTTCTTAAAATTTCTTCTAGAAATTCCAACGTTTCCAGATTTTTCTTTGTGTTCCTCTAATTTGCTTTAAAAATGTTGAGTTTTTTTCACGACACTTTGACAATTAAGAGTTCATTTTTTTTGTTGTTTTGACAAAAAATGTTTGGAAAAAACCCTGAAAGCTCTATTCGACATTTTGGAGAAAAAAAATTTCGACTTTTTTGTACAGATATTTCAATTTTTTTTCAAATTTCGATTTTTTTCTCTACGAAATTTTGCTTTTTTTCCCTATGCAACTTTTTTTTTATCATTTTATACAAAGAATTTTTTGAAATTTATACTTTTTCTGGAGATTTCTCTCCAATTTGTTTTGGAAATTTAAAAGTTTTCTAACGAAATACTAATATTTTTAAAGTTCATTTTATTTTGTAATTTGGATAAGAATCTGAAAATTATTAAGTAAAAGTTTAGGGAAAATAAACTTCAAATCTGCATAAAAGAAGAAAACTTTGGAAAAAATATTGAAATTTCAAGAAAAAATGAATCTTGTAAATTCCAACCTTTTTTACCATTTTATATTTCTCTAAAAAATTACTACTACTGTTGGACTAAAGAAAATTCTGAATTGGAATTTCGAATTTTCTAGAAATGTTAAATTTATTCTTGAAATTCTCAAGTTCGAATTTAAAATTCAAATTTCGATAAAAAAAAGATCGAAATTTAAAAATTAAACTCGAAATTTTAAACAAAAGCAGATCATTTTACTAGAAAAAGTTGAAATTTCTTATAAGTAAACAACATTAAAAAAAAGACATTTTCAAAATTAGAGAAAAAAAATTTTTTGAAATAAATTAATTGTCAAAAATATTCTTATAATTTCGACTTTTAAAGTGGGAATTATTGAAATTTTTGAAAAAAAAGTCAACACTTCTAGAAGAGTCTTAAAATTTAGAAATTAATATTAATCAAAATGTTGAAAAAAATTCATTAACTTTTTCTAGTAGCCAATTTTTGGCAATATATTTGTACATAACATGCTAGTTTTTTTTTGGAAATTGGTTTCAAAACTTTGCTCGATTTTAAAAATATAAATTTTTGTTATTAATTTTTTTTTAATTCGAATGATATTTCGAAATTTTTCTTGAAAAATGTAAATTTAAAAAGAAAAACAATACCACTTTTAAAAAATAAAGCTCTAATTATCAGAAAAATCGAACCTAAAAAAAATTTCAATTTTCAAAGTGTCGTCGACATTTTCAATAATTTTGGGAATGTGAATAAGAGATGAATTTTTGGAAAAATATCGACATTTAAAATAAATTGCAGAGTTTTTAATTAAGTTTTCAAAGAAGCTGAATATTTTGAATATTGGATAAAACTCAGAATTATCGAAAAATTTGTAATTATCAAAAACTTGAAATTTTGAAACGGTAAAATTTTGAAAAAAGTTGAAATTTTTAATAGTTCAAGTTTAAATAATCTTTTTTTAACTCGAAATTTAATTGGAAATGTTTAGAAAAATATATAAATACATTTTTTTCCAAAAAGACTAGAAATTTTGAAAAAAAGTCAAAGTTTTGAAATGGAGTCGAAATTTTACGAAATATTAGTCGAAAATTTCAATAAAAGGTTTTAAGAAATGTCTGACTTAAAAAAAATACAATTTTCAAATAAAAGTTTGACAGTTTGCAAAAAATGTCAAAATTTTGAAAATAGTTGCAATTAAAAAGATAGTAACAATTTTTAAGTTTTGGAAAATGACTAAAATTTTAAAAAATTCGAACATTTGAAAGAGACCGGAATTTTTAACAGAGTGGGAATTAAAATAAAGAGTCGAAAATTTAAAAAAAGGTTAAAATTTTCAATAAAGAAAATCGAAATTTGTTGACAAGGCAAAAAGTTTCAAAATCTTTCAAATGTTCAAAAGAAGTCAAAATATTGGAAAAGAAGAAATTTTCAAAAAGAAAAGGTCGTTTATAGTCGAAATTAAAAAAATATCAAAATTTGCAAAAGATTTGAGAATTTTTATCGAATTTACGAAATAATTCGAAATTTAAAAAAAGTTTAAATTTTGAATAGTTGGGAACTTTGCACACTTTTCAATAAAAATCAAAATTTTCGAAACCGGAATATTAAAAACAAGTAAAAATTATCAGATAGATCGAGGTTTTTAAAAGTCGAAATATTGACAAGTTAAAATTTTGGAAAAAGTTTAAATTTTTGGTAGTTAAAATTTTGAATCAAAGTGGAACATTTTTTTAAAAGTTGAAATTTTAGCTCAAAAAAAAATAAATTTTGAAAAAATGTCAAACATCATAAAATTTCAAAATTTTCAAAAAAAATCGAAATTTTGAAATAATTATGAAAAGTAGCCGAATTTTCAACAAAAAAACAAAAACCAAAACTTTGCAAAAAAGGTCGAAATTTTGAAAAATAGTTGACATTTAAATAAAAACCGGTCGAAATGAAATTTTCAATAAAAAAAATATATTTCTCCAAAAAAAATTATAAACAAAGATGAAATTTAGAAAAAAGTTGAAAATGTCAAAAGTCCATATTTGAAAAAATTTACTTTTTCAGAAAGAGTAAGAATTTTCAAATGGTAAAAATTATATTTTGCAATACAGTCGAAATTTGGAAAGAAATCTAACCTTTCAAAAAACGCGACATTATCAAAAGTTTTCATTGTCAGAATATCTAAAGTTTTCGAAAAGTAACGTTTTGAAAATGTCGAAATTTTTAGTCGAAATCTTAAAAATTTTAAAACGCTAAAAATTGTCGTAGCACCCCAATTAGTTTTGGCTACGAGTCGCCACTACTAACTACTGTTATCTATACAGCTGCAAAATTAAAATACTCGTGCGAAGCAACGTTTACGATTTTTAACATGAACGGTATAAGGGGCAGTAGGGGAGACCGAGGAGAGTTGTGACAATTTTTACTTTAATTATTATATCGCAGTCAAGAAACATTCTAAATCTATCAGTTGTATGAGTTAATGTAGCTTAATTCATACTCTTTTAGAAATACGTATGTAGTAATGTAGTAATCAAAATTAATGAAACTATTAAGGTTTCTCGAAAAATTAAAAAAAATAGAGACTACTTCCCATGTCACAACTCTCCTAATACCGAGGTAAGTAGTGACAGACACCGAGGTAAGTTGTGACACCCATGTATTTTAACTATTTGGTAGTAAAATATAATACTATTATGTTATCGATAAATAAATAACTCATTTCTTTTGAACACAACACTATAATTATTATTTGGCATATTTGGACGTATTAAAATAATATAATAATTAGTTATAAAGATAAAATTTAATTTGATAAACAACGTATTGAAGCTCCCCCCCCCCCAGTGCAAGCTTCGTGAGCCCAACCTTTGCATTCGAGGCACTGAACGCACTTTTCTTTGGATTTGCTATTAGAAAATATCTCAAGGTAACACAAACAAAAACAATCATTTTCTGTATCTTCTTCGGCTTCATCTTTTTCATCACCAACTTTACTCTTTTTATTAGTCTTCTTTAATTTTTTGGGCCTCTTTTTTTCGATTAAAACACGTTTTTTGCAGTTTTAATCTTTTTACTCGCTTCTATGGCAGCAATTTCATTTTTGGTAGGTGTGTCAGTTAGTACAGCAGATTTGATCTTGCGTCTATTCGGTTGGTTCTTTTTTCTTGGTGGAGCTTTGGGCAGCGGCCTAAGTGACTCTGGTGAAAACACGTTGGAAGTGGTGGCAAGAGAACTACAGGCTGTAGACGTGGAGGCAACGGGCTCTTCGACGTTCATAATACATGAACTGCTGGAAGATTTCATGTCTTGATCTGTAGAGAGACGGTCCTTGTGGGATTAGGAGTTCTTCCTTCTGGGTTTCTCGGGATTTGTGGAACACTTGACAATTGCTCCGTTTTTGGATTGGGCAAAATACGATCAGTGACTTGACTAGGCAGAAAATCACCTTCTCCAATCATATTTGTATTAACAGGCCATATTCCTGTTGCAGAAAAACCAGCACTGATATTTTTTGCAGTGATCGCTACGTCAAATCTCGATTTAGTTATAGATGGAATATCATAAATGATCATAACCTTCCCAGCATTTAAGCGCATCCAATTGTCACAAGCTGAATAAATAACTTTCTTTAGAGGCCTAAAGATAGCACGATCCATTGGTTGCAGCTTGTTGGTGCAATGTGGAGGGAAGGTAAGCAAAATTATGCCGTTGTCTCCGCAGAACTCAATATTTTTTAAAGCCATGTGGGATAAATGATTATCCAAGAGCAACAGAACTTTTTGCTCCTTTGAAGGCCTAACATGATTTTCGAAATGCTCAAAGAAGAAGTGAAAATCATCCTCCTGCATCCATCCAGATCCGTTAGTTGTTCCTACTGAACCAACAGGGCCATCACGAATGAAATGTTCTTGAAAACTTATTCAAGGAAATATAAACATAGGTGGTATGTAATTACCTACAGCGTTTCCAGCCAAAGCCAATGTGACTAAGGTTCCCCTTTCCGCCGATGTCATTGCACTGTCCTGTTTTTCTCCACGTCGCGCTATTATTCTATTAGGCTTCTGAACAGTAGTTATTCCCGTCTCATCGATATTCCAAATATCTTTTGCGTTAAATTTATATTTGCCTAAGACACCCATGTAATTATCAAAAAAAGCAGCCACATTCGTTTTATTAAAACTCGTGGCGAGAGCTCTGCTTTTGGCAATCTTAAAGATAAATCGGGATGTCGTTGCATAAATAGTTTAAGCCACACTTCTCCTGCTTTCTTATTTTCTTCCCATGACTGTGGAGATTTTTTGTTATATTTTTTTAATAATAAATACGCTAAACTTCTTGTCTTTTTTTTTTGTAAACCCATAATTAGTCGCTGCACAAGTCAACAAATACTCACATAGAATATTTTCTTCTTCTTTTGTAAAAACCGTCGAGCTAGTATAACCTACAGATGGAGCTTCGCTTGTTGAATTAGCTTGATATGATTTTTTCTTCTTAATATATCTTTGCAATGACATATAGTTGAGATTGTAAGATGCGGCATCTCTAAGACTTTTACCTCTCAATGTGACTTCTTCAAAGGCCAATTCATAAATTTCGGCACTACTCATACCTCCATCAGTCTTTCGTTTGTATTTATTTGGCATTCTAAAACGAAAAAATAATAATTTACTACGTAATATTACACAACAGAGCAAATAACATAACCTTGCTACAATTACTAAGAATAGTAGGAGAGTTGTGACATGCTGTCACAACTCGCCTAGGTGTAAAAAATCGTAAGTAGGTTAGAAAAATAATTTTTTGTTTCAAAATATGTCAATTAAAAAAAAACAACACCACACTAGAAACTTGAAAGACCAAAGCATGTAAGAAAAAATATCATAACAATGCAAACATAATACGTAACGATATATATATATATATATATATATATATATATATATATATATGCAATCAAAATTTTGATAAAAAATTTACTTTTTACATTTTTTTGTGTACGAATGTTGTACACTCACAGCCGCTTTCCGTGCACTGTTTTCGCGTACTGCGTCACCTAGCGAGTCTCGAAAAGAACAAACGTACTCTGTTGCGAGCTCGCTGGCAGTTGTAGGTTCCGAAAAATCGACATGTCACAACTCTCCTCTGTCACAACTCTCCTCGGTCTCCCCTATAGGAGAAAAAGATTTTAATTTATTGCTGCTAAACCTTTCTACAAATTTTAATAAAAAAAGGCAATATATTATGTAGAGTGATATTATGAATGAAACAGCAAAATAGGATTTCAAGCGGTAACCGTTTTTATGTAATTTCAATTTGAATTTATACATCTCACGGAATTTCGATGCTTCACATTAGGGAAACATCTTGGCAACATAGCAACTCTACTATTAGATGCCTTTGGGTAAAACGCAGAAAATTGCGGCAAAGCGGTTTGGGGATTTGTATTATTGTATCCACGCGGACAGTCTACGCTAAAAACTGAGTAATGGTTTTACATTTATTTAGAGCAACCTTTGTTGTGTTTTTTAATCTTTCTTGGTTTCAGGGGACAAGTTCTGTATTTCAATTTTTGAAGATAACCAAGGACCAGTCCGTTCCATAAAAAAAAATAAATCCCTCTTACACAGCGGAGATATACCACATTAAACACTTTTTGCTAGGATTACTGCCGGGGAACTATCTTAAAGTCGACATTTCTATAATAAATTCGTAATTTAAAAATTTCGAATTTGAATTCAAAATTTTGAGACAAGTTGATGTTCCTGGATTAAAACAAAAAAATAAAATTAAAATTGTAAAAAAGCATCAACATTTCTTCAGAAATTAGAAATACTCCAAAGTGTAGATTTGTAGATTATCACAAAAAATTCAAAATTTCGGAACAAATAGGAATTTGTAAAAAAATTGAAGTTTAAGTTGTTTTAAGAAAAAATCAGCATTTAAAAATTGTGCCAGAATTTCAGTTTGATCGAACCTTTAGGAGAAAAATAAGAATTGAAGAGATAATTTCAAAATTTCGAGAAAAAATGGAAAAAGAAAACATAGTTTATATTAAAAATTTAGACATTTTGAGTTTGGATCCGAAATTTCAAGAAAAGTTTTAATAATATCAAAGCTTTAAAGAATACCGGAAATTTATTGAAAAATTATTGAACTTTCGAATTTACGGTTGTAATTTTAGTAAAAATGGAAAGTGTTACTTGGAATCGAAGAATTCATGTAAAAAAATTGGTTTAAAATGGAAATTAAAATAAGACGATATTTCAGAATTAGGGTCGAAATTTTTAAAAATGAATCAAAATCTTTACGAGGTGAAGTTTTAAAAATAAAATTAAAACTTCTAGAAAATGGCCAAATACAAATTAAATTTAAAAAACTCAAAGTAATTAGTGTCCAGTCAAAAAGAAACGTTGAGATCAATCAAACAATCAGAACTTCTAGAAAATGTTCGAATTCAAATTAAATTAAAAAAAACTCAAAACATATGTAAAAATATTAATCTAAAGGCAAAAAGGAAAGTCGAGATTTGAAAATTGGGTTTGAATTTCCAAAGATAAATCCAAATCTCTAGAATTCGAAATTTATAGAAATGTCCCGATTTTAAATTTGTAATTGTAGCTTTAGATAAAAAACTAAAAATTGAAAGTAAAATTTTGAGAAAAATGTAAAAAACACAATTTACATAATGGAAAAATCTAAAAATTTTGAGTCTCGGTTTCGACAAAAAATGTACCAATAACGACACTGCGAACAATGCTAGTTCATTAAAAAATATTGAATTTACGGTCGAAATTACAAAGAAAAAATAAAATTGCATAATGTCACTTTAAAATCAAAAAATATCAAAAAATCTCAGTATTTATATAAAAAATTAACGTATACTAGAAATTTATAAAATCAAGATCCTAAAGATTAAGGTCGGAATTTCCAAAAATAAATTCAAATCTTTAGAAGTAGAAATTCTGAGACTGAAGTCCATACAGGAAAGAAGGATAAACTAAAATTATCTTGTAATGCCGAGAACAAAAATCGAAGTTTAAAAAAAGAAACAGTAATGTAAAGAGAATTTTTAAAAAGAGCTCATAATTTTTATTTAAAAAATCTGTTATTTTCATTTTACAATAGAAATTTTAAGAAAATAAAAGCAGAGGTAAAAAGAAAAAATATGTTTTTTTTAAATGCAATCCACTCGCAAAGGGTAATCCTATACCTTTTGAGCACTGCGAGTAAGATGCGAAAATAAATGGCGATAAATTCAAAATTTAGAAAAATATTCAATGCACACCTGAAAAAGCAACATTCAAAAAGGTTAAAATTATAAACATACACTAAAAATGTTGGCATTTGTTAATAAAAATTTTCTTTTGTATTTACACTTTATAATCACGTTTTTTACCCTTTCTATAAAAATTTGAGTTATAAAACTTTTTTAAAAATTTTCGATTTCACCTTCCAATTTTCTAGTTTTAGATTAAACCTTTGACATTGCCAAATGATAGAGATATTTTTTATAAAATTTGGTTGTAAATTTAAAATTTCCAATTTATAAAGAAAATGTGTTTTTAGTTGTAACCTTTCTCAAGATATAGGTGAATTTGACTTAACTTTCCAGCTTTCTTCCTAAAATTTTTAAATTGTATGAAATCTTTCATTTAAAGTCAGTTTTTAAATGGTTTTTCGAGTCATTTTAAAAAATATATATACTGTTGTCGCAAAATGTTTATTTTAGGAGAACATTTTAAATTTCGAAAAAAATTTAGACTTTTTCTTAATAGGTATAGTTTTTGCTATAATTTTTCACCAAAATTAAGAGTATCAAATTTTACATTATTTTATTAAATATTGTACCTAATTTAATAGAAAATTTGCTGAACACTTTGCATCTAGATTTGTTTTTTTTTCTTTTTAATAAGGTGGCCTTCATAGACAGATTTTATCCAGCCTTCAAATGAGAAAAGGTTCCCCATCTCTGCACTAAAGGAAGTCGAAGTCATGTTAAATTTCAAGAAAGTTTGCATAAATATGCAGAATATTAAAATGTTAAAAAGTTAAAATGTTAGAATCTTTAATTCCCAGTTTTCAATTCAGTCGATTGAAAACAAAAGCAGGAAGAAACAAAATGTTGACACAAACAGCATAAAGGAGAATCAATACATTTAGTTTGCCTTTGAACCAAGCTTCTACTTTTAAGATTATCAAAAGCTGAAATGTTTAAAATATTATAATAAGGCTTGTTTGAGTTGACCCTTCTTTTTGTGCCAAAAAGACAAATTATTGACGAAACGAAACGATGAATAAAACTCAGACGATTTTGGTGAATAATTTGATTTGCCTACGCTTCGTGTAATTAGAAAGGAATTATCTTTTGAAAGTAAGAAGAATGAGGTAGAATACAAACAAGAGCAAAAGCGGCATATAAAAGGATTCAAAGAAAGATGAATTTGTGCATAAAGTAGGAATTAGCGAATAAATGCTGCATCATATCATTGTTTTATTAGGAGCTCGTTGTTTTGAGAAACATTCTCTGATAAAATTGTCTTAGAATAGAGATAATGAAGCCAATCCGATTTTCCCAATTAAAAATGCTAGTACTTTAGTAGTCTGATACCTTTAATATCTCAACAAAGCGAATGCTGGAGTGGAATAGCAAAAGCAAGAAGGAAGTATGATCCGGGGTTTTAGGAACAAGATAAGGCTCGGGAATGTATAAAGTTGAGTTGTTTTCTGTCCGGGACGGACGCTATCTAAAGACTGACATAGATTATCATTTGGCGGTGGTTTCCTGGAGACTGCTTTAAACTTACCGATGACGGGCGCATTGTCATATCCCTACACATTGTCACCAGCATCTATCTGATCTAATGAATCGAGACGTCTGAAAGACTCTATTTCAAACTCTCTTCGATAGCGGTCATGTCACTTACTGCGCCAAACGATCTGACGTCTAATATAAACTATGAAACAGTAGAATTATTAAGAAAATTACCAACTTGTCGCCAGTCCCTCATAATCGTCCAACTAACTCGCTCAAAGTAAACTTCGACAATAGGAACTATCTGATGTGTGAGGAACAAGTTCAGGAAATATTCCTGGTTACAAATCGCATCATACAAGATTATATACAACGTCAACCAAATTCCGATTCACAAACTGACCACGATTTTCTTTAAAGCATTCATCATCACCTATGTCACCTGTATTCATACCCGCCTCCCGCACTCAGGATACACCAGTCGTGCAACATTTGGTGCCTGGAGTAAAGGTAAATTTCCGAAAAACTCGAAAATTACAGAAATCCATTTCGAATTCAAACTAAAAATTTCGAGAAAAATATGAAAGTTTATAGATAGCAGTCAACATTTTAAAAAAGTGACTTTTTAAGATTAAAATTGAAATTTCGTACAAAAAAAATGTTAATTTTTTTATTTAAAAACAGAACTTTCAAACATGAACTCAAATTTATCAAAGTTTAAACTAAATTAAAAAAAAATAGACATATTTAAAAAATAAAATTCACGCTTACAATTAATACTGCAACGAGTGTAAACATATTGCGGAATTATGACAAAAGAGTCAACATTTTGGAAGACAGAATCTACAAAAAAATTTCAAGTTTAATTTCGAACTTTCAGGAAGATCGAAACTTAAAAAAAAATAAAGTGAAAATTTCTAATTTAGCTTAATTTTGAGTTTGCAATTAAAAATTCGAATCGGCAACCATTAATATTAAAGAAAGAGGTGAAATTTGGAATTATGAGAAAAGAGTATGGATTCAAAAAAACACGAAATATTAAATTGAATATACACTCAAATGTTCGCAAAAATTCGGGATCTTAGGATTAAGATAAAAATTTTGAAATAAAGTAAAAATATCTTGAAATGGGTAGAGTGATTTTTAGAAAAAAAAAAAATAATCCCTCAAAATGCGAATTATGATAAACAAGTCGAAGTAACGCAAATATTTCATACATTGTATAAACAAACTGAAAATTTTGAGAAAGAATTTAGCATTTTAAGGTTCATTTCAGGTAATTGAAAATTTTTAAAAAGAAATTAATTGTTAACAAGAATTCAAGTTTCTAAGTTTAAATGAAAATTTCGACAATAAACTTGAGCACTTCAGTTTACACTTGAAATTTCAAGGCAACAGGCAAAGTATGGGAATTAAAGTCGAAATTTCAAAGGGGCATTATATTTTAACAAAAAAAGTTCAAAATCAAAGCCAATATTTTGAGAAAAAAATAAAAATATAACAGAACATTTTTAACATTTTCAGTTCAAAGTTTAAATTTAAAAGTAATTCACCATCTACAAAAATTAAAACCTGCGTAACCGAAGTTTTACATAAAATAAAATTTAAAAATATACATTTGGAATTACCAGAAATATATCAAAAATTTGGAGCAAGCAATATCTGAAATAAATTTTGAATACTGGCAAAGAACTAACGTGATTTTTTAAAAATTTCTCAAACGTCGCCTTATGACAATGACAAATAATAGTAGTTTGTACAACAAGAGCGGATATGATGTCCATATCGCACGAGAACGAAGTTTGAGCACGACGCCGAAGGCGGAGTACCTCAATCGTTCGCGTGCGATATGGACAATCCGCTCGAGTCATAGATTTATCGCAACAAAATTCATATTTACTATTTGATTTTTAAGGTAATCATATCTTGAATATATCACTTGCAGCCTCAGAAATGTCCGCTGAGATAAAGTTTACTGATTCTGCACTAAAAGCACTCATTTTAAATACTTTCTTTGGTAAGTACCGAAGTTAGTTTGACAGATTCTATGGTATAATTCTGAATCTAAAAATGACATTCGTCTTTATCGCATGCCGTGATTCGACAAATCACGGTGCGACTTTCGTTATATCCGTTCACTAGACTGATATGGTCTATCTATCCTGCTTGTAAGGTATAAAGAAAACAGTGAATATACGGGTGGGAGTGGGAAAATATGGTTTTTCACATAGGGGTTGTTTAATTATTACGTCACGCTATTTTTTATGATTTTTTTATACTCTGCCTCCTTTATGTCACAGTCCGTTAGTTCGAAAATGATCCCCTAAAATAATACATCGCATTCTGCTCTTGCCTCCTCCATAATTTCCGTTAAAAAAGCAAAAGTCAATAGAGAGCCTACGTAATCTTTTAATTTAAATTAACATTTGTAAAATTTAATTTCTAAAAGAAACATATATTTTATCTAATAAAAAGTGGATTAAGATGCGTCTTCTGCAATTAAAAATGCGATAATCCATAACAATTTATTTTGATCCGCAAGAAATTGAAATAATGAAGAAGCAAAAACACAAAATTCAACATGATAAGAAACTAATCACATTTATTAAGAAAAACTAAATCTATAAAAAATTGAATTTAACGTTCAAAATTGGAAAAGAAAATTGATATTTTCATAACAGAATTGAAAATAATTAAAGATTAGACTTCGAACTTAAAAAATATTGAATTTAGATTAAAAATAAAAAGTTGAAAAACAGCACCGACTTGAAATTTCAAAATATATCAAAAAATTGAAGTTTTATAAAAAAAAATGTAAAAATTTAAAAATGAATTGCGGGAATAAATTCGAAGAAGAATCCATAATTTTTATAAAAACAGATTTCTAGAAATTTTTAAAAAATATTAACATCTCTAAAATTGGAAGAAAAATCAAGATTAAACCAATTTAAAATTCTGTGGGAAAATTGAAATTTTGGATTTAAAGTCGAAATTTTAAGAAAATTAGAAAACAATTGGAATAACGACGTCAAGATCGAAATTGCAAAAAAATATGCATGAAAAGTCAAAATTTCGAGTGTAAAGTAGAAATTCTCTGAAAGAAAATAACATAAGTATCAGTTTTGAGAAAATATTCAAAAAAAAACTGTAATAACGAATTTTTTGAATTTTCACAATAAAATAAACAAACGATGTCTTACAAAAAATTAAAATTGGAACCGGTAATTGTGAGAACAAATTTTAAGTTTGAATAAAAACTCATTATTTATGTAAAAACATCTTTCCAGAAATTGTGAGAAAAAGTTAACATTCCCAGATTAGTCGAAATTTAAACAAATAAAATTAAATGTAAACATATTTAGAATACGAATTTCAAAAAAAAAAATTACTTTACACCTAAAATTTTGAGAAAAAAGTCGAATTTTCGAGATCAAGGAGAAAATTTAGATCTTTTATGGACGTGCTCGTATGAGGTGACAAATAGCAGTATTGCAGGGAACACGTGAATTTAAACGCCACGGTCCGTATATCCAAAAGGTCCCCCTATTTTGAAATATGACATTATTGGATCTAGCTCAAATAAAGTCGCGGGGATCAAAAACAAACTTGAGTTTTCGGGTTTACATTTGAAAGAGTTTTTTTTTCAAGTTTAATCTACTTGCAGAGGGCAACCCCATTATGCCTTCAGAGCACCTCGAGTAGGATGCAGAAACAAGAATAGATGGCGATGACCCTCCTTCTTAAACAAAAATAGGTTGTAACTTTTGGGCAAAATTTTGTTCGGTAACGAATGCCATAGCTTGGAAGTTTTAAAAAAAAAATGTCTCTATAGAGAGAGGGCCACAATTTGTCAAGCTGTACCGCACAGGAATTTGCTGTCTCCAGCTTGTCTTATATGTCCTAAAAATCTTACCCTTGGAGGGACCAATCCTATTAGTTCCTGCGAGCATCTCCCATGAAAGTACTTATAGAAAAGAGATAAGTCAACAACCATCCGCCTGTGCTTTAGTGTTTCGAGAGAATTGGCAAATCGCTCTTCTTGAACTGAATTCAAACGAGCTAAAGTGTGCTTTGGGGCTGAACTTCAAACATGAGAACAGTATTCTAGCGTTGGCCTAACTTGAGCTTTGTGTAGTGTGAGTAGCTGATGGGATGCGAAGTACTTTTTAGCTCTAAAAAGGAAGCCTAACTTCTGAGAGGCGGATTTGACAATGGCCACTGTGTCAAGCTGGACCGCACAGGAATTTGCTGTCTCCGACTGTCTAGTACGCCTCAAGAATCTTGCCCTTGATGGGATCAATCCTATTAGTTCCTGCGAGCATCTTCCATGATAGTACTTGTAGAAAAGAGGCAAGTCACCAACCATATGTCTGTACTCTGGTGTCTCAAGAGAATCGGTCAGACTCTCGTCATCAATTAGGCAAATCGCTCTTCTTTGAATTTAATCCAAGAGAGCTAAAGTGTGTTTTGGGGCTAAAGTGCAAACATGAGAACAGCATTCTGGTGTTGGCCTAACTTGAGCTTTGTATAGTGTTAATAGCTGATGAGATGTGAAGTACTTTTTAGCTCTAAAAAGAAAGCCTAGCTTCTGAGAGGCGGACTTGGCAATGACGCGCATATGATCGTCCCAAGAGAAATTGCTGCTCGCATTTACTCCTAGGATAGACAGAGTAAATTCTATCGGGAGGATTTTACCGTCCATTAGAATGTTTGTTTCATTATCCCTTGATGTTTTCTTAGAGAAAACCGCGGCCTGAATTTTTGAAGCATTTAAGTCGACCAGATTTTTCTTACCCCATTCCAAAATGATTTTGAGATCTCGATTAATTATCTGTATCTGCTGCTCCCTTAGTCGATCTAAAGCAGCGGATAAAGGTTTGTCGGAGAAGAAAGATGACACCAGGCTACTATCATCTGTGTAGCTGTATGTGAAATTGGAAGCTGAAGCTAGGAGATCATTTATGTGTAACAGAAACAAAGTAGGAAAGAGGACCGCCCCCTGAGGCACATCTGCATTAATCGCAAGAATGAGATGCCATCGACGACGACCTGCAGCTTTTTTGAATTCAATTCAATGAAGAGCGATTCGCCTAATTGATGACGAGAGTTTGACCGATTCTCTCGAAACCCTAGAGCACATGCGGATGGTAGGTGATTTATCTATTTTCTACAAGTACTTTCGTGAAAAATGCTTACAGCAACTAATAGAATTGATCCGCTTAAAGGCAGGTTTTTTAAGGCATACAAGAGAGTCGGAGGCAGCAACTTTCTGTGCGGTCCAGCTTGACACAGTGAGGACTTCTGACTACGGAGGCTCTTTCTTCTATAGAACTTCCAAGCTACACACACAGCCGGACACTTATTGACTTGGTATTCACTAATGGTATAAACATTCAGGCTAAAGTATTACATACACCAAAAATATCAGACCATTCAATGTTAGAAATCTCAGGAAATCAAAAAAGTAAGTGAACGTTTAAACCACGGGAAAATATTATAAGCACAATCTCGCACCGAAACATTACTAGAATGAACAAAAATTTATTCCAAGTAAAACTTGAAACAATGAATTGGAATGATCCCTCAAATAATAATGTAAATTCTATGCTGGACGTATTTTATGAAAATATCACTATCGCCTTGGATGAATTTGCACCTTTAAGAACATTTACCGTAAATAATAGTAAAACTAAATGGTACGACACGGAAATAAAAGAGTTAGCTAAACATCGAGATCTATATTACCAGAAAGCAATTTTGATTAATTCCACCGACATTTGGAAAGAATACAGAAGATTAAGAAATAATGTGACCAAGCTTATAAGGGAGAAAAAGAAAAATTATTATACAAATTTAATTAATCAAAACAAAAATGATAGCAAAAAGATGTGGAAAGTACTTAGAGAAATTATGGATGGTGCTCAAAAAACTTCTCCCGCAAAAATGGAATTTGATAATATTAATTTAACTAACCCCCAAGACATTGCTGAAAATTATAACAAATTTATTGTAAATAGCATTGAGCTATTAGTACAATCAAACCCATCAACAAGAACAACTATCTCAAATGAACCTACTGAGAGTACGTTTATCCTTAAATCATTTACGTACGAAGAAGTATCAAAGGCCATTAGGAACACAAAAAATTCATCGACTGATTTAGTCACCAAATCTGTCATAGAAGTCGGCGGAGGGTTCATTGCAACCAAATTGACCGACATATACAATAAATCAATTTCTACTACCACTTTCCCAACACGTTGGAAAACATCATTAATTTTCCCTAAACAAAAAGTACCAAATTCAGTACAACCCAGTAATTATAGACCTATTAGTACTATGCCATACCTCGAAAAAGTTTTTGAATCATTAATATATACTCAACTTATTAATACATAAACTCCAATAATATTTTAATTGAACAGCAATCGGGTTTTCGTGAAAAACACTCCTGTGAATCTTCTCTGCAATTAGTAGTATCAAAATGGAAAAAATGCTTGGACAATAATAACTGTGTAGCCATTGCGACATTCCTCGACTTAAAACGTGCTTTCGAAACTATTGATAGATCGACTCTTCTAGTAAAACTGGAAAATATGGGCTTTCATGATTCTACAGTACAATGGTTTAGTTCATATCTATTTGGCAGAAGTCAGAGAACAACGATCGATGGATTTTCCTCTAATCCTGTCGACAACATTTATGGAGTTCCACAAGGAACTATCCTGGGACCAATATTATTTTTAATGTATATTAATGACATGAATAATGTTATTAGTGATCCAAATACATTCCTAAACCTTTTTGCGGATGATACCCTTGTTACTGTGCTTGATGATAACATTGACAGTGCTATTGATAAAATGAACTTAGTGCTAGATTCAATAAGTCACTGGTTACAAACAAATAAATTGCTAATTAACACAAACAAATCCAAAGTAATGATAATGGGAAACTATGATGCATCTAATATACGACCAATAATATTAAACCAAACAAATTTAGAATATGTCAATGAGATCAAATACTTAGGTATTATTATAGATTCATCCCTGAACTTTAAAAATCATGCTAAGACTACTATTGATAAACTTTCATCTAGAATTAAATATTTTTGGCGTATTTGTCAATCTTTGAATCTTCCTGCTAGAATTGACCTCTATAAGTCATGGATTGCCCCTTTATTCATCTATTGCCCAACAATTACGCATTATTTCACTCAAGAACTTTTAAATAAACTACAACTATAGAGCATTAGGAATCATTTTGCGATGCAATAATCATGTTAGTGCTGACTTCATGCTTGAATGTCTCCAGTTCTTGTCCGTAAAACAATATCTGTTCTATCTTAACATGTGCTTTATTTTTAAAATAACTAAAAACCTTTTACCGAATTATTTAAAAATTTGTTTAATCAATGTTAGAGATATTCACAACCATAATACCCGCAACACAACAAATTTTTATATAAACACAGTTAAAAAGCAAAATACCAAAAGATCACTATTTTTTGATGGTTTATGTGAATTCAACAACTTACCTGTTGCAATAAAAAATTCTAATTCCCTCTATCAATTTAAGAGTCTTTTACGAAAAATTATCCCTAGAAAATAGATTCGGAATTTTATATATATATGTATTTTTTTTTTAATATGTTAGATTAATTTATTGTCATTTTGTCATAATGTGTATCTATTTATTATTAATATTATTATTGTTACCATTCTTTTATGAATCATTTGTAATTAATATGTATTTTATATATTCAAAATAAACTACTACTACTACTCGTGACCGAACGAAATCTTCCCCAAAAATTACAACCTGTCCTTGTTTAAGAAGGCAGTTCATCGCCATCTATCCTTGTTTCCACATTCTACTCGCGGTGCTTTGAAGGCATAATAGGGTTATCCTTTGCGAGTGGATTGAACATTAAAAAACAGGATAGTTTCAAGGACAGATTCGGCGACTTAGAAAGGGTTGTCTGAGTTAAAGCAGACCAATTGCCAAGGAAAAAGTGCCAAGAAGTCTCTTAATTTTTTTCAGTTTGCGGAGTCAAAGTGCCAAACCCTATGAGGCTGTGTAAAACTTAGACTGTCGTGATTAAGGTAGACATTTTGAAGAAAAAACTCAAAAGAAGAGCGAATAAAAATTGGAAGTGAAAATTTGGGATTTTGGAAATTTTCCCAAATAAAACTTGAAACTTGTCAAAAAAATGGTCAATATTTTGAGTTTAAACTCAAGAGATTAAAGTTGAAATTTCAAAAAATAAGTATGTATTTTTGGATAATATAGATAAGTATAATGAATTTAAAAAATATTTAATAAATGAAAATTGCTAATTGAAAGTCGAGCTTTAAGAAAAAAATCAAAATTTTGCCACTTTTGGCAAATGTTGATAAATTTTAAATGAAAGAAGAAACTTAAAACAATAAAATGCATAATGGGGCGAACTAAAATTTTATTATTTAAAAAAAATTTTAAGCTCTTAATGAATAACACTGACTAAATGTTCATGGTTCTGACCTTAAAAATGATGGTTTCTTAATATTTCTGTTTATTTGCAACGATGATGCTTCATATGAACAAAATAATTTGCGCGGTGGAATTTTTTTCAAAAACCTGAGAATTTATATTTTGGAAAATAAATAAAATT
Source organism: Dastarcus helophoroides (assembly GCA_028583605.1). Lineage (NCBI taxonomy): Eukaryota > Metazoa > Arthropoda > Insecta > Coleoptera > Bothrideridae > Dastarcus > Dastarcus helophoroides. The sequence continues at coordinate 14,554,722 of CM053333.1, forward strand.
AAAAGAATATGTGTTATATGTACGTATACGTTTTACCTTCATTTATTCTTTAAATTTTAAATTAAAAAAATAATTAAATATTCATTTTTTTTCGAAATATTCATTCTAATTAAACCAAAATATAAGATCTTTCAAAATAAATATATCTACAATTTTTGGAAATAGTATTTAATTTTAGTTTTAAAAAATTAAATTATTATTTACATTAATTAATTACCATATTCATTTTAATTTGAAAAGGTTTTTATGAGATACATTTTGGAAAATCTTAGTTATGATTATGGCAAAAATAATTTTGTGACATTCAAAAAAATTATAGTTTTTTTTAAAACATACCTATACAGGATAGGTATTAAATTTTAAACATTTTTTTAAATTAGTTAATTACCAAAAATTATTTTGTGGGGGAAATGTTTTTAAAAATCATTTTAAATTAGTTATCCAAAATTTAGGGAATTATCGTTTTAGATAAGAATAGAATATTGATCTTCTCATTTAAAATATATTTCTGATAGGTTTATTTATTTCGTATGTTCTTAAATTGTCTAAAATTCTTACTGATAAGTAACACAAAAAATCTTTTCACATTTAAAATATCGCAGGCTGGAAATATTTTGAAAGAAAATAAAAAAAATTTAGTTGAAATTCAGAATTGTGGAAAAGTTAAATTTTCAAAAATAGTTATAATTTTGGGAGAATATTTTCAATATTTTAATTAAAACGATGTCTGTCTTACGCTTTTGGGGTTTAAGCAAGTGTAGTGTGCAATGATAACAGAATAATGAGAGTAATACGCCAGTAAATAAATTAATGTTTAACTAATTTTATAATTCATTAGTTAAAAATTATTATATAAGAAAATTTGTTTCCATCGTATTATATTTCTTGTGTAGCTAATTGTTTCCACTACTGTTAGTGTCACATAGGGAAAAAGGGGCAAATATCAGTCAGATAAGGGTATTTCGAGGTGCAGGAGAAGCGTCGAAATAAACGATTATTGTAAGTAATTAGGGGTGGGGTCGAGATGATCTTTGGGAACGGCATTCGAAAGTCCTTTATCATGTGTTGTAGTAGTATTTCAACTTTCCGCCTCGGTTATGAATAATAAATACTGATATAGAGCGTAATCTGCGTCTGAGCGCCTTTAGCGAAATGCATATTCTACGGTTCTACCGGGGAGCAGCTACTTATCAGGTCGCTTCTAAATTAAAGATAAAAAATATACTGTCACGTCCATTCTAAGTTGGCTTATTCAATTTCCATCTCCTAACTCTGCTTCGTGGCACGGTGTCGAGAGAGAGATATGTGATGGAGTAACCAAATCCTTGATCGCGTCCTTTAACTTCTCGCTCCTGATCCGATTAACTCCGTCGCCACGACGCAATCTCGGTAATGATAAAAATGCCAATAAAAATTAGGGATAATAGTGCGGAGTACCGCGTTTTCATCTCCTCATCTTCCCCGATAACTGCCAAAGAGCCAGAGAGACGAAATTACCGAGAAATAATCGATTAGAGAAACAATTCTCCATTTGAATTTAAAATCATTTAATTATTGACTTTAGATGAAGCTTTTTACTTTTACGGAAGCTTATCCAATGGGAAAGTGGAAACTTGCGTTTTCCTTCAAATCCATTTACTACCGTCGCAGACGCTGATATCGGCGAGCATTTATTCGGCGACATATGTGCACGAGACTAGCACGCTCCATTCAATCTGTTAAAAGCCGCGTGAAAATCTTGAGAGGTGCAAATTAATCTCCGACATCGGAACAAAAATATATACCAACGTTCAAACATGACTGGTTTCATGTAAATTAAGAGGTGAATTCCTTAGACTGGAATCGCAATCCCATTTGCCCTCCCCATTAACGTAATCCTTGTGCATCCTTTTTCATCATTTTTATATATACAAGAGAACTTCGAGGTGATTCCGAAATATTCATGTATTTCTTTGTTTTATTTGTTTAGTCGATGATTAATAAGATCGTCTTTTGAAGAGAAAGGTTTACTTTGTCAAATAAAAACAAAACAAGTTTTCCGAACTTTCCAATTTTCGTAACGTAAGGGAGTTAACAGTTAATATATTGAAAGCGCAAAAATAGCACTGTGAATGGTGGATGCGCCAGGATAATATATTATCCCCGATATCATTCCGAAATCAGCGGTATCAAAACTGGTAGATGGTGGAGGCGTCGCTATTGTGAATGTAAATGGAGCTTTTCGTCAATGAAACAACCAAAATAAAATTGACGCTTTCTCTCGGGTGATCGATTTTAAAAGAAAAAAACCATTAGGTCTTCGTGGTTATTTTTTATTAAACATGCATAAATAATCTCTAATTTACGACTTAGAGGAAGTTTGTTGGAGGTGTTTTTCTCGTCCGCGCAGTGTAACGTCTCAGCTGTTCACCAGGGACAAGGAAACTTTAAGCCAGGCTTACTACTTACGTCCTAGCTTCACACTTGATCATATTTATGCGATGTCCGGATTATCGGTAGCTGACTACCTCTCAGACTTCCAAGACGCCTTATATCGATTTATGAGACAACAGTCCTTCTCTAATTCCCCATTTAGCTACAGCTAATTAACTTATTAGTGGCAGGCGAGATTTAAACACCTATTGGGCCAATCTTTTGCTCAAATGCAATTTAAGAAATAACCCTCCAGTCAGATAATCAATAAATTGACTGTAGTAAAACATTGGATTCTGTATTTGAACTAGTTACTACTTCATTTGATAATGAAAGTGTTTAAAAAAAAAAAAGTTTAACTATAAATTCAAAATTAATTTTGACTCGAAAAGCTCATTATCGAAATTTTGACTTAAAAAACTTATCTATATCTGCAGATGTCGAATCAACGGACGGTTGTATTTCTAAACTCATAAAAATCGATCAATTTTGTTGATTATTTTTTAATGTTTATTATACTGAATTTATTATATCAAATTTTGAAATCGAAAGTTATTCCATTTAGAGATATCTTTCTTTACTATTTTTTATTTTATATGATAATTAATAACGATTGAGATCTTGCACTTGGTATCTTTATAACTAAATATTTAAAATTTCTTAATACTTCACTGTAATAAGAATCGCTGAAGTAAAAAATTTCAAGTTTAAACTTGAACTTTTCAGACAAAATTTGAAGGTTTCTTTAAATCAAAAAAAAATTTTGTCTAAAATATTTTAAGTTAAAACTCAGTTTTGAAAAGAATGTTTAAATCTGAGAAAACCCTCCAAATATTTAAAGTCTTCAAAACTGATTTTTTCCTTATTTCTTATAAAACCAAGAAGTATTTTATTCCAACAACGTACGTAAATAAGGTCAATATACGAGGGTAAATCAAATATGAAATGGAATTTCTATCATGAGGACGTCGGAAGTGTGCGCATCCTCTTAGACATATTAGGTGGGGATATCACGTGACTTTCTGCGCTCAAGAGAATTCAGTTCTCGCCGTTCGTCAATTGTAAATACAATGAGTGAGCAAGAGATTCATCTGCACTTTTCGCCGTGCATTATTATTAAATTTCTTACCGTTGAAGGTGTAAAGCTTTCCAAAATTATTCATAGATGGAAACCAGAGTTTGAGGACACTTTTTTGAAGAAAACTCAAGTGTATGAATGGCACAAAAAATATTTGGAAGGACTAACTCAAGTTGAAAATGAATTCCATGCCCGTCATTCTCGGACCAGTGTGAACTGCGAACAAGATAAATGCTGTTGTGCACGACGATTTTCTGCATGAACATCGTAGGGTTAATGCTGCCTACTACTGCCAGCTATTGGATGAACCAAAATGTGCATATCGGCGAAGGAGGCGCGAATTTTTGGTCAGAAATGTAATGTTGCTTCACGACAATGCCCGCCTCCACTCAGCCAATCTGACACATCAAAAATTAGAGGAAATGCATTGGGCAACATTAGAACACCCTTCTTATAGTCCCGACTTATCACCATGAGATTATCATGTTTCGACCACTGAAAGAAGCTCTAGGAGGTGAGCGATTCCATGATAATGCTGCTGTTGAGAAATTTGTGCGCAATTGGCTGCAAACACGCCTCCATTCTATGATGATGGCATTGAAAAATAATTTCCAATCCATTGGATAAAATAATAATAAAATCGGGATATTATGTAGAAAAATAATTAATAACTTTCATATATGTGTCTTACACCAATAAATTCCGGTTCATATTTGATTTACCCTCGTAAGTCAAATTTAAAGTTGCCGAAACGATATAAACTATTAAGAGTTACACATAAAACAGCAAGAATTTGTTCTTAAAATATACACTACCAGGTCTTACGGGACTCGCAACAGCTACAATGAATCTAATTATTTAAATAATATCAATTTTAGTCATTTTAAAAAAATAAAATTTACAATTTTATAAGCTGTTATGGGAATGCATGTAAAAAAAAAGAATAAGAGAAAATAGTGGTACAATAACCTTTTTTTGTTCTTATTTTTCCAATTAGACAATAGAACAACCTCTCATAAAATCTCCAAAGTCTAAAAGCAACCATTTTTACAAGTGATATTGCTGATTAACTGGAGAATTCAGTGAAGTATCTTTTGAACCATCATTGCTAACTTGCGTAATAAATTTTGGTGGAAAGGATTGGTCCTTGGTTATCTTCAAAAATTAATTACAAAGTATCTCTCTGAAGATGATAGCTTGGCTATCGAAACGCGTTAGAGCAACCCTTGTTGTGTTTTTTAATTTTTTTTGTTTCAGAGGACAAGATTTATATTTCAATTTTTGCGTCATAAATTTTGTATAAGAGATAATTCACCCTAGAAATGGTCTTTTTTTGTGTAGCGTACTTATATTTACTCAATACTCAATAAGACAATAAAATTAATTTTGTTTTTATTACCACAGTTTCGTTAAGCTGTTTATTTTTAATGATTGACAGATACATCAATAAATTTAGACACAACATACTTTTACATATGTTTTGCCATAAAAACATTTAATAAATATTTATTTTATCAAATTAAATCCGTTTTAATTATATCGAACCTTGATATGCTCTTTCTTGAGCGAAGCGAACTGCAAATTTCAAATCCTTGTTGGTGTCTCCAGGCCTCCATTTGTTCAACTTTTTTACCAGTTTCTTGAGATGATTTTTAGGAATTTAAAAGAAGACATGAGCGCGATATTCTACAACAACTTCTAAGTTTTTGAAGGTTTAACCTTTATCATGGTGAGAAAAACACGAATACTCAATAGTATTGGGTGAATATTGGGTGGTTGTTTAATTCAGGTGAAGTTAATTTGTCCAACTTTCAACCACGTCTCAATTTCTTAAGATATTTTTCAGTAGTTAAGGGCACATATTTTATAAAATTGCACTTTTGATTCATTAAGCTTAGACCAATGTTTCATATTATGCACGACCAAAAAACCGCTTTGAAATTTTAACGCAGTACCAAAGCAGTGTCCTAGTGATAGTTTAATCAATAAACTATATGTAGAGTCAAAAGTTGTCTAATATAAGCAACCAACCCTATAATTAATGAATAAAGAACAATAACTGTACCAAAGAATAAAATAATAAAATGGTGGATGCGCCGAAGCTGACGGCAATATTTTAAATATATATTAAATATAATTTTACTCTTAAATATTAAACACGAACACATAAACTAGTTCCATATGAAACACGAAGCATTTCGAAGTTTTAAAAAATTCAAAAAATAAATGTTTGCTTAGTTAAAACCAAAGAAAATTTATGATGAATAATGGATTTATTTAGGTGGATTGGTCGACTTGGTCTTAATTTAGTTGCATTAGACGCAATATTTTAGGTGTGTAAATCAAATTATATTAAAATTGTTTCCCTTTGAAATAGTTTCAATATATGTATAATTTGATTTACAAATCTTTTATTAAAATTGTTTTTTTTTTGTAAAATCATTTCCAATAATTTAGCGATTTAAAATCAAATGATGAGAAGGTATATCATATATAACCATGACTAAAATTGTAAAGAACTACTGTAACTTTTAAATGGGGCTCTTCACATGCAAGTAGTTTAACGCATAGTAAAAAAAGGCAAAAATAACTAAAATATTTGATTCAGGAGCAAAATATTTTTACTAGTTTTGTATTAATGGAGTCTTCAAGAGGGTAATAATAATTATTCTTCAAGCTACAGGTGAGGTTAATGTTTTAATGTTGTTTTTATTACTACAAAATCCTTACAAATATCTTTTGATATACTTTTTCCGGGATTAAACTATGCTAAGGAACTTCTATAAGTGTCGCTATTGTGGGGTGTAGAGGCAGAATGTCAATCATATTAGAGGCGAAACTCTTCCAAACTAAAAATGGCACAAAAATGGGTCGCGAAGGAATCCAGTCAATAGAGAGGTACAACAAAACTATATGCCAACCATAATCAGAGGCGAAATTTACCCGCAGATTGTCTGGAATGAAAAAATTAAAATTCAAGGCAGAAAAAGATCTAACTCTGTATGCCAACCAATAGCTTCGACTAGTTCTTCTCTCTCTCTCTCTCTCTCTCTCTCTCTCTCTCTCTCTCTCTCTCTCTTTCTCTCTCTCTCTCTCTCTCTCTCTCTCTCTCTCTCTCTCTCTCTCTCTCTCTCTCTCTCTCTCTCTCTCTCTCTCGCTCTCTTTCTTACCAAAAATGCAGGAGCGTTGACAAGAAACCCTCGAAAATATTAAAATAAAAATTTTCCTGAACTTTAGAGTTTAAAATCCAAATTTGTAACAAAAGTGAAAATAAGAATCATGAAAGGAAAGTTGTTATTTAAAAACAAAACAAAAAATTTGTAACTGTTCAAACTGAAAATTGTGAAAGTGAAATTTTCGGAATTAAGATCGAAATTGCAAAATAAAATGAAAATCCCCAAGTCAAAATTAAGAATTTTGAGTAATAATTTTAAGAAAAGAGGTAAATATTGAGTTTGGCATTTAAAATAAAAAGAAAATTTGATAAAAACAATAATAAAAATTGTCTCGAAGTCTCAATATAAAAAGACGACATTTAGGATTAAAATTTGAAAATAAATGAACATGTCTATGTCTAGAACCGTGTCAATATTAAGAAGTGTTTACTAGAAATGTTGAGAAAAAATTAAATTTTAGGTTACAGGGATTTGGTTTTAAAAATTTATTGATACAAGATGCATATATGAAAGTTATTAACTATTTTTCTGCATAATCTCCTGATTTTGTTATGCATTTTTCCCAACGGATTGGGAGTTTTTTAATGACACCATCACAAAAGGAAGGGAGGAGGGTTTGCAGCCAACTGCGCACAAATGTCTCAACAACAGCATCATCATGGAATCGCTCACCTTCTAGAGCTTCTTTTAGTGGCCCAAACATATGGTAATCGCATGGTGATAAGTCAAGACTATAAGGAGGGTGTTCTAATGTTGCCCAATGCATTTTCTCTAATTTTTGATGTATTAGATTGGCTGAGTGGGGGCGGGCATTGTTAGCAAGCAAAATCATGTTTCTGTCAGAAAAATTAGCACCTCTTTTGCCGATGTGCACGTTTTGCTTTATCCAATAGGTGGCAGTAGTAGATAACATTAACCGTACGACGTTTCTGCGAAAAATCGACGTGCTCAACTGCTTTAAAATCCCACAACACTGTCGCAAGAACCTTTCCAGCTGAGAGGCAAATTTTTGCCTTGAGTTCGTTCTTCCAAAAATTTTTTGTGCCATTCATACATTTGATTTTTCTTTAAGCAAGTGTCTCCAAGCTGTGCTTCTAGACTACAAAGAATTTCGACGGGATTTACACCTTCAACGGCAAGAAATTTAATAATAATGCGCTGCGCAAAGTGCGAATGAACCTCTTGCTCACTCATTGTATTTACAACTGACGAACGGCAAGAATGGAATTGGCTTGAGTGCAGAAAGTCATCTGTTATTCCCACCTAACATGTCTAAGAGTATGCATACACTCCCGACGCCCTCACGGCGACATGATAGAAATTCCGTTTCATATTTAATTTACCGTCGTATTTCCAAATTGGGAAATTCTTAAAATTTCGAGTTTATTCTCGATAAATCTTGTAATTTTTACTTTAAGCTCAAATAGTGGATTCTTTCTCAGAAAATTTTGGATTTCCTTTGAAGCTTACACCTTTTAAAAAAAAGTCAAAATGTTGACATTTAAAGTCGAAAATTCTTGAAGAAAGCCAATATTTTAGGGTTAAGCTTGAATTTTTGAGAATTTTTTTTTAATAATTTAAACTTTTCTTGAAATTTCTTTTTCTTTTTTATACGAAATTTTTAATTGGTCTTCGAAATTCTATAAAAAACGTTAAATTTGACAGTTTAAAAATTTTGTGCTTAAACTCCGCATTTGAAAAAAAAATAAATTTTAAGAAAAACTCAAAATTTATATTTAAACAATCTTTTAAGATTCAACAACTTTTGAGATGAACACTAAATTTTGAGAAAAACTTGGAATTTGTATTCATGTTTTTAAAATTATTTAAAAATAAAGTTTAAATACGGTACTTTAAAATTTTGAATATTTCTCTCTTTACTAAAAATTCAAAATCTGTTCTAAAGTTATAATCTTGAAAAGACATTTTTTAATCATTTTTCTAGGAATTTCTTTTATAAATTTAGTCTACAATGCCGATTCTTTTCTAAATTTGGTGTTTTGCACAAAATCTGAGCATTTTTAAAATTCAGGATTTTTTTCAACTTTTAACTAACCAGTTTAACTCGAAGTTCAGTGGACTTGTCTTAAGATTTCCATTTTGATTCGGAAAATTTGACTTTTTTTTCAAAATTTCGGCTTCACAGTGAAAACTTAGGAACAAATTTGACGTTTCAAATTCAACATTAAAATTTCGATCTTAGCGCATAAAACCGATAAAAAAGGATAAATATGCATAAAAATTTTTGAAAATAGGGTCAAATAATGTATAAAAAGGCAAAAAAAACAAATTTGAAATTTAGGCAATAACACATGAAAAACACCAAAAGGGTGAAAAGCTAGGATCATAGGATTATACCTAAAATACGGTCTCTAGTCATAACATAGCAAGTAAATAAACAACAATAAAATTCTAAAAATTGGCGACAATTATAATAACAGTTGCAGTTGTTAATGTAAAATGCAGTAAAATGTAACAAGGAAAATTATTTGTTTGTTGGTAATTGCACCCTGTGATCTGACAAAAGTTGGTGGTGGTAAAAAGTATCCAACCCCTGAGCTGTTTAATAGCCATATTTACTTACTTCGTTCCTCATTGATAGTAGAAATCCATCACTCCTGATATCACCAGAACGTAGTACCTACTTTTTGGTGGAACGGACTGGTCCTTGGTTACCTTCAAAAATTGAAATACAGAATTTGTCCCCTAAAACCAAGAAACATTAAAAAACACAACAAAGGTTGCTCCCAAGTTTTTTCCTGAAGATGACGGCTTGGCTGTCGAAACGCGTTAGAGCAAACTTTGTTGTGTTTTTTAATTTAATTAAAGTTCTGCAGTACCTACTCTCTAGACGATTTTTCGACACAATTTTCTGCTATCGTGCACTATCCTCCTTCTATAATCCCTGAGCAAAACTCATTCGCAGAAACTGTGCAATGATAAAAACCAGGCTTCACACACACAGAAGACTACGTTAACTCAATAATTTAATCATGCCAGGAACACATCAAAAGAGAAACACTTCTGGTACAGTTAATATACTGTGTACTATTTCTATCTTGATTATTTTGTCTTTAGTCACCTTTCTGTGTCTTTAGTTATCTTTTATCCCATTTCAAAGTCTATGTAGAAAAGTCTATGTAGAAATAAACCTCTGGTATGGCTGCCATACTGGGTTACTGTGTATTCTTCTGCCTTGAATTTGTTTTTTTCTTTCTTTATTCCCCTACGTTGATGGGACAAACATCAAACTCTTTTAGAACTTCCTCGATACGGTTCAGTTTCAGAAGAAATATATCTTTTATTTTTAGGGATGTTCTAATTTAAAATTGTCCCTGGTGGGTTACTTATACCTACAGCGATACAGCGGTGCATCAATTCATGGGGCTTCTAAGACTGAATTTTTCTATTTTGAGAAATAGTTGACCCTATATATCAAGCATAAACAGTTACCATATCAGAGGGCGTCATGTCATGCTCAAATAAATTTTGTCACAATCAGAGCAGGCTGCTGAAAGCTGTTTTGATTATTAAGGAATTGCGAGCGTTTTTCCACGATCATGTGCTTATCTGCGTCTCGGCGGCCAAGTATGCACAATGTTGCAAAGACGATGGAGTTTCGTACGCGGTCCGTATTACTCCAGATAGGGAGGATATAAAATATGGCGTCCTTTCATGAATCTTATTAAGATATCCGTAACAGGCGACGATAGCGAGTTATGCGAGACCGAGCGAGACGCCACCTCGCCAACTTATGAAGAAAGGAGTAGATGTATAATCCTTATAGCTACACCGCTATATATCACGCTAAGTCCCGTAAGGAAAACAGGATAGATATTTATAAGTTACGAGCCTCTCGCATTCTGGACTGTTTATTTAACTCAATAATCGTTTATCACGGACATAGCGCCCTTTTGCTAACCGACACCGCCTTCGCTCTAATCTGCGGCCTGGATACCCTCTACTCTTCTATTCTTACGCTGCCTTTTCCGAACGGGCCCCTCAAATTCGCCACGCAACCTCTGATCAAATCCCCACAGCGAGAAATTTTCTTTACGAGATTCAATAACATTTTTCAGCTTTGCCTAAATCACGGATGGTTGGCTGCGTTAGTAGCAACAAGTTGTTCATTTTAGACCCCCTCCGAGTCAATTACATGGATGATTTTTTAATTATTATTGTAAAAAACTCGACTGTAGAAGAAAATATACTTTTGACTTTTTAACACAGGAATTAGAATTTTGTTTTACATTTCCGATTAAAATAAGCCAAGCCTTTTCATTCAATTTTAATATAAAATATGGCATTTTTACTAAATATTTAAATATACTTATAGCTTGAATTGTTTAAAAAACATGAAGAAATTGTGATATAATTAGATCCAGAAACATAATAAATTAAACAAGAACTGAACACATGAAGTAATTTTGCTCACTTTTGATGGAAGCAACGAAAGGATGTGATAATTTTAATGTAGTAGTCAAAGGAAAGACGTGACGTAATACAACATTTATTGCAAATTTTGTAGTTTACCAAATTTTGGTAAATGTCCTTAGCTGTTGAAGTTTTTTACACTAAAAGTTCAACATATGATGTATGATTTGATGCACAGTATTACCAGCCCGAGCAGATTGGGCAGCTTAAGCCTTAAGTTATATTGGTCTAATAATTTTTGAATTTTTGTCGTCCGAAAAAAAGATCTTTGGCCATTATTCCTAATGACGCTACTCATAGCACCCTAGACCAGGGTTTCTTTATCTGGGGTCTAGCTTGAATGTCAAGTGCCGTGGTTGTCTAGAAAGAAATGAACTGGGTACGACGAGCTCTTTTTAGTCGTTACAAATTTATGGACACAAGATAGAATTTGTGGACAAGAAAATGATTTGACAAAAAAAGGATATACAATATACAATTGGGTGACATTTTTTTTAGTTCTTAAAAGTATAGCGGATTTGACAAGAAAGCTTTTTTAGCAACATTGAACTGAATGAGCTTTTCTTTTTGTCATTACATTATTTAAATGGGAGGGGTCTGTAGATTTTTTGTAACTTTGCCTATATGGACAGCCGACCCTGGGTAAACAATAACTATAAATAAAATAAAATTGATTAAAATCATAGTGCAGCAAGATGTAAAAATTATTTTAATAAATAAACTCTGCATCATTAAAAGATAACAAATTAATTTTAAATTTAACATTAACATTTTTGACTTTTCATTCAAACTTTTGGGTTTTTCTAGAAATTTTAATCTTTAAACAAAATCCAGTATTGAGATGTTTAAAATTCGCGAAAAAAAGTCGAATATTTTATAGTTTAAATCACACCACGTATGAATATATGTATGTACGTAATTATAATTTATAATAATATATAATCTTTAAACTTGCTACACTTAATATATCTACGTGTCTAAATGCCAAATTTTGACATAAAAATGACCTTCCTACTGCTGTCACTTTTACTAAAACCGATGCCAACTTTTGATTTTTAAATGGAACACCTACTGTATATTATTACACTTTTGAAAGCTAAATAATTTTCTGAATAAAATGGGTATAAAATAAATGATTTTTAAAGGTTCCACAAATTTTTTGGTCCCATTTTATTTCTCAACCTAGATGGCTGTGACTTCTAATTAACTCTAATGGACCACATTAACGCACAAAAATGAAATTAGGTGAAAAGGGGACTAATTAATTTTTTTATCGTCCGATAAAATTAATAAAAATGGTTTTCATATGATAACTTTATTTTCTTTAATGGCACCATAATGATACCATGGTCCACGAAAGCGTATAATTAATGACAAATCTAACCATATTTTTACTTTTGCTGTGAAATCAATGGAACTGAAATTACAGCCAAAAGAATTAAAAAAATTGAGTTTCAATTCATTTTAAGATATATTTAATACGATTATAAGTTATATGCGGAAAACAAATTAACTAAACTTTCGTAATTTAATTTTTGCAGCGTTAATGTGGACGGTTGGAATTAATTAGGAGTCCTGACCTTCTAAACTGACAAATAAAATAAGACCAAATAATTTTTTGATCCTTCAAAAATCACTTTTTTACAGTTATTGTGTTATTGTTCAAATTCCATTTAAAAATTAAAATTTGATATCAATTTTAGTGAAAGTCACAGCAGTGGGAATGTCCTTTTTGAGTCAAAAATTGACATTTCATCAGTACATCAATTGTAGCAAGTCTGAAAATTCTATCTTTATAAATAAAGAAAAAAATAGGGGGTGTACCATGATCCCGTTACACCCGATGTATTTTTTTTATTATAAGTAATTATGAGTTTTTTCGAAAGGTTGGGTTTCTTCTCAAACTTGGTAGTTTAAGCCAGCAACATTTATTTACTTCTTTTATAAATTCTAACATGTACTAGAAATCTAGATTATTATTTTAGTCATCTTGATTTGGTTTTTGAAAATTTCTTCTCCAAAAGTTTCCAGTTTTTTTTAACTTTGTATTTAAATTTAAAATATCAATTTTTTCTTAAAGCTTTGTTTTAAAATTCATTTTTGTGAAATAATTTTCATTTTAGTGTGTTTAAGCGTAATTTTCTGTTGAAACTTTAAATTCAAAAATTTTAGAACATTTTTACTATGAACAAAAAACTACAAAAAATAAAGTTTAAAGCAATATTTTTTGTTTAAAATGGAAATTTCTTTTACACACATTTCAAGATTTTGTTCGAAATGTTGACTGTTTTTTAAAAATTCCGAATTTAGTATTGAAATTCTGCTTTTTTTAATTTCAAATTTTAATTTGAAATTTCGAAAAAAAGAACCTAAATTTTGGGTAGCACTACTTTTAGATCGATGGCAAAATATCTGCGACAAAATATCCCCAAAATAATATCAGCAGACAAAATATCGAACAACCAAAATATTCGCTGACAAAATATCCAAACGACAAAATATCCTGCCGACAGGCGATAAATTATCTGATGACAAAATAATTGACAACAAAATATCCGGTCTATAAATTGACTGCATCAATTTCATCTGATCAGAGTACTAAACTGCTGTAATTGATCGCTCTTATTCATTTTAACGGACTATGTGGTCTGTTTTTTCTATTTAAAGTTAATTAATCAATGTAGATAATAATAATTATTTGCACTGTATTATTTGGTTGTTACCAATTGTGTGTAAGGTAGGCATTGTTAACATTGATTTTTGACACGGGCTAGTCAAATATTAATCTTGTACATTTGTATAGACATCAGGGAGGTGCTGTGCTATGATGCAAAAAGGCAACCACATCAGGAGGCACCTTAAAGAGCAGCTAAATCAAAAGTTAACTTGAGCCATTCAATAATTGAAAATTTCCCGTTGAAATTTTAATGTTCTTTTATCAATTCAGAACTTTTTTTATAATTCTTGATTATTTGGTATTCATGAAAAAGAAAAAAAACTAAGAAAAATTGGATAGTTTTTTCATAAATGTGGAGTTTTTTCTCAAAATTTAGTTATCATTTAAAAATTATTATTATTTTCGAGACTAACCTAGAAATTTCTAAAAGGAATCAAAATCTGAAAAATTTCTTTAAAATAGTTGACATCAAAGATGGACAATATTAAAAATAAATTATTAGAAATTTAGAGCAAAATCGAGATTCTGAAAATAAGTTACAACTTTAAAAAAAAGTCAAAACTTTGAGAAAAGATCGAACATTTGAAAAATGGTTGGAATTTTTGATAAAAGTCAAAACTGTGAAAAAGAACAAAATTTTCAGTCAACATTTTGAAAAAATAAAAAATTGCAAAACACCGAAAAAAAAATTACAATTTGCAGAGAAATATGACATTTTGAAAAAAAAATAAAAATTTTGAAAAAAAAGATTTAAAACTTCTAATAAAAATTAAATTTTGAAACATTCAAATTTTTAAAAATTAAAAAATTTCACAAATTGTAAATATTTTAATAGGGTCAAAATTTTCTAAAAAAAGAAAAACTTTTCAAAAATCAAGAGAAGCAAAAACTGAGGGAATAAATTAAATTTTTAAATATCGTTCGAAATTTAAAAAAAAAGTGGAAATTACTAAAAAGGATCGTGAAATTTTTAAAGTCGAGATTTCACGATAAAATAAAAAATCTCAGAATAAACAAAATTCCCCCTAAAGATAAACTAGCAATATGAAAATTCTGAAAAAAATGTTAAATGTTCAAAAAAACTTGAAATACTGAGAAAAGTCAAAATTTGAAAATATTAAAACCTTATATTCGAGCTTCAAAAAATATCGAAATTGAAACAAAGTAAATATCTTTATTAATTTTTTTTTAAAAGTCAAAATTTTGAAAAAAGTAGAAAGAGATTTTGAGTAGAAGTCTTCAAAAAAGTATAAAAAAGTAGAAGTAAAAATTTTCAAAAGAAAAGTTTTTTAACAATTAAAATTTTGGAAAGTTAAAATCAAAGATCAAAATTTTTAAAATAATCTAAAATCTGAAAAAAAATCATTATTTAAAATAAGATGGAAATTTTGAAAAATTGAAACTGAAGTTTGAAATTTTCAATAAAATTGAAATTTTCAAATCAGTTTTTAAAAAAATGAAATTTCAAGAATGTCTTATCAAAAAAAGTGGAAATATTCAAAGAGGTAAAATTTCGAAAATTGAAATCTCGAAAAGGGTCGATATTTGAAAAAATATGGAAAATTTTATATAACTAGGAGTATTAAATAAAGGTGTCACTTTAAAAAAAAAGAGAAATTTTGAAAAAAGATTGAATCTTTAAAAAATGAAAATATTTAAAAAAATTCCGGTTTTTAAAAAAGCCAAAACTTCGAATAAAAGTCATATTTTCAAAATAGAATTTTGCAAAAAAGGTCAAATATTTCACATAAGGTGGAAAGTGAAAAAAAAAGAACTAAATTTTTTAAAAAGTTAACGTTTTGAAAAATCGCAATTTTTAAAGGTCAAAATTTTAAAGAAACATAAAATGTTCAAAATGGCAAAATTTTCAAAAAAAATAGATTAAAAAAAATTAAAACTTTCAAAAAGTCAATAATTTAAAAATCAAAATTTTAAAAGTCGACATTTTTGAAAAACTGAGATACGTAAAAAAGCAGAATTTTTTAAAGAAAGTGTATAACGAAGTAAAAATTTCGAGGAAAAGGCAAAATATTGGAAAAATCAAAGTCTAAAAAAAAGCCCAATTATGGAGTGAACATATTCAAAAAATTTTAAATTTAAAAAGTATTTAAATTTCGAAAAATAAAGTGAAACTTATTAAATATTCTGTTCTTTCCTAAACTTAAATTTTAAAAAGTCACAAGTTCATAGTTTTTATAAATAAAAATTATTAATATTCAAAAAAAGTCGAAATTTCGAGGAAAGGTCGAAATTCCGAGACAAAATTGAGATTCAAAGAAAATAGAAATTTTTAAACAGGTTAAAATTGTCGATTAAAAAATCATACATTTTTAAAAAAGAGTAGAATTTGATGATTTGAGAAAAGAAGTGGGACCTTTTCTCAAACTATCAAGGCAATTGAGAATTGCATACAAACATGTGTTTGTTTTGGTCGAATTTCGACCACAGGCGATACTACGATAGTAATACACAAATAAAAAATGGCAACATTTTGGGAATAATTTCGAAATTTAAAAAAAAAATAACAAAAGACTGTTTATAAAATTTCGGGATAACAGTCTACATGTTGCTATTAAAATCAAAATCGTAGATCAACATGTAAAAACTCAAAGAGCTAACTTTTTATTTCGAGGAAAACTTTAAATTTTGATTAAAAAACCTCCTAAATCTTTGAGAATGATAAACATAATTAAATTAAAAAGTATTTCGTGATTTTTTTTAAATTATATTTAACGCTTTAACTTTTTATTATTTTCGTAATTTTAAGAATAAAATTGTTTTAAAAAAGAATATAAATTCAAAAACTATAGTTGAATCTTTGAGAAAAAGTCGAAATTTTAAATTCAAAGCCAAATTTGAAATTACCCCAAAGCTGTCATAATTTCGACATAGACTTCAATATTTTATGTTATACGACATTACAAAAATTGAATTTTGTCATCGAAATTTTGAAATAATTCCCACATATGTGTTGACAGTTCTGCTTTAAGCTTACACTTATCTTTTCATCGATCATTTAACTCATAATCGAAGGTTGTTTTGTTTGTTTGTCTGTTTTTTATTTCTTCCAAGATTGGACTGTGTCAAAGAATTACTAAACGTGTTTGACGTTTCGTCCACTATCGTAGGGGCTTCTTCAGGAACAAAGAAAGAGTCTTCCATCAGAACTCTCTCCAAGGAGGCAGCAGATCCTATTCGTTTTCAAACTACAAAAATACTAAAACATGCCAAACCACCAAAGTCCAACATTTCTAGAGAAGAAAGATATGCCCTTAAAACCCTAAAATCAGATTCTTCAATCACTATTCTCTCGGCTGATAAAGGTAATGCAACTGTCATCTTGGATAATTTCGAATATATCTCCAAAATTAACGCTCTATTGAATGACGGAACCTATATTCCTCTTCCTCGGGACCCAATAAGCAAAATTGAACGCGAAATCAAATCCAAGCTAAAATCCTCAAATTTGTCCGCAGACACTCTCAGACATCTTGTTATGAGAGAATCCAAAACACCTCGTCTTTATGGTCTCCCCAAAATTCACAAACCCAATATTCCTTTTAGGCCCATTAACAGCACGTTAAATTCAGCTGCCTACAATGTCTCGAAATATTTATCTAACATCCTCAAATCATATACCGGAAACACCTCATCACACGCCCTAAATTCTAAACACTTTGTCGAATTGTTGTCCGAATTAAGCCTAGACTCCAACGACATACTGGTAAGTTTTGACGTCACTTCACTATTCACTAGTGTTCCAATTTCCGAATCCATGACGATAATTCGTCAATTACTTTCAGGCAATGGGAATGCAGATTCTCTAGTTGATTTAACTGAAATGTGCCTCATATCGACTTATTTTTCTTTCAATGGCAGCTTCTATAAACAAGTCTCCGGCACCCCAGTCGTAGCAAATATTTTCATGGAATCTTTTGAAAAGGCTGCGTTGGAAACTGCGGATTTAAAACCCAAGGTTTGGCTTCGTTATGCAGATGACAAATTTATTGTATGGCCACATGGCAAGAATTAACTAACTTTATTTTTGGAACACCTAAACAGTTTACATTCTTCCATTAGCTTCATTGTGGAAATCGAAAACAACGGTTCTTTTCCTTTTCTTGACGCACTGGTCACCCGTTTACCAAACGGTCCTGTTTCTCATTCCGTTTATCAAAAACCCACCCACACTAATCGTTATTTGCATGCAGAGCTCCATCATCACTCTTCCCAAAAACGTTCTGTCATAAATTCACTGGTTTCATGAGCTGTAGCAATTTCACAACCGATAAATCTTTCAGACGAGTTGAAAAAAATTCGTTTCAACCTCGGCAACAATGGTTACAAATCTCACGACATTGAAACTGTCATTAAACGACATCTTCATCGTAACCCTCGTCCTTCACAAAATTCAATAATTTCTTCTAAAGCCTTTCTTCCTTATGTTCACGGAATAACAGATCAAATTGGAAAATTATTGAGAAAACACAACATTAAACCCATTTTTTCATCATCCTCAAAGATCCAACAGCTCCTCCCATCTCCAAATATAAAATTTCATCCTTTTGTTCTAATAGTGTGTACAGGGTTGCTTGTTCTTGTGGTTCAGTGTACATCGGAGAAACGGGGCGATCATTTAAGACGCAAATATCCAAGCATCAAAGATGCCTTAGGTCTGGTTTATTTTTGCAGTCAGCCATTGCGGAACATCAACATGAGACTAGACATAAGATTCTCTTTGATAATATTTCAATTATATCCAATATTCCCAATTACTATAATAGGAAGATACGCGAGGCCATTGAAATCCAAAAATTCCCCCAAAACATCAACAGAGACGACGGTTACATGCTTTCCTCCATCTGGAAACCAACCATCGGAAATCTTCGGAAGTGATTGCGCAGACTAATGGCATATAAAGTTTCCGTTTCTTCCTTTCCTCTCAGAAGAGTTTTGCCTCTGGTATGGTGGACATACTGAGTTACCGTGCTCTGATGTTTTGAAATTGGCCTTTTCATTCTTTCATTTTTGCATATTTCCTTATATTTCTCATTTTATTTATTGTTTCTTTTCTTTCTTCCTGAAGAAGCTCCCTACGATGGTGGGCGAAACGTCGAACACTTTTAGTAGTTCTTTGATACGGTCCAATCCCGGAAGAAGTATATCCTGTACTGACTCTGGCCGTGAAAGCCTTCGTTATCATATTGTTTGTTTTAAATAAAAAACTTTTATGGGATCGCATTTCGAAGAGTTGCATCATACTGAGAACATTTACGGCACGGCCCTGACAGACATATATCATATACATACAGGGCGATTGACATAAAAGTAAGACCCTCATGAGCCCAAAATAAAACCCAATACTTAAACAATATTCGGTGATGTCTAGATTCCATAAATGTTTTTGACTTGGACATCCGTTAAACTATTTAGAAATATCACAAGTTGAGGTTAAAAATCAACTATTGTAAACAAGATTAGCTAAAATCTATTCAAATTGTGGTCCTTCATTTCAAAAACAGGCTTGAATTACACCATATTTATTGAATTTCGGGAGTTAGTTATGCATAAGCGATATTGTCAGTTTGTTACCTTTTTGCGATTTAAGAACCTGTAATTCATTATTGTATTATTGGAGACGAGTAAACATGAAAAATCAATCAACAACGACAGTATGCCTTAATCAAAAAAGTGGCAACCGTAACTGACATTTCTCATAAAAATGAAATTAATAAAACAGCCATTAAATACACAAAATTGTAAACTATTGATAGGGGCGGGCATCTAATCCGAAAAATATATTTGCATTTTAGAGGTAAGCAGTCGTAACTTCATAAATTTACATTTTCGATAAGTTTTGGTTGTTGTTATGTACCGTGTTAGCATTTCAATTTTGCGTAAATACTTGGAGTTTTTGAGGCGGATTTTTTGTCGTCGGGCAAAAAGTCAAGCTACCAAATTTTGAGCCAAAATGATAGCTCTGAAAGAAATATTAAATTTGTAACAAGAATGTTTCTCAAAATTTCGACTTAATCTCCAATCTAAAATTTTGCTTTTTTCGAAGTTTCCGAATAAAAAATCGAATAGTCGAGTTTAAATACAAATTTTAAACTTCTTTTTACAAATTTTAAGATTATCTTAAAACACACACTGACTTTTTTTTAGAAATTTCGTGTTAAAATTTGAACCTTGCTTTTATAAATAAATGCTGATTTTATTCCGAAATATAAACCATTTTCTCAATATACGGACTTCGAGTTTTGATATTTTTAAACCCAAAAACTTCATACTTTTTAAAAAATTTTAAGAGAAAACACAATATTTCGAGGATAAAAAAGTTAACAAAATATCTTTCAAAAAACAAAATGTCGAATCTTTTGTAAATTTTTTGACATAAAATTAAATATTTTGAGTTTTTCTCGAAATTTGAAAAGCAATTTTGTGTTTAAACGTTGTAGTGTCTAGAAAAAATTAAACATTTTAGTTTAGAATCGAAATTTTGTGCGGAAAGTTGGAAACTTGAAAATAATCAATACATTTTAAGAATTTTTCTTACATAAATTACGATTTCCTAGCAAAATTGTGAGTTTAATTCTAAATTTTTTATTTATTTTTGCTTCTAAAATGTTAACTTATTGCTATGAATGCAAACGTTTTTCTAAGCATTTTATTTCAGTTTTCAAAATTTCGAATTTAATTCTAGAGATTTTTCTCGAAATTTTGTTTTAAAATTCAGTTCCTTTTAAATAATTTTTAATAACATTTGGCTATTTAGATCCTTTTCTCAAAGTTACTTTTATGAATTATTATTTAAAACTCGAAAAGAAAATATTTTTATTATATGTACAAGTCGATCGAGTTATTTCTCTAAGTTTTCATTTTTTCTGATTCCCTGTTAAGTAGTACAATATTTCGTGGAGTTTTATAAAAGGGTTTAATGGCGCATTTCCGATTAGCGTTAGCAATGTAAATAGGTGATATCTGCTGAAAAATAGGGAAATAAAATAAAAAAGTGTAGTAAACGAGTAGGAAATGATGGTGGTAAAGTGTTACAGTAACGAAGGTCCGCGGCCTCATCAAGGGCCAAATGTCGAACAGAAGCTTGGCTTTTTATCTTTCAGGCATATTTCCCTTGTTCCATTTAAGACATATAATTTTATCGAAGGAAGCAGAGATACTGACAATTGACTATTTTAAAATGTTTTCTTAGGCAGAGCCGTAATAAGATAAGACTTCGATAAATACCAGGGCGTTACTGGTGGGTTTCTGATTGAATTTTAATTAAATTTCACTCCGCAGATATACACGCGATATGAGACAGTTACAGTTTTTCTTATTAGCTCCGAGCAAACAATAAGCGGTTAGCTGAAATGCACCGTGGTGTGTATACGTCTCCCCCTTTTAAAGAATACTGACAGGAAATTAATTTTCAAAAATGAAAGCTGCCAAAGTGGTCGGTTCGCTAGCAATCGTCACCGATAACGGCGTATTCGTCTTATTTCTTTTAATAAAGCCTTGCAGGACGGGTTATCGCGTTTCCGTACTACTTATGGCAATGGTGACGCCTACAAAAGATAACTTTCATTTCGTTTCGACGCCGTGACGACTTCTGTATCTGGCTGTCTTTACTGGTTTTAATCGACATTGCATTCTCCAATGCCCTGCACTCCGGAATTTCATTCTTTTCATACAGAGTTTCCACACGACAAAATTTATACAGTCATAAGATGTATATTCAAAATTGTCAACTCTTGCCGAATATTCATCCCAAGGAGTTAAAATGATATTTTATTCATTATTAACTCCTTTTTTTATACAAATAATTATTTGTTTACCAATTTCTAATAAAATAACAGTATATGGTCATTATGACATTAATTTTAAGCACGTATGTACTTGGAACACTTCATAAATAAAGAAAGTCGAATAAAAAACTATTATTCTTCTTCTTTCACTGTTATAAAAAGGACAAAAAATTGATTCATAACTCCCCCTGACAAGACGCTCCTGGTGCGCAACAAACTTATTTAATAGACATTGTTTTACGATTTGGTATTTTAAACCTAGACAGAAGCATCCACGAGTAGATAAGACAGAATTGCGAGAAATAATATCGCATAACTTAGCTCAACCAATTTTTCTTTTTTTCATATATATTTTTAACTAAAATGTGCTCGGGCTGTCTTCTGCAAAAATCGTGCATATCGTCGTTGGTGAAATAATCCCTCAGTCGAGACTCGGACCACATTTGTAGATGCACGAAATTCTTAAACAGGTTATTGATGAGGCAAAAAGTGATTTCGATCCTAAAATGCTCCAGAGGCTAATCAACTGTCCGAACGGTACCAGGTCCTTTTGAGGATTTACAAAGTCGATTGGACAGAATTTTACATCTTCAAATTTTCCACTTTTACTCAAAGAAAATAACAATATTGCGACTACTTCCAGGGAAAAGGCTGACATGCTAGCCTTAATGTTTGCTAAAAATTCCAATCTTGGTTCTCGAAAAGCAGAACCTCCTATTCTTCCTAAGGTTGGCACTTCGATGCCTGAAGTTGTTTTCAGACAACGCACAATCAGGAAGATTCTCGTTGAGCTTGGCACCTCGAAAGCTTCTGGCCTTGATGGTATCCTCGCTATCGTTCTTAAGATGTGCACCCCAGAGTTGACTCCTGTCCTGAGCAAATTGTTCACAATCTCTTACAACAAAGGTGTACATCTGGAAATCTGCTAGGATGCAGCATGTCCCTAAAATGGTGATAAGGAATCTGGCGAACAACTATCGCCCTATATCTTTGTTACCCGTTATATCTAAAGTGATGGAAAGGTTATCAACATCGAAATTCTCAAATATCTAAAGAAAATAGAATCATTTTGGACAGGCAATACGGTTTTAGACAACAATGCTCCACTGGCGATTTACTGGCATATGTTACTCATATCTGTAACTCAGCTATGGAAAAAAATAGTGAGGCTAGGACTGTGACATTGGATATCTCAAAGGCTTTGGACAGAGTCTGGCACTGATCTCTTCTCGTCAAATTAACATCTTATGGTCTTCCTCCTGGACTCTGCAAATTGATATCCAATATTCTCGCTGACAAATCTCTTCAGATCGTCGTCGATGGCATCTCATCCAAGACATTCGTGATTAATGCAGGGGTGCCTCAGGGGTCTGTCCTGTCTCTTACTCTGTTTCTGTTACACATAAACAATCTCTTAGCTTCAACTTCCAATCCATTATACAGCTACGCAGATGATAGTAGCCTTGTGTCATTTTTTTTCTCCGACAAACCATTATCCGTCGCTGCTTCAGATCGGTTAAGGGAACAGCAGATACAGATGATTAATTCGGATCTTAAAATCATTCTGGAATTTCTGGAATGAGGCCGCGGTTTTCTCTAAGAAAACATCAAGGGATAATATAACAAACCTACTAATGGATGGTAAAATCCTTCCAATGGGATCTAATCTATCTATCCTAGGAGTGACGATCTTGGGACGATCATGTGCAAATCCGCCTCTTAGAAGCTAGGCTTTCTTTTTAGAGCTAAAAAGTACTTCACGTCTCATCAGCTACTCACACTATGCAAAGCTTAAGTTGGGCCATTACTAGAATACTGTTCTTATGTTTGGAGTTCAGCCCAGTGGCGGCTGGTCTTAAAGAGCGCCAGAGCGCGCGCTCCTCGTGAAATAAACGATCTATTCTTTTCAGTTTAATGTAAAAGACTTGGATTTTCCACATTTTTATATACAAAATAATAATATACTACTTAACTAATAATACTTGTGAGTGACTTGGAATAAAGTATGTAAACGTTTCATTCCATTATATTATATATTATAAGGAAATTTAAATAAGTTGGTTCGCGCAGAATTATGCACCTAGCGTGGCTGCCGTGCAATGCCTATCAACGGTCTTCACGGGATACGGAGAAATAAACTACAGAACACCACGTTAAAGCTAGCCCGCGGTACGCCGCTCCGCTGATGCGATATTGCCAAATGGTGAGTACGAGTCAGAGTTTGAAGTGTGTATTTACGGTTTATGATGCTAAATGCGTAGGTACCGGCTGATCTGATTGCGATTGCTAATTGTGCCGCTTACAGGCCCAACTGCCAATAGTACCGCTATTTACAAAGATAAAGCAGTACCCATTCTAGGGTCTTTGTAGATTTGTAGATTTGGATTTAAATAATTTTGATGGGAAAGTAATGGACACTTTATTTCTTTAAGAGATCGTAGAGTGGATTTTATTAAAAGAAATAATTTTTTTTATGTTTTTGTAGAGTTTAATTAGAACTTTGTAATAAAATACATTTTATCTTCAAATGCAGTTTTCATGAAAAAGTGATATAATTTTATTCCTATGAAAGCAAACAATTTTAATTAAGTAACCTAGAGCCGTAACAATGTGCAACCATACAGAGTAATTAAAGTGGTTCAGAATTGTCGACAATGTTTTTTTTTGTACTCGATGAAAATAATTTAGAGATGATTAACCAAAAATATTTTGGAGGTTATAAGATGTTAATTAAATTTAATTCGTAAAAATACCATTATATATTACACCTTTTGTATCACTTTCACTATCACTTTCACTAATAGGATTGATCCCCCCAAGGACAAGGTTCTTGAGGCATACAAGACAGTGGGAGACAGCAAATTTCTGTGCGGTGCAGCTTGACACAGTGAGGACTTCTGTCTACGGAGACTCTTTTTTTTTCTACAGAACTTCCACACTATGAAACTCGTTACTGAAAAGAATTTTCCCCAAAAATTACAACGTATCCTTGTTTAAGAAGGCAGTTCATCGCCATCTATCCTTGTTTCCGCATCCTACTTGCAGTAGTTTGAAGGCATAATGGGGTTACCCTTTGAGAGTGGATTAAACTTATAAAAAAAATAATAGTTGCATCTATTTTACATGTTTGGTTTCTTTAATCAAATGGTTTGAAAAAAAATAGGAATTCCTAAAAATAAATAAAGTAAAAAGTGGTAAGAAAATGGTTAACTGAATTGACAATAGTAAGTCAGGAAATAAATAACAACGCATCCGCAAAATTAATGTTCAGTGCTCAACCAGCTGGATTATTATTTAATTTCGGAGCATATTAAAATTTCTTGGCAGTAAAGTTGTTGATATTTTTAACGGTTATTTTGTAAAGTTTTTCAATATTCATATCTCATTAAATATATTAACAAAAAGTATTCAAAATGCCACTATTATAAATCGCTGACGGTACTGAAAAGCGAAATTTGGTTCGATAACAAGTAACATATTTTCAAATATCGACGAATAAGGCCAGTCATTAATACGACTTTTGTAAAACATAAGAGAATTTTCTATATTATAATGTTCAGTTTCTTCAAGTCTCTTGTGTCTAGTTGATCTCTATTGCTTTGTTGTTTGACCCCTCACTATGTTCGACAGTCCTCGCGTCACAGGAATGCGTAGTCATCATAATGATAGTCTGATGACGAACTAAGTAGAAGATGAAGCTATCAATGAAATCTCTAGTAGCCCACTATGTAAGTGGAGATTTCTTCTTCTCTGATATATCGTAATAATTCTGGTTAAATGGTTGTGCCCTGCCAACGATATAATTCCAAGAACGCCGTAAATCTCAACTTTTAGAAGTACGCTGGCCTTGCTAAGGAGAGAAACCGGGAAAGGCAAGGGGATTAAAGATCACTAATCTTATAGGATAGATGAGTTATGGCGGTATTTGCCGCCTTCGCTCGCTCCCCACAAAAATCCTTTATGTTTTCCGGGAAATTGGCGTTTAATTGGTCGAGATTACGACTACGAAATTAATTAAGATTCTATAGGGTATGCATCTTGAAAATGGCAGGTGCGCCAAGAAAATATCGTCCGATCCCGTTTCGTTGGGACCGTGTAACGAAGCGGGCATAAGTATCATCATATTTTATTCCGTATCTGCGTTAATCTCTCATATACGGCACGCCGCAATCGGCAATAACCATTAAACACGGCAAAAGATACTCTCCTTCACTCCACTCCACTCCACTTTTCAGACCCAAAGTTAACCTAACTTCTCTTTCTGAGTAATTCCCCGCTACCGCATATATCATCTCAGGCCCGGCGTCCTAGCTTACAAGACAAACATATTTCATTTTGTATGTGAATTTTATATGCCACCACGACATTATCTCTCTTGCCTATGAGGCACAAGACCACAATCCAGATGCCCCCTTCCATGCGCGACGCCTTTATATGAATATCGTCCGCTAGGTAAACAATCGATAAAATGGCTCACTCAACAGAATCAATTAGCTTCCTGAAAAAAATATGGCCTGAATTTATCGTCCCAAGTATTTGTGCTTTTCGTTGCAGGATTACCGCGAGATCACGGAGAACCGTATTTATATATATTATATAATACGACCGACGAGCAGTTCCCGAGGGACACGCTTATTGAAACGCTGCACGTGTAATCCCTTATTTCAGTGTGGTCTTATCAAGATCCAAAACTAAAGGGCAAAATAGAACTTTGCCGATTTCGATGACAAGTAGAGTGGCTTTCGAATCATTTCAATCCGACTGCAAACAACGACGCGGGATAGGGATATTCGCTAAAACAGGTTGACTTTGGCCTTTTTAGATTTCCTTATTTTTAACGAAAATCTGCTTCACTTTTATCTCACGCCCACGTGGGACTCGCTTAATACTTAAATTCTGCTTTAGTTACCAAGAGGGTTTTTGTAACAGATTGTAGATTTTGAAACCGCAGAGGTGTTGCATGTCCCTCTTGCCTTGAGAATCATTTGAGGCAAATATGATTCTCTTTCTTTTGATGCAGTCTCTTTTTTTTCTACAAAAGGCTTTTTTTCATATTTCGTTAATGGAGCTCTTAGAAATTGTTTTGAAAAATTTGCAAATTTGCAAATTTGCAAGATTGATTTTATGCTTTAGTGAAATATATAAATTACAATATAATCACATTCGATTTACTCTGTTGTATTAATGATATATGGTGACCAATGTGACCAATAATCCAAAACATGACCGACAGTCTGCTTTTGAACTGTAGAGAAAGCTCTGCAGTTTTCAAAATTCCGTTGCCATTTTCTGTATTATTATTTCCTGAGTTATTGATTATCAAAATCTAAAATGACCTTTCAAATGCACAGACCAATAGGTTTGAACATTTATTAGATTCGAAGTTTGGAAACCAAATACCACTTTCGATCTTGTTAGATCTCGTCAGTTTGGTATATCCAACTCGAATGCTAACAAATGTTCCGACAAGTAAGTACTAAAGAATTCACGGACGTCAAGCGTGTGACTCTTACTACTACCACCTATTGGTCCATAGAGAAACTATGGCCATCGCCAACAATGTCGTATGCAAGTAGAATGCAACCTAGACTACAAATTCATGCAGCCCTCCAGGCGTGTATAGTGAATCATAGGTAGCTGAACTACCAAGAGTTGAAACACTGCCACCTAGCGAAGGGGTTGCTCTCTAGGAAAAATTTCCCAGAAGACAAGGATTCTAATGCACAGACCAATAGGTTTGAACATTTATTAGATTCGAAGTTTGGAAACCAAATACCGGTTGCGAGATCTCGTCAGTTTGGTATATCCAACTCGAATGCTAACAAATGTTCCGACAAGTAAGTATTAAAGAATTCACGGAAATTTGGGAAATTTTTCCTAGAGAGCAACCGCTTCGCTAGGTGGCAGTGTTTCAACTGTTGGTAATTCAGCTACCTATGATTCACTATACACGCCTGGAGGGCTGCATGAATTTGTAGTCTAGGTTGCATTCTACTTGCATAAAATGACCTTCTTCATTTTGAATGGCGCCACGAAAAGTTATTGTCTGAAACTCGGAGGCCGGCCAAATTAACGAAAATTAAATTATCAGGAAAATTTTTACGATAAAATTACTGGAAAAAATAAATTGAAGTGGTGAACTCTTTTAAAGATAAGCACAAATTTGAAAAAAAAATTGACCGATGTTTCTTGTGGTTACCCAAAAATTGCTGACGCAAACAAAATGTTGAAAGCTGTAAATTAGAAATTTGAAGCTTTCAAAATCACGTAAAAATTTGGAATTTTTTATATCTCTTAATTTCTGTGTCTAGTGCAATTTTTGGTCTTAAGTAAGTTTTGTCCTATTTTCTTAAATTTAAAGTTCTATTGGGTTTATTTAAAATTACTGTCAAGCTGTAAATTATATATTACTCCAAAACCAAATCTTTTGTTTCCGAGATTAGTTCCTATTCTATTAAATATATCGGGTGTAACAGGATCATGCTAAACCCCCTATTTTTTCTTTATTTATAAAGATAATATTTTCCAAGCTGCTACACTTGTATTTATATGTATTTATAAAATGTCAAATTTTAACATAAAATTGACATTTCTACTGTCGTCACTTTCCCTGAAACTGATACTACCTTTTTATTTTTAAATAGAACATCCTGTATATTATAACATTTTTGAAATCTGCAATATTTTCTGGATACAATACAGATAAAATGTGTGATTTTTAAAAAATCAAAAATTTTTTTGGTCCCATTTTATTTTTGAGCCTAGAAGTCATGATTCAGCTTAACTGACGTTAACTGACCACATTAGCGCTGCAAAAAATTAACTTAAAGAAATTTAGGAAGTGTCTTTTTTTCAAAATTTGTTTTCCGCAACTATCTTAGGTTCTTATTAAATAAATCTTCAAATTAATTGAAACCGAATATTTTAAATTCCTTTGGCTGTAATTTCAATTCAATTAATTTCACAGCAAAAATGAGAATATGGTTAGATTCGCCATTAATTATACTTTTTGGTGGTTCCACAGTACCAATATGGTTCTATTTAAGAAAATGAAGTTATGACATAAAAATATAAAACTTTTGTTAACCTTATCACGTGATAAAAGAATGAAATACTTCTTTTTTCACCTGATTTGATTTTTTTAGCTATAATGTGGTCCAGTAAAATTAAAATTAGAATCAGTCATAGCCTTCTAGGTTGAAAAATAAAATAGAAGCAAAAAAAAATTCGATCCTTAAAAAATTACTTTTTTTACGTGCATTGTATTCAGAAAATTGTGCAGATTTTAAAAATGTTATAATATACAGAATATTTTATTTAAAAATCAAAAGTTTGTGTTAGTTTTAGCGAAAGTGACAGCAGTAGAAATGTCATTTTTATGTCAAAATTTGAGATTTCATAAGTACATCACGTGTAGTAAATTAAAAATTTTACCTGCATAAATAAAGAAAAAAAAGGGGTGATAAATAAATCGTTTCTATTTAGATTTGCTGTGGAGTATATTTATGTAAATAGTAATTTTTAACTTGAATACGTCTTTCATATTTTCTATTTTTGGCGAAGAAAAATTCAAGAACATTTCTAAACATAAAAGAATATTTTTAATACAAAAATGTGTTTATTTATGGACGATTTAATAGCGACAACGACAATAATAATATTTCGCAAGACGCAGCCAAGGAATATGTTGAATTATATTAACAAAAAAAAGAAGAGAAATACAATACATGTCGATGCTATCAATAGCGGTATACATATGTATATAATGGATTATGTGTAACTTAAACTCGGAAGGTAACAATGGTTAAGAAATGAATAAGGTATGTCATAATCTTTGGTTGCTAGAGTATTTAAGAGATGTCGTTAATGAATGAACACACACCACACAAGTCGCAAAGCCAAAGTTGGGGTTTCCTTTCAATATGTGCACTTCTAATTGGTATATCGGCATTTATAGATTGATGGTGGTCTCTGTGGGGTCATTGATGAAGACGACTTAGATGGAATTAATGTCCACGTTCAATACATCTTTGAGGGTAGTAGATGTAGGAGTCCCAAAGAGAACTAACTGCCTTCAACTAATTATAAGCGACAGTCTAAACCGTAGCCAAGATACTTAGAAGTTGCAGCAAAAGGAGCACTATCTGACCACATACACACCACTCTCAGAGCATAAAATAACCCTTAATGGGCAATTATGTGTCGTTACATAGGAGCGGATAGAAGGAGGAACCAAGCTAGACGGAGTGTTACGTTAAATTAATCTTTCCCGCGGTTTCACGATTTTCGGATACGCTATTCCGAGCCCGTCTACTATCCCGGTGGTTATTGGATAACCTGTTGCTGTAAGCGGCTCATCCCACCAATTTAAACCCTCGACTCGCTTTGCCCTTCGACAGCTTACCAGTTTCCCTTAGTTGGCAATTTTCAGTTTCCACGATTCCGGCAAAGTCAATTATCTTTTCCGCCACAAATTAATCCACTTTTGTGGCGATAATAGTAATTTTAACATATCTAAAATTACCTTGACATTTCCTTAATAGCGCAGAAAAATTATATAAAGAAAAATTTTAATTTATAATACGAGATTGATTGTTCTAATCGTAATAGTGACACCAATGCAAAAGATTTGATATACAGATGACAAAGCAGTGATAATCATCCCAAATTACATGCAAGGCGCAACAGTGAAAATTCTTAAACAGTTGAAGGTAAAATTAAAAAATCGGCCAAGAGCGAGTCCGGTTCGTAGATAATTCAGGTTACGTACTGTGAACAGCCAATAGACCAAATTAAACCATCCGCCCATCACATGTTTTGATTAATAAATAAACCATTTAAAAATGCATAATATGAATAATAATTATTGCTTGGAGTGCCGATAAATGTGAAAACCATTTTAATGTTAATAATTTTAATTTACTAATTAAAAACTTTTAATTTTTTATAGTAAATTTTGAACATTAAAAAAACTGTTATTTCCTAGTTTTAAGTTTCTACTTCTATTAGCAGTCTCATGATTGGTTGAATTTTTGTTAATTTATTTTTGAGAAACTAGAAAAAGTGCGCGACAAACTGGGCAGGTTTAATGAGGCACATCCAAATGTCATAGTTTCAGATACAAACACAATTTAGCTGAACAATTCCAAAATAGTGTTTAAAAAACAAACAAAACAAAATGTGGAAAGTCGAGAGAGGAGTTGAATTATCAGGATATGTGCAGGTAAATCCCGATCAGTCATTTCGACAAATTGCTGTTGCAAGAACATTTCTTGTGATAAAGCGGCGAATCTTAAAAAAACATAAATTTTACCTACAGTGTCTCACATTCAAAGTCGGACATCCAAAATTTAATAAATAATTAAGGGAGCAACGCAACATAGGACAATTATTATTGATGAAAATGTCTCAAAATATAATATTATTGGTAACTATATCTACGTTAGTACAATTGTAACCAACCAAAAATTGTTACTTTAGGTAGTGTAAAAACTTATGCAAGGCTAATCTCGTAATGATATTAGCTCACATTTGAAAGTCGGACAGGCAAAAACCGCAATGAATAATAGTTTTAATAAGTGCGACTAATAATTTGTCGGGCCACCTTTACACTTATTGACTATCTGCAGACGACATGTTTTTACAAGATTCGATGAGATATTATTGTATTCACCCTTCAACACATTCTTGAGCTCCTGCTGGCTAAAATTTGGCACTTCTCATGCCCTTCTTTAATTAATCCCACAAATCTTCTATTGGACTAAAATCTGCAGATTTCGAAGGTCATTAATTAAATGAGAGCAGTTATACAGAAACAATTAGCGAACGAGACCAGTGATTTGTTTGGGATTCTTGTGCTCATTTAGCAACCCAAAACTTTTAGTATTTTGACACAAAGGGGTTTTTATAATATCAAGCTGCACATATTGCTTCATAGTTCTTCCTATAAAATGCAAATCGCCTAATCCCTGTCATACAACCCCAAAACGAAGATACCCCTCGACTATGTTTCGATGTCTATTGAAGATTTTATAATTTCAGCTCTCTCGAAGTCTTCTCCAATCCTTCACCAAACCATCACATCCTTAAACATTAAACTTTCTTTTCTCCATAATATAACTGATTTCTAAAGGTGGTCATTGTTATAAACGTACTTTTTGACAGACTTCAATCTGAGGTTTATGTTTTGACGAAGAAAGTTTACTTTTAGGCAATGCTTTAATGATAACCATGTTTATGGTGGAACGGCTTGTCCTTGGTTTTCTTCAAAAATTGAAATACAGAACTTGTCCCCTGAAACCAAAAAAGATTAAGAAACACAACAAAGATTGCTCCAATACGTTTCGACAGCCAATCTGCCATCTTTAGAGAGAAACTAACACCTAATCTTAAAATTTACCCTTATATACTAAGAATATTCACTTCGGGCATGATCGACCGCATCCGAACGCGCATGCGCATCTTATCTTACACGTCGTAGTGTCACAATTCCTTATCTATCGACCTTAACTTTTTTAACAGAGTTGAATGGCCTAAAGGGCTAGCGCAACCATTCATAAGGTTGTCTCCAGTCTTATGGATGGCTAAGCTTTCACATGCATTTAGCATATAAGCCTTATTTACTACTCTTAACAATTTAATATTATTATCTATCCGATGGTCTAATTCAAAGGCATGTCGAGCCACACTTGACTTCTCAGTTCTTCCGTACCTCAAATGAGCCAAATGCTTCTTCAGTCGGATTTTAAGAAATCCCCTTGTTTTTCCGATGTACTCTTGAGGACAATCCCTACATAAAATTTGGTTAATACCGGATTTATCCGTTTGCTCTACTTTATCCTTTAAACTACCTAAAAGCGAATTTAATTTTCCGTTAGAAGTATAAACAACCCGGAAGCCCTGTTTTTGTAAAATTCCACCCAAACCTTGCGTAAGCGAGGGTTCAAACGGAAGTGAGGCGAACTTAAAGTTTTTGTTCTCATCAGCTCGGAAAGTTGTGGTATTCACCAATTCACATTTGAATAGTTTCCTATTAATAATTTTATAAATAATATTTGGATCGAATCCATTAACTTCAGATATATGTTAAATTGTCTTCACCTCCTTTCCGAATCTTTCCCTATTAAGAGGAAGACTCATAAGGCGATGGGCAAGGAAGTTGAAGCTTGCCATTTTGTGTTGTATGCAATGGTTAGAATCAAAAGTTATATAGCGGAAGGTACTGGAATCTTTCCTATATACATCAAATTCTAATCTATTTTTATTCCTAATAACTAAAGTGTCTAAAAATGGTAAAGCTGCTTCTTTCTCTAATTCTACGGTGAATTTAATTGTTGGAAACGTGAATTTAAAACATCAATGAAATTATCTAAATTTTGATTTTTTGTGTCAAAAATAGCAAAAATGTGATCTACATATCTAATCCATACCCTAGGAAATAAACTACATTCATTTTTAAGACGATTTTCAAAAACACTCATGAAGAGCTCAGCCATGAAAGGTGACAAAGAAAGGATTTCCCATGGCTGCGTCCTCAAGTTTATAAAATTCGTTATTAATTTGGAAATAATTTTGATCCATACATATTTTCGTTAACAAAATATATTCATCAATAATTTTGCCTAAAAGGTTATTAGATTCCAGCAGATCTTGAAGGTATAATAAGGTTTGAGGTATGGGTATACTGAGAAAGAGGGAAGAAACATCAAAAGAAACCAGCATTTTACCTTTCAACAACTCTTCATTTTGAATTTTCTGCACAAACTCTTGGGAATTCTTTCAAGCAAAATTATTGACGAAAAATTTTCCTGCAGGTTTATTATTTGTAAACTTCTTCCCAGTACATCCACACGTTTCATCAGAAGAGCGCTTGCAGTACCATACGCTCCAAGAGCTAGATTGGAACTGTCCGACTTTCTACTGTGAACTGTTTAATGGTAATTAAAATGGTTTAGGAACACCCCATCTTGCGAAGTTCCTACTTTTTTTGCTCCTTCTTATTTGGAAAACAACTATTCTCTCTTGTTGCATCATCCTTTGCATATTACACTATTACCAGTTTTAAAATGCTTTTATTACACGTAATTAACACAGTGTCCGATTTTGATTGTGAGACATTGTATCTAAAATGCTATTCCCAGAAGATGTAATTTCGTGAAACTATTTGCCAGCACATATTGAATAATCCTATCTGGTTACAACAAATCTGCTTTGGTAAGGAATCTGATTTTTGTCTATATGGATCTGTAAATTAACACAAATGCAGGTAAAGTAATTTTTTACGATATACCCTATACTGCTTTTTCTTAATTTTCTAGATAATGAAGTGACAAAAATCCTTGTTTGATAAGAGAAGATCATAGTTTGCATCTAGAAAAAATAAATGTATGGAGAGTCGGCAGGAATACTGAATAACACAATGATTGGTCCAATATTTTATAATGGATTATTATCGGGAGAAATAGTGTGGAACAGCCAAATGGAATAAATTCCGTATCCCAGTTATTATACAAATTTATAAGATATCTCAAGACACGTCAACTTTAGATTATAAAAGAATATCCTCCACCGTAAAAATGTTATCTCTAGATGCAACCCTCTTCAAGTGACAGTTGCAACCCCTAAATTTTTGAACCAAAAGTAGGAGCTTGTTATATTTCATTTGAAAGCTATTTTTATTCTCTATTTAAAAATGTCATGGTTGCCATATTTGTTTTAAAAATTAATTGTAAAAAAAAATAATTTCAACAAAAAAATCATGAATCTAAAATTTTCATTTAATAAAATAAAAACAAACCATACTTAATAAAGAAGATATTCAAAATGAGCACCTTCAATATCTTGGCAACATCCTAATACAACAACAACAAGCGTTATTTTTGTTCGTAAGTCAGCTAAGTCGCGGGGTTTGGTTTTATACACTTTACTTTTCACATAACCCTATTAAAAAGTCCATAGGCGTCAGATCTGGTGATCGTGGTGGCCGTTCTACCATACCTTGTCTCCCTATCCACCGATTTGGAAATGTAAAATCGAGATATTGCTGGACATTGCCTTGGTAGTGTGGTGGTGCTCCATCTTGCTGGAATCATATTACATTAGCTGGAACGTGTGGATTTTCTTAAGCTGAATATAAGTTTACCAAAACAGGTAAAATGTTGTTTTGGAGCAGTGCTAAATAATTAACTCCATTTAAATTTCCATCAATAAAAAATGGACCAATGATCTCTAATAATCCCTGCCCAAACATTAACTTTTTCAAGGTTCTGTGTGTGCAATTCTCTCATCCAGTGAGGATTTTCACTAGCGACAGTTTTGACGATTTACATGAACGTGAAGAGTAAAAGTGAACCCATCAGAAAACCATAAGTTTTCTATTTGGATGACATTATTATCTTATCTTTGCATCATATTTGAAACTGCTAAACGATGTTAAAAATTCTCCCAGAGCAGATGCAGATATCGAATTAAATCCTGAAAAAGTTCTCTTTCAGCAGGATGCTGCATTGCCTCGTTGTTATATGTATCAGTAAACATTTGAAAAAAAAAAGATATCGAATTATAAATTAATAGGTAGGTGTACAATTATTGTTCATAATAAAATGGCCACCATTTTGAACATTTAATATAGGTTTATGATAAAGTATTGGAGACATAAAATCTTCGGCCAGTTTCATCCAAAAAAGTAGTTTTGGCCATGGTTTTAGTTTCAACCCAAATTTAACAGAAACTTCGGCCTAGCTAAAACTAAGCTCGAAAATTTCCAAAAAAATTAAATTCCAAGACAAACTACGAAGTTATAAAACGAATTCGAGATTTAAGTCAAAATTTTCATTTTAATGTATACATTTTAGAAACCTTTTAGGTTTAGATTGAAAATTTTCAGAAAAAAGTAAAAATAATGACAGAAACCTCGAAATTCTTATATATTCTTAAATTTTCAAGCTTACAGTTTAAACAAGAAATTTTGAGAAAAAATCCTTGGAAATATTTGATACTTATATTTGAACATAATGAATTTTAAAACAAAATTATGAGAAAAAGGTTAATTTGAATTTAAATTCGAAATTTCGAGGAAAAAAGGCACATTTTTGGGTGGAGATAGAAATTTTTAAAAAACCAAATCAAAATTTCTATAAAAAAGTTTACATTTTGCGTTTCAAGTCAAAATTTTAGAGAAAATTAAAGATTTCTAATTTAAACTCAATATTTTCAAAAAAAAATTTAATTTCTATTTTAAACTGGAAGATTCGTATATTTGTCTTAAAGGTACACCATTTAAACCCGTGATTTCAGTTGAAACTTAAAATTTATAGAAAAATCTGAATTTAAAGTGAAAGATTCGAGAAAAAATCCAACTTTTCGAATTTATTTTGAAATCTAAAAAAAAAGTAAATTAAGGTTTTTTAAAAATCCGACTTTATTTCCGAAAACTCAGTTTTAATCTTAGAACTTTAAAAAGCCAAGTTTTTTGTTCTAAACATATAGAAGCTATTCCTAATTATGAGAAAAATGTTCAGATTTCGGGAAAAACTCAAAAGATATAAAAATAAAGTAAATTCAAGTTTTAACACAAAATTTTGCAAAAGTTACACATTTGGTAAAAATTAACCTTTAAAAAAAAAGAGGTCTACAGAGAAAATAAAAGAGCATGGTTACAAAACAAATAACTCAATCGTAAAAATTACAAAATTTAAAAAAATTTGAAGATTAATCTCGGAATTTTAAAAAAATTAACATTTCGAAGAAAATCTTAAAATGTATGTAAAAAAATCATAAAATCTCCACTTTAATCATAAAATATTGACTTTAAATTTCAATATTTGTCTTTTTTTAGATTTCTTTCAAAACATTAATATTATTCAAAAACCTCAAAATTTTGAGTAATATTTTGTTAATTAAGTTTGACTTCCTATTGAAAATTTCGAAATTATTCCTTATTTTTAAAAATTTTGACTTCAACTTTAAATGTTGATTAGTTTTTTTTTGACATTAAAATTTTAATTTCCAAAATGCTTGCTGCTGTATTTGAACTTGAATTTCCAAAAGATCGAATTAACTTAAGGCTCAAACAAAAAAGTTAAAAGTTTGAGTTTAACGTCTGCACATCGAGATTAAAAGGTTCAAAAAAATATCACGAAAAATATAGAGATTTTAATTAAAACTAGAAGTTTCGAATAATCTTTCAATCATGTCCAACGTTTCGAGCAAAATCAATTTTTTAGGATTTTTCTCAGTATTTGGACTTTAAAATGGCACTTAAGAGTAGAAATAGAAATTTAATTGAAAATTTCGGACTAATTTCGCTAATTCTAATAAATAATACGAGACTAAATCAAATATGAACCAGAATTTCTATCGTATTGCCATGAGGGCTTCAAGTGTGTGCGCATACTCTTAGACATGTGACTTCCTGCGCTCAGGCGAATTCCGTTCTCGCCATTCGTCAGTTGTAAATACAATGAGTGAGCAAGAGATTCATCCGCACTTTTCGCAGTGCATTATGAATAAATTTCTTGCCTTTGAAGGTGTAAAGCCCGCCAAAATTCTTCGTAGACTAAAAGCACCGTTTGGGGATACTTGTTTGAAGAAAACTCAAGTGTATGAATCGCACAAAAACTTTTTGGAAGGACTAACTCCAGTTGAAAATGAACCCCATGCCCGTTGTCCTCGGACCAGTGTGACTGTGGACAAGATTAATGCTCTTGTGCACGTCGATTTTTTGCATGAACGTCGTACGGTTGCCTACTACCGCCAGCTATTGAATGAACCAAAACGTGCATATTGGCGGAAGAGGCGCGAATTAAGGGTCAGAAATGTGATTTTGCTTCGCGACAATGCCCTGACACATCAAAAATTAGAGAAAATGCATTGGGCAACATTAGAACACCCTCCTTATAGTCCCGACTTATCACCATGCGATTATCATATGTTTGAGCCACTGAAAGAAGCTTTAGGAGGTGAGCGATGTCATGATGATGCTGCTGTTGAGACATTTGTGCGCAATTGACTGCAAACACGCCTCCCCTCTTTTTGTGATGATGGCATTGCAAAACTCATAATCCGCTGGGAAAAATGCATAACAAAATAAGGAGATTATCTAGAAAAATAGTTATTGACTTTCATATATGTATCTTGTACCAATAAATTTTTAAAAATAAATTCCGGTTCATATTTGAACCGAATATTTTTTAAGAAATTTTGAAATGTTTTTAAATCCCCAAGTTTTTCTCCTTTTAGCTTTTGAATTGTAATTTATAATTTCTTTTTAATATTGCGGCTTTAAAGTTATACATTTCTAGATCAAAGTAGAAATTTTAGAATTAGGATCGTGATGTCAAGAAAATGTTTAAAAAATTTTAGATTAAATTCGAAATTTTGGTTTTACACTTGGGATTAAAATTCCGGATTAAACTTTAAATTTTAAATTTAAAAAAGTGGAATTTATTTTTAGTATCATTTAAACTTTAAGGTCAAAATTTCGAAATAAAATTGGACAAGCTATAAAAGAAAATCCGGAATTACTTTTTTTAAATTTTAATTGTATTCTCAAAATTCCAACTTTACACTTTCTTTTTAAATCACTTTAGAGTCAAAATTTTAGGATTAAGATCAAACATTTGTAATTAAGTTTAAAATTTCAAGAAAAAATTTTAGATTGGAATTAAACTTGCCATTTTGTTGAAAACCTAAGAAATGGGTTTAAATTCTAAATTAAGAATAGTTAGATAAAAACCGAAGATTTTAAACTTGAACTTCCTAATCGTTATCCTGAAATTTCGACTTTAAATTCCATATTTTAAGAAAAAAACGTTAAATTTTCCAAATTTTGTAATTTTTGTAAAAAAAATTTGTTTTTTTTTAACTTCGATTTTTTCCTATAATTTCAAATTTATGCTAATAATTATTAATATTTTTTTTCTCCTTGGAAGTCGAAATTCTGCATGACAGTCGAAATTTTGGGATTAAACTCCGAATATTAAGAAATGGTTGAACATTTTTTTAAGTACAGTCATACTTCGCCCTTGGAGCACTGCGAGTAGAAAGCAGAAATAAATTGATGGTAAGAAGCTGCCATTTTAAAAGAAGATAAGTTCTAATTATCTAGGAAAATTCTGCTTGTCAACGAATTCCAGAGTTTTTGAATTCTATAGAACAACCTCTGAAATTAAACTCAAAATTTCACCTCTATATTCAAGATTTTGAGTGAACGATTAAAAAAAAGGAAGATTTTTTAGTATGTACCTGAAATTTTAAATTTAAACTTTAAATTCCAGAAAAAAGTTTAGCATATTGAGTTCAAGCCCGAAATTTCTACTTTATTTCGAAGTTTTGAGCAATTTACCAGGAGCTTTTCAGTTACTGATGTCAGTGTTTATTTTTCTAAAAATTATACTAAAATTCGAAAAAAGTTAATAAACTAAAGAAATCTGAAAGGAGCAAGACACGTTCAATTACCTGATTACGCCACTTAGAGTTGTATTTTTGATTCTTTTTAGAGTGAAACGATCCTCTCGATAAGAGCACATGGACTGGGACTGGGAAATCCTAAATCAGCAAATTTAAAATCCGGAAATCCTATATTGATGTCCAGCTAATACGCTAAGGTCCTTCTTTAATACAAAAGTCAATTCAATGATTCGGATAATATTCAATTCAATTTATACACTGAATGCAACGAAGCAAGATAGGCAACCACTTTACATTTAAACCTATGAGGTTTATTTCCAACAAATATGATAATATGAGATGAATATGAGGAAAATAGAACTTCTTCCAAATTGGAATCTTTGCTAGAACATGTCCGATTCGTTTCACAGTTACACAAAACGTGGTTCTTGGAACTTGTTACGGAAGATTTATTCGACTGTATATTTCAAACTTTCGAAAGCAACTGATGTAAATACATTTCTTTTCTTCCCAAACAAATCAGCGCATATTTTAATTGAAACCTAAGCACTATAAAGTCACTTTAAAGAAGGGCTTATTTGAAGGAAACGTTTGTTATTGTTACCTCCACAACATCATTTTACCTTTACTTGCTACTATAAAGGAAAACAGTATTTTAAGGAATAAATGCCGTTCGAATAAAATACATTTCTGGAATAATGAACTAGATAGTAAGTCACATTTACAATACATTACTACGCTGGCAATGCATCTAATTCATTCTATAATAGTGCTAATATCTTATCTCTAGCTATTTTATCAATGTAATCTCGTGTTGACACAGAGATATAATCCACCATGTTGTTAGATACAGAATTCATATTTCTAAGTAGAACAAAATCATGTAATCCCTTTCAGTTTTTTTAAATTTGGTGCTGCGGTAAAAATAAAAAAAAAAGACGTAAACACCGATGAATAAGTCAACACTAAGAAAACCAAATCAATGTGATATTGTTAAGTGAAAAATGTGGCTCAAATTCATTTATTTTTTATATCTTGGCATATCAGCGGCGCAATCTTCTTGCCCCAACGCCTGCCTCTGCAATTTGGAAAATGTGGATTGCAGCAATCAATACTTAAGCCGGCTTCCCCCAGGAATAGATACAAATGTAAGAAAAAATTAACTTTTTTTAATTGTTTCCTCAATATTATTAACATTTAAAACCAGAGCAAATTTAACATTTTACTAAGCAGTGATATATCGGTGACATAAACCCAAATGAAATATTTTCTTTATTTTACGAGGTTAGTCTGCTCTTTTTCGTATTTGATTCAATTTTATTACCATTTTTTTATGTAACATTGGAGCAATTGCAATTGGCTGCTTTTAAAAATTAGTTCAACCTTTAAATACTTTGCCTGCTGATAATATAATCTATTTTTTTAATCTACATAATGTAAAAATACCACCCCCGCATTTTTTTATCAGAGAAATATACAAGTCAAAAAATCTGAAATATACATCCAATACTGTAACTAGGCTAAAGGGTATCCAGAAACGAAGATAGAGTTTTCTTTTTAGTTGCTAAAAATATTTTAAATCGCAGTTTTTTTATTGATCAAGAACAACTTGAGATACCTTGTTTTTCTGGTAGTCGACAAAAATATTTTGGGGCACCACGGTTTTATTTTTATTTATCAGAATAATGTTCAAATTCAAACTCTGAATGTCAAGAAAACAGTCGAAATTTCATAAATGAGGCCAACTTGAAAATAAATTCCAAATTCAGTCAAAAGAGTTTGTTACTAAATTTCCAGAAAATTGCTTGTTAATGCCTTAGGTTAAAAAAAATAGAATTTTATGAAAGAAAATTCTTGAAGTTTGGAGTGTGATAACAAAATTTAAAATAAAAGTAAACTTAGGAGTATGAGAAGAAGTTGAATTTAAAAAAAAAACATCGAGAAAAAGATATGTCGGAAAGGTTGTAATTGTTAAAAAAAATTAAATTCGGAATGAAAATTTTAGAAAGGGACTGTAGACAGTGAAATTGTGAACTCGATTTCTTTTGCAAAAAGAGATGAAATGAACAAAACATAATTTACTGAAAAATATTCTCGAAATTTCGATAAAACCTAAGTTATTAGAAAAAAATCGGAAATTTGACACCAAAGTAGAGATTTTGGACCAAAAATAGTTTACACCATATATTTCGGAAAAGTGTGGAAATTCCAGCATTGAGACTTAGGTTTCAAAATTGTGCCTCTTGGAATTCCATTTTATTTAATCCGCCACTGGAGGCCGGCAGCTGGAAAAGTAAAATGATCACATTTTAAATTGTCTTTACTTTCGCTCTAGATCTGGATTTTTTCTAATAATATTGATTCATTTTTTTGCGGAAACGACTATAGTTATCGAATACCCATTTCTTTTTTTTTTTCTCCAAATTACGAGACTCTTTTTATAAATCATGGTTTTCTTTTCGTCTTTTCCTTAAAATTCACGCTTTCAAATTTTACCATTTTTATTTAAAATTCAGTTTTCAGTTTCAAACACCAAATTCTGTTTTCTTCTAAAAATGTTCATTCTGAAATTTTGACCTGAAATTGTAACTTTAAACTTAAAATTATCACTTGAGAAATTTTAATTTTATTACGAGATTTTGAACTTGATTTCGAATTTTTGCTAATTTTTTCGAACTTTCGATGTTAATCAGGCCCGAATTTAGGGGGTTTGCAGCGATTGGGCCCAACCGGCCGCGCATTTGAAGGAGCCCCACATCACCACCATAATTAACAAAAAGTTATATTTCCGTTTATAAAAAACTGCTTTTGATAATAAAGGATAAATTATAAATTATTCCAATAATTAAAAATATATTTATTTTAAGCTCGTATTGATGGCTGAG
This sequence comes from Dastarcus helophoroides, assembly GCA_028583605.1. Taxonomy (NCBI): domain Eukaryota; kingdom Metazoa; phylum Arthropoda; class Insecta; order Coleoptera; family Bothrideridae; genus Dastarcus; species Dastarcus helophoroides. The sequence goes on from CM053333.1 coordinate 14,596,598, forward strand.
ATTTATTATTGTGTTTATTATAATTCTAGCTGCTACCCGAGACTTGGTCCAAGGGGAATCAAATAACTGTTTTTCTGGAAAATGTTAGCATTTTACTTCCTCGAGGTTTAATTTTCTAAAAACAAACTCTCCATGTTAATTATTACCCATTTCTCTATGCAGTCATTAATTGAATCTACTAACCAAGTTTAGGTTTCTATACCCAGAGCATTGGTCCCTCAATAGTTAGTAGCTAGGATATGTTTCTTAATATTACGTATAAAAGGTAATAAGACAAAATGGTCTAAAATATTATTAAAAAAAATACATAACAGAAATAAAACTTTATGTAATCAACTATCCAAAGATACAAACAGTTTATGCAATTTCATGCTTTGTTAAATTGAAAGAGTTCGATTTGTTTTGTTTCACATATAAACTCGATTACAGAACAAATATTATTTGAATTTTGCTAGCTGCTCAGCCAAAAAAAAATCATTTCCACTTGAAGCAAAAAATATTCCTGAGTAGGAAGGTTGCCATCAAATAGCACAACAGATGGCGCAGTGATATATACAACAAAACACACTTTCTCATTTTTAAAATTAGTTCATACAAGCGCAATAAAACAAATGGGTCTAATGTACTACGTAAAAAATCAACAGAGAAACAATATACCATAATCAGCTATCCAAAGTTACAAACAAGCAATTGCAGTAAGTTGTTTCTAAAATATATTGAATTTGCATTTTATTTAAATATTTAATATATAGAGATCCCCGCAAAAAAAACTAATCGGCCCCCAAACTTATTGGATCCGGATCTGCCTCTTTAAGGTGATCAGCACCTTATTTAAGTCCCTTTAATACAACAATTAGCATGCTTCTCAAATCTTAAGGGAATTACAAAAAGATAAGATCATGAAAACAAAATTTAAGTTTTAAATTTTTACTTTCTTCAAAATGGTGGCTTAAAATACAAAATTTCCCGAAAAAAAAAAAACAAAATATCAACTTAACTCTAATGTTTACGAAAAAAGTACGAACTTCTTGAATTGTTGTTTGGAAAAACAGTCAACATTTCGACACTCGAAACTTATGCAAATTTTTGAATTAAAAGGTTCAAGTTTGAGTTCCAAATTTTCAGAAATTCAAATTTATTAAAAAAATTGAGTTTTTACTCGAAATTTCAAGCAAATGAAATGAAATTTGGAATTTAATCTAGGTAAGGTTGCAATTAAATTTTTTCTTTTGAGGTTTACAATTTTAAGGTTAGAGTTCTTTTAAACTGCGAAAATTTTAGGGCAAAATGTACAAAGTTGCAAGGCTAAATTATGAATTTTTATTAGAAAAAAAAAACAAGCTTTTAAACAAAACATTTCAAATTTGTTTTCGAAGTATTGACTTTATAACCGTAAAATTTTAAAATTTTAACTGGTAACTGGGATATTCGACTTTGAACTCGAACATTGGATTTTTATATTCAAATTCCAACTTTTAACTAGAAAGTTCGAAATCGACATAAGACGTCCAAGTCTTGATATTAAGATAAAGTCGAGAGGAAACTGAAACTTTTGGAAATTTTAAGTTCGAAATTATGACACCTCGGAAAAAGAGAGTCGATTGAAAATAAATTAAAATTTTCGAGTTTATTTTGCATTTTGCCAAAATATAGGCTTAATTATAAATTTGCGATTTTGATCTAAAATGTTTTAACTTTTTCTCAAAATTTCAACTTTGAATTTCAAAATTTGACTCAAAGTTACCTAAATTCAAAATTTTTCGATTTACGACAAAATTTTGCGAAAAAACTTGAAATTTCGAGATTTAAACCTGAAATTTTAATACTATTTTGGTAAACTTAGTTTTATTCAAAATTTTTCCTTTTTGCAGCTTCTAATTCTTTACTATTCCGACTCCAGACTGTATTTTCTGAAAATTTCAACTTAAATCTAAACATTTCGCCGTTTTTCTCAACAGTTTAAGATAAAACAACAATTTTTATTTAAAACTCGTAATTAAAAAAATGATATTTTGAAGTGTTATTGTAATTTTGAAGAAATCAAAATTGCGTTTCGATTTCGATACCGTAATTGCACTTGCAATTACACTTGCAAAAAATTGCCTTTTTCTGTCATTTCTTGAAACATTGCTTTTTTTTTAACTTAAATCGGAAATACTTACATTATTTTAGTGAATTTTAGAAATGTTGACCTTTTACAATTTTTGTTTTGTTTCTATTTTAACTTAAAAATCCATTGTTGTCTATTTTTTTGAAAATTTCAATATAAATTTAAATATTTCGACTTTTGTCTAACAGTTCAAGATAAAATTCGCAATTTTAAATTACAACTGGAAAAGATGAAAATTTGACATATTAACGGAATTTGGAAAAAAGTAAACATTTCGAGCTGAAACATCTAGATGCAAAAAATCTAAACGTTTCAGTGTCAAAATTGCAACTCGGAATTTTTTACAATTTCAACATTGCATTGAAAACTTTAAATTTTCTACGAAAATCAGAAGGTTAAGGTTACAAACTAAATTTCAAAATTTCCCAGGAGAAACGCGTTTTTCTTGGTGAAACAATTCTGAAAAATTGAAATACAGAACTTGTCCCCTGAAACCAAGAAAGATTAAAAAACACAACAAACGTTGCTCTAACGCGTTTCAGGGACAAGTTCTGTATTTCAATTTTTGAAGATAACCAAGGACCAGTCCGTTCCACCAAAAAAAAAGAAACAATTCTGGTTTATTATTTATTTCATTTTTTTCATTTATTTTTATTACTAATACTTTGTTTACGTTTAGTGTGAACTTCTAAAAATGTGCCAATTGCTGCTTCAAAATTTTGCATAAACGTATCATTCATATTTCTGTACATTTTGCTAGTATTTATTTAGAGGAGGGTGGATGGCTAAAATGCCGATGCCTGTTTTAAAATTAAAACCGCGCCTGTCTTCGTCTAAATTTATTAATAATTAAAGACGTTTGAGGCAAATGTTGTATGGCGTCCCTCACAATACATTTTGACGATAAAAAAATGTGCTCCAAATAATTTCTGATACAAAAAAATATGGTTGTGTGCTTTCGGGCACGTCCCCTTGTAGCCTAACGCCACTAGGTAGTTTGCCTTATGGATAATTCGCCGCTGACGGGGGTTCCCAACTTTTTTATATTGTGCACCCTCCGAAGCTTAAAAAATATATTCATGCTTTTTTTAATAAAAGTTAAAAATTCAAATCAAAGCTAACGATTAAAAAATGAAGATTTTCAAAAACATTCGACATCTTAAAAAGTAATCGAAATTTTGAAAAATGTCAAAATTTTTAAAAATAGACGAAACATTTAATCCGAAAATCTGAAAAATAAGGTGAGATATAAAAAAAATCAAATTTTCAAAAAAATCTAAAAAGTTTTGAAAAAATGTTGTATCTAGTTTTTATAAAGCTCAAAATATATATAAAAATAGACAAACATTTTTATAAAGGGGGCAAGTTTGATAACAAATTAAAATCTTTCAAAAAATTCAATAACTTGGAAATTTGCACAAAAATTTGCCATTTTTTGACAATAAAACTTTCAGAATGATGCAAAAATTTCGAAAATTTCTAAAAATTTTAAAAAATAGATGAATTTTTAAAAATATCGATTTCTTAACAAGCAAAATTTTCAAAAATTGAAAAAAAATAGAATTTTCAAAGTAAAGTTTTGAGAAAAATTGAAATTCTTATAAAATATGGAATTTCTCAAAAAATCAGAATTTTAAAGCAGCCGAAATTTGGACAAACATTCGTATAATTTTAAAAAGCTCAAATATTGAAAATGGTGATAAAACTCAAGTCAAAAGTTTCAAAGAATTTAGTAAAATAAAAGGCAAAAGTTTTAAAATTTGTAAAAAATTGCTTAAAAAATTTTAAATTTTCAAAAAGAAAAAATTTGGAAAAATAGATACATTTTGAAAAAGATAAAAATTTTTAAAAACTAAAACAGAAAAATTAAAATTATGAAAAAAGGGGCGAAAATTTGAAAAAAAAAGTTGAAATTTGTAAGTCAAAATTTTGACAAATGTTGAAATTGTAATAAACGTTTTAAAATTTTCAACAAAAGTGAAAATTTAAGAAAAAAAGTAGAAATTTTGGAAACTTGTGAAAAATTTCAAAAAGGGCCACTTTTTAAAAAAATACCGAGCTTCAAAAAAATCGAAATTTTAAAAAATAGTCAACATTTTTTTAAAGATTTAATTTTTTTTAATTTAAATTGTGAAGTAAAGATTTTCAAGGTAATTAAAAATTTTCAAACAATTTTGAAGCTCAAGAAGTCGAAATTTTAAGGTCAAAATTTTAAGGACAAAAACAATCGAAATTTTGAAAAAAATGTCGAAATTAGCAAAGTTGAGATTTCCGAAAAATATCGAAATTTTCGAAAAAAAAACCCGCACTTTTTAAAAAAATGTCAAGCTTTAAAAAAATCGAAATTTTCAAAAATAGTCAAAATTTTTTGAAAGATTCAATTTTTTTTAAATTTAAATTTTGAAGTCGAGATTTTCGAGGAAATTCAAAATTTTCAAAAAAATTTTGGAACTCAAAAAGTCGAAATTTTAAAGTCGAAATGTTTACAAAAACAATCGAAATTTTGAAAAACATGTCGAAATTAGCAAAGTTGAAATTTCCGAAAAAAATCAAAATTTTCGAAAAAAAACCCGCACTTTTTAAAAAAATGTCGAGCTTTAAAAAAATCGAAATTTTGAAAAATAGTCAAAATTTTTTTAAAGACTTAATTTTTAAAAAATTTAAATTTTGAAGTCAAGATTTTCGAGGAAATTCAAAATTTTCAAAAAATTTTGAAACTCAAGAGGTCGAAATTTTAAAGTCAAAATGTTTACAAAAACAATCGAAATTTTAAAAAAAAATGCCGAAATTAGCAAAGTTGAGATTTTCGAAAAAAATCGAAATTTTCAAAACAAAAACCGAATTTCTGATATTTCGACATTTTCGAAAAGGCTAAAAATTTTCGAAAAGTTTTTAACTTTTAAAAAAAATCGAAAAGCCTAAACAAATCCAACTTTCGGAAAATGAAGTCCTAATTCTGAAATAAAATCAATCAATTTAACCTTTCAAAAACAAACCGAAAACTGAAAAAGCCAAATTTTACCGAAAACGTGCAATTTTCGAGGTCAAATTAAAAAAGAAACAAATCTGGGAACAGAAGCAGAAATATTTTAATATTGTCGAAATATAGAAAAAAATCAAAATTTTGAAAAAAGCCGAAATTTAGGTAAGAATTTGTTTAAAAAAGTACAAATTTTGGAAAAAGCCAAATAATGTAAAAGGTCGAAATTTTGGAAAAAATCAACCCCTTAGAAAGCTATATTTTCAAGAAGTCAGAATGGGTCCGAATACAGATTGTGCCTCCTTATGAACGCTTTGCGCCCCTCTGGAGAGACGCGCTCCACTGGTTGGAAATCCTGGATTAGAGCAACAGATAAGAAAGAACTTCTCAACCTATTAAAAGATTTGAAGTAAGGCAAAATAGGAAAAATACTATTAGAAAAAAATTGAGATAACTCAGTTATGCCTCGTAAAAAAGAAAAATGTAAATTATAAGTTTCGAGCCTTAAAAACCCTTAATTTGTGCCACAACATTGAATCACGATAGAATTTGCACACATTGGATTGATTATACATATAGATCAGGACTAGATAAGGCCAAAGTTTTTACCCTTTTATCATCACGTTGGTGTGGTAAATGGGCTTTGGAAATATCTTTTCTATGGCGGCCCTCTCTCGATAAATAGCGCTAGTGAATTTTGAAGGTCCCTTTATAAGCTTTGCTAGTCAGGCTGAATCGTATTGCAGCATCTGACTACTAGATGTCACCTCTTACTAATCAATATACAGTTTAATGCATTTTAAGAGAAATTTAAATTTTCTGGAAAGCAAAAAAAAAACTCCTTGACAACTAATTACTTTGAGACATTCCAGCGGTAAAACATGATCGTTGCGTTTTTATGGGTGGCCTGAAAGTAATCGCAAAGTTTGCTTTGTCAAGCAGTAGTTTGCCAAAAAGAGTCAACCTAATCTATAAAAATGAGCGGAAACCAGGAAGCTACATAATGTAATTTGACCCTTTAATTATTTCGCTATTGCAGGAAATCTTGAAAAGCATTAACCTTGGTGACCATGCAAATTTTCTGATGAATAATGCTTTGGGATACCCAGACGAATCTATTTCCATGTCAAGTAAATCAATTCTTAAACGTTCCATTTCCATTGTCATTTATTTAATGATTAGCAGATATAATATGAATAATGATTGTTTTCGATCCTTGTATTCATTTAATTGCATGTTTATCAGTTAATGATTTTCAAAATATAGAAAAATATGTTTATTAAATCGCAATCAAAAAGAATATTAAGTATGTTACTTAAAAAACGTTATGTGCAGTATTAGAAAACGGTAACGCTTTAAGACGATTTAAAAAGTATGAAAAAGTATTTATATATAAATAGATCTGTTAAACCCAAGGTCTTAAAATAACTTCACTTATACCCTCTTAAATGAAAGTTACTGGAACAATTCTACAAACTACCGATAATTATTTAATTTCTTTTAATTGGGAAATATACTTTTATATCAAAGGCCACCAATTTATTTCCTGCTTCAAACTTAATATAACATAGATAATTTAATAAAAAAGTAAACTAAGGAACAATTGTTAACAACGACTAAATTCTATCTTAAACTAAACATAATTGTTCCTAGCATACTGGTAAAACAGATGGTACCTAACTGTAAATATCCGGGCATGTCAGGTCAAAAGATATGACGAATTCTGAAAGATTTATGTTTTTATGGAAGACCTTTCATGCAAATTTAGCCTTACATTAGTTCGTAAATGCAAACGCAGGAAACGTTTTATTGAAAATCTCTATACGTATTCCTATTTACTGTCTTCATAAATGACGTCCAAATTTATATTCTGTAAGTGCCCAGAAATTTCAACATTTCCGGGCGTTGAAACTACGTTTTACTACCAACTCGTTATTCTTGTGACTGTTCTTAATTGATGGAAAGAATTGTTCCAAATAAGAAAAATTCCATTAAATTCTTGATAACACTAATGTAATGACCGTTGTAGTGTTAAAGTTAAAACAATTCTTTTCGTTTCCCTTTAATGTTTCGCCGCTTGTGCTATCACTTACAACTAATGCATCATGTCTAGACCGAAAAAGAACCGAAGTGTCCGATAAAAATGCATCGTTCTTTCTTCTTCATCCTAATATTCAACGACAAACAATTATTGTTTTTAGTTTTTACCATCTCAGATGACGCAAACTACTGAATTTCGACTTGTGCAGTCAACAAACACAGTTACCAATTATCACAATTATCGTCAATTATTCGAAGTGGGTAACAAAAAATTGTTAGAAATTTGTCGTAAATTAATTTACACACCTTGAAATAGGACAGTCAGTAAACACTAATTGCAAAAATTAAATAAAAAAGCAGTTTATACAGATTCTGGTTTTCACAATATCGAATTCTTGGTAACTAAGTATGATAAGTATCAAAATTAATAGCATTGGGGGATCCCAGTGCCGAAATAACCACCTAGCAAAGGTTAACAAATGCTACGGACCGGCGCCTTGGGGGATCCCACGGCAAAGACACTTCGCGCCTGTGTGCAAAAAAATTTGTTAAGAAGACTAACTGATGTCACCCGATTATGCGGGTGAAGCACTCATTTTTTCCACGCAACTACTTTCTTTACAGAGTTCAATAAAGTTTTTTTTGTTAAATTAAAATTTCGATTCTTTTATCCCTTATCAATTTAAATTTCTACTCTTTCCCAAGTTTCTTTTTTAAAATTTAAACTTTTTTCAAAATGTTTTCTGGAACATTTTCACGATTGTGACAATTTCGATTTTTTCAAAACTCTGGAAATTTTAAAATTTTCTGCGTTAAAGAAATTGACTTCCTAATAATTTCGATTGTTTTCTGCAGAATTTCAATTTTTTTTAATCTTCGATTTTTTGTTGAAAATGTATTTTATCATAAATAATAGCATTTTTCTCGGAATTACAATTTTATTTCAAAATTTCGACTTTTTGAAAATTTTGATTTTCGGATTTTTTTTCAAAACCTGACGGAAATTTTCAAATTTTTTCAAATTTCAGCTTTTTTGAACATTTCAACTGTTTTTGAGAGTGTCGAGTTTTTTGAAACTTGCCTTTTTTCAAAATAACAATTTCATCTAAAAATTTGAATCTTCTTTTTCAAGATTTCGACTTCTTGCAGTAATTTAACCCTTTTTCAAGACTTCGGCTCTTGAAAATTTTGACATAAAAATTTTTATACTTTTTGAAAATTTTTTATTTTCTGGAAATTTTTTACAGTTTTTGGAAATGTCGAGTTTTTAAAGCTGGACTTTTTCCAAAATTCAACTTATTTTAAAATTGACCATTTTTCAAAATTTTACTTTTTTACCAAAATTTGACTTCTTTTGAAATTTAAACTTTTTTGAAAAATAGCGTTCGCAAGAAGCAAATTTCGAATATTTTTCAAAATTTTGAATTTTTCAAAAAATTTCGTCATTTTTTCAAATTTTCTTTGAAAATTTCAACTTTGTAAATATTTCCAGTTCAAAATTTAACCTGTTTAAAAAATGCTTGACTTTTTTTTTTAAATTTCAATTATCCAAAATTTCAGAATTTTAACTTTTCAATATTTTTATTTCAAAAAGTGTCATCGTTTCTGATCTTGCCCTACTTCCCTATTTTTTCAATTTTTCGAATTTTTAAAAACAAATTTTCCAAATTTTTGACATTTTTTTAATTTCGAGCTTTTTGAAATTATCGACTTGAAATTTCAACTTTTTACAATTTTCGATTTTTTCAAAATTTTTACTTTTTTAAAAATATGATTTTCACGTTTTTTTAAAAAATCAAGTTTTCTCTTTTACAAATTTGAGGTGATTTTAAAAGAAAAGTTCAGGATTTGATTAAAATTCGAAATTTATTTTAAAAGAAAAATTTCAGTTTGGTTATTAAGTTTATTTAACATTTCTGCGACCCAGTTTGGAAATGTTTAAATTTTTTATTGGCAACTTTTATTTCAATTTTTTTAATTTTCGTTTTTTTTTAAATGTGTTTTATCATGAATAATTGTATTTTTCTCGGAATTGCGATTTTATTTCAAAATTTCGACTATTTTGAAAATTCTGATTTTTCTGGAAATTTTGGCTTTTCTCTCAAACATTTCGGATCTTTTTTTGAAAATCTGACGGAAAATTTTAATTTTTTCAAATTTCACCTTTTTTGAACATTTCAACTGTTTTTGAGAGTGTCGAGTTTTTTGAAACTTGCCTTTTTTCAAAATAACAATTTCATTTAAAAACTTGGATCTTCTTTTACAAAATTTCGACTTCTTGTAGTAATTTAATCTTTTTTTAAGACTTCGGCTCTTGAAAATTTTGACTTACCATATAAAAATTTTTATAATTTTTAAAGGTTTTTCATTTTCTGGAAAATTTTTACAGTTTTTGGAAATGTCGAGTTTTTTAAAGCTGGACTTTTTCCAAAATTCGACTTATTTTAAAATTGACCATTTTTCAAAATTTTACTTTTTTACCAAAATTTGACTTCTTTTGAAATTTAAACTTTTTTGAAAATTTCGGCTATCCTTCAAAATAGCGTTCGCAAGAAGCAAATTTCGACTATTTTTTAAAAATTTAAATTTTGTAAAAAATTTCATCATTTTTTCAAATTTTCTTTGAAAATTTCAACTTTGTAAATATTTTCGGTTCAAAATTTAGCCTATTTAAAAAATGTTTAACTTTTTTTTCAATTTCAATTATCCAAAATTTCAGAATATTACCTTTTCAATATTTCTATTTTAAAAAATGTCAACTTTTCTGATACTTGCCCTATTTCCCTATTTTTTCAATTTCTCGAATTTTTGAAAAGAACTTTTCCAAAAATTTTGACATTTTTTTAATTTCGAGATTTTTGAAAATATCGACTTGAAATTTCAACTGCTTACAATTTTCGATTTTTTCAAAATTTTTACTCTTTTAAAAGTATGATTTTCACGTTCTTTATAAAAAAATTTCAAGTTTTCTTTTTTACAAATTTGAAGTGATGTTAAAAGAAAAGTTCAGGATTTGGTTAAAATTCGAAATTTATTTTAAAAGAAAAATTCAATTTGGTTATCAAATTTGTTTAACATTTCTGCGACCCAGTTTGGAAATGTTTAAATTTTTTATTGGCAACTTTCATTAATAAAAATTTAAGTATTTCCAAACTGAGGTGCAGAAATGTTAAATGAAATTAATAAGTATAATGTTTCCGACCAATAAGAGTCTACCATGAAGAAGAAATTCAATTCCTAAAAATGGTATAAACTTTGCAACTGGATTCTAAAATGCATTCCAGAATAAAAACTAAATTATTTATTGAAAAGATTTTTTTCTTAAGATTTCGAATTAAATTTTGAAATTTCGACTTCTCTAGTAGATTTTAAGTGTAAGCAAAATGTCAACTGCAAACGGATTTGCAGCTGACATTTTCAAACTTGATAATCTCTGCAAAATTTTTGCAAACTTTACGTTTTTCTTGAAATTTCGATTTTTTTATTCGAAATTTCGTATTAATTGAAATTCCAATTCCACAAATTTTGAATTACCTCGACATTTGAACTTTTTTCTCAAAATAGGAGGTTTAGGCTTGATATGATTATACTGGAAAATTCGTAAATATTTTTAACATTGCATTGAAGCCTAAGGTAGACATTTCTGAGTGGAGATTCTGAAGAGTTTAATTTATTTAAAAAGTACAGTTTGTCCAAAAGGTATGGAATATTGCATGTAACCATTGAAATATACATTTTAGAGAAAAATTACCATAATAAACGTTGGATGGTTATTATTATTGATAATGGATGCATGGCACCCTCAATTTTTTTTACGTTTACATCTCCTGTCGCCATGGGGACGTGTTCATTTTTTTTAAATAGTAACCTATATATTTTTTGTAATTTTTGAATACAGCTTTTGTTTCTTAATATCATAACTTATTTTGTTTATAGGGTTAGGTATTAAGAGAGTCGAAAATTTTATTTCCAAATTTAAAATTTGAAATAAAAGTTTATAGATATTATTAGATGTAGGCTGATAAAATGACATTAAATAGTGCTGAATTTTTATATTCAATTGCAAGTGACAAGAAATGATCGATTTATAAGAAAACAAATAAGTAATAAATTTACATAAGTGAAAAAGAAAGGGTAAAATTTCTCATGGTTTCGGAATCCGAGGATAGAAAGCGACCACAAATAAGACGTGTGCCAATGGCAGGAACGGAGCAATTAAGTGACCGACAGAGTCCCGGACTTAACACCCCTTGAATATTTATTGAGATCCTTAAAACTAACGTGATAAGGACAGGCCAAATGATTTCAAAGATCTTAGTGCTCAAATTACTTACTATACTCACAATATACCACAGGAAACTCAATTATTTTCTCAAAAATTTTTGAGACAGATTGGCGCATTATTTAGAAAATGATGGAGATCAGATTAAACATTTGTTGAATTAAATCCGCTTATTAAAAATTAAAAAATACATATGTTTTATTATGAGAAAAGTGTGCTATGACATTAAGAAACAAAAGGTGTATTCGAAAATGTCAAAAAATATATAGGTTGCTCTTTAAAAAAATGAACATGTCTCCATAGCAACAAGAGTTTCAAACAAAAAAAAGTTGAGGTCAATATCCATTCAACTTTTATTAAGGTTATTTTTCTCTAAAACGTATATTTCCAAAGTTACAGTCAATATTCCATACTTTTTGGACACACTGTATATTTTCCTTAATACAGGGTGATTTATTAAGAATGAAAAATCTAAACTGGAGATACTACACATCAAAATATGGTGATTGAGCTTAACATGCCTTATGCAAATGTTGCAGGTTTACGAGGTACAGGGTGTTCAAAGTTGGAATTTTAATTAGAAACTTCTTAATGATTTTGTGATTTTAAACAGTACCGTCTGGAAAATTGGCAACTTTATGTTTTTTGGCATGAAAATTACGAATTTAATGCTGTATTTTGCACTATTTATACGAGACGTTAGTTACACCCTGTTACTTAAGTAAACTACACATATCTTTTTTGTTTAATGAGTTATGGCTTAAATGACCAAAAAATCTAAAAGCCAGTTCAATTTTAAATAAAAAAGGTACTTCTGTTTATTTCATGTAACTCTATTAGTTTTTGAGTTATTTGCATTTTAAACATTCAATGTAAAGACTCCTAAGCCATCGTTATTACTTTGACTTTTTATCACTTTTTCAAGAAATATTTGACAGTTTTACTGTCACTAAGTAAGAGTGTTTATTGTATTTTTCTAATTTACTAGTATTATTTGTAGTGAAAATTCTAAAATAAGAAAATGCCACGACATAATGAATTTTCTAACACTGAAATGCGTGATATGATTTATGTTTTTGCTCAGTCAAATTATAGTGGACTTGGTGAAGCCAGAAATTATTTAGAATTATACCCAAATCGAAGACAACCCAATCACAAACTGTTCAGACGTATTTACACCCGCCTAGGCGAAATAGGGTGTTTTCGTCCTAAAAGCTTAAATGTTGCTAGAAAAACTTTTAACGTCGATGATGAAGAAGAGGTTTTAGTTCGTATTTCGGAAAATCCAGATATCAGTACCCGTCGGTTAAGTGCGACAACATTAATAAGCCAATCGTCTATCTGGAGAATTGTAAAGAAAGATAATCTCCGTCCATACCACTATACTCCTGTCCAAAATTTGTTACCTCAAGATTTACCAGTTCGCTGCTCAATTTATGCTAGGTAAACAAACCGAAAATCAGGATTTTCTTAATAACTTCCTTTTCACCGATGAGGCGACGTTTACTGGACGAGGTGTTTTTAATTGGAAAAACAATCATTTGTGGGAATCCGAAAATCGACATGCTCTAAAGGAACGACATGCTCAGCATGAATTCAAGGTAAATATTTGGTATGGGGTGATAGGTTTTTTTTATTGGTCCTTTTGAACTTCCTCCTAATCTGAACGGTCTCCTCTATTTAAACTTCATTGAACAAGATTTAAACACACTACTAGAAGATGTACCGCTAGCCATAAGGCGGAACATGTGGTTTATGCAAGACGGGGTGCCGCCACATTTTTCTCTGCCAGGGCGCCAATACCTGAATGAACATTTTCCTCACCGGTGGATTTGGATTTGTTTTGCCACCTAGAAGTCCAGATTTAAACCCTTTAGACTTCTCAATATGTTAACAAATAAAGGACATGGTTTACAAAGAAACAATTAATTTCATCGAAGATTTACGACAGAAAATTCAAGAAGCTGCTAATATTACTAAAAATAATCGACAAATGTTATTTAATATTCAAAAATCTTTAATGATACGCCTTACAAAGTGTATTAAAGGGGAAGGCGGTCATTTTGAGCATTTACTTTGAAGTTTTCTTTTATTACTGTTACTGGTTGTTATTTGTTTCCTTTACTGTTGTTACCTTGCATAGTAGTAATTTAAAAGAATAAATTCATTTTACAACAAACAAATTCATTGAATGTTTAAAATGCAAATAACTCAAAAACTAATAGGGTTACATGAAATAAACAGGAGTGCCTTTTTTATTCAAAATTGAACTGCCTTTTAGATTTTCTAGTCATTTTAGCCATTACTCATTAGGCAAAAAAGATATATTGTAATTTACTTAAGTAACAGTGTGTAACTAACGCCCTGTATAAATAGTGCAAAATTCAGCATTAAATTCGTAATTCTCATGCCAAAAAACATAAAGTTGCCAATTTTTCGGACGATAATTACAAAATTATTAAGAAGTTTCAAATTAAAACTCCAACTTTGAACACCATGTACCTCGTAAACCTGCAACATTTGTATAAGGAATGTTAAGCTCAATCACCATATTTTGGTTTGTAGTATCTCTAGTTCAGAGATTACCCATTCTTAATGAATCACCCTGTATAAGTTGTAGTTTTTTTAAATGTTTGGTTTCTTCTTAAAACTCTGAGTTTCAACCTGAAACTTAATTTTTTTTGTTTACAATTTTGATTTGAAACTTGAAATCTAAGGGTTTTTTAAAAAAATTTCAACTTCATTTCCCAAAATTTGGACCCTTCTTTTTTAACTCAAAATTTTAGGAAAAAAATTTAAGATTAAAGTTGAACTTTGGAAACAAAAATTGAAATTTATAAAGAAAGATCACGATGTTTCAGATTTAAAGGCGAATTTTTAAGGATTAAAAATAGAAATGCCAGTTTAAACAATAAATTTATAAAAAAATCGAAAGTTTGAAAGAAAATTGAAAATCTGAGATTTCTAAAATAAAAAATCAAAATCTCTAGAAAAAGACACATGAAAAATTTAAATTTCGAGAAAATTATTGCGATTTACAAAATAATAAAATAATGTTCTTGAAATTTCGAGATTGAAATTAAAGGAATAGAAAAAAAGGTAAACTTTTCGCGAAAAATCCAGTAAAAAGTTTGAAAGTCATAGAAAAACTTTTAAAGTTTAAATTTGAAATTAACAAATTAATCGAGATATTGAAATCAAAAATTACAACTTCACAAATTTTTATTATCGTCAGTATTTATGTCATAGACAGTCAAAAACAAATTTCACCGCTGCTATTTTTAACTTCAATGTAGAAATATTAACCAAAAAATTCAATAGAATCGTGATTCCTAAATGTAGAAATAACGTTACGCATTTACTTAAGTTTGATGATTAGCAACTACAAAAGCGAACGTTATTTTATTTTTCAACATTAAAACGTTAAAGCCCATTAAGTATACGTTAAAGAAGACAATGGGAAAAGAACATCCAAACAGCCTCATTTTAATGAACTTAGAAAATGAATTTTTTTGTAATATTGATTTGACTGTGTTTTTCACAAATCTGCCACAATAATAAATCACGAAAAGTGTTTTGTAAATGTTTATATCATGAACATTTGTAATAGTTAAAACAAAGGCCCTTCTGTTCTCAATTGATACAGCCCTCGTGGCGGCTTAATCTGGCATTGGGGAATCCTCAAAGAGTAAAGCCGAAGTCTATTTTTTAAACAGAGTCCATGTTATCTGGAAGAATGTTTCATCCCTACTGTGATGATTGCCTGTCATGGTTCGGTACTAGGATGGTACCCTTTTAAATCAGAAAACACGAAGCGCTCTTACGTTTAAACACTGGCTATTTTAGGGATAGAAATTCCTTTCTGTTGTTAACATTTCTCTCTTCGAACAATAAAACCACAGTCAGAAACGGGCGTGCAGACTTACCTCGTACTCGGGCGAAAAAATTAAGAGTTCGGCAAATGGTGTTCATATTTTGAAACAGATTTTGTTATCTCGTTGTCTTTGAGCTTTTGAAAACATTAATTTACTTAAAATTTTTGGATTTGTTAAGATAAGTCTTTTTTTAGATTTTTATTTAAAATGTCGACATTTTTGAACATTTCGAAACTTTAAGATATTGAAAATTTCGAATTCTTAATTTCAAATTTTTACTTATTGTTAGTTCAAAATTAACTCTCAATAATCTCGCCTTTTTTCTAAAGTTTGACTTATTTTCTAATTTCTTTTTCTGAAAATTTTTAACTATTTTAAAAAATTTTATTTTATTTTTTTACTTTGTTTTCATTAAAAAAATTTGAGCTTTATTTGAAAATTTCGAATTTCTTAAAAATGCTGACATAAAATTTAGACCTTTTTCGAAAATTATGACTTTTCTTTGAATATTTTGATTGTTTTTGTACATTGAATAATTTTGAAATACTTTTAAAAACTTTGTTTTCTTTTGAAAACTTCCACTTTTTTGAAAATTTAGAAAATTGTTTAAAATTTTGACTATTTCCTTAATTTTTTTCGAGGTTTTATGTAAATTTTACTTTTATTAAAGAAAAAATCAATAACATTTTTATTTCTTTTTAAGATTGATACGTCAAAATTTTGATTTTCTTGAAATTCTCGACTTTTTTCCAGTTTCCAATTTTTTTTGAAAATTTTGTTTTTTTTATCAAAATTTCGACTTTTTCTCGTTTCTTAATAATATGGACCTCTTAAACATTTCAAGTTTTTAAAAATTTTTATCGTTTCTGAAAATAAATATTTTTTTCAAATTCCTTTTTTCAAAATTTTTACTTTTTCTCGTAAATTTCACTTTCTAAACAATCCCCTTTTTCCTGAAAATTTTGATTTTTTGTAAGAATCTGACTGCTTCTAAATTTTCAAAAATTTTGACAACATTTCGGCCTTTTCTCAAAATTTTGAGTTATTTTTTATAATTCTGTTCTTTTTTTGCAAATTCGATTATGCAGAAATACCTTTTTGAAAACTTCCACCTTGCCTGCTTAACATATCAATTCTTTTTCTCGAAATTTTCCTTTTAAATTTTAAAATGGTTTTTTATTGAATTTTTCAAAGTACAAATGTATTTCGATTTAAACTAGAAATTTCAACGTTGGATCTCGAAATTCAATTTTTTAGTCGAATTTTTTTATTAAAAATTTACAGTTTGTTTTGAAATTTCAAAGATTTTTTTTATAATTCCAAGTATATATGGTTCCAGTTTTTAGATTTATTTTAAGATCTCCATTATATATTTGCAATTTAAAGAAAAAAATAATGCAAATTATGTTTTTTGGAAACTTTTGGGTTTACGCCTTTATTTTGTAACTTTTTTTCTTCAAAGTACGCTTATAAACTCAATTTTCAATTTTTTCTAGTATTGTTGACTTTATTTTCCAAATTTCGATCTAAGAAAAATTGGAAATTTTGTTTAAACTTGTTTTTTTTTTCTATAAATTCCGATTGTTTTTGAAATTTCGATATTTTATTCGTGATTCCAAGATTGCACTTTTAGTTTCTAATTTATTGATAAAATTTCGAGTATAGACATATTATTTTTTATAAAATACGATTTTTTCTGAAAATTTCGAAATTAAACTTCAATTGAAAAATTACAAAATACCCATTTTCTGGGTATGCCCCTTAAGATTTCTATCTATTTTTTATTTCTTACAATAAAATAGAAAACTTGTGGCTTGTGGTTAATATAGACATTTTGAAACTAAGTGCAGGTCCGGTTTTAAGGAGATTGGAAGGATTGGGCCCAATCGGACCCCGCACTTTCAAATTTTAAATCAAATTTAGGGTTAAGAAACTATCTCGAAAAATGTGAAATTTTGAATACAAAAAGGCAGAATATTTAAACAAATTTTCTAATCCAAGCTCGAAGCTTTGAGAGAATAGTAAGACTTTAGAAAAAATCAGAATTCCTGAAATAGTCGAAATATTGGATTTAAATTTTTTAAATTGAATGCGAATGCATTACTCACAATTTAACAAAAATGTTGATATTTTAAAAAACACGTAAAACTTTCTAAAAAAGCACAACACTTGAAGAAAAAATTCGAAGATTCTAAAAATTTCCCAAAATAAAAGCACAATTTGTGGAATTTTGAGTTTCAAGTGGAAAATCAGAAAATAAAAGAGCAAAAATTGATAGTGTAAACTCAAAATTTTGTAGGCAAGATGAAAATGTTGAAATTAAAAGACAAAATTTTAAAAAAATAATAAGCCCAAAAAGATTTGAAATAACTATTGTAAAATGGGAACTTCCTGGAAAAAGTAACAATTTCAAGTTATAAACATTATATTTGGTCAAAAAATTTGATCCATTAGGTTTTATTTATAGCAAGCATCAATTTAAGGCTACTGATATTTTTTAATCTTTAGACTAAAATATACTTTTGACATTAAAATCCTGATTTTAGGAAAAAATTTAAAGTTTAAATTCAAAATAAAACAGTCTAAACTTTAAGAAAAACTAAATATTTATAGAAGATATTAGTTTTAAAAAGGAAATCATAGCTTTGAAAAAAAATCAATATATAATCTAATCTAAAGTTTCAGAGAAAAGTCAATAATTATAAAAAGTATCAAAATTTTTTTTTAATTAGAAAAAGCTCTAAGTTTTGATTATCAAATAGTAATTCTGAAAAAACATGTGAAAATTCTTTAGAAACGTCGAATTTCGAGTTTCAAGTCAACATTCTTGACAAAAAAGTAAAAATTACGAGATTATACTTGGAATATTGAGAAACAAATGACATTAATTATGTTACTTACAAAGAAATAGAACCAAGAAAATAATTTAAAATTTTAAGTTTTAATTCCGAATCTTGATAAAGAGGAGACATTTCAACAACTTAGACAAATTTACTCTTGGAAATTTTAAATTTTTACGAAACTGCAGCTTTTTCTACATTTTTTTTTGTCGTGAAATTCTATGACACCGCAGAATAAATAATCATCATCAGCGAGAAAATTACGAGAATTTTGAATCAAATTCCTGTAAGCTTCGCGGAATTTTTATTTTTCCATATAAATATAGAGGTTTTTAACGTAAAATCAAAATTCCGATTAAAAAGTCGAAATTTCCAAAAAAATCTAAAAATTTCGGCTTTATTTCCTAAATTTTCAATTTGAAGATTATTGAAATACCAAAAAGATAGTCAACACTTCTAGAAAAAACTCTAAATTTTTAAAACATAACTTTAAAAAAAAGATCAAATACAAAAATGTGCATCCTAAGTATTTTAAATTTTCAGGTGATATCCTTGGATCTGTCCATAAATAACTTTGAAGTACTTCCCCAGGAACTATCAACATTTGAACGATTGGCAGCACTGAATGTCTCCAGAAACGAGCTATCATCACTGGCAACCAATGATTTGAAAGTGCTTAGACGTTTGCGCAACATAGATCTATCCAACAATTTGTTTTCGGATTGGGTAGATATCAAGATCATTATGCGACTTACTGAAGGAAACGTCAGCTATTTAAATTTTTCAAACAATCCTCTTGGACAACTACCAGAGGGCGTCTTCAGGCTGAATTCTTTGTTGTACCTTGGTCTCAGGAATTGTTCCTTGACCAGCATCAATGTTGTAAGCTTTAACAGCCTTTCAAACATAGAAAAACTTGATATGTCCCAAAATGTTATTCACCACATTAACAGCTCAAAATACATATCTACTTCCTTAAAAATACTAGACTTAAGCGAATGTAAGATAAAACACATTCAACCGAAAGCTTTTTCAGGATTTACATCCTTGCACACATTATATCTACGTAAAAACTCATATTTTAGAAAAGCATCTTTGTGGAACACTAATTTAAAAGAGCTGTATCTAACAGAGTCAGGAATAGAAACTATTCCAAACGGAAATTTACCATCCCTAATAACACTTGATCTGTTCGGTAACAATATAAGAGAAATAACCAAAGAATCTTTCATTGGCCTCGGTGAAATTCAGCTTTTGAATATTTCAAATAATATAATACGAACTATTGAAAACGGATCTTTTACTTATTTGAGAAAACTAAGCTATATTGATTTATCAGTCAATGTTCTAGCAACAATAGATCGCTTCATCTTCCTAAACAACTCTCAGCTAGTTCAAGTAAATCTATCCCATAATTACGTCCAAGAATTTCCAAAATTTCGCAGCTCTTCCATTGAGTACTTAGATGTGAGCTTCTGTGAAATAACCAACATGTCAAAATGGGATTTGTCTGAAATGAAATCTTTGGAATATCTAGATCTCACATATAATAGAATTTCGAACCTCCCAGAATACACTGTAAGCTTTTCGTTAATTCATTTGGATTTAAGTTTTAACAGAATACAAAATATTAACAACAAAACCTTCGTCAATTTAAGATCCTTGAGGATTCTAACCTTAAGTGGCAACCGACTTACAACAATAAGTCCAAATTACTTCCCACAAGTATTAAGCTTACAAATCAACGATAATCCATGGAGGTGTGACTGCAAAGCTTTATCAGCAATGTATATCTGGTTAAGTCATCAAGGTTACAACTTTGATTCTTTAATTTGTCAATCCCCCGATAAATTCGAAGGAAAAACATGGATGGAAGCCTGTCAAAATAGCTGGGGTCAAGCAAGCTCCAGATTTCCTATGTGGTTATACATATTATCAGCAACTCTTGTCGGACTCACAATAACAATAATTATCTGCACCAACAGAAGAATTCAAAAATTTAAAAAAGAACGCCTTGATAGAGAGGCCACCCGGAGAGAAGAAGACCGACGACGGGAGGAGTTGGAAAGCCTGGAAAGAATGAGAGAGGCTGAAATTGAATTCGTTGAACCAGTTACTGAGAATGCTCCTGATCCAAGAGCTTTGCAAAGACCTCCATCTTATACGGAAGCTATGTTACTTCCACGTTTGGATGGATCTTACTCAAATTTGACTGGTAGCTTACACAGCCTGGCATCTAAACGGAGTGCCCATGCTAGCAATCCAGAGTTAACAAAGAAAAAAAGAAGAAAACGGAGGAAGCGACCATCGGAAAGCAATCTAACTAAGGCAGCTAGTAGAGGAACTGTTACGGGTGAAAGTACAGAGGAAGATGAAGAAGATAGAAGGGAGTAGTGGTATTATGGGTCGATTGTTGATCCACTCATAAGCAAAGTAAGCTTAAGTTATCTTTAACTATGTATATCTAGTCATTATTTTAATGATGAAAGTTTCCGCCAAAATAAAAATGTACGTAATATTTGAAAATAACTCCTGAAATATTTCGTTGTATCAGGCTGCAGAAAAGTCGTTTCGTTATAAAACTAGTCTTGACATTGGATGGTTTTAATCATTGACATATATTATATGTCAATTGTTTTAACTTGGCTTTGAGTAATTAGGTTTCTCTTTAAATAATGAGCATTAATTAACCAATTCAAAAATAGTTCTTTTTATCAGGATTCAAAGAATTTATTTTATCATCACCAGTAAATTAGAATGTAATGGTTTAGTTTTTAAATCATGAAACTTCTTTTTAAATAAAAGCGTATTGAATCATAAACGACCCAATCTGTAGGAGGTGTTTAGAAGAATATGAGAGTATCGACGATGATTTGTCACTCCTTGGCATTAGTATCAATAAGAGGATCCAAACTGGGAAACTTTTGGCCTAATTTTTCTAGTTTGAGAGAGGAGCATCCAAGGGGCATTCTTCAGTTTCTCAATAAAATTGGTTTGCATACCTCACTCACAAATATAGCATAATGGGCCTAAAAAGGGAGGTCTATGTACTGACCTAATTCTAAGCAACCCAACCTAAAAGCAAAATTCTGAAAAGCGAATTAATTGAAAACAAATTTCCAACATATTCTGTCTTAACAGACTGCAAAAAAATATTTTTTTCCTAATTTGGATATCTAATGATTTTTATTTTGCTGAAGAAAAAATTCCATAATTGAAAATAAATTAATTCCTATTTTTCTTTCTCTTTAAATAAAAACATAAATTTTCAGGCTTTGTATTAAAGTTGAAATTATTTTGTTAAATTTACAAAATGCTGTCCATATATGTATAAACGTGAAAGGCAATAAAAGTTTCTCACTTCTTATTCAAGAAATTTAAGTAAATCTTAACTTATCATCTCAAATTTGGCTTTCAATTAGAAATTTTGTTTTTAATTGCCATTATTCGGCTTTAAAATTGGGAATTCGACTTTAACTTCAAAAATTCGATTTCAAACACTTTTAAATCCACAAGAGATATTTTTTGAGATATGCAGTTTTTGTACTAACTTTTTCTTATTGCTTTTTTGGCTTGAGTTTCCCCATACTCCACAGATTTTTGTAAAATATTTACTTTCGATCTAACACAAACAGCCAGACCAGGAAATTGAACCCGGAATCCTGACGGCAAGTAGCCCGTGTTCAATCGACTTCGCCACCGGGCCGGTACAACAATGATATTTTGATTTTACATTTAAAGGCGATATTTCAACTTTAAACGCAAAAATTCAACTTTGAATTACCAAATTAGGGAACATTTTTTCAGATATTTTAAAGTTTACTTCCAAATTTTAATATTAAAGTTTCGACAAATATACTCTGCGATCATTTACTCTTTCACAGAAATTATTGAAATTCAAATGAATGGCCAATTGGTTGTGCAGGTCAGGGTTTTCCAAGCTTTTCCTGTGATGATTTTATGAGCTTTCCTTGAAATGTCGAATGTTTGTCAAAATTTTAACTAAACTTTTAATTCCTGTTAGTAAAACTTTTGACTTTATAACCAATTTTTTTTCTTTTTACAAATTTTGAGTTATTTTTTCAAAATATCTATTTTCTTCTGAAAATTTAAAAATTTTACATTTTTTTAAAAATTTTGACTTCCTACTCAAAATGATTTTTTCTATACTTGAATCGAAATTATAAGAAACATTTCTAAATTACAAATATCTGTTCCAAATATCGACTTCAGTATCAAATTTCAGACTTTTTTTGTATCGTGTTTAAATCCAGAAGTTCCAAACACAAACTTTAATCACGAAATTAATAAAAATTGAAAGTGCAAACCTCGAAACTTTTAAAAAAGGTATAGAAAAAACTGAGTCTATAAAAGAACAATTTTCGAACTTTGAAAGAAGCCTTTTCTTTTTCTTTCTTATAAATTTAGATTTTTTCCCCATTTTAACCCTGGCAAAATTTCAAACTAACTTCTCCAGTTTTTTATTATTTATTTCCCGTTTTCAAAATTTTAACAGAAATTTCAAATCTCTGTATCTTCTTTGCGAAGAAAGAGCCAATAAATAATGAATAATAAATTTCGAAATTGTAACTTTTTCAAAATTTTCAGTTGAAACCTATTATTTAGAAACTTGGATAGATTATAACTTTTCTTGCCTTTTTAGAGTTTAAAGTTAAACTTTCGAGAAACGAGTGTAAGTAAAGAGTTTTTATTTAAGAATGGAGAAACACTACAACCTTTGAAAAAAGTTGAAACAGGTTCAAATTGAAAATCTCAAGTTGTTTTATTAACCGTTAAATTTTGGAATCACCATTTCTTGAAAAAATTAAAAATTACAGGATTTCCAAAACCATTTTTGCAAATCTTGGTTTATTCTTAGCATTTGAGTTTAAACTTGAAATTTCTAATTATTTTCTATTTTAAAATCAATAAATTGGGATAGGAATCAAAATTCCAGGAAAAAAATGGAATAAAAATTTTGGAATTAAAACAATCATATCTTAGAAGTTCGCTTGTTTTTGCTCAAAAATTTCCCTCTGACTTCAAAATTTATGAATTTAAAAGCTTCAAGCGTTAACTTTGAACTTAAAATGAAAGTTTTAATTTTGAGAATAATTCAAATCATGTAAACAATGAAATTCTAGTTGACACGAATTTGTAGGGAAAAATCGAAATGACGAAAGGAGCTTGAAACTTACATTCAAATGAAACTTGAAAATAATTTTCATTTTTCATTTTAAAAATGTGTTGGAATTTCTACAAACTCAAAATTTTATCTGAAAACTTCGCAATTTCGAGAAAAAGTCGTAGAACATATTTTTCAATAACTTAAGTTTTTCTTTGGCAGTTTTCATTTTTATTATAAATTTAGACTTTTTTAAATTGCTTCTCTCTACTTAAATAATATTTGAATTAAAAAAATAACAGTGGTATGAATTTCGAAAAAAAAACCAAATTTATGGAAAAAAAATCTCAACATTTCCATTCTGGTCACAACGATTTGAGTTCAAACTTGAATATTCGACTTTATTTGCATAAGCGAACTTTAAAATTTCTAGGGAAAAGTTGAAATTCGCTAAAATATTAGAAAATTTAAAAAAAATTCTTTTGTCGCATGTTTTTTCCTTCGGTTCTTTAAGCAGGAATTTATAAAATTAAATTTGGGAACAGCTGATCCAAGAATTGTTTCCTCTTACCTTTCTTGATTTGTCCCTTCGTTTTAAAATTAAATTAATTTATGTAATATGATACTTTTTTCTTCTTTAAGAGAATCAGTGCTTCCCTAACTTCCATGGAGAATACGCCACTAGCTTTCCTTATGGTTGGATCATGGCATATTAACGAATGCTCTAATTTGGTGATAGTGCTAATGGACTAGATTTTTTTTAATTACAAGTGACAATTAACTTTAAAGTTGTTGACTTGAATATTAATGACTTTAAAAAGACTGTATAATTTTATAAAATAAACCATTCGTTTGGTATTTCCTGAAATACTGACAAAAAAAAAGATTAACATATGCAAAAGAGTTTTATTTTCCATAACACACAAGTAGTTCGTATTTATATTCCCAAACGGCTACCTTGAACTCCTTGAAAATAAAGATTCTTAAAAGGTATTATTATCTCTATAAGATGATTGCTTTATAATTATGGAAAGTATAATCTTCATGTAGACATTTGTCGCAGTGGTTATCTTGGGTAATAAAATAATGGTTAAAATTAAAAATAAATCATCAGATGATTGCACAAACGTATGCAAATAAATATAAATATATACCAAAGTCCTGCATTGGATAAGCATTAGACCATAGAAAATTATGTCGTGAACCCTAAGATATTGTGAACATTATTTTGATAACCAATTATACCAATTTATTTTAAGTGTGGAATTATGTAAGATTTATTAACTTCTTGGATAATATAGAGTAAGCCCCAATAAATATTTTAATAAGAAATAGATAAATATTTTGAGAAATTACTGAAATTAATATCCGTCAAATTAAATACACAATTTCTCCATATAAGTAATTGTGCTAAATATTTCTCACAACTAAGAAAAACTGGATTCTCACTTTCGTATTTCTTTTTAACTGAAATGTGTTTTTATATGTTGTAAATCAACATCAAGCTGAAAACTGGGTTAAGGTTTGTAAAACAAAATGCGAAATTGATAATCTTATTAATTTCTTAGATGTATAATAATAAAATTAATTGCAAACTTTAATATATCAAAGTCCGAAGAATTATTTACATATCATGGTTTTACAAGGTTTGTCTCCTATTTTGTTTTATTGCCTATTCCTAATAAGTCGTTTCATGTGCAGCGTTAATTTCAAAGTTCTGTTACCTCGATTTGGCGGAATTTAATGTACTTCTATTTTAGTGTTCCCCTAGGGGTAATCTTGCGGAAACCCCGTCGTTTAATAATCTGAAGTTATTAATTCTTATACCTGTACATATATTTAAGGCACATTAAAATATTCAAATCATTACAGCGTGCAAAAAATTTATAAAAATTATACCTTAGTTGAAATATTAAATTACAATAGACCATTTCCTCTAATGCCATTAGAATATCGTATGAACGATTGACTCACACTAAACAATTAACAATTAAAATTCTGGGAGACTGATATCTAATTAAGTTCCGATAGTCCCTCTTTGGAAAAAATTTGTTTTTGTTTTTATCGAGATGTTGGCATAGATATAAGCGCTTAAATGACAAGCTGGATATCTATGTAGATACCGTTAAAGCCTAACAAGCTTCATTAGAATATAAATACCCCTGCACAAGCCAGGTATTAATTTGAAAATTTTTCATTTCAGTACTATATATTAAGCATAATGTAATAGGAATTTACTATGTGACAACGGCAAATAAATTGAGACTCGGGCTTCGACAGATCAATGTCTATGAATTAATAAATATTTTAAATTTATTCAAATTATGCGCATGTATTACAAACTGTTTCTTCACTAGAATGACTTTCAATGGGAAATGAGTGCAGGCACAAATTTTTAAAAGAAACCTTGGTCTAGAGTCAGAGTTGTAAACTACCTGCCCAAGGGCCGATGATTCTGTATACTGTCCCAATCACAATTATGATTTATGGCTCTCTCTTCTAGGCTACTTGGGGATGAAACTGAAAAATTATTTTCAACACTTTTTAATGAACTTACCCAAACGAGCTTATAAACACGTCTTAATGTTATTCAAGCAGCGAGCCTATAATTTCTGTACTATTCATATAAATTTCAGTTATTTATATCTCATAGGTGTATGTATGGTAACAACGTAATAATAATAATTTATGGTTTTGATAACTTCCGACGTTGTCAGAAAACAGAAACCGTTTTATTTGCAACTTAACATGAATGAATTAAATATGACACTGGAGAAGTAATAAACTAGCCTTGACGGACGTTAATCTCGTAACAATGCCATAAAATGTCCACCAAATATACCAGATTTAGAATTTTTTTCAAGTTTAATTACTGGCTAGGTACAAAAGTTCTTGAAACACAATCTTCCAAGAAATGATTATGAAAAACGTATACTTCAAGCGTCATTGATATGGTTGACATATCATTTATTATTTCGTAGAAGTCTAATAACAAATAAAATGAATAATTATACCTTTTTTCTCCAACAATATCAGAAGGTGGATAGGTCTAATTTTATCACTGAAAAGAGTCGACTTTGATAAATTTAGAAAATTTGCTCAGTCTACAGCTTTTTTCTGCAGCTTATTTTTCCCAAATGAAGTAGCGAACTGATGAATTGGGGTGAAGGGCAGAGGAACACATTTTTAACTAAAAGAAGAACTAATAATCTAAATAAAAAATGCAGCAATCAATTAACTCTTTCAAGAAAGTTTCGGGTTTCTATGTGAGAAATTAAAAACTACATCTAGTAACACTGATTTAGAGAAAAATTTAAATCTCACAAAAAACTCAAAACTTCGAATATATCGATTTTTTTCTCCAAATTGCCTTTTCCAATGAATTTCAATTTTTACAAAGAAACTCCAGTTTTTCCCAACTTTCGACTTAAATTACCCTGCCATGGCTTTTTCAAAATTTGGACTCTAATAACAAATTTTAACTTTCATTTCCAAATTTAAATCTCTATTCAAGATTTAATTTCATTTATTTTTCAATCATGGCTCTCAACTCAAAATGTAGACTATTTTCTCGTAATCTCGAGTTTTTCTTTAAAAATTTCGATTTTAGTACCGATATGTTGATTTTAATCTAGTTTATATTTTAAACTCGAACATTCTTTATTCATCTCGAAATTTTAAGGTTAATTTCGTTTGAATTTTCAACATAAAGTTTCGATTTATTTTAAGAATTTTGAGTTCAATCTCTAAAGTTTGAATTAAAAGTCAAAAAAAATTAAATCGTTAATTCAGCGTTCGAGAAAAAAATAGACATTCCTGAAAAAACTTGAATTTACTTTTCGGCATATCAATTTTTTCTTAAAATTTTCAGTTTCAACTCGACCTTCTTTGACTTTTTTTGGAATAATTTACATTTTTTTTTTGGAAAATTAGAGCTTTCTTTCCAAATGCTAATGATTTATTTCATCCACATTTAATTTAATTATAAATTTCGTAATTTTGTACATTTCGATTTTAATTTTCAGCTTGATATCGAAGTTTCAGGAAAATTTTAAATTAAATCCTAAAATTCTGAGGCAAAGGCAAAAACTATGACCAATTTCTCAAAACTTTTAATTTATTGATTTTTATTTTTTCTAGCTAAAAATTTTCCCAAAAAGTCGAAAAATTTGTTGACTACGTTTTGATATATTATGTATACTTAAAACTTTGGTTTTAATCTCGAATTTTGAAATTGAAACTAAAAATTTTAGAGATAAAATGTAAGGAATTTCAGAAATAAAGTACAAAGTTTGAATTTAAAGCCAGAGAATGCGAGTTTGTAGTGGAAAATTTATGTAAAAAAAATTAATAAATTGAAATCTTAAATTAAGAATATCAATTTTTGTGAAAGTTTCAGTGTCAACTCAAAAATTTTAATTTTTCGAATGTTTTTGAAAGATTTAAAATTTTTTCAAAACTTTTCGTTTTTACAAATAGGTATTTCGCCTTTTTCGCGCCAAGTGCTGATTATTATCCTATGGAAATTTTAAGTTTCATCTCAAACCTCATATTATTTCTGGAAATTTCTGATTTAACATTTTTACTTTACCATCTAAATATCAGAAATAAAATTGAAAATTTGGATTTAAGGTAAAAAAATTCGACTTTGATGTCAAAATTTTAAGTAAAAATTACACGTATACACATATCGATTTTACACCAAAATTTCAGACAAAAATGTAGGAAGGTTCACATTTAAATTAAAAATTTTTAGTAGAAGTTTCGAGAAAAAGCTTGAAATTTGTAAAGTAAAAATTTCTCGAAAGTTCGAGTTTAGGGCACTGCTGACGAGCTCAAATGAGAGTGAAACGTCGATGTCCAGTGCTACAAGCTTTTTTTACGTTTTTTATATTTTTTATATTTTCGTAATTTATTTTAAAAAAAAATATATGTCTAATTTTAGTCTTCTATATTTCTTTTTTTTCTATTATATGTAAAAGAAACTGACCCATTTTTGTCAACTGTTATTAGGTGACGTTTTAAAAAATTTCGATATCACGTAGTCATATTTCAAAAAATATTTCTGAATATTGTCAACTTTCATTACTTCTACTACATTACTACTACTACTACTACTACATTTAAATAATTCCAAACTGAGTCGCAGAAATGTTAAATAAAATAAATAAACATAAAAAAAGATAACTGAAAATCTAGACCTGTGAAAAAAGCAGCTGGCGGAGAAAATGCCGCTCAATAAATAACCGATATCTCGATATTGGAGCGAAAATTTTAACGAAAAAGTAAATAATGTTAAGCTTAAACTAGATGTTTTGAAAGTTCTGAGTTTGAATTTAAAACTTAGGGAAAACAGTAAGAATTTTTGGGGATAAATCACAAAATTTATTTTTAAAAAACCAGGTTATAAATTTAAAAGCAATTTAATATCAACAGTTTGACTTTAAAGGGAATAATCGAGTTCTCAGAATCTGATATTTTTTTCTCAAAATTACGACTTGTAAAATCAGAAATTCCAAAAGAAAAATGTTGAAGCTTGCTGATGAAAGTCAAATTGCAATAAAAAAGTTAAAATTTCAAGATTAAAATCAAGAGTTAAAAAATGTTGGACAAGGTTTTTCCTCAATATTTTGACATTTGTTTTTAAATTCTGGGTTTAACCTTGTAATTTTTACTTTTGCTAAAAAATTCGACTTTGAATTTTAAATTTTTCAATAAATTTTTCCTTTTTTCTGTTGAACTAGTTTTGAGCTGGTTTTTTAAAAATGTGAAGTTCCTTTCAACATTTCAACTTTTGCTTAAGTTTTTAGCTCACTCTTTTGATTGTTGATTTTTTTCTAATAAAATTTCGAAATTTTGACAAAATTTTTAGCAAAAGTCATAATTTGGAATTAACACTCGACATGAACAAAATAACGATTTTAAATTCAAACTGAAATTTTTGGAAATGATTTTCTACGAATCTACTCAAAACAGTGGTGGCTGGTGCTAATAAAATTTGGGGGTTGCAAAGAGACATTTGCAAAAATGTGCCGAAACTGGAAATTTTAAATTAAGCTGGAGGAAGGGATATTTATGATTTTAAATTGATATATGTTATACATATATCTCCTTTTTTATATTCGCAAAAAAGCAAAAGAAAAACAAGAGGAAGTCCATAGGACGGACCTTCTTTGGCAGCTGCAAATTTATCAATAACTTTTTACTGAAGTCGAGTATTTCTTGAATTAAGTCCTTTTCTTTGAAGACATCGTTAATGCGGACAATCTTTCCTGGCATAATGTATTCTTTTTAAGTTTCTTTTCTTTTCAGACTGGAGAAGCACCACTCTGCTTCAGCAGAAGCCATTGGGATAGTTATCAGGATTTTTAAATGATTTAGGGTTTCACTAAGCTCACTGTTTTCTGAAATAATGTTATATAGTACAAGTAAACCAAAAGCTCATTAAAACTTTTCTGTTTCGTAAATTACAGATAATTTAGTTCTTAGTTTTTGTAAATTAAAAAATGGATAAACCTTAGCGGTTCCTTTAAAATTCTTTTCGGGAAAAGTGATTCTATGTTGGTTAAACTTTTCAGAAAAAAAAAAAGTTGCTGCAATTAAATGGCCAGTGAAGCTGAATCGTTCTTTAGCTTAGCAGATAACAATGTCACATAGGTACTTCTTTAGCTTCGCGAACTACTTCTGTTAAAACTTCGCTTTTTACAAGACACCATCTGCACAATATTTAAGTCTGGAATAGGTGATCTACGTCGCTTAATTTCCAGTTTTTCCGACACAGATCGGTTACAGAATGACTGTGCAATTAAACCTTGCACTGAATTCATTTTTATTTGTGTTTCAAGACCACCAACATTGACCGATGACAGATTATAATAGCGAATC
Organism: Dastarcus helophoroides; assembly: GCA_028583605.1. Taxonomy (NCBI): domain Eukaryota; kingdom Metazoa; phylum Arthropoda; class Insecta; order Coleoptera; family Bothrideridae; genus Dastarcus; species Dastarcus helophoroides. Next base: position 14,626,735 of record CM053333.1, read on the forward strand.
AATATTTGGTTTGCACCCACAAGTGCAACCTAATGCTTGCTTATGGGCAAGTATTTTAAGCGAACAAAATATGAGTTAACGCGCAGGTGCATATGTGTAAAGCAAAGGTTGCAGTCTAGCCTGCAAACTTTACAAACCATGGACCCAATAATGTCGTCAAACCCTCACGAATTGGCGGAATCCGCAATAGTCAGCAGTATGTTTGGTAACGATAAATCTGTTATCAATAAATAAAATAAACAACATAAAGAACAATTTACTTTCTTTTTTATCCCAGCGTTTTTTTGGAGGTTGCGCAAAAGCTTTTTTATGTCAAATTGACCTACGAAACTTAGAGATTTGGAGATTTGAAGGAATAGGAAGACGATGAAAAGATAAAATGTGTTGAAATGACTTCAAGTGATACCTTTGGTCAGAAAAGGTAACCTGGGATAAGCTAAAGAAAATATTATATTCTAAGTTCAGAGGAAATTTATAAAACGAGTGCAATTCATCAAAACTCAAAATTCGAGTTGAGGTCTTCAGATTTGTGAAATTTCAAGAGTCAGTTAAGAGATAGAAAATCTCAGAATGCTATAAATCACCAAGCTCTTTGGTGTCTTCGTCAAATTCATGGCAGAGACTGGTTGAAATATATCAACATCATAATCAGGCGTTTTGAATCCACTGCTAGACGTAGGCCTCCTGTAAATCCTTTCATTTCCTTCGGTCCTGAGCACTTTGCATCCAGTTGGGCTGGATACGCTTAATGTCGTTCGACCATCTCAAGGACGTCCTCGATTACGATACGCATCGTATCTAGGTTTCCATTCTAGAATTTTCTTCGTCCATCTTCCATCTTTAATTCTGGCAACATGGCCTGCCCAGTTCCAATTCTTTCGACTGCGTCTGTAACACCGGTTCTTTCCCTGATTATACGATTTGGAACTCTATCTCTGATGGATATATTCAACATTGATCTCTCCACTGCTCTCTGGGACACTTGCATTTTGTTTATTACCTTCTTAGTAAGGGTCAGTGTTTCTGCTCCTTATGTTAGAACCGGAAGCACACATTGATCCAAGATCTTCCTTTTCAAGCACATGGGAATATCTGATTTAAATACGTCCCTCAGTTTTCCGTAAACTGCCCATGCCAGTCCTATTCTCCTGCTTAATTATGTGGTCTGGTTGCCTCTTCCTAATTTAATCTCGTGCCCTAAATATTTATAGGTATACACTTGTTCTATTTGCCTGTCATACGTTGAAATGTTTTTGGCCACTACAAGGTTGATCATGTATTGTGCTTTTGAAAAGTTAATTTTAAGATCAACTCCTGCACAAGAACTTTGAAGATCTTGAAGGAGTTCACATGCGTGGTCTACCCGGTCTGCAATAAGGACTATGTCGTCTGCGAACCTCAGATTGTTCAGATATTCTCCATTAACTCCCCAATTGTTGTTCTTTATGGCGCTCTGCAACAAAGCGGCGAATAATTTAGGAGAGATGGTGTCTCCTTGTCTAATCTCTTTCTTCTAGGGAAATTTGTTGGTGTCCCCATATTACATTCTGACTTTAGCTGTTGCTCTATTATATATATTGTGGAGAAGGATTGTATACCTATTATCAATAATGCATTCTGTAAGCGTTTTTTACATAGAGCTATGTTGGACTGAATCAAATGCTTTCTCAAAGTCTACAAATATTAATATCAATGGTTTGTTGTAGTCCATAACTTTTTCGATCAAGGACTTTATTACTTGTAGATGGTCGTTCGTTCCGTTGAAATATATACCAGATTCAGAATTCAGAATCTTTTAGTGTCTACCTGATTTGACAACACCAAACAAGGACCCTACCTCCGAAGCTCACAAATATTTCAACCAGTCTATTGCATTAAACTACTATTATTATTTATTGCTAAAACGCAAAAAGTACTTTTTAACCAAAATTTGCATATTCCATTGATCACTTTGCGCGCATTTGAACTTGATTCCAATCAAGTTAAATTAGTCAAACATTTAATAAAAAGCTGAAGTATTTCTGTTCAGGTTTTCTTATAAAAAGTAGTATAAAAAGGCAATAAAACATAACAAATAGTTGGGAAAAAGTAATATTTTTTGTAGTTGAATAACAGTCAGTTACTACTTAATAAGCTGTAAGGACCCAACCTCGGAAGCTGACAAATATTTCAACCGGTCTATTGCATTAAACTACTATTATTATTTATTGCTAAAATGCCAAAAGTACTTTTTAATCAAAATTTGCATATTCCATTGATCACTTGCGCGCAATTTGAACTTGATTCCAATCAAGTTAAATTAGTCAACTTTTTTATAAAAAGCTGAAGTATTTCTGTTCAGGTTTTCTTATAAAAAGTGGTATAAAAAGGCAATAAAACATAACAAATAGTTGGGAAAAAGTTAAATTTTTTGTAGTTGAATAACAGTCAGTAACTACTTAATAAGCTGTAATTATTGGTTGGTATGTAAGTAATGATTTAATGACACCAGTGTTAATAAAGCTTAATATTTGTTGTCGATTATGAATAAGAAAAAGATAATTTTGCGAAACGTGACAAAGTATTATTGATTTATGCAAAATAGTTTTTCATTTATTTTTCTACTATTACGATAATGAAAAATTCCGATTTTTTTCTTATCTAATTTATGACGTACCAAGTCATTGAAGCGTACAATATAATTTGTGAAACTTCAATTATAGGTTGCTTATGTAAGTGGAGACATAAAAGTACAATTTAACAGGACAATGTCCCATTAGCAATTTGATATTTAATTGCGATGAGAACTTGAATTCATTGGTACTACATTCGATATGTTACGTTGGCGTTTTAATTTATTTTAAGTGGATGTAATGCATGTGAGAATAATGAATATCTATATTTAAAATTTGCTGAAAACGTATCTATTGCAAGTAATGTCTCGTTATTGTCACTGCATTTGTCCAGGGTGCCAAATATTATATTTGTCTACGCCCACGTTAAAAGCAAATTGAAAGAAGTTAGATTGAGCTCAGAGTTAAAATCACAATTTGAATTATTTAAGAGATGAACATTAATTAAAGATGGATATTTAACGCAATAATAACGTAAGTATCGTGGGTGTTTTTTGGGCTACTAAAGAAAAATTTGTTACGTATTCATCTCGAGTCGTTATCACTTATATTAGTTTTATTAATAGCATAGCGGTAAAGTAGAAAATTGACATTATTGCTCGCAGAGTAGGTGTACCATGCAAACTTATTATAGTTAAATATAGTAGTTATACAAAACAGTATGCCGGAAGAAAAAGATTGTCACTAAATAGGTTTCCATCTCTGCTTACGGGCAGCGCAAATAGCGTTGTCTAACGACCTTGTCATATAATCCATTTTATTAAGTTTACTGATAGTTTCTCTTGGGCCTTCACTTAGAAATTATTAGCTATATTAATTGGTCTGACAGATCAATCAAGTTATTATGAGTAATTTAAATAACTAGTGGATCTGGCAATTTTTAACTAAGGTAAAACGAGATAAAAAAAGTCACCTTTCTAGATAAATTCCAAAGTCGCTCTATTACTCCAATTTGCCGACAATGGAGCAAAAATTAACGAGACTTGTCTCAGCTTTAACACGCTAAAAGCGCATCCGAAACCATTTAAGTAAACCAACAATTTAAAACATATTTCGAAAATGATTTTGACCAGTTTATCCTTTTCAAAATAAACGCGCTTGATTTCATAGTTATAAATCGAAAGATTTTTTTTTTTTCAGAAAATAAACTTCAATTTGTAATATACTAATCATTTCTGTGCCATTTTTAGCGAAAAAATCAAGTACCGAAAAAAGAATCAATTCAATTTGCGCAAAGCGCTTATTTCACTTTTTCGAAGACAATTTGGTCTTTCGCTACACAATATTTATCAGACCTTAGCATTAAACTAGAAGAAATAATCTAAACTGCATCAAAAAGTTGAAAGATTGTAGAGGCAGTTGGTTGTTCATTTTTATATAGGATTAACAAAATATTTAAAAACAGTTTTTGTTAAAGAATTTGATTTTTCCATTTTTTCAAGAAAATTTTAATCTAGACTTGAAACTTTTTAAAACGACTTCATACATTTAGGTTTTACTTTTTCTCCCTTAAAATTTCGACTTTAAATTCGAAGTAGTTTTAAATATAAACACAAAGATATAATTTCACTTAACATATTTTATAATTTTTTTTTTAAATATAAAGTAATTGAATAAATGAAAATATCAAGTTAATCAATTTATATTTTATCGAAAAATGATGAAACAAAAAATCTTTATTAAATTAAAAATTGTAACTTTTTGTTAGAAATGTTAACTTTTTTCGAAATATCAGATTTAATACCCAATTATCCACTTTTTAAATATGGAGATATCGCGCTGTCTTGTATTGTATTTATATTGTAAATGTCTGAACTCAGAAGGTTGATAAACAAACAAAATTTCGAATAAAAACTTGATTTTTTTGCTTTCCGTTTATCTTACGTATGAATATATTGAGTTTCATCTTAAAGTATCAACTTTTGCTCAGAATTTTAAGCTAACACTATCTGATTTTTACTTTTTTTTAATGAAATTTAAATTTTAACCTCGAAATATTAAAAGTGTGTATAAAAAGTAAAGATTTCGAAGAGAAACTTGTAATTTATGAAAAATTATTGCAGTTTAAATTTGAATTTTGGGATTCAATTATTACCTAAGCAGGCTTAGAGAGTGGGGGATTCATTTTTTTCTTAGGGTTGCGACATAGGAGAGTGAAGAGTTATTTAAATTTTTCCTTGAGATAAGCACGGGAAAAGTAAATTCAGGAAAACCCCGTTTAACCGAGGTAACGTGGTGAAGAGGTATAGCAGATTAGCAAAAACTGTGCTAATACGAAAGAATATTATAGGCTTACCCGCTTCATCCTTTTTCCATGTTACCCGAAATTTTAATGCAGAGTGCTTGTTCTTGGTAAGTACATTACCTCGGATAACGCGGAAACTTGGATAACCGAAGGCCGGATAAGCGAGGTTTTACTGGAGTAAAATATTTTCTGAGATATCTTCTTTTTTATCCGACAAAAATTATACTTGAAAAATAAACGTTCTTTTTAGTGGATAAAAATTATTGCTGTAAAATTGGGAACTTTCTTTTATTTGATTGATAAAATTGATTAGAACACATTTGTTTATTCGATGTATATCATATCTTAAAAATACAAGTTTTTTTAAGCAATAAAAATTCTTGCTGCAAAATTATCAACTCTTTTTAATCGATAAAATTTATTGGAACATGTTTTTTTCGACGAAAATTATGGGCACCTCTCTATAAAAATTATTGCTACAAAATTGGAAAATTTTCTTTTATTTAATCCATAAAATTTATTGGAATACGATTTTTTATGCGATGAAAACTTTACCTAAAAAATATACCATTTTGTTTTATCGACAAAAAGTATTGCTGCAAAATTGGAAATATTTTTTAGTCGATCAAATTTATTGTAACACGTCGACAAAAACAAGTGGTATAATTTGAATCACGTATTTTTTTTAGCTTTAAAAGAGCTAAGAATTTTAAATTTTTGATTTGATATAAAGGGATGGCCAAAAGTAACGAATAACATTCATATCTTTTGAATGAGTTAACTTTCTTTAAAACTCGGAAACGTTAACTGATCTTAATTTGTTTCCATCTTTCGGTTATACAATAATTAATTTTTCTTCAACCCCCTAACCCCCAGCTACCACTACTTTTTTTTCTCAAATGGAAACATAGGCATAAGGGGGCTCGTTGAAAAGCTTAAAGAAAACCCAATCCATACCAAATAAACAAGTTTTATGTTTTCAGTAACAAGTTTTTTTTATTTAGAAATTGAAACAACTAGATAATTTACAAAAATAAACTCAATGCCGCTTATGCTGAAAATGTCTTCAATTCACTATTTGACATTAATAAGACGATAATAAAAGCTGTCCACAGCATTTCGAATGAGTTCAGCTGGTAAATTATGCATCTCCACCCTAATCTTGTTCTTTAAATTCTATTTATTTATATTTAAATTGTATTTATCTATGTATCCGGTCTTTCCTGGTAGACCCTTTCTTTCAAATATCCCGAAAGAAAATAATCCAGGGCATTAAGTCGGGGGATCTTGGTGGCCATTCAATTGCACCCCGTCTGCCAATCTAATGATTTGGAAATATTTCATCTAAGTATCTTCGAACATCAATACCAAAATGTGAGGGAGCGCCATCTTGTTGGAACCAAATTCTTTCATTCAGTATATCTGGATCAATTCCATGAGGGAAAATCACAGTTAGAGCAGGTATCAGGTCAAATGTTGGGAAATCCAGGTAGCGTGCGGCAGTAAGATTATCTTCAAAAAAGAATGGGCCCAAGATTATGTTGTTGATAATGTCTGCCCATACATTAACTTTCTGAGGGTGTTGCGTATGCGATGCGCATGTCCAGTGTGGCATTTCCTGGGACCAAAGGCTATAGTTGTGCCTGTTAACCACTCCATTTTAATAAAACGTAGCTTCATCCGAAAAAAGTACGTCCCGGTGAAAACCATTATTGTCGTCACACCGCCTCATAATTTCCGCACAAAATTGTAATCGCCTATTATAATCGTCTTCCAAAAGCTCTAGAACAAAACATACTTTATACTGGTTAAAATATGAGGATTTTCAACAAGTCATTTTGGGCAAAGGGCAAAGTCTATACTGTACCGTGTTCCTTAAATTTGTGAAATACGCTACTAACTGTCCCTTGCGAGATTTGATTTTCGGGATATTTCGCGTTAAAAAATCGCGCACTTCAGCCTGATTCTTTATTTTGACTTCACATCCAAGCAATATCAAGATTTCGATGCGTTGCCTTTCGGACAATATCATTGCGATTCAGTAAATAACTTGATTTTTACACAGTAGTAACCAACTAGTATTAACCGAAAGTGTGGCAAATAAGTGGTACCGAAGAAACGCAACATAAAAAAATAACTTTTTTGTGTTAGCAGTGGTAGGTACAGTTTCACATTCTTTATTTTGTTCTGTGCAAATTTATGGAGGATAACACTGAAGATAATTAAATTTTATTTCACTTCTTAAGTAGGTGTTTTATGCAATCCTAAAAACCTCGCTACTGAATACATAAAACTTGTTTATTTGTTATGGCTAGATTCAGTTTTCTATTATCTTTTCAACGAGCTTTCTCATACCTTATGTTTCAATTTAAGAAAAAAAAAGTAGTAGTAACTGGGGGTTAGGGGGTTGAAAAAAAATTAATTATTATATAACCGAAAGATAGGAATAAATTAAGATCGGTTAGCGTGTTTCGGCGTTTTAAAGAAAACGAACTCATTCAAAAAATATCAATTTTATTTCATACTTGTGGCCACTCCTGTAGAAAAAAACATTTGAAAAATCTCACATAAGCACTTGGACGGAGTTTCTTATTTTAGCTTGTACGGCGGGCTGAGGAGTGGAGTTCTAAGGTAATGTTTTGTTCGCTTATTGTAATGTTTGAATTCGAGAATAGACTTGAAATTTTGAAATTGGAGCTGACATGTTCAATTAACAGAAATGATAAAAAATTAGAACTTTCAATCGAAATTTGTAAAAAAAATACATAAAAATGGAAAGTACAAATTTCTAATTTCGGAAAAATCTATTTTCGACTCGTTTTGAGATATAAGTCAACATTTCGGAATTTCGTTCGAAACTTCGAAAATAAAACCACAATTTTTGTACCAAGACAAAGTTTTATTATTGGGTGATTCTATTTTAAAAGGTAACAAATCTTAGAAAATTTTGTAAAACAAAAAATGTTAAATTAATTTGGTAACTGTATCCATTTTTCTAAAATTTTTTAGCTACCAGGGGCGATACTTTATACAGGGGAGAAATTTGATTATTTGTTTATAAAAGAGATACTTTATTTTTGTTATAAATTTTGTTACAGTGTTGCCAATACTTGAAACACAATTTTGTGTCAATATACTTAGTAGTTGGTTAACTACTGCCTCATAGTCAAGCATTGGTAGCAAATTTGTCCAAATAGTTAAAACAAAAATTCAATTTTATTATAACTTAAGAAAAAACTGCCTAAACTGATGTCTTTATGTCTCCCCCGGCCATTTGGTCTTTTTCTTGTGATCTAATGAGGCAGGAGAGAGACTTTTTGATCTAAAAACAAAAATGAATCTAAAGTATTTGGCTTAATAGAAGTAACTACGAAATATGATAATGTACTTATTAAGTGAAGTAAACATATCCACTAAAATTAAGTACTTAGGTAAGTAGCTTCAAATTAGGACATGCCAGGGGAGAAACATTCTCAATAGTCACTGGTCACATTCCTTGGCCCCAAAAATGACCGCCAGTGTGAGCATATGAATGGCTTGTACTGCAGCTTCTGCTAATTTCACGTCAATTGTACACAGTACATAAGTTTAAATTAACAAGAACAAGGTATATACATAATATTTTGTAAAATTTAAAATGCCAAGGAAGACGCGAAAGACGAAGGACAAAATTTGAGCAGAATTTGTTGCATGAAAAAAACATTGTTTAGTAATTTTATTTGTTAGATTACAATTATTAAATAATCTAGTTTATTATATTAATATCACAAACTATGATAATTTATTTAGATTTTAATTGTTGTTATTGATTTAATGTACAAATAGCAACGGGACACGGCAGGGGAGAGACATTTTTAAAGATTAACACTTTCGCGCGGAAGACCGTATATTCCCGTGTTAAAAAAAGGTGACAAATAGTCAAAGATTGTATTTATCGGAATTGTATTTTTAATTTCGTACAATATTCTTGCAGAGACGCCGATTATTGTACTTTTCCGGTAAATGTATGCTATAACGACGAAGACCATACGATCCCGTAAACCTCGAAAACTGCCCGCCTTATGAGCATACTTAAAAATAGGAAAATAGCACGTCGCGAAAGGGTTAAAGGGCCATTGTAAAAAACTCGGTAAAATTAAATTTTGGAAATTATTGACAGTAAAGTGAACTTTTTTTAAAAGATCATTACATAATTTGTAATATTTTTTTTAAAAAACTGTATTATTTTCTTATGAACGTTGAAAGTACCTCTCAAATGAGATTCGCCCGATATTTTAGATTAAATTGAAAACGTTAATTTGTAATTAAGAAAAAAAAAAAGAAAACCTCAGGATTCGTAAAAGTTTCAATTCTAAATTTTTAGAATAAGTTGAAACTTCGATATTGAAATAAATTGCGAACAAAAATTTTAAAAATTAAAAATGTAAAATGAACATGTTCAGAAAAAAATGGAAATTTCAAAAGAAAATGCCTAATTCAAATATCAATTTTGATTAAAACATTTTCGAGTTATACAAAAAAAATAGATATCCACTTTTTATTCGAAGAGGATTAAAATTAAACTAAGAATTAAAGTTAAAATTTCGTATTTTTTTTTGAAAGAAAAAAAATTATTCTTCGAAATTTCGACAAAAAGTCTTGTTTCGAATTGTGATCGATCCTTTGAAAGATAAGTCATTTCTTGAAAAGCCGAATCTTTGACTTCACTATTAAAATTATTGGAAAAAATAGAAGAAAATTTTGAAAAAATTGTAAACTCGGAATATTATGGAAAAATTTAGGTATTGATAAAATATTTATGATTTACAAAAAAAAAGGATGCTGTGTTTAATCGAAATTTGGAAAAATCAAATTCTGGATCAGGATTTCTTTTTTTTGTTTGTTTGTTTCTAAATAAGTTACGATTTTTTTGACAACTCACAAACTGTATTTAACAAGAAATATAACAAATTTCAAGAATAGAGTAGATGTTTCGAAACTATGGCTGAGCTTTTGAAAGAGAAGCCAAAATTTCTAGACAAAGTCAAAAATTTGAGTTCACTATTGAAATTTTTGGAAAAAAAAAATTGTTTTAATGAAATATTTATTATTCAAAAAAATAGATATGCTAGAGAAATTACTATCCACATTACGAAAAACAAAATTTCTAAATACTGGACTTTTAAAGTTTTTTTAAAGAACTCAGTTTATTCATAATTCATAAACCGTATTAAAAAATTAATGTAACAAGTTTCGAGAAAAATGTCAATGTTTCAAGATTGTGGTCAAACCTTTGAAAAATAAGTTACAATTTTTAGAACAAGTCGAAATTTTTAGGTTAGTATTAATATTATTAGAAAAAAAATAAAAAGTATAAACCCATAATTTTGAATAAAGGTTGAAATTTTGTTAAAATACTCATGATTTATAAAAAAAAACTAGATACATATGCTGTTTTTAATCTAGAGACATTACAGTGGAAATTTAAAAAAATAGTTTTCCTAGAAGTTGACATTTTGAACTTGAAAACGTTTTATAGACAACAAAAATAATGTTTGAATGCATAATTTTCAGAAAAAATTGTAAATTTCCAAAGAATGTATCAAATATTTCGAAATAAAAATTTATTAATTATAAGAAAATACAAATTGCAAGTCTTACATGAAATTTGTAAGAAAATTTAGAAACGTGGATTGTTGGAAAAAAAGTTTAAACACGGAATAAAAATTATAAATCAGAAACGAATTCTAAATTTATAAAAATAAACATTGTATTAATAAAAATAGCGTGCTAGTAAGTTTCCCAGTCTCAAGGAAATGTGGCAAGTCAATAATAATAATATAATAGAAATTGTGAGTGCGAACATGTTTTGAGATTAAAGCTGAAGTGTCCTAAAAAAATGTAGCCCAAAGACAACATTTTTGAGAAAAACAGGTTAAAAAATTTGAGGTCTGTTCTACGTACTCGTGGTTATTAGTTGGTGTTAGGAGAATTTATCCCCCACATACTCCATGTGCATATTGGAGGTTCCTCTCCAATCATAGTATTTACTTTTTTATCAGGTTAACTCCTTCTAGGCCCTCCCTGGGAGAAACACCAATAAATATGAACTTTCATAGATAATTATCCTGGATATTAAAAGGTCAGTTATTATCTTATACTTTCTAAGTAAAACGAGTATGATTGGTAGTTAAAGTTTTCTTTTGCTTTATTTCCGTTAATATTGCAAAATATCTCACAGTTAGCAAGAAATAAGATTGCTGGAATTAAGTAATAAAATATTATCTTTATATGTGGTTTACGTAAATGTAGAAAGTATTAAAAACAAAGTACACTATTGATGGATTTTAAATTAATCTTCTATTATATTATTTATTTTATTGATGAGCTATCAACTGATTCATAAGTATTAACTTTCCATTTGACCTTAGACAGGTACGTTTAGGTTCGCATTGAACTTTGGTAAAAACCCGATGAAAGGAAGAACGACCTTTAGTAACAAAATAAATTTTTAGAATCATGCGTTACTCTGAATTCTGTCTTTGAATGGAATGAGCTTTGTCATTGACGTAAGTAAAACTACGTGTTTAATTATGTAGAAATTCATACTTACCTGCTATCTAAAATCACTTTTTATGTTTCTACAATGGTTTTCTTTCTCTCTTTCTCTCCCTCACTCTCGTTAAATATCAAATTGAAAGCAAAAATTGTCACTTTGCAAACAGTATTAGGATTAAAACATATATTTTCAGATGTGGAAGTAAACACCAAATGAATAAAAAACATTTTATTTATTTCAAAATCCATACAAAACTTTAAAATAATCTTAATTCATTCAGTTACCTTCCGTGACCCTTTATATTTACATGTCTTTTTTTAACAAAAAACTTAGGTATAAAAAATTTTGGCGACTTGACATTGGCATTTGGCAATCTTTATGTAATCAATGTCATTATTTAAGAAATTTTATCTTACAATAAATTATATAGATGTTTTATATCACATTTTGATAAAATGTTCTATATTTAACATTAAATTAATTCCGTTATCTTAATTTACTTCACTTATGCATATAAATTTATATAAATATAACGACCGAAACTGACAACATTAACAATAAAAAGCAGTCTTAATTTTCGTATTTACACATTTTGAAGTTAAAAGGTTTAGCCATTTTTAAATTAGTTCTTGAGCTATTTCCTTACAAAATATAGATATAAAATCAAAAAGGAACATAAAATAGAATTCAAGTCGGTTCAACACTGCATAAAATATATAATACACTAAATAAGTGTAAATAAACTATGTTCAAAAAATCGAGTTGAAACATATTTTTGGTTTATCCAACAAAACACAAGTTCTTGTGTAACTTTGGCAACATAAAATAAATAGATAAGTAGATGATACAGTTCCATTCCATATCATACAAAATTTGAGGCACCTTATTGGCACATTTAAAACACACTATTATAGGAACCTGCTCCTTAAGTCCTCTAACGTTATTATCACAAAACTATTCATATATTCAATATCGTTCATCAACCTACAGTTGTTGTTACAATTTCCCCATCACTATTTAAGGATCTATGAACTAACAATGGTGTCTTAGGAACTGAGTCTGGAAGATCAATCACTTTCGTCGTAACGCGCTCTTTGGGAGGAGTAAGCTCCTCTTTAGGTCGAATCTCCACGGAATCCTCCTGATTACTAAGAGAATCATCCAAAGGTAAATTACCTTGTCTAGCCTCATCAACAGCCCGAGTTCCATTACCGTTAATCAACGGTGTCTTCTCAGCCGACGTTCCTTTCTCATTAACTGGTTTTTCAATATGACCCCCGTTTGTATTCTCGTTGAGAGTTTTCATTTCCTGACATTTAGCATCTTCAAGTAAAGAATTCCTCCTAGGCGATCCCTTCTTCTGCTTATTCCCCCGCCTTCTAACCACAAAACAAACCGTTAAGGCTATTAAAACCAAAGACACAATTCCCACGATAAAATAAGTGTAACTATCCGAGCTGCTTCCAACAGAAGCTCGCTCAAGTTGCCCAATTTTTGTTGCATTTGTGGAAATCAATTCGCCGTCTTTATCACTAGCTTTTTCGGTTGACGATTCTTCTTTTGGAGAAGTCGCCAAATCTGGTGTAATCTCACTGCTACTAACAGCACCCTCTGTGGTTTCTACCTCGCTTTCCTTTGGATTGCCAAAGAGGTCTCCAAACACAATTTTAAACTGTTCCCTGAGTGTAGGGGGTGGGGACGCATGTTGCTCATCGTTGCTACCCACAGGGTCAGGCGTCGAGCAATTCGATATACAAGCTTTCGGAAGTTCGAAATCACCGCTACCTTCATCACCACTACCCTCAAAATCATTAAAAAGATTATCCATCTTGCTTTCTTCCCCTTGCTCAATCTTAGGAGTTTTGGTATCCGTCCTCATGAATTCCTGATCATCACTATCATGTGTTTCCTCAGCTTCAATAACTCCTTGATCCCCCATCATCAGGTTGAGAAGGTTACTAGTTATCACAGAGCAGTTCAATGAACTAACCGATCGTCCTGAGAATTCAGGCGTATACTGACATGTTACGTCCTCTGGAATATGAACGTGTTTCTTGAGTTCTTTAAAGTTAGATACAGTGTCGCAATCACACACAACAGGATTGTTGTTCAAATGCAACGTTTTGAGTGCTTTCAAGCTACTCCAGTCTTTTGGTATATGAGCAATGGAATTCCATGAAAGATCCAAGATTTCCAAACTTTTTGGAAACGAAGTTGCCCTAAGGTCCTCGATATCGTTATGTCTTAGATTTAAATACTTCAATTTCGGCAAATATGGAAAGTGTGATGTTGAATCGATGTTGTTGAAGGATAGATCTAGCGAACGAAGGTTCTTGAAATATTTAATTCTTGGGTCTATTTCTCTTTGGGCTGAATCACTTAAATCCAGATATTTGATGTCATACAAGAGCTTGGTATGACTAGTAGTTAGGAAGTCTAATGACGAACATTTGGCTTTTATGTGTTCTTTAACGATCACTTCGCACTTGCAGTACTCTGGGCATGGAAGTATATGGGCGGTTTGACTCGCTTGCAAAGCGCTAAGGAATAGTAGAATTTTTTTCCACATTGTGATCTGTAACAAAAATCAGTTGTTAATGTCGCTATTCTTTGAGGCAAAACTGTAGTATACCTCGACTGCTTATGTGGAGAAGTTTCGATTGTAATGAAACATAATCTTAGGTTAGATATTTACATTCATTAGCTTATCTACTATTATTCACTTCACTTTTATATGAAGTAAAATGTGAGCAAAGGTTGTTATGACTAATTGTCATGATTTGTTATCAAAGATGAGCGATATAAACGAATTATAAAATGAATTTTGCACTTTGACGGCTCTTGTACGTTCATTACTAATTAATTGTACATGTGGTTTATAAAATATTACATGGTGTCTGACTGACATTATAAAGCAAGCGAATATAATAACTGGGAAAGCAGTAGTAATTATTTGAAAGACAACTTTCTGGTGTCGATATATTTTTTTTTTAACCAAAGGATGCCAGAAATCAGAAACCAGAAACAGTAATTGTTCTTTCTTGAAATAACTTTAGGGGCAGTTTTCAAAACATATCATTGGGTAAATTAAATTTAAAAAATATCCCGGTGCACCAGCTTGCCAAAACTTGTTAATGTGTGATTTTGATGTGAACTATTTTTAATGGAGAGTCGGAAGATGGTTCCCTAACCTCTTCGACAAATGATGTTTTTGGCTTTTCTTTACAAAGGCTTTGACTATTCGATACGCTGGCACCAGATGTTTTTTTTGCCAATTTTTAAAGAACGTTTGTTAAAATTCAGGTCTTAAAAACAGAAAGGAATATAAATGCTACATATAAATACTACGTTGTAAGTAACTAAGAAAATTACCTTATTCGACATTTTTTGTAAGCACCAGACCAGGTTTGATGTTTGGTAAAGCAGAGAGTTATACAATTTTTCATTTTAAAATCTTTACTTCATATATTTAAAACTTTTTTAAAGCAATAATTTATTGAAATGATTGAAAACTACTGAAAAATTTCTTTAAAATTTCAAATTGACACACAACCAACATTCTTCTTTAAAAATATTCAGACAACATTCTACAGATTGAACCAAATTTCATTTCCCCTACAGGGAACTCGGAAACCATTAGAGATACAAGGAAGCTTAAATGGGCAAAATAGTGCAATGCCTAACAATATTCCGCTGAGAAAATACATGAATTTCAATTCGTCTTGATTTTATTTAGAAAAAACTGAAAATCGCTATTTTTAATAATTAGTAACTTGTTTATTTGAAGTCCGATCGAAAAAAATAAAAAACTGTAATAAGTTGTTTTTTAGGACCTTTTCATTGGTGTACGTTATTTTTTCTAAATTCAAATGTTTTTGAGAAAATTATACAAACTTCATTATTTCTTACAGAAGTCATATTAAATTTTTTCATTTTCGAATTCAGCATATTTTTTTGATTAATTTGATGTATGTCATTGCATACTTTAAATGTGGCAAAGTGTGTTAAATAAAGTAGTTTATTATTTAAAATAAAAATAAATCATATTAAGTAATTCAATCGCTATAGCTACTAATAATAAAAAACACAGTCCCTAAAAAAGCAATAGTTAATATTGTCACAAACTGCATAATATGGAAATATTTATTAATACTCTGATTCTCTTTAAATGACGTAATTCTCAGAACATTTTAAGATTTTTATTAGGAGCGACTTTCCCATGACTCATACCCAAGTGTGCGTTCTAGACTTCTCTAGAAGTTAAGTATTCTAAGACGGAAAATGTGCCTAAATATGACAGTTATTTCTAATGTTAGTTAGTTAGATATTTCACGTTACACGAGTAAGTATTCAAAGTTAAAATAATTTTTGTAAAAATTGTCGACAAAATTTTAAAACATCTACACATTTTCATAGAATTACATCATTTAAAGGGGTGCATGCATGTTACGATTATGCTAATAACTGTTTCAATATTGCACAGTTTGTTACAATATCTTTGGTTTTTTAAAAATAATTATTACGTAATTAGGTACTGAATTTTTATTATTTAAAATTATGGCATTTGCATCGCGTACTATAATTTTTTTGTTTAAAAATAATAAATTATTTCATTTAACTCACTTTGCCACATTTGAAGCATGGCATGTCCTATATCAAATTTATCAGAAAAATATGCTGAATTTGAAAATAATAACATTCAATATGGCATCCATAAGAAATAACAAAGTTGACATAATTTTCTTGGAAACAGTTGAATTTAGAAAAATATAACATGTACCAATGAAAAGACCTTAAAAACAACTAATAGCGGTTTTTGAATTTTTCAGTCGTACTTTACATAAACAAGTGATATTTAAAAATGGCGATTTTCAGTTTTTTCTAAATAAAATCAAGACGAGTTGGAATTCAATTGTTTTCTCAAGGAATATTATTAGGTATTAAATTCTGCACTACTTTGCCCATTCAGGCTTCCTTGTATCTCTGGTTTACGTAGTGGAAATCAAATTTGGTTCAACCTGTATAGCGTCGAACGCACTTACAAAGCACTTCGCGGCATTGTGCATGAAACATACAAGAAAAATTAGAGTTTAGTAAAGAAATGTGGCTGACTTACTTTCTATAGTTTTTTAACATTATTTATATTTACTAATATTCTTAATTTCAATTAATTTTACTGATTCCCCTATATACTCTTGATTTTGCGAATTAAGGGCAAGTTTTAGATGAAAATGAATTTTTTAACACGAACTTTAAATTTATAAAACAACTAAACATTTCGAGAAAAAAGTCAAAATTTTAAAAAACAAATGTCAATGCTAACTCAAAAATTCGAAAAAATAAATCAAACTCGTGTAACTCTCATGAGTTGTGACCTTTTCTCATAATTCCAATTAATTACACTTCCAATTTCCAACTTTTTCTTAAATTAAGTTTACTTTGCTTAAATTAAAGAAAAATGTGAAAATGGTGTAAACGTGCAATTATGAGAAAATGTTACAATTTGGGTAACATTCAGAATTTACAAAAACATGGAATTTAACATCAAAATATCTAAGACTTTCTAAGAGAAAAATCGAAATTTGTAAATGAAGCTAAACATTTAGCAAAATATATTGGGTGCGCAATAAACTTTAGGGGAAGGAAGTAAAAATTGAAACAGAAAAATTTGAAAAAAAAAATTTTAATTTTTCAAGAAACAACATTACTTTATGTTAATCAAAATAAATTCTCGAAATATCGAATTTACAAAAAAAATACAGGAAAGTACAAATTAATAATATAAACTTGGAATTATGTAAAATAATTCGAAATTTCGAGAGAAAAACCTCCGAATTTATAAAACATTCTAATATTGTTGAAAAAAATTGTAATATGTCAAATAAAGTCTAGCGATTGACTTGGTCAAATTGAATTTAATATCCCAAGGCCTAACACTCGTTACCCTATAACATTCTCACTCACTCATCATAATAGCCGGTTGTCTCGTCTCCCACAAATGTTGACATCATAGTAATTTTAGTCCTCCACATATTAAAAAAATTCAATTGATGTTCACTAAATATATACATATTTATTATTCTGTTCACTAGATTTTTAATGTTATTATTTTACTGTAGTGCACTTATCTTGTATTTAAAGTTATTCATATTTAATATTTATCCATTACAATTACAAGCTGATTTATTAGATTATTGCAAATAAATAATGAAATAAATAAATAAATAAACTGAAACTTCACGAAAAAAATTAAAATATAGATATTATGATATAAACTCAAAAGGTCAAGAGAAAGGTAAAATGACAATTATTATATGTTCTGTAATGAAACAGTCGAACATGCAGCAGTTAAAAATGTTTATAACCAACAACCATAGATCGGTTTTGGTCATCCTTCCTTGATCTCATCAGTATAATATTTCTCCAGAGATTTCTCCAACTTATTATCATTGGTCAGCCAGATAAGTAGCCAGGAGACGTGAATTCCATTAAGTGATTTTCGACTTCCTCTCTCTTACGAGGAACATTTTTACTATATGCTAATTAAAGCAATTATTGCCGAGAATTACAACCAGGTTATGTAGAATGTATTTAAAGTCGTAAAGATCACAAGCACTGAAGTATCTAAAAGTAGAAATCAGTAAAAAAAGTCGAAATTTCAGAAAACAAAGCATGAACGGATTCAAGGGAGTACGGGACGGGGGTACGTGTTGCTCCTCCCCGCCCCAAACGACGTACACTATTCATATAAAAGCCTAGAAACCTACAGAACTTATGAGAACATCCCTTCCTCATCTGACCTTTACCCCCCCCCAGAAACATGTGTGGATCTGTCCTTGAATAAAAGTAAGCTGATAGTAACTAAACCGATTGGGTAGAACGCAAAAATCTAAAAAAAATTCAACAATTTAGATTTAAAAAATTATCTAGAAATTTCAAGATTATGAAGAATACAACTTTTGAAAATGTTGAGCTCATATCCCAAATTAAAAAAAAAACAACAAAAATGTGATTGCATTTTCAGCTTTGAAATAAAAAAATGTAAATATCTAGAAAACACTCAAAATAAAATAATTCTTCATAGTTCGGATTAAACTTGAGATTAAATAAAAATTTCTAAAATGACGACCAATTCTGTAAAAAAAATCGAAACTTGCATTTTAAAATCATTCATAATATCAACGGAATAAAATGTCAATATAAAGATTGTAATTTTGAGTTTATAATAAAAAAATAATAATAAACTTGGAACGTAGAAATTTTGGAATAAGACTCAAAATTACTTAGGAAATATTGATTCGCAAATTCGAAAAATCAATTGAAAGTTAAAATTTTAGAGAAATAAATGCAAATTATAATTGTAAAGTAGTCATTCATAAACTATATTTTAAAATTATCAAATGGAAGCAATTTAAAAACAATAATCAAAGTTTCAAAATGAAAGTCAAATGATCTAGAAAAGGTCGAAATTTTAGGAAAAAAATAAAAATTGAAAGTGCGAATTTTGAGAAGAATGTCGAAAAGAAAAATCTTTCGTCGAAATTCCTAATAATAATAATAATCAAGATTATCAGTAAGAAACTAAGACTCATTTTTGCCAAATTAAACTTTTTCTGAAAATTTGGACTTTTTTGAAAGCACCCCTTTTTCTAATTTTGGCGTATTTGAAAATCTTATGCTTTTTCAAGATTTCGACTTTTTTCAAAATGTCGCATTTTTAAGAATTCTATATTTTTAAAAAATTCGAATTTTTTGTAAATATTCGAGTTACGACTTTACTAAAAAGTCTAATTTTATTTGAAAATTTTGACTATTTTGTAAAGTTGACTTTTTTTTGAAAATTTCGCCCTTTTTCAGTATTTTGCTTTTTTAAAAATTCGAACTTTATTCAAAATTTTGGCTTTCTCTAAATTTCAAAATTTACGTAAAATCACCAGCTATCAGTGCCTGGTTTTTATTTCCCTATTATTTCAAATTTGTTTTCATATTCCATGTAATAAAAAACCCAACCTGTCATGAGGTCAGTCAGGTTTGAAGAATTTTTTAATTATTTAATAAATTAATCAAGAGTTGTCTTTTTTTAACAATTTGCATACTTTTTCAAAACGTAAATGAAAAACTGTATAATTAGGTAATTTTCAGTTGTTTTAACAGTTAATTTTCAAATTTATTTTAATATAATTAAAATAGATGCAAGGAAACACAACAATGTTAATGTTAACAAAGTATTTTTTAAGTTATCAAACAAAGGATGTACTCTTGATGTTATTGTATGTTGTTTTGGGATTGCGGTTTTAGTTTAGATACCAATAAATCGATAATAGTTTTCGAGAATACAAAGTTGACAGGCCGGATTGTGCAATCTTTAAACATCACGTTCGACTTTATCTTTATCCAAATTCCCACTTTCTTTGACTCGACATGTCGAGTGAAAAGCAACAATCCTTGTGGAAATAAGTGTAAATTTATGTTTGATTAGTGATATGAATTGCAAAATTTTCACGTAGCCATTCAAACTAAATATTAATGTCATTATGTAAACTGAACTTTGGAATTTGCATTATGTTTTGTGTCAAATATCTGGTGACAAATTTAAAGATTATTTAGTTAAAAAGTTATATACATATACAAACATATATTTACGTGTATTTGTCGTTATAACGTCTTTTGCATTAATTGTTTTATAACCTTTCTAATAAATTAAACCAGTTTGATTATGTATTCGAATTTTTCGTTGTACAACACTGAAAGATAACAATTGATATTCATATTTGGTTAAGTATGCTCAGTAAATATATATTTTCATTCTTACACTTTCATGCGGATATCAGTCGGTTAAAATTAAACAAGTTTTATTGACTTATTTAAAATTTTAGATACGTTTTTCGATAAATAAACATTAATGTACGTCATTAGGTCAAAAGGATAAATGAAAATTAAACTTCTAACGCGGTGCAATGTTTAACTTGAAAAAGATCCGTTGCAAGTTAATGGACATTTTCTAGCCATTGTATACTTGGAATGTCATTCCTTATACAGAAGAAAACGATAAAAGCTTGCCTTGAAAATGGAGTGAGAGTATGTATATGTAAATTTTTCTAGAGAAGAACGCAAGAACGAACAACTTGTGAGAGTCAGTATTTGCAGTAAACATATCCAGTTAGCAAATTGTTGTGTACAGCTATGGAAAATACTACTTTGACGTACCAAAACGAGACCACTGCTTTCTAAATTAAGTTTATGTCGCATGATTCACGTACAAAAGGTAAAGAACACGTAGCTAGCCACCGAGATAACGGTATACCTAAATCTTACCATTTAACACTCAGCCTCGCGAAATGAGAAGCCGATACTTGCAAAAAATTGCCTAATTGTCTGACATACATGAGTCACACGAAATTATTATAACAAGGACGAAATAAGGCTCACACTGTAGCACTACGATTGCTTGTTCAATATTTATACATAAATAAAAAGCTGGTTCCAAAATATCGCAAAGGTAGAGATAATTTCAGTCATGATTAACTCAGGTACATCCATCATTCGAAGACACGTATTACTAGATAAAGTATGAGAAATAACCTACTTTATAAGCTTTTTTTCTAAAAAGTAAAAACTACTTTTCATGATCGGGGAGTATTGGTTTTTAATATGATGACATTTTTATACGAAGAATGTTTCAATTCAGAGATAACTTTAGGTTTATTACGGGGTCACCAGCAAATGAAGCATAATTTCCAATTCAATTGTTATGCTAAATTCTTCCATCAATTGATCTATTTATAAGGCCTGCCAGGGCCCTATTAAGCTTTTACGGGGATCGGAAGTCTTTTCCCCAAGTATGATATGAGGTCCCACAGGACCATCGGGCCCCGGGATTCCTAGGTATGCGACCCCGAGGCTGGACCTCCAAACCTCCTCCCTCTTACTCCGGGGATAAAATCTGTCTTGTAAAAATAATAGGACTATTTAAGACAAAATGTTCATGCCTTTTTTCTTTACCGCGAGGTTCATTTTTACGAATACAGACCGCAAAGAAAAGTAGACATTGTGTCAGGCTTTTAATATACGAGGGCAGAGTGGGCATTACCCATTGAGAAAGAAAAAATTACGCTAGATTAATGAAATATTCGACAAAAATAAAATAATTAAAAATTTTAAATTGTAAATAGAGAATTTCAGAAAAAAGTGGAATTTCTCGAAACAATTCAAAAATTTCCTCGAAATATCATTTTTTCTGATTTAGGTCGAAATTTCTAATTTAAAAAAAAAATATTTACTTACTTTAAATATGAATATGAATATCTTTTACTTACATATTTTGGCTTTTACCGCAAAATGATAACAGATACTTTTCTCAGAATTTCCGATCCAATTTTTTCCTAAATCTTGACTCAACTTTAAATTTTCTAATTCGAACGCGAAATTTCTACTCTAAAAGTGAGTTGTTGTTTTCAATTCGCAAATTCAATCTTTTTTTTCCTTCATTTTGACATCTTTTAAATTGTGACCCTTCTCCTAATTTATCTTATTTTCCGTAATCTCTGAATATAAGATCAAACGAACTTTCAACATTAAAATAATGTTAACCAGTTTTCGAAAATTTATCTTTTAACTTTGAAATGCATTAATTATTATTATATTAATTAATACTTAATAATAATTAATGACATTACGTTAAAATTTCACATTTAAATTCTAAACTTTATTTCAATAAATTTTGAATTGTTCTCAAAATTTTCATTTCTTTTTCTGAAAATTTTAAAGCTTAAAATAGAAATGTTTTTTCCTAGAATACTTTATTCTCGAAATTTCGCGAGTTTTTTCTCCAAGTTTTGACTGATTTTCTCCAAATATCAATTTAATTTTTCTATAAAATGTTAACGTCATACATAAAATCAACGTTTCTGTATTTTCCTTTTTCGAATTTTCCCCGTTTTGTCAAAATGTTGGCTCCAAATCTAGAATTTCGATTGTTTTAATAAATTGCATGTTTTTTTTTAATTTAGATTTTCTCCCTCAATTGATATTCGCAACATTCTTTTCCTAAAACTCTTATTTCAATTACGAAATATCACGTATAAACTTTGAACTTTTGTCTCTAAAATGCAGCTTACAACCGGTAACTTTTCCAAATATGTTGATTTCAACAAAATTCAGTTTTTCCTTTAATTTAAAATTTCATTTAATTCTTTATTTTTATCTTAAAATTAATTTTTTCTTAATTTCATTTTTAATCGCGGAGTTTCCAATTTTTCATCAAAATTTCTAGTTTAAATTTGACCTCTTTCTAAAAATTTCCGGTTTAAATTTGAAACATTTATTGTTTTTCTTTAAATCTCAAGATTTTTATAAATTTAAAAGGTTTGCTTGTCCAGTTTTAAAGTTATCTATTTTAAATTTTTCTCGGAATTTTGAGTACGATGAAATTTTTCTTAAATAATTTATTTTTGTAAAATCATTGCCAAAGCACATTTAAAATTAAAAAAGATGCAAATTTAAGTCTTGAACTTGAGAAAACATTCAAAAGATAAAAAAAACCCGTTGCATAAATGCATACATATACAATTTTTTGAAATTTTTACTACTCTCAGAATTAAAAAAAATCGGGTTTTGCAATTATCTCATTTTGATTTCAAGCATGGAATTAAAAATATATTTTACAAACTTTGAGTACTTTTTTAGAAATTTTGAGAAAACTATCCAAACAAGAAAAAAACTTTGAAGTTGTAAACATAAAAATTGAATTTGAAAACAAAATATTGAGAGAAGAAGATTGATTCTTTTGTATTTTAATATCATAAAGAACTTCAAAAACTAAGAAATTTGGAAAACACAAATTCAAATTTCTAGAGAAAAACTTACACTTTGAGTCAAAATTTTTATACATATAATAAAAAAAATTCTTAAAATTTTGAGAATCTATTCCAATTTTTGCTTTTAAACCCGAAAAATCGATTTTGAGAAAATCTTTTCCTATAAATTTGGATTTTCTTCCAAAGATTCCACAAATTAGGGCTTTAAAAAAATTCTGCTTAAAAGTCAAATTAAAAAAGGAAACAATGTTTAAAGCTTAACTAGAAATTAAATAAGTCAATACTTGAAAGAAAATCTTCAAATTTATGTAAAATAAAAATTTCCAAAATGTCTTTTGAACAGTAAAATATTAATTTCATTCAAACTAAGGTTTTTTATTCTTCGTTAACATATTTTTCAACATCCTAAAATTTCTAAAAAAAAGACAACATTTTGACAATATTTTTATTCTAATGCACAGACTCGAATCGAGTTGGATATCCGAAACTGACGAAATCTAACAAAATAGAAACCATCTTTGGTTTTCAAACTTCCAATCCAATAAATATTTAAACCTTTTGGTGTGTGCATTAAAACTGGCATGTTTCAGATGAAACCTCAATGTCGGACCATAGACACATCCGGTTCGATATAGAAAACTGAAATAAACGCTTTCAGTGAATACAGAAACCCCAAATTAACCGATTGGGATCTATGTAGAACCAAACTTAAATCGGCAATTAATGATAACAACTACTCAATTGAAACGGTTGATGATTTAGAATTTTATGCTAACGAAGTGAGAGCTCTCATAATAAACAGTTATGAGCACAGCTGTCCAGTAAAACGAAGGGTTGTAAATAAATCGTCACCCTGGTGGTACAGGACGCTCAGCCAATTAAGAGCTGAAACAGTTCAATAAGGCTAGACGCACCAATAACTGAGGCGAATACAAAAAAGCCTTAACAGAATACAACAAAGAACTTAGAAGATCTATAAGGAAATCATGGAGGAGCTTTTGTGAGGGGATAAAGATGTGCCCCAGTCAATGCGACTCCAGAAAATCCTATCCAAAGATCACTCGAACGGAATAGGACTTCTCCAACACCAAGACGGAATGTAAGATTGCTTATGCGAACTCATTTTCTGGGATCTACAGAAATTGAAAATACCCATAACAGTGCTTCGATTGCTGGGGGCCATTTACGTCACTACAATCGAGTAAAAAGCCTGGCGGGGAAAATATTTACAAAAAGCAAGATAAAATGGGCGGTGAATTCCTTTGAGCCATATAAATCATCAGGAGAAGATAAAATCTTTTCAGCCCTACTACAACACGACATAATGGAACTTATAAATCCACTAGCTACAATTTTCAAAGCTAGTTACACGTTAAGCTACATTCCAATAAGCAGCCAAACGACCGTCTGCGCAGCCTAAATCATATAGACCCATTAGTCTAACGTCATTTCTCGTTAAAACAATGGGGAAATTATGAACCAACACAGTAGAAGCGAAGTACTGTCAAAGAATCCGCTTCATGAAAATCAATTTGCCTATCACGAAGGCAAATCCACAGACAGAGCCTTACACAATCTTGCCAAAAAGATAGAAAGTGCACAGTCAAACAAAGAAATAGCTCTTTGTGGATTTATAGACATAGAGGGTGCTTTTGATAACACCTCATATGAATCCATAGAGGCAGCAGCTATCAAAAAAGGTTTTGAGAAACCTACCATCGACTGGATCGTCTTCATGTTAGATGGTAGGAGGATCAAAGCAACCTTAGGCATTAGGCAGTGATTCATTCACAATGAGCGCAGCAAGGGATTGTCCCTAAGGAGCTGTTTTATCTCCATTGCTGTGGTCCATCGTGGTTGATCACCTCCTAAATATACTGCATTACTCGGGCTTTGAAGCAATAGGTTATGCAGATGATATTACTGTCATTATCAGGGGCAAAAACGATAAAATCCTGTCGGATTTAATGCAAAAAGCCCTGAACACCATTAATAACTGGTGTTCAAAACAAGGGTTAAGTGTAAACTTAAATAAAACAATTATAATTCCTTTCACAAAGAGAAGGAAGCTAAATCTAACAACCCCCACTATGAATGGAGTTCACCTTAACTTCTCAAGTGAGACTAAATATCTAGGAATAGTCCTAAACCAAAAGCTCACCTGGAATCCTCATTTGACTAGAATAATCAAGCGAGCCACGACAGCGTTCTGGACGTGCCGCAGATTATTTAGCAAAACCTGGGGTCTGAAACCGAAAATGATCTATTGATCATATAGGATGATAATTACACCCCTGATGACATACGCTTCTTTAGTATGGTGGTCAAAAACAACGAAAAAGACAGCACAAACCAACTGAACCTAGTTCAAAGATATGCATGTCTGGGCATAACAGGAGCAATGAACACCTGCCCAACAGCAGCTATGGAGGTAATGCTAGGTCTAACTCCTCTCCACCTTTTAGTGAAGAGGGAGGCATCAAAGGAGCCTCAAGATTACTGCAATTAAAAGAAATTAAAGAAGGAGGTTTCGCTGGTCAAATGGGAATCCTCAAGGAATGTAGCCCGGTGATTTTAGCAAGATCGGTTGATTATATGCAACCCAGGTACGAATTTGATCATTCCTTTGAGATGGACTTAGACAGCCACACTGACGCTCAATCAGTACCTGAAGAAAAACACAAAATATCCACCTGGTTTATAGGTGGATCAAAGACAGCACATGGGACTGGAGTGGGAATTTATGGCCCTAACTATAGGTTCTCTAAAGCCTTGAGAAAAGACCCAACTGTCTTTCAAACTGAAATACATGCAATATAACTCTGCGCTTACGAATGTCTTCGAAGAAACCTGAAAGGCACAAAGATCTACCTTAACTCTGACAGCCAAACGGCAATAAAGGCTCTCAGCAGCTGCCTTGTCAAATCCAAACTAGTTTGAGACTGTCAACAAACTCTAAAGCAACTGGCTAAACACAACAGGATCAGCCTTAAGTAAGTACCAGGGCACAAAAGAATACAAGGGAATGAAACTGCGGACCAACTCGCTAGAGAAGGATCTGCATCGTCATTTCTTGGACTTGAACCGGCTTTTGGTTTTTCTAAAAGACAAATCAACAATGAGGTCAAAAAATAGGAAGCAAAGTCAAGAATTTTCCACTGGAGATCATATCCAGGACCACGACGGGCAAACAGATTCATATCTGGAACGCTTGAAAAGACAAAGGTATATTTAGAACTCAGCAAATCCGAATTGAGGATCCTAACCGGCCTCTTAACAGGACATTGCCCTACAAGGTACCACCTCAAGAAAATGGGTCAGGCTGAAACAGACCTATGTCGCTTTTGCGCAGAAGCTGTGGGCACTGCAGAACATGTGCTATGCAAGTGCGATGCGCTTGCACGCAAAAGGCGCATCCAACTCGGATGGGCGTCGTTAGACCCCTCAGATGTGGAAAAACTCAATCCCAGGTCCATAATAAACTTCTAAAAGAGTTTGAACCTGGGAAACTACATAGATGAAGGTATGCACAAAATATCTCCTTAGGTCAAGGTGCGGGGTGGACGAATAGAAACAAAAAATGACCCATATATAATCTAATATAATGTGCAATAGAATCCTTGTCTTCTGGGACCTTTCTAGAGAGCAACCGTTTCCCTAGGTGTTTATGGTTAAACTGTTGTTAGTTCAACTACCTATGATACACGTCTACTAGAGGGCTCCATGACTGTATCCACGTTACATTCTATTTGCATACAATATTTTTATGACTAAAATTTTTTTCCAAATTTTGATTTCATTTTGAATATTTATAAAAAATATTAACTATTTTCGAAATTGCTGATTTCTTTTTCTTCGAAATTTTTGTATATCGATTATTAAAATTCGACTGTTTTTTCTCGAAAGAAGTTTAAACTGAAAAACTTGTAAAATTTAAAGTTTAAAAACAGAATTTGGAAAAAATTAAATTTTACGATAGTAAATATTCTTCTAATACTTTTTTATTTTTTTAAAATAACTACCACACAAATTTAGAGAAAAGTAGATACAAAAGTCATTTTTTGATTTATATTTTAGTTTGCGCGGGAAGTATTGGGAACAAGCTAAATTTTAAAAAACTTAAGTTTCGATTTTGCCCAAAAATCGAGTTACAAGCGTCGCTAATTACTATTCAAATTCGCCAAAATTTGACTATAAATTACAGATTGGAAAAATGTGATGGACATTTTGATATTAAAGGCGAGATTTGATAAATTTCAAAGTTAAATTTAATCTTATGCTTGAAAATGCGACGTTTTTCCTGCTTTTGGTTATTTTCTAGTACCTAATTTAAGAGAACAGTTTGTGATTTAAAGTTAAAGTTTAAAGTTGAACGTTTAAGTGTAAGCTATAAATCCAATTCAGTGTAGTTTGGATTTTATCAACAACTTTTTATGATCCGCACACGTCACGATCCAAAAATTTTATTTGACCCATTGACAAAAAAAAGTTACCCACCCCTGGACTAGACTATTCCAAATTTATGTTGCGTGACATTTTCTGACAAACTGATTTCAGAGTTACTAACATACACACTAATCAAAAAAAAAACTTTAAGTGATGCTATAGAAGCAACCGTTTTCGAAAGCCTTTTTTTCTTATTTCACGAGATGACGTTTAATAAAAAGGAAAAGCAAAAATTAAAAAAAATTCAGAAGGTAAATAATAATAATGAAATAAAAAAGTGTAGGTTATATTATTTTTTTTAAGTACAATCCACTCAAAGGATATGCATCCCTATTATCTTCAACGAGTAAAAGGTGGAAATGAATAAGGATAGTGATGAACCGTCGTTTTAAACAAAGATAAGTTCTAAGTATCAAGGAAAACTCTGCTCGGCAACGAATTACAGAATTTGGAAGTTCTGTAGAAAAAGGAGTCTCCACAAATAGAAGTTTTTACTGTTACAAGTTAGACTGTACAGGAATTTGCTGTGTTGTATGCCTTCAGAATGTTGCTTTTGAAGGGATCGTAACCATCAGTTCTTGCGAAAATCTCTTGTGAAAGTGCTTGTACTCGTGTTTTTAAACATGTAAAATGTTAAAGTTCAAGTGGAGGATCAATATAAGCTGCTATTTTTTAAAATTTAAATCCGGTTTTCGATCCGCCCAAAAATAACGGTTTTTTTTAGTTTCCGGTTTTCGATTCAGTTCCGGTTTCGCATCCCTCTTTTAACTTACCACTTAGAAATACGAAGAGTTCTTGCAAACGGAAATTAATTACCATATTTTTTTTAGATTAATTACTTCTTTTAAGCTGGGCATCCTTGCCTATTAGATTATCACTGCAGGTTTTGAAGAGCACATCGTTTCAAAATTGATTTAGCTTATTTTTGAAAACTTAAGAAAAAACAACACCAAACTGTCTTTGAGGTAGAGGAATATTGATTCTCTTAAGGAAATCAACTAGTAGTGTTAAACAGTTCAGAAGTAACTGTTGCCATCATGAATTTTAAAATTTCAGAGTTCTGGTGATGCTTTTACAGAGCGTTTGCAATTTTTGTGAAAAATTCAAACTGAAGGCACAAGGATTTGATGATTGGTGTATTTCAACGGGTTCAACCATTTCAAGTTCCGTTAGTATCGGCTCTTGAATTATCTGATGATCTAGCCATGGTCGCCGACTCTTGAACACCGCTGGGCACATCCCATTTATTTTTATGGGCCTGGCGACATCTCAACTAATTGTCGGTTTAAAGTTACCGATCGGATTTCTCCCTGGGCCACTGTCGCCGTTTAGATTTTATCTTTGAATACTTCGGTACGCAAATAGGGTTGGTAAATGGTTCGAACTTACGTAATTTGTTTAACTGTACACCAAGCAAAACTAAGGTAGGTCAGTTAATGAGAATTATACTTTCCAACCACACTTAACGAATTACATCTTGATTATAATTAAGTTTCCTAAGAGACCTGTTTTAATAAATTAAACCAAAGATTATTAATAATGAAAATAAATTATTCTAGAGTTTAACGCGCATTAATTATTTTTCCAAAAAAAACCTAACTCACGAGACCACCGCGGCTCAAAAATACAAAAGTGGTCGCGTTATTTACAGCAGTATTGATGTTTTTCTGGACAATTACATTAAATATGCGATAAATTTTATGTTCTTTCGCAGAACTTTTTATCTGAATACTCTTCAAGAGAGATTTTATGTGTTTCGACGTTTAATAATGCAACAAATATACTTAACGACCAATTTGATTGCATAAACAATATGTTCTTTCTGCTGTAACGTCTTCGAAGAAGGGAAATAAGTTGAACTATTGCATTGTGTTGAACCGGCACTTTTAAATCCCGCTTTATGAGAAATAAGTGAAAACAACTCAAATACACTCTAGATATCCATATTTTCATCACATTATGTGGTTTAGCTCGTAACAAAGTATGTATTTAAATCACTTCGTCGGTAATTCCAAAAGCAATTGAGGTCGTAGTGAAAGGATATTATATAAAAGCCTTTTTCTGCAATCTTTTTTACATGAACTGAACCAATAAACCTGGCTTATTAATAGTGAACTTTATTAGTAAACTATTGAGAATGGAAGAAAAGTCCTTTTTATAATGTACGCAACCGGTATGTGTAAAAAATGTATCAATTAATATAATGACTAATTATGCATTCATGTTAGTCGCAATTTTACAGATTTATAGGATATTATTTTGACCGGAATTATTTTATGACGTCAGGCGGTTTCTAGCAAAATCGAAATTAATAAATTAATGGCAAGATATAATAAAATTTTCCAGCTTTTGGAAAAATGTTACAACTGTGCTTTTATTACCTTAACTACAGTACCCACTCGGATATTAAAGATACTCAATCAATTATAGGTTCTTTCTCTTTAATGTAAGTAAGACATTTGCTTCTAATTAGGTTTTGCTATTAATATTAATTCCGTTATACCGGCAATGAGGAAATTGGCTAATCCAAAATTAAAGTAGAATCCTGATTCATCTTAAATTTTAGGAATAAAAAATTAGTTTTATAATATCAATAATAACCATCAAAATCAAAAGAGGTTCACTAACGACAAATAAGTACCATGAAAAAGTTTGGGGTTTTGAAGTTGACAAATTCTCAAGGGTTCTCAGCAACTGCTATTAAAAAGTATTCCCTGCAAGAAGCTGTCGAATTGCTTAAAGTAAGGGAAGGTGCAGGATATTTTTTTAGCATGTTCGCACTTACGTTGAGGACGTTTGTATTTAATGGAATTAGCTATGATGCAAATTCATAATAATTATAAGATTTAAAGGTCACTGTGCGAGGCACAGTGACTTTTGTAACCCATTAGGATAACTTTTAGGGTTGTATCGTAGTTGTAATTGTAATTCTCAGCAATAATTCAATTGGCATGTAGCAAAACTATCCCTCATAAGATACAGTCGAAAGTCAGTTACACCTTACTCAATGGAGTCCGTACACGTTAAATATTTATATGGCTGACGTAAGTTGGAAGGGTTTGCAACAATCGTACCATGCTGACGAGGCCAAGGAAGGCCAAAACCGGTCGAGAGTTGTGGTTGTAAATATTTTCAACTTATACTACCACCACCATTTCAGTACATTTAATTGACGGTCTAGTGTCTAGTCCAAGGTTCCAACAATTCTTTTTTAATAGTTTTTTCTCAGAGTTCAAGATTTAAACTCGCATCCTATTCCTTTTAAACTTGCTTTGACAATTATTTTATAAAAAACGATTATTTTAGAAAAATTTCATCCTATCCAAATTCCGAAAAAAAATCGAAATTTTAAATTAAAAAGCTTTTAAACCGAATGAGCAAAACTTTTAAATTTATTAAAAAAAATCCCGAAATGTAGAAATGTTAGGGAAAAAATAACGTTTCAACCGATAAATTTGACAAAGAGAGCGAAGTTTGAATTCAGAATTCTAAAAAAAAATTAGAAACGTCGAGATTAAAGATGAAATTTAAGCAAAACGTAATTTTAAAATAAAAATAAAACATTGGACAGTTATGGGGACTGTCGACTGAAGTGAAAACTTGAAACTATGATATAACAGTGTTTTTTTTAATTTTCAAATTGTAATATCAAATATAAAAATTTCATATTTTGTAAATTAAAATTATTATTTCTAGTTTTTATATCTTGTATATTTGTATACGATCTAGTCTTTGATCTTGTCTATTTTAAGTTACTGCATATTAAAAAACCTGTCACTGTCTAAATTTTATATTTGTGTGGCAAATTTCAAGATATTTCAAAAAAATATGTTTTCAATGTACTGAGTTTTCGTGATTATGTAAACACTTTAATTTAAATTATCCCAATACTGCCAATAATGAGTTACTACAGTGTTCGTTGAATGAGTCGATATACAAAATAATGTAGAATTATTTAACTTTAAAAATTCAAATATATTAAAACAATTTTACCTTTATGTTTCTATCAACAAGTGCTTCATAGGCAGCTTTCCACGCTACTTGTATGAATAAAGGAATAGTTCACTCAGAAACATGAAAAGGATACACTAAACTTTGATCATAAAAAAAAATAATAAAAAAATCTTCAATCTGTTATTAATTCTCCTTGAAACTCCATGTAATTTTGGGATATCTCCTTCTGGCTTCAAGTGAACTGAGTAAATGTTTAAAACATTTTTCGTCCGTTCTTAAAAACAACGACCCCACAATTGTCTTCTTGAATTTCCTAATTCATTAGATTTTATTTGCCTTCTATATAATCTATTATCTAGATCGGTTCTTTGTAATTGTCACCTGTACGAGATTCCAATCTCAAAGATAATGCAATTTTATAACAGAAATAATAACCTAGAAAATTGACAGATCAAAAATGTAAACAAAAACATTAATGAGTTGGTAGTAGAGTAGGTAAAAAGTAATAAGTCACTAACATGGAGATGAGTAGAGCCGTTATCTCGGGCAGCGCATTTCGAATTGACGCCTGTCGGCCTACCAGAATTTTGCCAGAGGTATTTCTTTTCTAATGTAGGCAATTTTCGCTTACGGAGAGATAAGAAATAATAATAATTAAATTAAAACACAATTTAAACTATTATACTATACACATTTTGGCATATTCAATTTAAATTCAGTGGCGCAGTGGTAGAGCAATCGATTAGTAGTTCAAAGAGCGGTTTTTTGGTAACACAATACCGATACAAGTGGATTACATATATGGCAATTCCACCCATTTTTCCCCTATCTTTAGTCGTTTAGCGTGCCTACAGAAGTTTTCACTTCAAAAATTTAGATGCCAAATTTTAAAAAAATTAAATTTTTTGGAAATGAAATTTTATTGAAAAATTTAAAAACTGTGAGCTTAAACTCAAAATGTCGGTGACAAAAGTACAAAGCTGAAAGGCGAAACTTCGTGGCCAGAATGGATATTTTTATTAAAAGAATTTCTGAAATATCAATTTTGTAAAAATATTCAAATTTTAAAAACCCGAAATGTCAAGATAAGAGCGAATATTAAAAAAATACAAAAATGTTGATTTTTTTTTAATTTCCAGGTTAGACTCGAAAGTAATAAAAATATGAGGCGTGAAATCTTAATTTTGAGAATAATTATAATTTCGAGAAAAACTTAAAATTTATTAAACAAACCAAATTTTTGGTTTGCTTCTCTTTCTCGTAAATTTCGACTTTTCCTTTTCCCTAAAATTTCTCCTAAAAACTAGAAATCTAAAACTTGTTTTAAACTTTCAATTATAATATCAAAATGTGATATTTTTTGTAAAATTTCGAATTTAAAGCTATGTAGATATTTTGACATATATTTTAAAATTATTGTGTCATTTTTCTAACTATGAACTTTTTTTATCGACATTTAATGAATATTTTCTAATTTTCGAGCCTTTTTTGAAATTTAAAATTATTTCGTTTTCTCTTCTCTTTCAAATTTACGAGCTGACACTTTTCATTTTTGCATTATTTCTAAATAGTTAGATCTTAATTTCGAAATTAGTAATTCTAGAAAAAGCGAGAAGCATTTTTTATAAATTTCAGATTTTTTTTTATTATAGGTTTTTTAGCTCCGAATTTATATTTTTAGTTTTTAATCTTCTTCCCATACTTTACACTTTTTTATATAAATCCCGATTTTTTCCACAAATTTTGATTTTTTATAGAAATTCATCTTTTATCTTAAATTCCGTCTTTAATCTGAAAATGTCGACATTTTTCTCAAATTTTCGAGATGCAATACTGTTGAACCACCAAATACCCAACTTTTTAACATAATATTATTTTGCGTGTGGTCCTCCAAGAGCATATTTGGGAATTTTAAACAATTTTTCGTAACCAAAGAATTGAAATACTAATAAACTACTAAATGCTCAAAGCTTAAGTTCAAAATTATTTTGATCAGGATTCTTCATGAAAACATTTACCAATTTTAGAGAAGGTTTCATCAAATACCCAAATTTTTAACATAATATTATGTCGCCTGGGTCTTCCAACAGCATATTTGTGAATTTTAGAGAATTTTTCATGATCAAACAATTGAAATACTGATGAGCTAGTAAATATCCAACGTTTTAGCTCAACATTATTTTGATCAGGATCCACCAAATTTGCAAATTTTAGTAAAGATTTTACAGGAAAAGAACTGCAATACTAACCACCAAATATCTAACTTTTTAAAACAATATTATTCTGCTTTTGGTCCTCCAAGAGCACATGTGTTAATTTTAGGGAACTTTTCTTGACCGAGCAATTGAAATACTGATGAGCTACTAGCGTTTTAGCTTAAAATTACTTTGATCATAATCCTCAAAATTTGCAAAATTTAGTGAAGATTTCGGGGGAAAAGAACTACAATACTAATGAAGCACCAAATATCCAACTTTTTAACATAATATTATTTAACATATGGTTCTCCAAGAGCACATTTGTGCAGGTTACAGAATTTTTCGTGATTAAACAATTGAAATTCTTAAGAACTACCAAATGTTCAATGTTTAAGTTCAAAATTATTTTGATCAGGGTCGTTCAAGAGAACATTTGCGAATTTTAAAGAAGATTTCAAGGGAACAAACAACTGTAATACTGATCAAGTATCAAATACTTAATTTTTCAGCATAAAATTGCTTTGTCTTTGATGGTCCAAGAGGCATTTGTGATTTTTAGAAAATAGTTTATTACAAAGCATTTGAAATATTCTAATTTTTTTCTCTTAATCTCAAAAATGTGCCAAAATTCTCTATTAAACGATTTACATTTTTTCGACGTTACACTCGAAATTCGTCTTTTTAGAGTTTAAAACTGTGGACTTTTTAAAAATAGTTTTTTTAATAAAAAAAAAGGTCTAAATGTCGAATGAAGAAGTGAAAATTTCATTCGAAATTGCTATAAAAAAATTGACAAAAATATTTTGTGAAAAAAGTAGAACTTTCAAAAAATTTTTTAAACGCCCGAACAACATTTCAATAAAAATGTGAAACTTCAAAAAATTGGAAGATCTTATTTCAAAAATTCACATAAAAGTTGAAATCTTACCATCAAAGACGAAATTTTCATAAATAAATCAAATTTTGGTTTAATTTCAGTGTTATCGTCATTTTGAAACACTTTGGTGAACTAACGAGTTTAAACTCATTTTTTTTTTCTATAAATTTCGAATTGGTTTGAAATTTCAACTTTTCTTGTCCTGAAATGCTAATTTAAATTTTGCAATTTTAAAAATTTTGTTTTATAAATTTTAACATTGTGGTTGAATCTTGTAATCTTCATTGTTTCCAACATTTTTTTCTTTATATTATCAAAAGACTGACTTCAATTTTAAAATGTCGACTTTGAACTCAACGTTACAAGTCTAAATTTGGATTTTTAATCTCATGTCCTAATAATACATTTTATTGTAAATTGCCTGTAAAATAATAACTTATTAAAATTATATTTAAGTTATATTTCATTGTTTTAGGAAATGCTTGGTTCTTTATCTCATAATTCTAAAATTCCCTGTAGAATAATTTAATCTTCTTTATTTGTATCTCTACTTTTACGTTTTTTTTAGTAGTATCGCTCTGAAGATGCAGCTTAGCTATCGAAACGCGTTAGAGCAACGTTTGTTGTGTTTTTCAATCTTTCTTGGTTTCAGGGGACAAGTTCTGTATTTCAATTTACTTTTACCTGTTAAAGATATTGGTTCTAATACAGCATTTGAAACCAATATAAATACTATAAAGGATTATATCTATAGATTGGATAAATTTTGCTATTCAAATAACCGCGAGGTTTGAATTTTTTTAATAATAGATTGACCCTAAATTGAGATATTTAAGATCTTGATCAGAGTTGAGTGTCCAAGTGTCCACAGACACCTAAAAAATTTTCACAAATCGGGACACCTGACAACATTATTCCGAATCCTATGATCGACCATATTTTTATTCATGGTAGCAAGAATTAATACGTTTTTTCACTTATGAAGTAAAACTGGACTAAATTACGTGATTAGCAAAAGAAGCACGGAATGGTCGTTAAGATGTTCCATACTAAGCAATTAGACTGAGAATGTCAGTTTTGCGTACGAAATACGTAACGCGTAAATGCTGCTAAATTCTGATGTGGAAAAAGGATTTTAGTAGCATCCAAAATGTTGTTAATTCAGTTATTTTTTTGTATAGTTAATATTTTTAAAAATAGTTTACGAATACTTATTAATATTTTTACACATCAGGAGTACATTTTGTACCATTCAACTCTGAAAACAAGAAGTCAGTCGTGATGTCACTTTGGATTGATGTAAAGAAAATAGAAATGCGATATTCTTAGAAGCTGTCCACATTAAAATTTCAGCCTCCTTGGCATTATTGCTGTACAGTGTGCAGTAATTATAATAATCCGCAAAATAATTGCTATAATTCGTATTATTACAGTTACTAGTATATAATTCCAGTAACTATAACATTAAAAATTATGATATGTTTCGTAACTGTTCAATGTTTTACATGTGGGTTTAGGATTCGACATTAGGGATGAAACAAAACAAAGACCACCCTGAATTTCTACCTCCTTGACTTCCTTGACCATAAGCTATTGGGTGTATAAACCAGACACAAGGTATTAGTTTTATCGGCAAGTTATTGGTTTTCTTTTAACTGCTATGTACATGTAACTAATACAACGAAAATAAGTCCGATAAGATAATGGTATAAATAACTTTTAATTGAAATTATATTTGCGGTGCGTGCACCCTTATTTACTTTGTGACCAACGGAAAAACAATATTTTTATCATCGTGTACTTGAATTTAACCGATTTCCCATTTATCGCGACTTTACAACATGATTATCCACGCTGCAGTAGCTTAATACTTTTGATTTTTTGCACTTATTTGTTGCGGTACTACCTTTAAGTAGCCACGCTACTTGAAGGTAGTACTGCGAACGCTACTTGAAGGTAGTACCGCGACAAATAAGAGCAAGGAATTACAAGTATTAAGCAAGAAACCCTCCTTGTCCATAATAAGCTAAACACTTTAAAAACTTTGCCACTATAAAGAAAACTGGAGAAAAAAACTAAGTGAACACATTTCGATAGATAATATAATTGGTAGATTGTTGATTTCTCGTAAAATTTTAAATACATTTGATTAATAACAAATAAACGTACAAAATTCAAACAATTTACAAAAAATTAAGCGAAACAAGTTGAATGAAGAAAATGTTTCGGCCTTATTTATGCTCTAACATTATTTTTGACCAAACGACTTGAGAAATTAATACATTAAAATTAAGCGTCCTAAATGACATTATAGCACAACTTATACTAAAAATTTTATTATAACAAGTAGGGGTACCAAATAAAAACAACATAAAAATGTAAATGCAAAAAGTTAACGAAAAAATCCATGAAGAAGAAAATTCTTCAACCTTGGTGCACTTGACACAAAACTTTTTTTAATTGTGCAGACCTGACAAACATAATTACAACCAATCAAGGACACATTGAGAAAAACTGTCTAAATGTTTGTTCAAACATCAATAAATTATGAATATTAATCTGACCTTTGATGCAAAAATCTAATTGAAAACAATTAGTTGGCCTATTTATAGAATTAAATTGAAAAGCTTGTCTACTTGGTACTTACTCGAAAATTTGCAATTCGACTATTATGGTAACTTGTCTTCAGAAAAAAACACTCAACACGTACATGTTCAAAAAAACATAATCACTTGTTACAACTGCAACGCATGGTGTTATATTGAAAGCAAATCGTTCCAACTGCAAGTTTGCGTGCTGCCCCAAAATTGCTACCGGCAATCAACTAACGACTCCCCATCCTCAAATGCACATGTTCATAGATACACTGCACGGTTGATGACGTTTAGGAACACCTTCGATCTGAACCCTAAGGTAATGCGTTACGCAATAAGGTTGAAAACTAATCTGGCCGGCTTTTATCGTTTTGAAGTTACGCGGCTTTGGCTTCTGGGGAGATCCATCCGCCACCTACTGATCAAGACGCGAACTTTCACAAGCGTTAGCGTAAGTGCAGCAGAAAACGTAAAACGTAACTTAGTCTTATTTTTGAACATAATCGCAGAAGCAACGCTGGAAGGCAAGAAGACTATATATATTCTTGCTGGAAAGTTTAATGCGCGTATCAGAGGACATCTACTGGTGACGTAAACATATCAACTACGATATTTAAATCGCCTAAAGACCAACTACGTGATTAATTGCACCTGGAGAGAATCCTTGTTGTAAATTGTAAATTTACATTAGCGTCATTTATTTCTAGTTAATATGTAGAGTAAACATATTGTTTAAATACAATACTTCCCAGAAAGTATCGCAGCAATAAAGAGTATCAAAAGTTGCCTATTATGGTTGTGTCACTTCTATAATAGTACATGCAAATTTGCACGTCTTGTTACCATTTTAGGAACTACTTTAAAACTAACAGGAAAATCGGGAACAATATCGTAATCAAGTTAGACGTATCGGTGTCATGTATACAGATTAGCCGACTAAAATCGCTTTCGCTTTGTTAAAATGATCGTGTATCAGTTGATTTAGCTGTGTTAAAAAAATCCTTGTTTTCCACGCTTTTAATTTAAATTCGAGAGAATTTAAATTCAAGGGAATTTGAATGTCGCGGTAAATTTTTAAATGAAGTAGTACCTACGTTCCTCGTGGTACCATTCCTTTGGGTAGATTAATCCAACAAGGTGCGAAGGTCTGAGTTAAGACTTCGAACTACGAACGTAGGAAAGACCAGATATCTGTTCATACCAATCATCATGACGTAAGTCTGTGATTATACCAGCCATACTACCTGTATTTGCTATTAACAATACGAATTCATTACCTGGGTTTTATCCGTTCGTTCAGTCAGGTTGTGTAACTTAAACAGGTGAAACATTACGTACTGATAATACGAAATTGTGTTTTTCGTTCAAAAAGGACCAACGAGGATACATCAGTACTTAACAGATGTAAGTAGGCAGGGTCTAGTCCTTTAAAAAAATAAGTTTAAATATTGAGACAATAGAGAAATCTAGATGGTTTTGTGTAGGTTTAGTCAATACTGCGCATACATTATTCAAGGTTAGTTACAGGGACTCCTCAATTTTTATGCATTTTTTTCCGGAAATTATTGTCACACTTAAAAATGGACCATTAAAATCTAATAATCCTTTAAAATAAAAGTTGCAACAAGGGGCATAATGTCAAAGTGATAATTAGGTACCAACATTACAAAAACCAGACATGTCACATTGTTTTGGCTAAATTTTCGAGACAATCAAGATTGATCAGCCTAAATTGCAACAAAAGCTCATGCCGATTGTGACCATTTTAATCATGGTACCGTTAGGTACATGGTCACAAAGAAGGGGTTCGTTAGAGGCCCTTACTGGTGCCTTATGATTCTAAAAATAAACATCTGAATGGGTTCACGTAAATTATAAAATACGTCCATTATTCTCCAGTAAATAACACAACAACTGACAATATATCTTATCTATTTCCATATTTATTTAGAGATAATAAAATAAAACAAACTCGGTTGATGTTTTAAGGCATAAATATATCATAGAGATTAAATTCAAAGTTTTTCAATAATTAAATAATTGACTTTTTTTATCATTATTTCCAGCTGAGCGCTCGGACAAAGGTTTTATTAAAAATGCTAAAGGTAAATAAATTGCACCAAACCGTTGAGTGAATATCGTCATTGAATCAACAATCAAACTAAAAGATTGTCTCAACCATCAGCGTTAATAAAAAAACCATCAGAGTTACTAATTGACAATTCATCAAATTACGACATGTTATGCAGTAGTTGCAAATGTGTCAGCGGTATCGCAATTGTAAGAATTTTGTTTTTTCCAACCCAATAATTTCGTCATATGTTTACAATACAATAAAACCAAAAAATCCTATTTATCACTAATTTCTTTTTCAAATAATCAGCTTTTTTCTCGTTACTTTATAAAAAAAACCGTGTTTATCAATAATTTGTTTCTTCGAAAGTTAACTAGAACTGGATAAAGTCTCCAGTGGATTGACGTAAATAGGAGGGGATTTAAGGGCTCAAGGAGTCATAAAGGAATTATTCTTCTTTTTAGACTGTAACTGGTCTTCGACGCAATTTGGAAATATTTAAAAATTTTCAAACTGGTTTTTTTTAAAGTTTAATCCACTCGCAAAGGGCAACCCCATTATGCTTTCAAAGCACTGCGAGCAGGATGCGGAAACAAGGATAGATGGCGATGAACCGCCTTCTTAAACAAGGATATGTTGTAATTTTTGGGGAAAATTCCTTTCGGTAACAAGTTCCATAACTTGGAAGTACTGTAGAAAAAAGAGTCTCCGTAGACAGAAGTCCTCACTGTGTCAAGCTGGACCGCACAGGAATTTGCTGTATCCGACTGTCTAGTAGGCCTCAAGAATCTTGCCCTTGGGGGGATCAATCCTATTAGTTCCTGCGAGTATCTTCCGTAATAGTTCTTGTAGAAAAGTCACTAACCCTACGCCTGTGCCCTAGTGTTTCGAGAGAATCGATCAGACTCTCGTCATTAATTAGGCGAATCGCTCTTCTTTGAATTGAATCCAAGAGAGCTAAAGTGTGTTTTGGGGCTGAACTCCAAACATGAGAACAGTATTCTAGTGTTGGCCTAACTTGAGCTTTGTATAGTGTTAATAGCTGATGAGATGTGAAGTACTTTTTAGCTCTAAAAAGAAAGCCTAGCTTCTGAGAGGCGGATTTGGCAATGGCGCGCACATGATCGTCCCAAGAGAAGTTAATGCTTGCATTCACTCCTAGGATAGATAGATTAGATCCCATCGGAAGGATTTTACCGTCCATTAGTATGTTTGTTGCATTATCCCTAGATGTTTTCTTAGAGAAAACCGCGGCCTGAGTTTTTGAAGCGTTGAAGTCGACCAAATTGTTCTTACCCCATTCCAGAATAATCTCGAGATCCCGATTAATCGTCTGTATCTGCTGTTCCCTTAGTCGATCTGAAGCAGCGATAGATAATGGTTTGTCGGAGAAAAAAGGTGACAAGGTTACTATCATCTGCGTAGCTGTATATAGGATTGGAAGTTGAAGCTAAGAGATCGTTTATGTGTAACAGAAATAGAGTAGGAGACAGAAGAGATCCCTGAGGCAACCCTGCGTTAATCGCAAATGTCTCGGATGAGATGCCATCGACGACGACCTGAAGAGATCTGTCAGCGAGAAAATTGAATATCAAATGACAGAGTCCAGGAGGAAGACCATAAGATGTTAATTTGGCGAGAAGAGACCGGTGCCAGACTATGTCGAGATATCCAATGCCACAATCCTAGCCTCACCATGTTTTTCCATAGCTGAGTTACAGATATGAGTAATATATGCCAGTAGATCGCCAGTGGAACGTTGTTGTCTAAAACCGTATTGCCTGTCGGAGATGATTCTATTTTCCTCCATATATTTGAGAATCTCGATGTTGATAACCTTTTCCATCACTTTAGATATAACGGGCAACAAAGATATAGGGCGATAGTTGTTATCCAGATTCCTTTTTCCCTTTTTGGGGACAAGCTGCACTCTAGCAGATTTCCAGATGTTAGGGAATACACCTTTGTTGTAAGGGAGTGTGAACAATTTGCTCAGGACAGGAGTCAACTCTGGGGCGCACTTCTTAAGAACAATAGCGGGAATACCATCAAAGGCAGAAGCTTCCGAGGTGTCGAGCTCAAGGGGAATCTTCCTGATTGTGCGTTGTCTGAAAACAACTTCAGGCATCGAAGTGCCAACCTTAGGAAGAATAAGGGGTTCTGCGTTTGAAGAAATGTTTAACTGAAATTGATAATCATAAAGGAATCATCTAAAAAAAATTTCGAAAACTAGAACAAGGCCCCCACCCCGGATAAAATAACAAATTGTTGCCCTCCTTTAAAAACATTCACCAAATTTACAGTCAAGTATTTTGGTTTATAATTGATAATTTCGTACAAAGGGTTTAGCTATTGAGGTTAAAATCAGAAGAATTTCAACTATCACCATACTAACCAAGAATAAAAAATAAACAACTGCTAATTTAACCGAAGTTGCATCTTTAATAATAAGAAATTTAGCAATAGTGACGAGTTCATTTTGAACACCCTGTATACATATTTCACTTTCTCACTAAATGCTGAGTTAAGAAATTTCAAGTTTTTCGTCGAAACTTTCCATTCATATTTAAAATTTTGTCCCTTCCCTCCAACCTCTGCCTTTTTCCTCCAAATGGCGACTTTTTATTAACTTTTTAGCTACATCTGAAAATTTTTCATTTAAAATTTCGACTTAAAATTAAATTTTCCACTTTCACAATAATTTGTCGTTGACTCTAAAATTCTAGTTTTATTTTAAATAATTTGAGATTAGAATTTGAAATTACGTTATTTTTTTTTCAGAATTTTTCACTTTTTCTCTCAAAATTTTCATTTTAATTAAAAGATCCAATTCTTTGAAACCAAAATTCCAAGTTTAAACTTGTAATTTGGAAACGAAAGTGTAAACTTAGAGAAATCTAAATTTCGAGAAAAGAAATCATATAATTTCTAGAAAAAGTCTACTTTTGAAATAGAAATTTTAGGAAAAAAATCGCACCTGAGCAGGCAAATTCAAATCAGCAGAGCACGGTAACTAAAATCTCTTGTTAAAACGTAAAATGTATAATATTTGTATGAATTTTAGTTTTTTCGTAAAATTTGAATTCTATTTCCAATTCGTAGTTTAAAACTTAAAATTATTAAACTCGTAAGTATGGATATTTTTATAAATGTGAAACATGAATAACTTTAGGCTGGATTTTAGATAAAATCCTTGATCCTACCTTTTCACCTTTTCCAGCGTTTTTCATGCGTTTATTGCCTAAATTTGAATTTTGCTTGTTGTTTGCCTTTTTATACGCAATTTCGACCTATTTTCAAAAATGTTTGCGCCTATTTATCCTTTTCTGTTCGTTTTTCCAAGTACATTGTGACACACTTCTGAAGTATTTCAGCAGAGCTATGTGATAAAACAAAGCAATAAAATAGAAATTTAAATTAAGCTTCAAGTATAAATTTCCAAGAACTAATAATAATTTAATAACAATTACTCTTATGACCCACTCAGGCCCTTTAAAATTTTGCCTGCGATTGTGGCGCAAGACAATTGAATTATACCTTGTTTCTTTATTTTAATATCTAAGTAGAAACAGATGTTCGGGTAAAATGATAAAATTATAGGAAGGATTTTCCTTTTCTGATTTATCTTTGAACTGCTTTGCGTAAGTGCACTTGTGTGT
Source organism: Dastarcus helophoroides (assembly GCA_028583605.1). Lineage (NCBI taxonomy): Eukaryota > Metazoa > Arthropoda > Insecta > Coleoptera > Bothrideridae > Dastarcus > Dastarcus helophoroides. The sequence goes on from CM053333.1 coordinate 14,669,748, forward strand.
GAAAAATGGCTCCATAAAGACAAAGTGCTCTAGTTAAACACTTAGTTTAGAATAATTGTGTAATCATAGATGTTAAAAATCTTTTTGTAATAATTTAAATTATACCTCAGCAAACATTTTTTTAAGTAAAAACATTGTGTTCGTTTCAGTTAAATGCAAAAAAACCTCGTGTTGCGCAGCATCACATTTCACATTCGCCGTTAATAAAAAAAATCAGAAACAATGGTAATGATAGTAAAAACAAATTTATCAGGCAATCTCTTTTAAAAATGTGATTGTAAAATTTAGCCTAAATATTTTTATTACAACTCTAGATAAATCAAGTAGTTCCAATTTCCGTAATTCTTTTAGTGCAAAAATATACGGAGGAAAAACTACTTAAAAATATGCTATCAAAAAACACGTTGTTTATACTTTTTATCGTTTCCCTAAAATAAGTAGTATTACGTTGTTTTAAAATGTCTATCTTTTTTAAAGAAAAAGACTTTATCTGCGTTCACGCTAATGGTGAAAGTAATAGCTCGTTACCGAGTGATGTAATTTGGACATTGTCTATTTAAGTAGAAAAAAACTTTTTAAATAACGAGTATATTTATTGCCGTGAAAACGCGAAAAGTTGACAGTAGAAAATATTGAGAAATATTTAATTTGTTGGAAAAAAGTAAAGTTGAAAATTGTCAATAAATAGTATATTTTTGTTAATTGGGATTTTGACTTTTTTTACAGTATTTTACAGTATAACTATAAATGCTAGTGTTGTTCTCAAAAGCTGTTAATAGTCAATTTTTTATACACAACTCATTTTTTCTCAAAATATTTTTGTAATAAAATTGAATATTTTTATAATAAACCAATTATTTTTTTAAGTCGAGAATATTTTTATAATAAATTTTTGTTTCTGCAAGTTTTCATTGGCCATAAAATTTCCCTTCCCGATTAAAGTTTTAAAAATTATAAAAGTTCCAAAGGTTAATAATATTTATTTATTTTGTTTAGCATAGCTAGTACGATACAAATAATAAATAATAATAATAATAACAATATTTATTTATTATAGCACAGCTAATGCTATACAAATACAAAATATAAATTACTAGCTACTACCCATGATTTCGGTTACGGATTTAAGTGATAGAAGTGTTCAAAATTAAAGAGGGTTTTTAAATTTGTTGAATTGATGCATCAGTTTGTTTTGTTTTAATTTCTCTCTGGTTTTAATTAAGAATCAGACCTAGTAGACTGCTGTAAGATGGCGATAGATGGTGCTGTCGATCAAGATATTCTTTCTTATTTGTAAAATTAGTTTGGATAAATGTAATAAAACTAACTTAATTAGTTACGCACAGAGAGTTTGGGCAGATTGCAGTATCTTCTTTTCACTGAAAGGTTTATCAACCTCTATATCGCCACATTTGAAAAGAAGAGCTCTGTCTAAATATGCGAAAATGCACTGTATGTTCCATTAAAAAAAAATTGTATTTCGTGCACGCGCCGTTTTAATAATACTTTGTATAAGGTTGAATATACGAAAACGGTGACGAAAACAAAACAAGATCAAAGGATCCGAGCGATCTTTTATAAAATATATGTATATGTTTACTTTGGTTCTGAAGATTATGCATTAGGTATAATTTATAGGGGCACTGTATTTCTATACACATCAGGAAAGTCAAACATTATCCATAGGGAGAATGTTAATAAGAGATTTAACATTGAGAGCTAAAGTGGGATAGATGGGCGGCGCCTTGTATTCTCCTACATCGGTGTAAACAATTCAACGCAGAGCGCAGAGATCAGCGCTGGTGGAGATTTCAGTAGTACATCATAGCTTCTAACGTGTTTTTTTGCGGGATTACTACTGGCAGGCAACAATTTTATTAAAATTTGCGTACCACGTGCTGTTTGTTTTTTTAGTCCGTTGATTTAATCAACGTCTGAGGCAAAGTAAAACTGATATTCTTTGATAACCAAAATAATTAAACGAGATTTCTTAATCAAAATAAATAATAATTCTAATGAAGAATATAACATAATAACTCTTTAAACATTACAGTATAAGGAGTTCAAATAGGCCGCCAGACTGCTAAACAATATTCCAGTCTGTTGTAAAACTCTCGACGAGTTTTTTCTAACATCTAAACTGGAAGATACGAGCATGCTGCGTCAAAGTAGGGGAATACGTACCGTAGAAAACTATGGAAGGGACAATTCTTAGCGTTTTACATGGACAATCAAAATTTTTCCTTATCTGTATGTTACGGTCAGTTAGCGATTATACATAAACGCTAGTCTTTGTGTATAATGACTAAATGTTCTGGCTAGTAATAAATTCATCACTTTATCCATAATAACTAGTACGAATTTGTCGAAGTAATCATTGTACTCTTTGTTCAGAAGTTATGCATTTATATTATCTCCTATATACTGGTCATAGTAATAATTTTTTTTTTCTGCTAAAGGGTTTCAAAATCAAAGAGCTATCTATAGGTAGCAAAGGTTTCGAGGGAAATGAATGATTTATTCGCAACGCTCAGGTTACTTTGCAGGAAGACATTTTTTTTAAGTACCTTATATATTTGACATTTAGGAGTTTAAGGGTATTAAGGTCTACATATGAATTATAATAAGGGAGTTTTAAAAAAAAATCATTTATTCTAGCAAACCAACCTAAGCGCTGTGAATGGATCATTCGCTTTGCCTGAATTCTTTGCTGCGGGCTCGAAAATTTTGCTGGCATTTCTTGGTTCAGTTAGGTTAAATTCAATAGCTACGAGGGTTGCCTTTTAAGTTTTTACAAAAAGTGAAACAGAAATGAATAAGTTCGAAACAAAGTGTTTTATTGCTTTTCGAAATATTCGTCCTTAAGGTCTATACATTGTTGCATACGCTCAAACCAAGTCTGGAAACATTTTTTCCAGTCTGAAGCTGATATCGTAGAAACATGGTTTTGAAAGTCTTCAACAGCTTCTTGAGGTGATGATAAATCGGGTGAATACGGGCAATGAGACATTAACTCGATGTTTTTCTCCTTTCAGTTGTTTGACATGTTTTATGAGAACTGGCATTGTCGTGATGAACAATGATGCGACGTTATTTGTTTTTTTTTCCTTATTTCATCGAAGACCGTTGGCAAACAAATTGTTGTATACCATTCGGTATTAACAGTTCTTCGATCCTCTAATGAAATGGTTGCGACGTGTCCAGTACAACAGAAGAAACAAGCGATCATTTTCTTGGAAGTGCTCTGTGAACGAACAACTTAAGTGGGACTGGGTTCATCATTAAACACCCAAACAGTAGACTGTTTGCTTTCAGGATCATATGAATATATCCAAGTTTCGTTGCCTGTAATAATGTTGTATACGGATTTTTTCAAGATTTCCTGACACCAATCAACACAACGCTTTTTTTGCGCTTCGGTCAAATTATGCGGAATCCATCTGGAACATATCTTTCTCACACCTAAATTTTCATACAAAATCGATTGCATTGCAGTCTGCGATATCCTAAGAGACGTCTCTATATGTCTGTAAGTCACATGCCGATTTTCTTTAATCATGTTCCGCGCAGCATCGATGTTTCTCGGAATGACAACCAATTTTGGCCGACCTTCTCGACATCCATCACTGACGGACGCACGACCATGATGAAATTCTGCAAACTAATTGTAAACAGTCTTCTCTGATGGTGCTTCATTACCAAAAGTTGCACAAAGCGATTCTATGCATTGCTGTTGAGTAAGGCCTTTTTTAAAATCATAAAAAATCATCCAACGTAAGCCTTCACAGGTAATTTCCATTTTTGCACAAACTTGCTTCTTTTAAACGTTCACTATCAACAACTTACTCAGTCAATTTCTAAATTGATTCTGGCTTTGCAATAACAAATGTCAATGTTCACAAATACAGTGGTGTCACAACTCATTAACGCCACCTATTGTTCGATTGTAAAAACTTAAGGGCAACCCTCGCATATTGATTATAATTGGACCCTGCGAAAAATAATGTTTTTATTCACATTGTCCGACCATGATAAATAATAACGTCTACGTATCGTATTTACTCACTTTGACCAAATTTGATCAGACATTGTACATACTAACTAGATAAACTGATTAATACCGTCAAATAAATCACATCGGCTGAATTCAGTAAACAACTATAGTCATAATAGCTTGATATCGAAATACAAATCTTCTTCCCTGAAGCCAAGAAAGATTAAAAAACATAATAAAGGTAGCTTTAACGCGTTTCGACAGCCAAGTTATAATCTTCAGAGAAATACTAACATCTAATCCTAAAATTAAGCCTTATATAGTAAGAATATTCATTTCGTGCATGATCGACCGCATCCGAATACGCATGCGCATCTAATCATACACGTCGTAGTGTCACAATGTGTATGATTAGATGCGCATGGCTGTCGAAACACGTTAGAGCAACCTTTGGAGTGTTTTTTAATCTATCTATCTATCTTCAAAAATTGAAGATAACCAAGTCCATTCCACCAAAAAAATTAATAATAATAGCCAGATATTATACATAATATCTAAATTAATTACTTTGGTTGTAACATAATGGGAAAAGCTGTCAAATATATTGCCCTAGGTACTACATTACTTTTTTATTAAAATGTGTAGAACGGTTTACTCACAACAAATTAAAATCTCTTCGAAAACATTCTTCGCCTATACCTTCCGAAAATCGTAAATTTGACACTGAATATTCCAGCGTCGGCACCGTCACGGTTCTTTTAAGGTTGCAAGCTTATAAATAACACCGTGAGTAACATCTGACATAAATTTTAAAAAAATCTATTAAAAAAAAATTAATTTTTGAGGCAACCGGTCGGTCAAATTGCCGTCGCCGCTGTCGTGTGTAAAGTTGCATTAAACTTTTTGTTATTTAAAATTTACTATAATGCACAGACCAATAGGTTTGAACATTTATTAGATTCGAAGTTTGGAAACCAAATACCGGTTTCGATCTTGTTAGATCTCGTCAGTTTGGTATATCCAACTCGAATGCTAATAAATGTTCCGACAAGTAAGTACTAAAACTTTCACAGGCGTCGAGCGAGTGACTTTTTAGTACTACCACCTATTGGTCCATAGAGAAACTATGGCCATCGCCAACAATGTCGTATGCAAGAAGAATGCAACCTAGACTACAAATTCATGCAGCCCTCCAGGCGTGTATAGTTGAATTTGTAGTCTAGGTTGCATTCTTCTTGCATACGACATTGTTGGCGATGGCCATAGTTTCTCTATGGACCAATAGGTGGTAGTACTAAAAAGTCACTCGCTCGACGCCTGTGAAAGTTTTAGTACTTACTTGTCGGAACATTTATTAGCATTCGAGTTGGATATACCAAACTGACGAGATCTAACAAGATCGAAACCGGTATTTGGTTTCCAAACTTCGAATCTAATAAATGTTCAAACCTATTGGTCTGTGCATTATAGAATCCTTGTCTTCTGGGAACTCTCCTAGAGAGCAACCGCTTCGCTAGGTGGCAGTGTTGCAACTGTTGGTAGTTCAGCTACCTATGATTCACCACTATACACGCCTGGAGGGCTGCATGAATTTGTAGTCTAGGTTGCATTCTTCTTGCATTTAAAATTTAGTCAACGAAAAACCGCTCGTGTGTAAGAAGCGCTTGTCCGTCCGTCCGTCTGTCACAGAGTAAATAATATATTTTAGACTAAAATTGGGGGTTAATTTGTGGAACGAAAAATCAAGTTTTAATTAATATACCGTATGAAGTGTCATTCAAAAGAACTAACTCTAAAGATTCCAAATTATTTTTTTAATAATTTTTAGACCAGTGGTCTTAGTTATATAGATCAAAATTTGCAAGAAATGACCGTTGCCTCTTGGTCTCCTAAGTTTTTAAAGATAAAATTTTGATTCTAATAGGGTTAGTAGATATTGAGTCAGAGCTTATCGGGTTGCAACATCGATTAAATAAAAGTTAACAAATAAATGTCAATCCATTACAGAACATTTATTTAACTTTGATGCAATATGTCAATATTTTAAGAAATAATTTTAAATTCGCCCGGAACTTAAACATTGATATTTTTAATCCATTCATTCACTCATTAAATATAAACCCATTATTAATTAATATTGATTTATTTTAGTTATTGTTAATATCATTTATAAGTTATGAACCTAAACATTTTTAAATACATTAGGTTAACAATTGATACGGGGCTATTTTTGCAAAAGCTGAATACAAATCTGTTGTCAAAATATATATCCTCGTCGTTCTTTTTGTTGCCATAATCATAAAAATATACTGAAAATTGTAATTTTTAAATTCCCACATAACCAGAGCCGGATTAAACTCCAGTTTAGACAAAATGTAAATCGGGCCCCACTTACATTTTTTTTGTCTTTTCAACTATATTATTATTACTATAGACTCAGGCTTCTATAATTTATAAAGCAAAATATGTGGGATTAATATTAACTTAGATTATTTCAGGATTCCCCAAGAAAATTGCTTTCAGAAATTTTGAGTTCCATGAAATTTTAGCTTCTTTCCTAAAATTTCGTATTAAACAGAGATTTTTCCCTTAAACTTCGCCTTTAAACTTTCAGCTCGAAATTTCAATTTTAAACTAGTTTTGACTTTTTTATTTAGTTTTGGCCAACGTTTGTAACTGAACTGATAGTTACTAGCCTCTTTTACCGGGGGTAATACTGATTTGTTCCTATATTATAGAATATCATACATATTTTACAAAAACGTAGATGTGACTACTCGAAAATCCAATACCTTTATTATCTGCTGAATGATAATACAAATTTAAAAAAAACTGCTAATACGAATTCTTAAAATGTTACTGCTAAAAACTGACGTAGTAGGCCTTGACTTTTGTAGGAGTTCGAAATTATTTATTTCAGTTCATCAATTTAATTTAACTTCTGCAATTAAAAAAAATTCAGTTAAGATCGCACAATAAATAGGTATTCTAGGTGACTCAGTGATAAATGGGTCACGGGTATAAATGTGAAAATGAAATAGTAAAACATTAAGGATTGCAAGCGGTAACCATTTTTGTGTAATCGCAATTTGAATTTAGGAATTTGGATGCTTCATTTTGCATGTTAGGGAAACATCTAGAAGTAGTAGCAACACAGCAACTTTACTTAACGACTCGTGAATCATGGAAATCCACAAAGCACCTGATTTGTGTGGACATGTATCGAATAAGCATGGTGAAGTGTTGTCGGCTCAGAAAACCTATTGGAAAATGGCTTGGAAATCTGTATTACTATACCACGCGTACAATGTATGCTAAAAATCGAGTAGTGGTGGGGCTTACATCTCGGTTACACAGCGAAATATAACGTTACAAAAACTTTTAGCTCCGATTTCTCCTGATGAACTATCTTAAGATATGGAACTTAAAAAAAATGACTAATAAAACTCTTTTATATATCATTACTGTAGAATTTCATCTCGAATGTAAAGTAAGCAATTAAAAAAATCATATTTGCCGCACAAATCAAAAATAAAAGCTCAAAAAGAAGATCTTCTATTTTATTTTATTATCATATTTCATCTGAAATCTAATTCTAAATCGAAAAAAAATTGTTTGCTGCAAATCAAAGAAATGCAATTTGAACAGCTAAAGAAAAAGAGTATAATTTCACTGACCAACGGTGGAGGTTTTATCCCAGTGGTGCCCCATCCCCTAAGTGATAAGGGCCCCTGTTCCACATCTTTAAATCCATCCCTGATAGTAACGCGAGTTTCTCTGAAACAAAACGACCATACCAAAGTTCATTTCGTCAGTCCGACCAGCATATTACGAGTAGATGGTTCCATTTTCGAACAAAAGTTTAATGCGTTATAAAGTCGATTGTCAAAATTTTTGTTTTTTTACCAAAAGTGAAGCTTATATATTTTTTTGTTAATCACATTCGATTTTACGACGACAAAGTTTTTTGTAGTAAAACCATTTTAAATTGTTTTAATTGATAAAAATATAACTTAATTCTAATAAAGTGTAAAAAAAATGCCTTTAGCGCCGATTTTGTTTTATTTCCATACTTTTAATAATAAAATTAATCATTATATTTACGTTATTTTATAATTAAGAACCTACAGTAGACATACTTTTGCACCGATTCGAAGTCATTTTCCTAATCAAATTAAATATAAGGGTCTATGAGTGTTCATGCTCGCGGTAATAAATAATTAACTTCCACACTTAAAGGTTAAGGAGGACCTATATAATTTTTTTCTACGATTAAAGTACCAACACGTTAATAAAAAAATTTGTAATCATGTAACATTTCTGTACTCAGTAGAAAAAATGTAGATATCCTAGAAATAATCATGTTATATTGCTATATCAACTTTAATTTTCGCAATATTAACTTGACGATAAGATGTCCCAATTTTGACAGATTCGAGAGTAAACATTTGAATGTTTTATAACGTATTAAACATCGATTATTTTGAAAAATTCAAGTAGTTTATTTGTTATAGAAAGTCTTTGAATATCAGTACATTTTTATCAAAAATTTTTAGCTCGAGTGCTTGATAATTAATCGGTGGCATAAAATAGCGGATTAGTTGTACTCGGTAAAATTCAAGCGAAGTGGATTACTGATTCATACATGCTAATTAACTGGTATCAAAGATGAAAGACTACTCGTGAGTAAAATAATCACGTAATGATAAAACGTTTAGCGATATATGCAGCTATAAAGGAATAATCGCAACGACTTCATTATCATAATTGAACAAGTCATTATTTTTTTGCAAAGTATTTTAATAAACGAGCATATGATATCATTAAACAATATCTCAATGTAATTTTTTGGTTTAATTCAGTTGTGAACGAACTGCGCTACTAATTAGTGGTACGTACTAAATTAGTCTTTGACATTTTATCGACTTAGCCAAACACTGATAAATCTGAGTTTGAAACTTCTGAAAGTGTAGATTACGTTGTTATTTAACTCTATTTTGATTTCAGAAAAATGAGAGCCCTCCTTTTTGCCGTATTCGCGGCAATACTAGCGGACGCGCTAACCATACCCACCAGCACCTCAAAACCCACCACCGCCAAAGAAATCACCATAGAGGACATGTGCCCAAAAACGTGCCAATGCTCTGGATCAATCCAAATTTTAAGCATTTCTCACTGTGCAAAACCCTTGTACATCGATAGTTCTATCTTGGTGAATGCTACAACAGTTGTAGCCCTTAACTTCAACAATGTAACTATCGAACGTATCGAAAAGGACTCGTTTACGAAATTACGTGAACTGGAGAATATGATGTTTAAAAAGGCTGTCATAAATTACATGGACAAGGAAATGCTAGGTTCAGTTCTACTGACCACCTTAAAATTTGTCAACTGTCATTTCAAACATCCTCCTCATTTGGTATCACTGGAATTAGATGAGCTCATAATCAGCGAATGTAATCTGCGGGAGGTACCACCGCTGGATAATCTAACTATGTTGACTCTATTATCTCTAGATAACAATCAAATAGAGAAAATTAGTTCTTCACAATTTGAAAATTCACTGGAGCTTGAGGAAGTTAATCTGTCTAACAACAACATTAGCCATTGGCCCGATGATCTATTTAAAAATAATACAGACATAAGCACCTTATCTTTAGATAACAACCCCCTGGGAAGATTTGATTTGAAGGCCACGACGAACTTGGAAATGCTTTCTCTGAGGAACTGCAAGTTAACCTCGCTCGAGCACATCAGAAGTGCCAACTTCGACGTCCTTAGCAGCCTCGACTTGAGTCATAACGACATAAAAGAAATATCATCGAAGACTTTTAAAGATATGAAAAACTTAATGTACATTAATTTGTCCTACAACAAACTAAAAATTTTACCCGAAGACATCTTTACTCACAACGATCGCTTGGAGAAAATTATACTCGATGGAAATCAACTAGAAACTTTGCCAATTTTCCAAAGCAGAACAAGCGCGTTTATGACGTATCTCCTATCTTGCAACTACTGCGGCATTAAACATTTACCACATGGGGCGTTTGAGCCAATGACTGGTTTACTCGACATCTTCTTGTCTCACAATAACTTGGAAAACGTCGATAATTTATTCACAAAGAACTCTCGCCTGCAGACCATTGATTTATCGTACAACAAAATTAAACACATTAAACCAACTGCGTTCGAAACCAACAAGCCCTTAGTCAACATAAATTTATCTGGAAATCCTTTGAGGATGTTGGACCCCCTAGTATTTGAAAAGTTGCGCAATTTGGGCAAATTATATGCTAACGCTACTCAACTCACCCAGTTGTGGTCTAACTACGAGGTACAACTCAATTCCATAGAGTATTTGTACATTGCTAATAATAACATCACGGTTATAACCGCTGATGACCTGGATATTATCCCAAATCTCAAATACATCACTCTGGATAACAATCCTTTGAAATGTAATGCCGATTTATCCGACGCGATCAAATGGCTAACAAGGAAGCAAGTTTACACTAACGAAGGCGAGGAAGTGTTAAAGACTCACGAGTATATGTTATCAACGAACGTTGCCACCTTCGAGGAGACGCATAATCCCCTACAATCGTGGCAAAGTTTGGCTAAAAAAGCTTGTAATGGTACGGACACAAAACTACCCGTTATTGAACAAGATATAATGTGGAAGGAAACCGAAGAAATAGAAGTAAAAGATCCCAAAGACGAAGTTCCACTGATCATTCATGATATAGAACCCAAACTGGAATACGAAAACGGCGACGTCAAAATCGAATTTCCCCACATCTTTAAAAACAGTGCCAAACCTGACTATAGCGATGAGGATATGGAGGACGAAGATGATTACGATGCTGACACAGAACCCTCCACTGATGATAAGGCAGTTCCGAAATACATCAATAATCCCAATACGGACTTCAGCAGCCAATTAGAATCAAAGACCATGACGGAACGTATCTCCGACATCTTGACGTTGTCTATGGCGTTTATAGTCACCGCTTTGTTCGTGTTGACCATCGGCGTAGCCGCCTTCTTGTGCATTTTGCGAAAAAACTCTGGCAACAGCAACTTGCCTCATATCAGAATACCATGGGACAACAGTCTAACGCTGAAAAAACACAGCGGCTCCATTTACCGGCCTCTTTCCGAGGACAAATCCGCTCTAAGTACGCCAAAGTTTAGCCGATACGAATTTTCTTCTACACCAACGGTGCATTCTTAAGTGGATGTTGATTTGCAGGATCGTTCTGTTGACACCTAGAAATTTTACGATTCTCAAGTAGATTGCTGAGAAAGACTGTATTTTACGTATATTGTTATCCGGCTCGTGGTTTTGTTTTTCTTGCGATTTGCTTTAATGACCTTTAAATGTAAAAATACTGAGACTACAAATACTTAGATAATAAATGTAGATGGCGTTAGATATAGCTTTGAGTTTTTGGTGACTTAAAAACCAACAAAAATTCTTACTGATTTTAGTTCTGGTCCAGTTTTAGAGGTATATCATTATGTTTTATTATTTTTATTATTACTTAACGCCATAAAGGTTATAGAGTAATATATTAGGTATTTATACTAGATTTTACTGTTAATGTTAGATTTATTTTAACTTAGTATAAATACGTTTAATTTTATGTTTTATTATTTTATACCTTCTGTTTGAATCAGCCTTTCTTACAAAAAAACTTATTTTTAAAAGTATATATACCATAAAATATACAGGATACAAGAGTGATTCTTTAACGTAAATCTAGTTTACTTATAATAAAACAAGATACTATCACTTAAAAAAATCTAAATGAGTACATTTATAATTCACATCTCAAAATATGAACATGCCATTCATATCTTCCCTCAAAAATTTTCAGTGCAGCACCTTTAAAAACTGAATTAAGTTGTTTAAGAATTGTTTATTTAAAGAAGACTTGTGTTTAATGCTGGTTTGGGTAGACGAATTTAAAAAAAAATCTCAGTAAAGTATCCACGAGATATTTTTAGTAAAAAGAAACCAAATGTTACGATTTCATGGACTTTGAAGGACTTTTGAAATCGATGAACCATTTCTCATCATTTTTATCTACACCCCAATTAATGGGTCTTACGCTTAGTAAAGCATTACATTACTTCGCTCCGCGTCAAATTAACATATATGTAATACTTCTATATGGCCAGCTCCCTATTCTCTTCACGAGTTTGTTCCAACCAAATTCGACAAAGATGGAACATGAATTAATGGCGAGTATTGCGCATGAATTGAACAAAATGAACCAATCGCTACGCGCGGGTTAAACGGGTGTTTATGTTTGGCCGTGCACAGCTAACTTTTGCCATGCACAGATGATTTGTAGCACCTGCGCATTGCGACTCATTAATTCGTGTGAAGGTCAGCGAGAAAGAGAAGTCTTTCCCATGAGAATCGAGGAACTGGCCATATAGAAGTATTACATATATGCAAATTAAGCGCGCCTAAAGTCTATTGACTCTATTGTGCCAGTTTAACCTCAAAATTTATTAAACTGACAGTTAACGCATGTGCGAGTGCTTGCTCTAACATTGCTTAATCCTTAAAGCGATCACTTACTAGGCTTCAATTAAAGTTATCGCGCTTTAATTAGCCAGAGGCTCTAGTGTAAGATAAGGTATCGTTTCTCAACATGGGAGTCGTGACCGCCCAAGGAAGGAAGGTAGCATCACAAAAAAGTTGAGAACCGATGAAATGAGGTATCTTACAGAATCTTTTAGGCTATATTTCCACCGTTTCAAAGAGCATAAATGAGACCCCACGTTATTGATGTTTATATCCACAGCCGAGGGGTTACCAATCTTTTTTTTTATATTGAATCTCCCCGGATTATAAAAAATATATTTACACTCCAGTTTAAATGTTTTTATTGCTACAAAAAAAAATTCTCACAAGGAGACGGCAAGGTTGTGGGGTACTCAAAACAAAATGAGGTTTGTATGTAATTCGTAGGGGAGATAGGATATTCTGGACCACGGGGAATTCCGGACCAGCGCCATATTTTTTTCCCTAGTAGTGGTTAACAGCTGCAAGTAACTGTCATCAGCTCGTCTGACGTTAAGCTCATTTTCCCTTCAGTACTCGACATGTGTACAAGCACCGTTAACTCGCTTCAATAGCAAATAGAAATAGCGAAAAAAAAAATTTCACTTTGAGTTTTCTTTAATTGGACCACACTTTTTAGGAACCAACTCAGGTAAATATGTTCATAATATTCGCGAAACCTTAAGTCTTAGACACAGACATGAAATTTGTATTGTGTATAGTTTTTTGGACGACGATAAAATTTTTTTAAATGTAAGTTTCCAATGTTAAGGTTAGGTTCTCTTCGGTAGAGAATTTCGGTTGCATTTTCAAAAAAAGCCAACATATTTATGTTAGCATTAAGGAACCCGCCACTGTCTTTTCCACCTAGAATGTGCCACATGTGATACAAACCCAGGACCTCTAGGCACGTGAGGGAACAAGGGGAAGAAGGCAGTCGAGAATGAGCCGAGTAGATATCGAGACCATATGTAGAAGAGACCAATAAAGCGTAGTGGGATATCTCCTTGTGTAAACAGAGGAGAAAGGACCTATAGTTTTTTTTAAGTGACTTTTTTGGTGCGTGTAGTGCGTCAAGAACAATGGAAAACGAACGAGAACGCCCTACTGTAAGTGAACCAGCCGCATTCATCGACACTGAAGGTGAGAATGAACTTTCCGCATCAGAAAAAATGTTGAGGATGTGGAAAATTCAGCAAGAGACAAACCAACACTTGCAAATTGAAATGATGAAAATCTTATCAACAATGGCCACCGCCCAAACAGCCCAAGTGTATGCTGAACCAAGTGCGCAGGGTAGTCACGCAGCTGGGACTGATGGCGTCAACGTTTCGGCGCAAATCCGGCTAACAAGCTACGACCCTGACGACACACCCTTTTCGATGGTCGAATGGATGGATGACGTCACCAGGATACAGCTGGAGTTTGGGATCTCCGATACCCTGATTATCTTGAAAGCTGCAGACGCCCTTAGGCCTAGCGCTGACATGCAATTTTCAGTTGCGCAACTGTTTGGTTTCAAGAGTGACTGCTATGGGTTTATATGGGAGCGCGCTCACATGCAACTAAAAGTTGCTGCAACTAAACAGTTTGTGTTTTGTCACAAACCAAACGATTGCAAAACTACCTGCAACTGTTTTGTATCGCATTGAGTTAAATGCACTGGCGCTGACTTGCAATTGAAACCAGGCAATTTGTAGCATATGATCATCGCAGACGACAAAATTTAATTTCTAGTGTAGATTTTTAAACTTGTAACATTATTAACTTATGTTAGGGTATAATGTAATTTCTTTGTATAGAACTTTTAAATTTGTTACATCAATTGGTTCCGGTAATAATTCTGAAGTACTCTTGTTATGTATAAGCTTTATAACCCTTGATTTTTGTTCCATTGTCACAATTCTCGTAATTCGAGGCGAGGGTAATTTTGAGTACAAGAAAGAGAGTTAGTTGGGTTGTAAAAATTCTACAGTTAGGTGACAAGACATAATGAACCATATCGCGCCTTTTCCCTTTCAGTTCCTAGAAGTTACTAATTACCAATATTGGTGTTTTCTTTTTCCGTATCTTTATGCAGGAGAAAAAAGGAACTTCGGTATTTCTTAACGTGTACTTGCGATCATTACTGTTGCCTTGTATCCAATTTTTTTGTATTAAACGCAGTACATTACTTGTGTGTTGTGTCAAATTAGATTAGAGTAGTTGATGTAAATAGTTTAATTCGAATTACTTGACAAGTCGATATGATTTCTACAAAACCGCATATTTAATTTATAAGCTCCCCATCACATAAAATGAAGTGCTTCACAATCGCTGTGCCGCGCCACATTAGTAGACAATTAATTTTTTAGTTACCCTATTAATTAGAAATTTTCCCAACTAAAAAAAATTTCTTTGATTTTAAACTTCAACTATAAAGTATACAACTTGAACTTTTGTACTTAAGTTATTATTCAATATTCATCCTATTACAGTTCAAAAAATGTTTAAGACCACATCACGAAAATAAACAATTACAATCATTAATTATTTTCTGAATGATTTCGCAAGCAAATCTTCGTGCAATTTATAAAATTGTCCTTTTTTTAAGTGCTGGCTTTTAAGGTGATGTATCCAATATTGCTTCCTAGGCTTTCTTTGTTTCTTATCTACTTAACGCGAAAGCATATCCAGTACCTAAATCGAAGACGTCCATATTGAAACTAAAAAGTTTCAGTTGCATGTGGGCTCGCCTGCCTGTGACCAAACTGTTTGGTTGCGTAAGGCCTAGCGCTGACATGCAATTTTCAGTTGCGCAACTGTTTGGTTCGTTTTCTAGTGAACCGCGCTCACTTACGCAACCAAACAGTTTGGTCACAGGCAGGCGAGCCCACATGCAACTGAAACTTTTTAGTTTCAATATGGACGTCTTCGAATTAGCTACTGTATGTACTTTCGAGTTAAGTAGAAGAAAAAAAGAAAGCCTAGGAAGCGATATTGGATACATCACCTTAAAAACCAGCATTTAACAAAAAGACAATTTCATAAATTGCACGAAGATTTGCTTGCTTAGTCATTCAGAAAATAATGATTTTAATTGTTTATTTTCGTGATGTGGTCTAAAATATTTTTTGAACTGTAATAGGATGAATATTGAATAACAACTTGAGTACAAAAGTTCAAGTTGTATATTTTATAATTGAAGTTTAAAGTCAAAGAAATCTTTTTTTGGTTGGGAAAATTTCTAATTAATAGGGTAACTAAAAAATTAATTGTCCACTAATGTGGCGCGACACAGCGATTGTGTAGCACTTCATTTTATGTGATTGAGAGCTTATAAATTAAATATGTATAAAAATAATTTAAGAAATATTGAAGTTCCTTTTTTCTCCTGCAAAGATACAGAAAAAGAAAACACCAATATTGGTAATTAGTAACTTTTAGGCACTGAAAGGGAAAAGGCGCGATATGGTTCATTATGTCTTGTCACCTAACTGTAGAATTTTTACAACCCAACTCTCTTTCTTGTACTCAAAGTTACCCTCGCCTCGAATTACGAGAATTGTGGCAATGGAACAAAAATCAAGGGTTATAAAGCTTATACATAACAAGAGTACTTCAGAATTATTACCGGAACCAATTGATGTAACAAGTTTAATAGTTTTACACAAAGAAATTGCATTAGACCCTAATATAAGTTAATAATGTTACAAGTTTAAAAATCTACACTAAAAATTAAATTACACCCTTTGTCGTCTACGATGATCATATGCTACAAATTGCCTGGTTTCAGTTGCAAGTCAGCGCCAGTGCATTTAACTCAATGTGATACAAAACAGTTGCAGGTAGTTTTGCAATCGTTTGGTTTGTGACAAAACACAAACTGTTTAGTTGCAGCAACTGTTAGTTGCATGTGAGCGCGCTACCATATAAACCCATAGCAGTCACTCTTGAAACCAAACAGTTGCGCAACTGAAAATTGCATGTCAGCGCTAGGCCTAAGTGAGCGCGGTTTACTAGAAAACGAACCAAACAGTTGCGCAACTGAAAATTGCATGTCAGCGCTAGGCCTTAGAGGTCGAGCGGCGCGATTCTTCAAACACTGGAAGCCTGTGGTGCGCGATTGGGTGTCATTTCGTCGGGACTTTGAAGTGCCTTTTCCCGAACAAGGCACACCTGCTACTCGGATTCGTGCGTGTATGGCTATTGTTAGCTCCAATTTTGACAGTTTTGTGGAGTACGGAAATGCTAAACTGGCATCAATTAAACGCTTTTACGCCAGCTTTCCGTGGCACATAATTTTAAGTTTGATCGAGTACGATATACAGGACAAAGAGGTTAAAAGCCAAATTTCTTTGGAAGCACCTACAAACGAAATGAACTTACTAAAATTACTAGCTAGGTGCGACTCGCGAAAGGCTAGTGAAGAGGTGCACATCCGTGATGTAACTCGAAAACGACGTTATAATTTTAACTTTCGGGACGAACAGTACAGTTTCAAAGGAAAATGCCGAAAATGTCACCGGTACGGACATAAACGATCAAACTGCAAAAGTGCATCTTAAATTCCGGTAAAGATTGGGTCATCATCAGGTTCTTCCGGCGCAAATTCAAAGAACTTGAAAAAGTAACATACAGAAGATGTCTGCTATACCAAACATGGAGCACCAAAACGAGTTATGCTCACTCAGAACACTCATTGCATCGATCAATTATAATGCAACACTCATCAAAGACAATACAGTTTCCCCAATTTCATATTTGGTCGACACAGGTGCAGACGCTTTCTATATTGCACGAGAAAATTACCAAAAGGTTAAACCTGAAAATTCAGCCGCAGACTCAATTTTTAACTGGAATGGGAAACTGTGTAACGAAACCCATAGGTAGCTGTATAGCTCTACTATTACATCAACGATGACGCTCGAAATTGACTTTTTAATTGTGCCAGACGGATCAATTCCCGGAGGCGAAACTGATACCATTATAGGTTTGGATGTGTTGTCTCGATCAGGAATTAAGATCGAAATAGGTAAAAATGGCGTAGATATGCGACACAACCCACTTACCCTTCACAACATTTTGCCCATTAGCATAACTGACGAAAGTAATTTGGATTTGTCAGGACTGGACGAGCGCATTGCCGAAGCCATAAAAACCATGCTTAGACAAGCACAAAAACAAAATCATCTACTGTAACAACAGGGAAGCTAAAGGTAACACTCAGAGATTCCCAGCCAGTAACTTGCAAGCCTCGTCATTTGTCATATGGCGAAAGAGTAAAAGTTAAGCAGCATAAAGGAACAATTAAAAAAATGGATTTATTCGGAAAAGTGAATCTGCATACGCCAGTCCAATAGTGCTTGTAAAAAAAAAAAAGAACGGGGATACAAGAACGTGTGATGCGAACTTTATTTAATGCTATGCGCGCAACTGTGAACGATAGAGATGAAAAGAAATGGACAAAAGTGCTACCTGAAATTGAAAATGACCTAAATGTTATGGTCAATAAATCAACCGGGTATGCACCCTCGGTGTTAATGTTCGGCGAGAATAGTCGTTTGAAAGCTACGGATCAGCTGTTTTCTGGTGTACCATTACATAGTGATGTCGACTTGAAGTTTATGGGACAAGTAAACAAACGATTAAAAAGGATTACGGAGCGGGCCATAACCAATTTTAAGGAAAAGCGGGTCAAAGCAGTGCCGTACATTGTTGGTGATAAAGTGGTTGTAGAAAATAGTCAGATGCCCTATGGAGGAAAGCTGAAGCCTTTTCAAATTACGCATTGCCTGGAAAATGTCTTGCAGTGAGTAGCCAGATGTAGCAGAACGATCGCAGCAGCGCACGAGCAATGCGAAAGGGGTTGGAAGAGGGTATGCAAGCTTTCTAAAAATAATTTTGGCTACATAAGTTCCGTAAGTAGGTACACTAGATCCTCAAAATTAGTTTTGGTTTTTATTAGGTCCCTAAACCCAGGTTTAGGCTATAGGTCCCCAAAAACGGCTTTGGGCTAAATAAGGTCCCTAAACCCAGGTTTAGGCTATAGGTCCCCAAAAACGGCTTTGGGCTAAATAAGGTCCCTAAACCCAGGTTTAGGCTATAGGTCCCCAAAACAGTTTTGGGCTAAATAAGGTCCCTAAACCCAGGTTTAGGCTATAGGTCCCCAAAAACAGTTTTGGGCTAAATAAGGTCCCTAAACCCAGGTTTAGGCTGTAGGTCCCCAAAAACAGTTTTGGGCTAAATAAGGTCCCTAAACACAGGTTTAGGCAATAGGTCCCCAAAATAATGTTGGGCACGACGAGACAAAGTAGGCTAAAAATGACCAAAACAAAATTTAATTTCTCTTCACTTATGATCTCTCTAGGCTCAGGGTTAGGCAAAGATCCCCAGAAATCATTTTGGGCTGCCAAGTTTTTTTCAGGTTAAGATTTGAACACAGAGGTTCAGAAATACTAACAAGGATGGTGCGAGGACGCCCCACAGTCAGGAAGACCGTGTTAGCATTAAGGAACCCGCCACTGTCTTTTCCACCTAGAATGTGCCACATGTGATACAAACCCAGGACCTCTAGGCACGTGAGGGAACAAGGGGAAGAAGGCAGTCGAGAATGAGCCGAGTAGATATCGAGACCATATGTAGAAGAGACCAATAAAGCGTGTGTTAAGTAAATTGTGTGTTATTGCATCGACAATTAATTAAGTACCATCATTAGAGTTTACATTTATTATTTTGAACATTCGAAAAACTAATCGGTGATATCACTTCGTTTCCAAGACACCATAGAAAAAACAATGGTCTTCTACCGATTTTGCCATGACGAAGACATCGATTTTTGCATCATTTGTAAGAAAAACATGGCAAAAAAGAATATCAGCCAAAATATGATCCAATTACTGGACTTGCGAATAATGCGTTTCGGATGTTCATTGCCATTTTTCACTTCATTTCATTTTGTTTCTCTTTACTAAAATAAGGTTTTTCTAAAGCATTTTTCCATTTTTAATTGATTTACAAGGTGGTCTGTAATTCCCCGAGATTTTTCAAAATCGCAAAAATACCATTTTGGCGCCGCTGATATAAGCTGTATAATTTAGTAGAATTTGACCGAACTGCTGCGACCGAAAGAGAGGTTATTATTCATACTTCAAGCTTTGAAATCTTTGGAAAATACAAAATTTTTTGCAAGTTTTTATTCAAAATGAAAAAGCGGTCCACAAGGTCTCCAGTCTCCCCTACTTAATAAGAGTAGGGGAATATCGACCACATACATATAAATTAAAACAAACAAAAACAATATAGCAGACAAACATTTTTCATAGTCGGAATAGATAGATAGATAACAGTAAATTTTGAGAGATGACAGACTCAAGCATTTGCAAAAAATAATAAGCTAGTAGTATTGGACACCTTTTACAAATTATCTCAGAGACTGTACACATGGAAGTCTCCAGCTGATAGACTATATAATATCGTTAGGAATCAGATTGATTACATCTTAGTCAATAGAAGATGAAACTGTTTCACCTCAGTTAAAACTTATCCAGGAGCGGACATTAGATCGGATCATACACTTTTGGTAGGAGTTATGAAGGTTAGACTGAAGAAGATCAGACAGAGAGAAAATACCGCACTCAAATACGACATAGCAGCCTTACAGCAATCCTCAATAAAACAGAGAGTGGGTGATTTTATCAACGAGAAGACAAAGCAAATAGAAATAGAGGAAAACATACAGGAATAGAACAACAAGTTTGAGGAAATAGTAGAGTTGACAAAGAAACAATTCCTAAAACTGAATAAAGAAATAGGCAGGAAGTCCTGGATGCCTGAGGACATCTTGAAACGAATGAAGCAAAGAAGAACACTAAAAGGAAATGGAGGATTTAGAAAGATTCGAGTACAGGTCAGGCGAAAGATCAGAAAAGACAAAAAAAGAAGCGGCAGAGAGATGCGCGGAAATAGAAACACTTTAATCAATTAGGACAGCTTCAACGTAAACCAAAAATTGAAGGAAGCAAAAGGAAATTTTAAAAGGAGACAACCTATGAAGATTATGTACGCAGATAGAAAAATAATCATCGACAAACAGGGCAGGAAAAAGAAACGGAAATTATATCTAGAGGCACTTTTTCAAGATCAAAGACCTGAAGTCAACTATATAGTGTCAGGAGTACCAATAGGACCAGAAATGCTGATTCAGAAAGTAAAAACAGCAGTTGGACAAATTATAAGCAGAAAAGCAGTAAGACCAGACAATATAGAGGCTGAATTCTTTAAACTTTTAGATGACGAAGGATTAACCTGGATTACAGACATCTTTACCAAAATCTACAACACGGGATATATCCCGCAAAAGTGGCTGCGATCAGAATTTATAGCATTGCCTAAAAAACCAGGAGCAAAGAGATGTGAATAATACCGAAAATTATCAGCCTGATAAGTCACATGTTAAAGCTGTTTATTAAAATTATCCACAGAAGGATATACAAGAAATGTAAAGAACAGATATCACCTAATAAGTTCGGCTTCCTGAATGCAGTTGGTACCAGAGAAGCAGTCTTTCCAGTTTAAGTCCTAGTTCAGAGATGCAGAGACGTTAACTGTGATGTATACACCCGTTTAATTGATTACGAAAAAGCCTTTGATAGAGTGCAGCATGAAAAGATGATCAATATCCTAAAGACCTGGGTTAGATGAAAAAGATTTTAGAATTATCTCCAATTTATATTGGAATCACACAGCATACATGAGGCTTGGTGGGGAACTAACTGAACAGGTGAAAATACTGCGTGGAGTCAGACAAGGCTGGATACCCTCGCCGTTGATATTCAATATGAACTCGAAAGAATTTTTAATGAAGCTCTCAACGGGTTAGAGGAAAGTATTCTCCTGAACGGAATCAGACTAAATAATATCAGATACGCTGAGGATACGATTGTGATAGCAGACGGCTTGGAGGGACTGCAAAGAATAATGGACCGAATTACAAATTACCGCCACAAAACTAAACAAATGATAATCAGCAAGACATATATAAAGGGAGCTCACCTATAGACGGAACTCGAATAGAAAGAGTGAAACAATATTGTTACCTGGGAACGATAATAAATGAGCTATGGGACAACGCACAGGAAATAAAATGCCGCATGGGAAAGGCGAAGGCGGTTTTTACCAAGATGAGCACCATCTTTTCAAATCACAATCTATCCCTAGAAACAAAAATGAGATATTTGAGGTGCTATGTCTTTTCGGTACCGCTGTGTGGAGTGGAGTTCTGGACATTTACAGAAGCCATTACTACAAAACTGGAAGCATTTGAAATGTGGCTGTACAGAAGAATGCTCAGAATACCGTGGACGGCTCATGTAACCAACAAAGAGGTGCTTCATCGAATGAAGAAAAACCAGGAAATTATGTATATTATCAAGCGCAGAAAACTAGAGTACTTGGGACATGTCATGAGAAATCAAGACCGATACTCCTTACTCCAGTCTATAATCCAAGAGAAGGTTAAAGGAAAGAGAGGGTCGGGCAGGAAAAGAATATCATGGCTCCGAAATCTGCGGAACTCGTTTGGGATGACCTCGGTGGAGTTGTTCCGAGCGGCTGCAAATAAAGTTATAATTCCCAATATAATTGCCAACATTCCAAACGGAATGTTGAAGAAGAAGAAATTTTGTTCTACTTTATTTTTGGCTAAATTCGTTTTCCTCTCTTTTGGTATTTAATTATTTTTTTATATATATTTGTTTTGATTTTTGACTTTCTTTTGATCCAGAAACTTTTGTCTCATTTTCTTTTCGACTAAATATATTTTCCTTTCTTTAGTAATTTCATTTGTTCGAGTTCCTTACAGCTGGGTGTAGAAGTCAAAATTTTGCAATGCGTCTTTTTTTAATTACAGTTTCGCGGAAACTGTCTAATTTTTGGTGTAATCAGTAAATTTCTAAATGAAACATGAAAAATTTTGTCTCATCATCGTTTCTTGGGGGCCGGTTACTATTTCAGCGGATTCCAAGCCATCAATTGGAGAATTACAATCTTCGGTTCTTTTTTTTAATTCAAATTAGTTTTTTCTAAAGAAATATGAAATATTCCAAATGTTTTAACCTTCAAAATTTCAGTGTCTTTGTTGCTGCCCATTGAATTCGTTTTCTTAGCAACAGTTTCTGTTGTGGTTGGTCCAACCTCTTTTTCACTTATTGCATGAGGATTTAAGAGATAAATCCCTGAGTGTTTCAAACCCTTTGACTATCTTTAAACATTGAACACATGAACATTTAAAATTGATATGTGGTTAAAAATAAAAATGTCCAAAATAATACAAGGTAGTCAAAAAGGTGTTATACGATTTTAAAAATTAATATATCGATATCAAAAATCATATCTTCCCACGTTTTAAATGTTTAAAGAATTATAAATTATTCAATTGGTTTATAAATGATAAAAAAAGTTGGCAAAAAAATTAGGCATTGCTTATTATCAAATTGTGGCAAACATTTTTTTAACTTTAAGATTTTATTTCTCGACAATGATTTAGTAGTGCGCGCTACGGCTTTAGCAAATGAGTACTGTTAATAAGCAATAATTACAAGCAAAATGTGAAGTTTGGTTTGAATACCCCACAGCCTTACTATACCGTCTTCTTGTCAGGTACCTCATGATGAAAATTAAAATTTTGGTGTTCATTCCTTGATATGATTTAAGCATACAGGATGTCCTATTTTTGGTATTTTCCGGATTTTTTGAAGTTATTATTAAAGATATAGCGTTGCGATTTTCAGTTTACTATCCTTTTTAAATATCTTTGCTTTTAAGGCATGCGTTGTATTTTCGGTATGCCTTAATATATTAAGGTAAATGGAGTCTTGATAGAGTTATTACGTAAAATTGATTAACGTAGTCAAAATAAACGGAACACTGTATACATTATTTTTTATATTGATTAAGCAAAATGTTGCCTTTCCAAAAATATATACATAGTTGTTTAGGTTTATTTTGCAAAATAAGCTCAAAACTCGATATTTTCATAATTTACTTTATTTAGAGCAGTATATATTCAGGGGTGGATTTTAGGGTGCGCAACATATGCCTAGGGGCTCATTAAAATTGACAACCTTCTTTTTAGTTACAAAAAATATTGTAAACTAGGTAAGGCAAGAATTTTTAAAATTATTATAACGAAAATATAGAACAATTTCACAGACTTAGGAACCCCCACAAAAAAATTGATAAGATTATAAATGTCAATTAATACCGGCTCTTGTCGAAATTTCTCGAAATGCCGATTTTAAACAAAGTTTTTTTCGACTTTTTTAAAAATTTTCTTTTGCAGACTTATTTTTTACATTGTGGACATTTTTACTTTTTTTTTCAAATTTAGATTTATTTCTTGACATTTCGAGAACAGTTTTTCAGTAAATTAATTTTTTTATTTCGGAATTTTGATTTTATTCTCATAATTTCGATTTTTCTCGAATGGCAAATCCTGGGCGTTAACTTTCGATGCGACGAGCTTGATTCAGTCTTCTCTATTTATTTTTTCTTTTCTCCTGGTTCCTGGTCCACCTGGAAAGTTTTTGGAATAATTGCGTATGATCTGAGGGGTAATTAATATGCATGTGTGCCAAACTGGTTTTTACGTGGATTTGTATTTTTAAAACGACCTCCTTTTTAATATTAAAATATCTGCTTTGAGAATCAGAATTTTTTTTTTAAAGAAAATGAGCTGAATAAGCAATACAGGATATACTTCTTCCGGAATTGCCCCGTGTCAAAGAACCACTAAAAGTGTTCGACGTATCGCCCACCATCGTAGGGGGCTTCTTCAGGAACAAAGAAATAAAATACAAGGATGGAAAAATGAAAATTAAAAAAAGGGGGCCAATTTCAAAACATCAAAGCACGGTAACTCAGTATCTCCACCATACCAGAGGCGAAACTCTTCTGAATTGAAAATTTGGTACAAAGGATAAGAAAGTTTAGGCAGAAGAGCGAATAGGGCGAGAAGAGAGAGTACCTCAGTATGTCCACCATACCAGAGGCGAAACTCTCCTTTGTAACTTTCACAAGTTTGTGCACATCTGTCTAGTTCAATAAATATTTATACATTGGTAAAAATTATAATTTTTATGTATTTAACGTTTGCAACAGTTAAACAAAATTGATAACAACTTCAACGATGACGTTCCTTTCTCGAATGATGCAGCGTAAAAAAGCAATCCTGTTTATTTAACAACAGAGATAAGTTAATGTGGACTTTGAAACCTTTAGCAATCCGGAATCGCCTATTTAAAGAAAGCAAAATGTTTACGTTCATTTCAACTCCAATTTATGCAATTGCTACCGATCTTTTATAAGAAATATTCCAGTTTGCATTCCATATTCTCAAGTGCGATTTGAATTTCAAATATTTCAATCGAGCAACTAATATGGCCACCAGGCAACGAGTTGTGAATTTACTCCAAGTGATAACCTCGAATTCGTAAGTAATTGCAAAATTATTAACTCGAAAATGTTAATTTAAAGCGTTTCAGGTGCAAGTGTCCAGCACATGCCAACGTATCAGCAACTTACTCCAATGCAGCCACACCATCGAAAGAATACGCCTTTGAAGTAAATGTAAAATTACGTACGGGGACAAATCAATAAATTCTTGATTTGCAGATGGCGTCGTCCACTGTGCGATACGGCCCTGGCGTCACTAGAGAAGTCGGCATGGATTTGGTCAATATGAACGCCAAAAACGTGTGCGTTATCACAGACGAAAATTTAGTCAATTTGCCAGCCGTGAAAGCCACTTTGGACTCTTTAACCAAACACGGTGTAAGCTGGAGCCTCTTCGATAAAGTTAGAGTCGAGCCCACCGATGAAAGGTTTTATTTGAATTTTAATTTCTGCTTCAACTGTCGACGATGATTTCAGTTTGATTAGCCAACATTTAACTTTCAAAATATATTCATGGATCAGGTTTTGAACCATTAAAATGATTCGAGCTTCAATTTCTGTTTAGGAGATGATTTCTTATTGGCCAAAGCTTATTCACTTAAACTTCAAACTATTTGGGAGTCATCATGGATTGGGTTCTTTTATCATTACGTGCGTTGAATTTTAATTTTTGCTTTAGAAATTATTTCACTTTGACTGGATACAATTCATTTAATTAGATTTCAAACTTGTTTCGTGTTTTCAATTAGATTTTAAACCATTTTGAGTTATCATGATTTGATGAATCGAATATAATTTTCGCTTCAGGGGTTGATTGGGCAAAACTTTTTCTGTTAGATTTAAAACTAGTTTTGAGCATTCATTGGTTAGGTTCTTAAAGCACAATCAATTCGGCATTAATTTTTACTTTAGACTTCAATGAAAATTTCAAAATAATTAAAAAGTGCTTATGGATCAGGAGTCAGGTTCTTTAGTCATCAAGATAAATCGATCGACCTCCTCATTGATGTATTGAATTTCAGCTTTCCTAACTGAAATATACCAATATTTTCTTTTAGTTTAATGGATGCTGTTAAATTTGCCAAGTCTAAACACTTCGACGCCTACGTTGCAGTTGGTGGAGGTTCTGTAATAGACACCTGCAAGGCTGCAAACCTTTACGCTTGTAATCCAGAAGCTGAATTTTTAGATTATGTTAATGCCCCTATTGGAAAGGCCAAAACGATTGAAAATCCTCTGAAGCCTTTGATTGCTAGTAAGTTTGTATCTAACATAACCTTTCCAAACTACCTTTGCGTTGCAGTTCCCACAACAGCTGGAACTGGCAGTGAAACTACTGGAGTTTGTATTTTCGACTACAGAGCATTGCATGCGAAAACTGGTATTTCAAGTAAAGCTTTGAAGCCTACTCTGGGCCTTATTGATCCATTACATACCCTAACAATGCCTGAGAGAGTAACAAAATATAGCGGTTTCGATGTTTTTTGCCACGCTTTGGAGTCATATACGGCTATACCGTATCAAGAGAGGACACCATGCCCAGAGAATCCGAAACTGCGACCAACGTATCAAGGCCAGAATCCGATATCTGATGTTTGGGCCAAGTACGCCCTAAATATCATACACAAATACTTTAGGAGGTAACTATCAAAGTTTTTAAATGGTAAAAAGCCTTAAAAGCAAATATGACCTTACACTGTATGGTCCATTGTTTCTGCTATATTTATCAAGTAAAATCAGAAACACGTGCAGTTAATGGAATTTTCTGTCATGAATTCATAAACTCGAAATCTCGAATATAAACTTACAATGTTTAGTTTTTTTTATTTTACATATTTTGAATTTTATACTAGCATTTTTTATCTTTCCCTATAAAATTTTAATATTAAATTAAAAATCAACTTTCTTGAAAACTTCCTAGAAATGTTGACTATTTTTCGAAATTTCGACCTTCACCTCTCGACATTAACCTTAAAACATTTGAATTCTTTTATAACTTGCAAGTTTTTTTTTGAAAGATACCTTGTATTTTCAAATTTTTTTATAAATTTGGATTTTTTTTTCAAAATTTCGACCTTAATC
Source organism: Dastarcus helophoroides (assembly GCA_028583605.1). Taxonomy (NCBI): domain Eukaryota; kingdom Metazoa; phylum Arthropoda; class Insecta; order Coleoptera; family Bothrideridae; genus Dastarcus; species Dastarcus helophoroides. Next base: position 14,696,837 of record CM053333.1, read on the forward strand.
TGTAAATTTTGAATTCTTGTGGAAATTTCGCTTTTGAAGTCCAATTATAAAAAATTAAAAAAATTCGAAAGTTTGCCTTTTTTTCTCACGAGTTTACATTTAGATTGTAACTTGAGAATTTTGAGATTTTTCGAATTTAATAAAATTATTGTGAAAATTTTGAATTTGAAACTTCCAATTTTAATTTCTACCCATAAAATTTGGATCTAATATTAAAAATTTCAACTCTGCCTAGAGATTTTGACTTTATTTTTCGAAATTTCGACTTTAATTCTTCGGAATTGGACCTAAAATATCGAGTTTTTGAATTTATCTGTCGAAATTTCAACTTTGTTCTTCTTTTTCCTATAATTTCGACTGTAAACTTAAAATTTAAAGTTTTTAGCCTTTTTTATCGAAATCTTAATCCTAATTTTGAAATTGCAACTTTCTTCTCAATATTACTAGTGTAAACTCGAAACTCGTGCATCTTTTTTATTTATCTAAAATTATACTCAAGGTTTAAGTTTTTCTAATAATTTTTTTATTTTTTTCGAAAAACACGAATTCAAAAATTGTGACTTTTGCTATGAATTTGACATTTTTTTTTCAAAATTTCGGTATTAATTTTGCAACTGCGACCAATTTAAAACGCTGATTTTAAACTTATTCTTTAATAAATTCCGAGTTTTTTCCAAAACTGGGTTTTTTATCATTTTAAATTTACATGTTGAATTCTGCCTTCTTCCTAAAATTCTAATTGAAAACATTAAAACTTGAAAAATTGTTTTCTTAAATAATAACATTTTATAGCAATATCGAATTTAAATTAAAAATTCCCAGGAATTTTTATTTTATGTAATAATTTTTGGAAATTGTTTTCTCAAAATTCCGCTCTTACATCAATTTTATTTATAAATATAGTTTTTTTAAATATCCGCTTGATAAAATTTTCCTATTATTTTTCCCGTAGTTTCCATGGTATCCTAAAATTTCAACTTTTTAGTCGTCTTTGTCGAAAGAATTTAATTTCGAAATTTCGCCGTTTCCTTTGAATTTGAACTTATTTCATAATTTCGAATTTAGTCTGAAATTTCAACCTCTTCTTTTCTTAATATTGATTTTGTATTTGAATTTTTGTAATTAATTTGAGTTTTTTAAGAATTTCGGTTTTTCTGATAATTCTAAGTTTACATTTTCTTTGCGTTGAGAAGTCGAGAATTTATGTTATTAATTATCTGTCTTTTTCGAAATCAATGCAGCATTTTAATAAAAATTATGAGATAACAATAAAAATTTCCAGAAATTTTTATTTTGTACATTTTTTTTAATGTTAATTTCCCAAAAGTCCAGGTTTATTTTGGTTTATATTTTTTCGCCTAAAATTTTGATTACAAACTCAAATTTACGAAGTTTTCGTAAAATTGTAACGTTATTTTCGAAATGTCAACATTAATTTCAATAGGGGACATTTTAAACCAGATTTTTTAATAAAATCCGATTTTTTTTTAAATCTTGTTTTTAATTATTCCAAATTTCGAGTTTAACATCTTTATTTTTTATAAATTTCAAGTGTCTTTCCGAAGTTTCCACCTTTTTGACACATTTTCACATTCAATATTTGGTCTTTAATTTTGAACTGTTGATCTTTTTAAAAATTTTGATGTTTGAGTTTTTTCGTACTTCCACCTTATCATGAAAATCTCCACTTTTCCACAATGATGTAATCATGATGAATTTATAATCAAAATAATAGAAAAGCAACCAGAAAGAAAGAAAAAAAAATTAAAAACATCTTATTAAGACAATATTTCGAAAAGAAAAATTCGAGATTTATAATAAAATTAACACATGTTTTGTATTTGAACCACAGAGATTAATTCTAGATTTTTGCTACTCCTTTCTCTTTCCTTTCAGAAGAGTTTCCCCTCTAATATTATACACGTGTTTTTTACTCTACTGTCCTAAGTTTTGTTGCTCTTTCTTCCTTTTCCGTTTTTTCTTCAGAAATAAATTTAAACCAGAAGCACATGGTAACTTAATGTACAAACCGCATTCGAGACAAAAATATTTTAAACTAAAATGTCAGAATCATTTCGCTACTGGTATGATTGCCATACTAAGTTACCATGCTCTTGTGACTTGATTTTTATCGCTTATTTCCCTTTTTCAGAAATAAAAAGAAATCGAAACAGAGGAACGCGATATTCAGTATGTTAAAATGAATCCTCAGCACGTTTTAATCTCTGATTATTTAGGGTTTCTGAGAATTTAGTTACCATTACCATCATGACGTTCTGTCTTGATTTTCGTTCCCCTTTTCACTCTTTTTTCGGAAGAATTTCGCCTTTAGTATTTTAGACCTACTGAGTTCTGTGCTCTATACTATCTTAACTTTTGTATCTCATTTAATATCTTCTTTTTCTCCACAAATAAATTCAAACCAGAAAGGCATGGCAACTCAGTAGACCATAATAATGGGGAACTTCTTCTGAAGGAAAGTCTCAGAAAAATTTGTTTCCTGATATGGTTAATGCTATTCTGTATTGATTCCTGTTAATAATTTCACTTCTTCAAGACCAAAATACAGAAATCGAGACACTAGAGAATAGTAATTTAATATGTCAACCGTAACAGAAGCGAAAATCTTACCCTCCCAAAAATATCACCTCTGGAGTAGTTGGCATATTGAGTTACCGCGTTCCTCTGTCTAGATTCTGTTATTCCTTTCACTGCTCCTTCAAAATAGTTTCTCCTCGCTATGGTCAACTTATTCAATTATAGTGATCCACTATCCTAATTTTTGTGACATTTTAGGGCGGTGGCCCCAGATGATCTTGAAGCCAGAGCGGCGATGCATCTCGCTTCCACGATGGCCGGAGTCGGTTTCGGCAACGCCGGTGTACATTTATGCCACGGTTTATCTTACCCGATATCAGGAAATGTCACCTCTTTCAAACCCAAAGATTACAGGTTAATAAATTGCAGCTAATAAATCAAATTCGAATGGTTTCAAATCTGGCTTTTAGCGATGAACAGCCAATCATTCCTCATGGTCTGTCGGTCGTGATGAGTGCCCCCGCAGTATTTCGGTTTACTTCCAAGGCGTGTCCTGAGAGGCATCTTGAGGCGGCCAAAATTTTGGGCACAGACGTACAAAACGCCAAAAGGGAAGATGCTGGGAAAATTTTGGCCGATACAGTCAGGGTATACATGAGGGATATGGGTATCGAAAATGGACTTAGTGAATTAGGGTTCAAAAAAGATGATATTCCCAAGTTAGTTGAAGGAACACTTCCGCAGGTAATTTTATGCTGTGTGTTTTATATTTGACTTGTTTAACGGCTGGGCTTTAGTTGCAGTATGTTGTTATATTGCTAACAATAATTTACACTGTACAGTTACATATTTCAAAGCTTATCATTATTGTTCGAGCGAGTGAGATTTGCCAAATCATGTGTAGCGACAAGAGAGACGGCAGAGGGCACCTCTGATAGTGAAGTACCTAAAATCGTTGACCTTGAAGGCCCTCCATATTGTGAATAGTTCAAGAGCGCATAAAGTTAAATTTATTAATTAAAAAAAAACATTTAATTTGTTAGTTTTAAATATTTTTACTGACTCTCTGCCTCTTTAAAAATAATTCACAGTAATATTTATGTGTTTTTGAACATTTTAACTTAACTACAGTACAGTGCATGTTATTCCGCATATGAAGGGTATTATAGAACACATATAACTCTACAACGCAAAATTGTCTGCTTTGCACTGACGACCAGAGAACAATATAAGGCACTATTTTGAAGATAGTACGAGCTAAGCATTTTCGTTCATGTTTTATTGGCTTTTTCTTCGCCAGTTGTTCCTTCCACAATTCTAGATTTTCAGTAACCTGCTGTTAAGGGTTAGCGATCTCTTATGGATTGCCCCAAGCAGGGATGGCGTTCGATCTTTATTTGTCAATCGATGTTTGTGATTCAACACTGAAAAACACTTAAAATTATGACATCAATAATTGCAAAAAAAATACATCGTGTTCTTTGCCTACCATATCGTCAAGTAACTTATCCCGATTTTCTTAATACATATTACGTTTATTTTTATTAAAAAATGAATGTGGCAAGTCGTAATGTGCCTAAGATACACCAGATTGTACCACTGTGCCAATAGTAGACCAGTAAATAAAATGAATGCTTCTAATAAAGAATAACTTTATTATCATTATTATTGAACTTAATTAAGTTTAGTATATATTAAGTTATCCTCACAACTTTAAGTCAGTCTACAAGTTTCATGTAATCCTTAAATGCTACAAGGCTCATAATGTTGCTTAACATACAAATCTAAAAACTAGTAGAGATTCATATCACTGTCACAGGTGTCATGGTCTGCTATGAAATATTAATGAATTAAAAAAATAAAATCTGAAGGTTCTAAACCTTATATTGCATCCACAAATAACAACAATATGCATATAATATAAAAATATTCTCATCATATTTTTGGCATAAATTTACTCATTTCAGGAACTCGACTATTAGCTAAGATTGAAATTGCGATTTTCTCTTCTATTGAATTTTTCTGGGACCAGATTTCATCATATTGTTCTGGCCAGCGGAAAGTATTTTCAGCAGAAAATGTTATTGTACTTACCTCATAAAGATCCCCAGGAAAATACCCCCTTTCATACCTAACACTTACGTAATCGCTTGGTTTTTGAGTGATCTCGAAAAATTTATGTACAATCAAAGGTACATTCTCATCATCAGAATCTGAATAAATTTTCAATCGTTTTAGCTTTTTTTATAGAGGCTGGTTTTTCTTCATTTGAATCTGTTTCCTCTTTTTTATTCTTCTTTGATTTTTTCTCTTTTAGATGCCTTTAGAGCTTTTTTTCTGCTTTTTCTTTGTTGATGTTTTTCTTTCAATATTTCATCCATTCACATTGTCAACAACCATTTCTTTATTAACTAGAAACCCTTTTTTGCCATCACTTTTATTCAGGTGTGCGGTCAATATGGTTGGAGGTCCCATTTTCCTCTGCTCAGGATATTTAAGTTTCATTTTATTTATAATTGTTGTGTGGAGAATATTATATTTTCACCTTTGCTTAATTCTTCTATTACTTTTATGTCTTCCTCTTTATATTTGAAAAACGTTCTTGTCGGCGGCATGGTGTCTTTGAAAAAAGTGTACGTGGTAAATTACTGGAACAAATTCATAGTGTACAGATGTCCCGTATCGTTATGTTAAAATTTTTGGAGCATAAACTAGACTTAATTCTAAGACTAAAAAACATTAAAGTTGTAGGTCGATCTTCTTTTTTTTTACAGGCCTATGAAATTTAATGAAAATCAAATAATAACTCAATATATTATTTAAAAATTAAAAATTACAAATGAATTACAGGTCTGTGCGCGTAATATAATGGACAAAGTGGCACTCCTTATTTGAAGTAAATTTATCACAATTTGTCGAGCAGATTACTGAATACGTTCAATTAATTCTTCTATCGTGTTTGAAACTTTACTGTAAACTAAATTTTTATATATCCTCAAAAATAAAAGTCTAGAGGGTTATGGTCAGGGTATCTAGGTGGCCATGCAACAGGATCTCCCCAACCAATCCATTGTGGATAAATGTTACTGAAAAAGTTTCGAACATGTATTTTAAAATGTGGTGGTGCCCATTTCATGAGGTGGTAGACTGGAACTTTCAGTCGTCCGAGGTAGTACCACCCCACGTATCACTAGGAGGCGGTGAAATGATGCTTACATCATGTTTCCGTCTCTGACACATGAGTCGGTTTCTGCTATTCTTCTTTCCTCATCCTACCTTTTCCTTATTCCCTTTTTTCATTTACTCTATTTTTTTCTTCTAATTATTAAAAACAAAGATGATGGATTCTCTTCGTGCAAAAAATTCCGGACGTAAACTACCCTCCCGTTCGGATGTCCGGGTGGAGGGTGTACGAAGGAATCCAAAATCGACGGAAAATTTTAATGTACCACGGGCCAAATTTCCTTCAAATAATTCATTCAAAATTCAATTCTGTAACATTCGGGGTCTAAACTCAAATCTAAATTTGGTTCATCAACACCTTCAAAATGAAAGACCCCATGTGCTGTCTCTGACAGAAACCCAAGTCTCCCCATCCATCAATTTGTTCACTTTATTTGTCTCCAAACGATCCCTCGTATAGACAGCTCTTCTCTTATCTCTCCGTAACTTTTGATCACCTACAGACGAATTATCCAAAAGCTGAGGTTGTCTTTCTCGGTGACTTCAACGTACACAACATCCCCTGGTTAAGGTTTTCTTCCCAAACTGACGACGCGGGAAGGGTGGCAGAGGCTTTCGTCATCACTTGTGGACTGTCGCAATTAGTTGACGAACCCACAAGAATTCCTGATGGAGATACCCATCAACCTAATCTACTCGACCTTTTCCTTACAAATTCACCAAATTCATATAAAATCTCTGTGACACCACCGCTTGGAAATTCGGATCATAAGCTTGTCGCAACCTCTCGCTCGCTTCATATACCATCTCCTTCCCAGACGCAGTCCCATAGGGTTTGGCACTTTAACTCTGCAACTCTGGAAGAATTAAGAGACTTCTTTGCATCTTTCCCATTGCAGGAAGTCTGCTTTAACTCAGACAACCCTTCCTTAGTCGCCGAATCCATCAAGGAAACTAATCCTGATTGGTATGGAACGCTCAATTCCCCACTCCCAAAAGAAGTCCGTCTCTGGTAAATCTTGGTTAAGTAAAAAATGTGCTCGGGCTGTCTCCTGCAAAAATCACGCATATCGTCGTTGGCGCAATAATCCCTCAGTCGAGACTCGGACCATATTTGTAGATGCACGAAATTCTTGTAAACAGGTTATTGACGAGGCAAAAGGTGATTTCGATCATAAAATGCGCCAGAGGCTTATCATCTTCAAAATTTCCACCTTTACTCGATGAAAATAGCAATATTGCTACTAGCTCCACGGAAAAGGCTGACATGCTAGCCTTAATGTTTGCTGAAAATTCCAATCTTGATTCTCGAAATGCAGAACCTCCTATTCTCCCTAAGGTTGGCACTTCGATGCCTGAAGTTGTTTTCAGACAACGCACAATCAGGAAGATTCTCCTTGAGCTCGACACCTAGAAAGCTTCTGGAATCTGGCTAACAACTATCGCCCAATATCTTTGTTACCCGTTATATCTAAAGCGATGGAAAAAGTTATCAACATCGAGATTCTTAAATATCTGAAGGAAAATAGTATCATCTCCGACAGGCAATACAGTTTTAGACGTTCCACTGGCGATCTAGTGTCATATGTTACTCATATATGTAACTCAGCTATGGAAAAATATGGTGGGGCTAGGATTGTGACATTGGATATCTCAAAGGCTTTCGACAGAGTCTGGCACCGATCTCTTCTCGCCAAATTAACATCTTATGGCCTTCCTCCTGGACTCTGTCATTTGATATTCAATTTTCTCGCTGACAGATCTCTTCAGGTCGTCGTCGATGGCATCTCATCCGAGACATTTGCGATTGAAGCAGGGCTGCCTTAGGGATCTCTTCTGTCTCCTACTCTATTTCTGTTACACATAAACGATCTCTTAGCTTCAACTTCCAATCCTATATACAGCTACGCAGATTATAGTAACCTTGTGTCATCTTTTTTCCCCAACAAACCATTATCTATCGCTGCTTCAGATCGACTAAGGGAACAGCAGATACAGAGGATTAATCGGAATCTGGAATGGGGTAAGAACAATTTGGTCGACTTCAGCGCTTCAAAAACTCAGGCTCAGTTTTCTCTAAGAAAACATCAAGGGATAATGCAACAAATATACTAATGGACGGTAAAATCCTCCCGATGGGATCTAATCTATCTATCCTAGGAGTGAATGCGAGCACTGACTTCTCTTGGAACGATCATGTGCGCGCCATTGCCAAATCCGCCTCTCAGAAGCTAGGCTTTCTTTTTAAAGCTAAAAAGTACTTCACATATCATCAGCTATTAACACTATACAAAGCTCAAGTTAGGCCAATACTAGAATACTGTTCTCATGTTTGGAGTTCAGCCCCAAAACACACTTTAGCTCTCTTGGATTCAATTCAAAGAAGAGCGATTCTCCTAATTGATGACGAGAGTCTGACCGATTCTCTCGAAACACTAGAGCACAGGCATATGGTTGGTGACTTGTCTCTTTTCTACAAGTACTATCATGGAAGATGCTCGCAGGAACTAATAGGATTGATCCCACCAAGGGCAAGATTCTTAAGGCGTACTAGACAGTCGGAGACAGCAAATTCCTGTGCGGTCCAGCTTGACACAGTGATGACTTCTGTCTGCGGAGACTCTTTTTTCTATAGAACTTCCAAGTTATGGAACTTGTTACCGAAAGGAATTTTCCCCAAAAATTACAACCAATCTTTGTTTAAGAAGGCGGTTCATCGCCATCTATCCTTGTTTCCGCATCCTACTTGCAGTGCTTTGAAGGCATAATGGGGTTACCCTTTGCGACTGGATTAAATTTAAAAAAAATAGTTCTTCTATCGTGTTTGAAACTTTACTGTAAACTAAATATTTTATATAACCCCAAAAATAAAAGTCTAGAGGGTTATGGTCAGGGTATCTAGATGGCCATGCAACAGGATCTACCCAACCAATCCATTGTGGACAATTGTTACTGAGAAAGTTTCGAACATGTATTTTAAAATGTGGTGGTGCGCCTTTCATTTCAAACCACATATCTCTTCTCAATAAAGTGGAACTTCTTCTAAAAGAGGTAGTAATTCATCAGTAAAGAATTGTAAATTGTTAAACGAATTGAAGTAGGTGAAACGAGTATTTGGCGAATTTATCATTGTCGTCTGGATTACTCTATCCAATATTAAGATAGTCACGTTAAATTTTGAGTTAAATTTTAATTTGATCATGTTTCTTTTTCCTTAACAGTTCATTACATAAATTAAGAAAAAAAAATCTCTTCACTCTGCTTATTGTCTGGATAAATCTCTAGGCCTGTAATTTTTGAACAAAAGAAAATCAACCTACAACTTTTGGGTTTTTCAGTCTTAGAATTAAGTCTAGTTTATGCTCCCAAAATTTAAACATAACGATACGGGACACCATGTACAAATCACCAGTAGTATACCACTGGTCAAGGGCTGAAAAATTGTAAATTTTTGAAGAATTTATTACAATACTTTATTACGCCATTATAAAAGAATATAAATGTAAGAGAAAAACTAGAAAAAAATATTAAAAACTTAATCCCCAGTCGTTGACCAGATGGAATATTACTGGAAATCATAGAATTTGTGCTCCATTAGTTTACCAAAGACAAATATCGATTCAAATTAGTGTTTTCTGAAAAAATAATAAGTAATATTATTGATATATGCATTATAATATGCCTGGAACAATTGATATAAACAAAGATTTAAAAGAATTGATATCTTACCTCTACCTATGTAGATGGCGCATAAATCGCTCTTAGTTACAATTACATGGTTATTCGAAGTACGCTAAGGCTATTAATCGCAGAAAAATTGGCGGAAAATTGAAAAGAAGGTTAATATTTATATTTGAAGTTTGAAATGGTGTACTACTGGTCCCTGGTGCACCCACCCTAAATCTGAAATGCCTTGAAATTTTGATTTTAATAATAAAGTTGCGAGACATGTTTCCGATATCAACGTCGATCTATAGTTTTTATTATATTTTCACTTTTTTTTAATGAAAAAAAATCATTTATTAATGTTAAATACTTTAAGCGCTGAAAACTATTCGACAAATTTTTAAAAAAGAAAAATTATGTTAATAGGCGACTAAAGTGATATTTTGCAGGACTTTTTGAGGTCTAATGAAGAATTGGGTTCGATTTTACATAGAATTTGTAAAATCTAACCTATTTCTTTCTCAAATTTGTCAGATATTATAAATAAGCGTTTAACAGATATTTTAAATACACCATATTAGTCGCTTGTCAAAATAAAAATAAATGAACATTTTGCAAATCAACCAAAGCAATCCTTTAAACCTCACTTCATGACGCCTGACAATTAGGTTCGATTTTACATGAAATATGTTACTTTTTCAGTTTTTTTCCTTAGAATTTAAACTGGAAAATTTTTACTTCCAAATTTGGGTTTTTTTTTTCTCTTTAAATTAATCTACACCAAATATTCTGCATTTAAAATTGAAATGTTGAGAAAAAGTTGGAATTAATTGACTGAAGATCAACTTTCGACTTTGTTCTTGGAATTTAATTTAAACTCAAAAATTTTGGCCTTGCATGAACCCAAAACAGACTTTTCTCGAAAACGACATTTTTTAATTTAAAATTTAGACATTTTTCATATTTTTCCACAATTATGACTTAAGAAGTTACCACTTTTTTTCAAAATTTTGTATTTAAAATCTAAAATAATTTAAATTCACTTTTTTCTTCAAATTTAAGACTCGAATTTTTGTTTTTCTTAAAATTTTAATTGTACTCAAAAATAGATTTATAATTCAAAATTTAATTGTTTTTAAAAAAAATTTTAACATTTTGATTGAAGATAAGAATGATTGTGAATTTGAACATAAACTGAACTTCTTACTCAATTCTCTCCTAACCTCCCTCAACAGGGCATTTAAATTCAAAAGCCAAATCGTACTTAGGGATTTACCAGACCCCCGCCTTAATGTGTAAAATTTTGTAAGGTGTGCATTGTCGTCAGTCACTGTTTAGAGTTTAAGTCGATAATATTTTTCAGAAACGAATTACACAGATGGCACCGAGGGAACAAAATGAAGAAGATTTACATGGATTGTTTGAAAATTCTATGACTATTTACTAATACAGCAAAAACTATTGTGCATAATATTCAGTTAAATCTAAAATAATGAATAATATACCTACCATTCTTTAATCAGTGCTTCCTGCTTTCTTTGTAAATAAATAATTCAAAAGTATTAAATAAAAGTGTATTATTGAAAACTTGAACAGCATTTTGACAGTACAGTTCAACTATTAGGGAACGTAAATACATACATACATCGAAAGCTATTTTTTTGAGACCACGTTTGTGTTCTTTTGTAACATTTTCGATATGGTTTAAATGCATCAACCAAACATATCTATTACAAATTATATACACTGGCGAAAGTTTTCCCTAAAGCAAATCAATTTTACATCTTTGGCTTCAATAAAAACGACACAAACATGCATTTCTCATTTTGGAGTTAAACAAGTAAATGCGTAATAGTAATTTTATGTTGCACTTAACATATTTTGATTTCAAATTTAAAAAAAATATAGTGACTCGAGTTGTCTGCTTTGACAGTCTTATTACACTACAAATTATATAAGTCAGTTGTTTTGATTATAGTTTAATATTAAGTAAAAACGTTAAAAATTGTCTTGAAAATGAGCGTGGTTAAAATGAGTGTCCCCTTGATTGGATTCAAGAAGAATTATGACCAAAAGTTAAGTTTAACCTGACAATTTGAAAGGATTGACATTGTTCTAAAATGCAGTTAATTTAAATACTTCTGCTAATGCTAAACATATACGCTAAAATAATAAATTAAGATAAAATAAATATTAAAATTTATGGCGTTATCATTTAAACATATACAGTATTTTATGACAGTCACATATGGCTCATATTTATACAAAATATACATAAATATCATTCCAAAACACTGATGAGAGTATAATTTGGATAATTGTAATTACTCAAAATGTTATTGTCCTGTAAAAGTACCTTGTGTGTATATTCTGCTAATTTGAAGTCAACAATTCTGGAATGATATCCAATATAAATTTAGCTATAATAAATAAACGAATAAAATATATCATTTTTTTTATACATCAATACATTTTACCTAGCTGACCATTTACAACAAAAATATAATACTTCTTAAGATTTCCCTTGCTAATCCGGTAGCATGTGGACAAAACTAATAGGAAACATTCCGGTTCGTTCCGGTTCATTCTCCACCATCCCTTCCATCCAGTTATCATCGTCCGTCTGCTCGTTCATAACAATAATTATCTCTCCTTCCCGGAATGATAACTCGTCGTCGTTATCCGCGACGCAATCGTAGAGTGCCCGACATCTCCTCAAACCTCCACCTCCGTTTGGAGTGTAGGATAACCGCCCACTAGCCATAGATTGTGGGGAACACAGAGAACTAGTTGATATGGGACTAGACAGCATTCTATGCGTAGGTGAATCGGATGCCTAAACAGAAGATTCGATCACTATCCTCGAAACTGACATTTGGCGTTTGGAATGAATAATGACGGATGGTATTCGCTGCGCAATGGGCCTTAAAACATTGCTTGTACACCACTGACTTTATCAAATGGGCTCTACGTTATTTTGATGTTTGAAAAATTCTTTAAACGTCACCTCATGATATCCCACAAATAAATAGGTTAGGTTTTTTCAAATGGAATAAAAAAATCTAAATAATTTTTTGAACCTCTTGGATTTTTGGATGTATGTTCTACGTAAAAAAAACCCGATTTTTTTGTCAGTGTCATGACATGGACATTTAAAATATTTATTAAACTTTACATTAGTTCATATGTTAGAAGAAGTTTTTTTGCCCCGTTTATCAACAGTTTTTATTTATTTGAAGCAGACAGTAAAACATTACACAGTGGGGTCCAAAAGTAACGCATAAATTCATTATCTACATAAAATACTATTTGTCATTACTAATTATTCTAAAATGACATTTTTAATTTTTATTATTATTATTTATCCTCTTTAACCCCTTAGGAGCGACAGCTACCTCTTCTAAAATTTTTAAATTCAACAAGGATGCGTGTGATAACCCATTTAAAAGGATTTTTAATTTTCTATCCAACAATAAGAGATTTTTGAGTTTTAATAATATTCGTCAAGAAAATTATATTTAAAGATTTTAAAATTTAGGCTTTTTTTAAGGCTTTTGACTTTTCCTCAAATTTTCGACTTTTTTAAATTTTTCGAATTTTTTTTTGTTGAAAACTTCTGATGTTGATTCCAAAAATTTCTACTTTTCAAAGATAAGATTTTTTAAAGAAAATGTACTTTTTTAAAAATCTTGACCTTTTGAAAATCTCCATTTTAGAATTTTTAACTTTTTTGATAGCTGAAGTTTTTAAAAATGTCGACTTTTTTAAATTTTCAACATTTTTCCAAAATTTCACCTTTCTTTAATATTGAAATTTTTTAAAACCAACTTTTTTTGAAAATTTTGATTCGTAGACATTTTGACGGTTTCTTAAAATATTAACTGTTTTTCAAAATTTCAATTTGTTTCACATCGCCATTTGTTTTAAAGGTCGACTTTTTTGAAATTTCCGCAAATTTTCGAATTTTTCTGAAAATCTTACCATTTTTGAATGTTCCAATTTTTTAACTTGAAATTAATTGTTAAAATGTTGAAATTTTTTTTAATTCGACTGTTTTTGAAAATTTCGATTTTTATTTGCAAAATTTTAATACTTTTTTGAAAGTTTCAATCAAAAATTATTTCTTTATATTTAAAAAAAGTTGGACTTTTTCTTTTAACATTTTAACCAACCAAAATCTGGATTGTTTCAAAAGTTTTAACTTTGAAAACCGGGAACTATTTTTTGATAATTTCAGATTTTTTTGAAAATTTGAAATTAACGGTTTTTCTTTAATCTCGATATTTTGTCAAAATTTTCACTTTGTGAAATTTTAGACTATTTTTTTTATACCTATAGTTTCTTGTTCGAGAATATTGCCAATTTTTCAAATTTTAAAATTTTTTGAAAATGTTAACTTTTTCAAAATATTAGTTTTTTTTAAATTTAGACTTTTTGAAAATCTTACGTTTTTCAAAATTTTGTCTTTTTTTTAAATTTTTTCAAAATTTTTGGACTATTTCGTCTATTTTTCAAATGTTCGACCCTTTGAAAAAATTCCTAGCCCAACAAAATTTTAATTCTCTTTTGGGGGTTACAAAAGTTGCTTTTTTATCTTTTTAAAAAGTTGGAATTTTTTTTCCAAAACTTTAACCACCCAAAATCTTGACTCTTTGCAAATTTTAACTTGCTAAAATTGGACCATTTTTTGAAAATTTCAACTATTCTGATAATTTCCCCTTTTATTCAAAATTTGGGCTTTTTGAAAATGTCAAAATTTAGACTTTTTGAAAATTTCAACTTTCTATGAAAATTTACAAATTCCAATATTTTTCAAAATTTCAATGTTTCCTGAAAACTTGACTAAAACTTCGATCTTTTCTTTTGGATATTTGGCCTATTTTTCGACATTTTAAAAAAAATTCCCACCTTTTTGAAAATCCCGACTATTTAAATATTCTTTCAAAATTTCGAAAATTGTGACTATATTTTTTTAAATTTTACGTGTCTATTTAGAGGAATACTCAGGTACCTATTTTTTTTAGACCAGTACTGAACTATTTGAGGGTTGTTGCGTCTACGCAAAAAACCATTGTTGATTAATAAACAGCCCCTGGTTAAAAAAATTCCAACTTCATTGCCTGTTTCCATTCTGAATCCATGAAACTCAAGACGTTTGTATCTAACGATTTATCATCATCGGAAAACATAGGAGTTGTGGCAGAAAAGTAATGAGATTGATTTTTTATTTACTAAAGTTTATCCCCTTTAAAGTAGATCCCTTGGGCAGATATACACCGATGGAGACGTTGTTCCCAGTTTTGATAGCAGCGCTGGAAGTCTTCAACCGGTATGGTCTTGAGTATGTCCGTTACACTTTTCTGGATGGTGTCAAGTCTCGAAATACGTGAGGACATGTTTCAGTTTAGGAAAAAGGTCACAGGGACTGAGGTCAGGTGAACCACAGGAATGTCTTTTGAGGTCAAAAATTCTGTGAGAGGGCAGTGTGACACGGAGCGTTGTCATGATGGAGCATCCATTTGTCTGCAATGTCTGGACTCACGTTCATGACCATTTTTCTGAGCCTGCCAAGGACGTTTTTATAGAAAAACTTGGTTGACAGGTTGTCCAGGAGGAACAAATTATTTGTGGACGATTCCCCTTCTATCAAAAAAAAAAAAACAAATCAGCATTGATTTGATCTTAGATTTGCTCATTCGAGCCTTCTTTGGCCGAGGAGAGTTCGCAGTGTGCCACTCCCGACTTTGCATCTTGGTCTCAGGATCGTATTCAAAAATCCATGATTCATCACCTGTGATCACACGACTAAAGAAATCTTCCTCATTGGCGATTCTGTCAAGATGACCAAGACCTTGTTTTTTCAATTGTCCTTCTGCTCAATTGTGAGGTCTTTCGCCACCATTTTGGCACAGACCTTTCGCATGTGTAAATGTTCCGTCAAAATTTGACAAACGGTAAATCTGTTTAATTTTAATTGTTCACTCAACATTCTTACTGTTAAACGACGGTCTGATCTCACAAGAGTGTTTACCCGTTCGATGTTGTCATTGGTTTTCGAAGTTGAAGGCCTTCCTGAACGGTGTTCATCTTCAACGTGTACTTTGACTTCCAAAAATGCTTTGTGCGACTGAAACACTCGAGCTCGGAATAAAGAATGTTCCCCATAGGCCTGTTTTAACTTTTCAAACGTCACACTTGCCAATTCTTCCAGCTTAACACAAAATTTAATGGCATAACGTTGCTCCAAATTCCGCTGTTCCATTTTGCGTGACCCACAACCAAAACACAACGTCAGCAATAGCAGTCACAAAAATCACGTTGTTACCGGACGGAGTTGAAACTCGCACTGATACACGTTTTCTATCACGGACAACAGCGCAGCGTTACCAGATCGCTTGCAGTGTTGCCAGTCTCATTAGTTTTCTGCCATACCTCGTATTCTTTACACTATTTGTGCACAATTCTTTGCGAAATACTCCGCACTGTTAACAATTTGGGATTAGAAAGTCATTTTAGAATTAAAAATCGATCTGTTTAAGGATTTTCCCCATACATTGTAAATTGTGTAGATAATGAATTTATGGGCTTCTGTTGGACCTTAAAATTAGTCAATTATTATTTTAGGGGAAATAAATAAATTTGTAACACCATGTTTTAAAGCCCATTCGTAATTAATCTGTGATTGAACACTAAAAGAACAATAAACACAGGAAACCGTCGCCTGGTTGATAAGCTGAATTAGTTTTAGGCCAGCCCTTGACATTAAGCAACACAACACATTTTTACCATCAAAGAAACTAAATTCTGCAGTGTAGTATCCCCCAAACGATACTTCAACTTTTTCTGTAAACCAATGAGCAAAAAACCCCTCATTTAACATAAACCGAGCCATTTAACTGAACAGATTAACACCTTAAATGTGTACTTACCCGTCGAGGTGGTGGAACTGGGTTCTGCATCCCTGACAGTTCGATGTCGGACATTAACGAGGAAATGCTTTCGGTGGAGCGGCCGTTTGAAAGACGTGTTGAAGGGGCCGGAGGCGGAGGGTTCTGAGGTCTGCGCACAATACCAAGCTTGTCGGTGTTTTTACTATCCGAGATGACTAGTTTGCTTCCTAAAAAGTAATATATTTCACTTCTGCTGTAGGACCGTAGCTAGGAAGTTTCTTCAAGGGAGCTCAGATCTCAAATTCCCCCATTGTATCAAAATTTGAGAATAAAGTTATATAAAAAAATTCGTGTTTACAATGGGAATTTCAGAAAAAAATAATTGAAAAGTCGAATTATAATCAACAAGTCGAAATTTCCGAAAAAATCTGAATTTGTAAAAAAATTAAACAAGTCGAAAATAAAGGCGAAAAAGTCAACATTTCAAGTTTGTAGGCGAAAGTGTAGAGAAAAAAGTAAAAACGGAATGTGGAAAACCGAAGTTTTCAGAAAAAATTGAAAGTCTCTCCCCAAATTTAAATGAAAAAATGTCGAAATTTTAAAACGAAATTAAAATTATCAGAAAAACTCCAAACTAAGAATGTCACGGCAAAATTTTGTAGAAAATATCAAGCTTTCGAATTGAATGCTACAAAAATTTTAGAAAAAAGTGGAAACTTTAGGGTTAATGCAAAAGAAAAAACTTAATTTTTCTACAAAAATTTCTCCAGTAAGTCAAAATGTTGAGCAAAAGTCAAACTTTCGAGGAAAAAATCGAATTTGCCAGCGAAAATCTAATTTTGGAAAAATTGAATTTCGCACAAAAGTCGAAACGTTCCGAAAAATCTCAAATTTCCGCGAATGAAATTTTTAGAGAAAAACAGAAATTTTGAAGAAAAATCCGAAATTTCGATCAAAAAGTCAAATATTTGTTAAAGAAACGTTGAAATTTTGAGAAGGCAAAATTTCATGGCAAAATAGAATTTTTGAGCCAAAAATTGAACTTTCGGGGTTAAAATCAAAATTTTGAACTGAAATTCGAAAGTTTACAAACTTTTCTTTGAAAGTAATAATAAGTCAAAATTAGACAAAAGTTGAAATTTTCCGAAAAAAAATTATAGAAAATTTTCGGAGAAAAATCGAAATTTTGAAAGAAAAGCTGAAATTTCCAAGAAAAACGTCAAATATTTATGTAAAATGCAAAAATTTGAAGAAAAAGTAGAAGCTTTGAGTAACAAGTCAAACTTCCGAGGATAAAACCGAATCGAAATTTTGAAAAAAGCTGAAATTTTCAAAAAGGTCAAATAGTTATTAATAAGTGAAATTTTGAGCAGTCAAAATTTTAACAAAAAGTCAAACTTTCGACGATAAGATCGAAATTTCGAGCAGAAATGCAAGTCTGCAAAAATCTTGTTTTGAAAAAAAAAATTAAAATTTCGTAAAAAATTGTACATTTCACGAAAACGCTTATTGCTATAAAGGAGATGAGAATGCAACCTAGACTATAGTAATGCAGCCCTCTAAGCCTGTTTAGTGCCGAACTACCACCAGTTGAAACACAAACGCTTAGCAAAGCGGTTGCTCTCTAGGAAGGTCCCAGAAGACAAGATTCTAATGCGTAGACCAATAGGTTTGAACATTTATGAGATTCAAAGTTTGGAAACCAAAGACCGGTTTCGATCTTGTTCGAGGAAAAATTATTTTTAGAGATAAATCGAAATGTTGCGACAAATTGAAATCTATATAAACATTTTTTTAGAAGTCATAATTTTGGAAGTAAGTCAAAATTTTGAGGAAACTCAAAATTTTGAAGAACACTAGAAATTTTTATAAATCGAAATTTCATCAAAATATTAAAATTTTGAGGTTTTTTTCAGAAAAAGTAAAAATTTCGAGATAAAACTAAAAATCTATTTTTATTTCGGGAATAAATCGACATCTTATGAAACAAATTGAAATTATAACGCGTAAATTTTAGAAAAAAACTTACAGAAAAATTGAAATGCCGCGACAAGTCAAAACTTCCAGAGAAAATTCAAAATTTCGAGAAAACTTAAAATTTAAACCTAATTTAGGAAATTAAAAAAACGAAATTCCTGTAGCAAATCGTAATTCGGCGATGAATCTGAATTCAAGAAAAAAACTTTATACGTTTGTTTATAATACATATTATTTTAGAATAAAATCGAAATTTGTATTGAAAACTCTGTAAAGGTAAGTAAAAATTTCGAGAGAAAAATGAAATCTAGAGAAAAATGGGAAATTTTCATAAAAAAAGTCAACAATTTTAGGAAAATTTCGAAGTTATACAAAAATTTTGCGAAAAATGTCGTAATTTTTATTAAAAACCAAAAAAAAATTGAAATTTCGCAAAAGCTAATTTGTATAAAAGTTTTTTGGAAGAAAATTTCAAAGGATAAGCCAAAACTTCGAGAAATAAGTAAAAATTTCCACATAGAAGTCAAAATTTGTACAAAAATTGAAATTCTACAATTAATTTCTTCTTGAATTGTACAAAATTGTTGTGGATAAAATTTGAAATTGCGAAGAATGCACTTTTCATAAAAGTTAACGTTTCGAGAAAGAAGGCGAAAAAAAATTCGAATTTTTCATTAAAATAATTCCTGGAGAAAAACTCTAAACTAAAAAATACTCGAAATTTCACGACAAAAGTTGAAATTTTTCGAAAAGTTGAAAAAATAAAACCTGAAAATTTAGAGTAAAGACTCGAACTTTTTATTAAACTTTCTTGAAAAAAATTGTATAAAATCGCAAGTTAATAAAAAAGGTAACATTTTGAGAAAAAATGGTCAGAGAAAGACGAAGACATGTCCGTGAAAAATCAAAATTTCGCGAAAAAGTTAGAAATTTCGCAAAAAAACTCGAAATTTAAAGAAAAAAAAATCTCGAATTTTTCATTAAAATTTCTTCGAAAAATGGCCAAATTTTTATTAAGAATATTTTAGAGAAAAGTCTAAATTTCCAAAGTCAAAATATGGAGAAAGCAGACGAAATTTGTAGAAAAACTCGAAATTTCTTGAGAAACAAATAAAAACGAAAGTTAGTAAAAGAAGTTACAATTAAAAAAAAGTGATCCTTCTGTAGAGAAATGTTCAGAGAAAAATCAAATTTCGCAAAAGAGGCGAATTATCTCGCGGAAGAAGTCGAATTTTCGCGAAAATAATAAAAACTACAGTTGCAAAAGTGTCAAAAGAAAAGTTAAAATTTCGGTAAGTCGAGTTTGAAAAAAAAAATTGGAATTTCTACAAAAACGAATTAAAAAAAAAATCTTTCACGAGAACATAGAAATATCGCTAAAAAAATCGAAATTTCTGAAAAAAAGTCAAAATTTAAAACAACTACAACATTTTCAAGATAACATAAAATAATTAAGAAAATGTTTGGAATTTCTGTAAAAATATTTTTCAAAGAAAAATTTTAATTTCGCGAAAATAGAAATCTAGCAAAGAAGCTGGAAATTACTTGAAAAAAGACTAAACTTCGCGAAAAAGGTACATTTAAAAAAAAAACTCTCCGTTTAAAATGAAAGATCAAACTTTTCGTGAAATATAATTCCTAAAGATAAAATTTTGGAGCATTTTTCCGGGAATGCCAACTTGAAATTAGTTACCTGATTAAAAACGGCGCAAGATTCTTACCTATCACAGATCGAGGCGAATTTGAATCAGTACTGGGAGAACGTTTATGGGTATGACTTAGAGTGTGGTACCCAGCAGCCACCGGGTCCGAAGGAGTTCTACTGTGGTTGCTCGGGAGCGTGCCGTACTGCAAATGCATGGAACCAGGAGGCGGTGGCAAAGGCGCCACCCGTTTCTTTAAACTTCCGTGAACATTGGGAGGAATAAAACCCGCTTTACGACTTTGCGGGAGCGGAGGCGGCGGCATCTGTCGGCTGCTATTCGGACTACTCCCAAGCTGCAAACTATCACAAGTCGACGACCTGGAACGAATGGTCACCGGCGAATCCCCCCCTGTATAACTCGGTGGTCGAGACCTATTCTTTTTCTCTGGCGTTAGGGATCCATTCTGCAAAGTACGAATTACGCACGAAGGGCGAAGTGACTTCGTAACATACCCGATCCTCCATTATGGTCTCGTCATCCGAGAAATCTGTAGAGCCGTCGTCGTGAGACAAATTCCATTCTATGTTGATGTTGTCGAAGAAGTTCTTCAGCCGGTTGGCTGCGTTCTGGAGCAGTTCCTCGCAGGTATGATGGCCTAGATCCTGGGCGATGTCCATGGGCGTTTGGTTTTGGGAGTTCCGCACGTTCGCGTCCGCGCCACTTCTTAGGAGCAGCTTCATGCACTCGACTTTGTCGTGGATCGCGCACAAGTGCAACGCGGTGTTTCCTCCGATGCAATCCGGGGTGTCTATCGTTTGCCTGTCTATGGCCGAATTTGACATGTTCTGGATCAGGAAGTCGACGATGTGCAAACTGCGCCCCACCTCCGTCAGAACTGCTCTATGTAGAGCTGTTTCACCGTTTTTCTGAAAACAGCCAAGTAGTGACGACATTGGAACTAAACCCAAAGCACTTACAGATGATGGGAGCGGGGATGCAAGATCAACGTTTTCAGCCCACATCTGGAGGAGTAAATTTAGGTCGGCTCTACTGACGGCTTCTTCTAATTCGCAGAGTTTTTCCCGCTCCGAATCGCACGTTCTTACAGCGTATTTTTTTTCCACGTATTTGGCTCTAATAAACGTAAGTCTTTTTTCCCTGGAACAATCAAAATTGGTGGTGTGGCCGGATTGCAAGTTGTTCTAAACACCCAGGACCGTATTGCGGCGGGTAAAAAATTGTATGACAGTGCTGCGGCTAATTATAAAATCTACCTCCCCATGTCTTAAATGCAACCCCAAATACATAAAAAATAAATTCCCAATCAAGTGGGACTTTTAAAATCATAAGTTTACTCAAAAAGTCGAAATTTCATGAAAAAAGTCTAAATTCAATAAAAATACACGTAAAATTATTTTAAAACAAAACTAAAAATTATGAAGGAAAACTGAAACTATCAAGAGTTGCAATATTTCTAAAGTTCAAATTTCGATCAAACTGAATATGAAAAAAAATAGAAATTTTGCTACTAGGTAGACATTTCGAGAAAAATTTCGTGAATGTTAGTATTTAAAAAAACTGGGAAAAATCAAAGTTCCTGCAATAAAACCAAATTTCAGAAAAAACTCGAAATTATGCGGAAGGAACAAAATTTCACAAAAAGAAGCGAAAGTTGAAAATTCACAGAAAAGTCCAAATTTCACGAAAAAGGCGAATTTCTTCGCGAAGAAATCGAATTTCGTGAAATAAACAGAATTTTCATAAGATACATAAAAATGACTCTAACTTAAATTGTTGAGCAAAAAAGACCAAGATATTAATACTAAATTTGAAATTTTGCGCATTTTCAAAAAAAGTCAAATTTTTCATAAAAAATTTTTTCTAAAAAAAACTGTTCAAGAAAATCGAATAAATTTCGAGAAAAAAGTCGAAATTTCGCGAAAAAAGACGATATTAAACCCATGCCCGCAGTTGCGTTTTCGCATCAGTATCATATGCGAAAACCCAACTCTGGGCATAAATGGGTTAGAAAAACTGATAAAAATTGCTTTAAATTGGAATCTTGAAAAAACTTCGATACAAAACTCGAAAATTCTTTTAAAAAATGATTCGTGCAACAACCAAAATTTGGCGAGAAATTTAGCAACTACAACTCAGAATATTGGGAAAATTTACCTTAGAGAAAAATTAAATTTTTCAAACAAAAATTGAAATTTCGAGAACCCAAGTATTTCTCAAAAAATAGTTTAAAAAAATCGAAAACATTTCGAGGAAAAAAATCACAATTTCGCGAAAAAAATGAAATTAAACTCATGCCCAGTTGCGTTTTCGTATCAGTTTCATATGCGAAAACGTAACTTAGGGCATGAATGGGTTAGAAAAACTAAAAATTGCTTCAGCTAGGAATTTTAAGAAAAAAGGCAAATTCGATGAAAACCCGAAAATTCCTTTAAAAAAATGATACAAGGAAAATATTCTCTTTTTTTACTAAAAAGCTTTTTAGAGGACAATCGAAAATTTGACTATTTTTAAAACTTTGTAAAGAAAAGTCAAAATTTCGAAAGAAAGGAAAAATCTTGGGAAAAACTTGAAATATTTAAGAAAATAAAAATTCGCGAATAGTCGAAAATTCGAAAAAAAAACTGGAAAGTAAAAAAAACTCGAATTTTTCAGTAACGTAATTTCTTACCAAAAGCCGAAATCCCATATGTTTTTTTTTTTTGATAAAAGTGAACATTTTGGCAGAAATCAAAATTTAAAGAAAATTATGTTAGGTTCTCGTTTGGATGCTATTTTTTTGCAAAATTTCGAAAAATCGAAAATGAAGTCTGTAAATCACTCTAAACGTGTCAACACGTAAAATTCGACTCAGTAAAAAAAAATTTTCGTTTGAGCGCTACAAGCCTTGGAATTTTCAAAAAAAAAGTTAAACCACCCGATATTCTAAATGGTGGTTCTTAGGATATTTCTAATGATAAATTTAACCGCAGCGTGTCCCACACTATTAGAAAATGTCAAATAAATCCATGTTTATTTAGTTGGCACTGACCGCAATCCGGTTTTGTGCAAAATTCGGTACTAACGGGTACTAAAGGTGACTTACATTGAACTGGACGGTTCCGGTTTCAAAGATGGAGGTAACTGAGCTTCCATAATGTCATTGAAGGAAAGATTGGTCATAAAACGAGCCAAGACCAATTGACTAGTACCTACATTGTCTAAAGTTAAAGACTGGATTCTAGATATATGAACACCTAAATCTCTATGTACACCTGAGCATTCTATACAAACGATTATACCGAAGTTTGTCGACAACCACGTAGCGTCTAAAAAATAACGATTAAATACACCAGAAAACTGAAAAGTACCAAAGTACCATTTTGCGAATTGCAATCGCAACATCGATCATTCCCTGGCAGTTTCTGTATGAAGCGTATTATGGCCTGTTGCAGCTCCAACAGACTATGGTTAACCTTATCCCCTCCCGTCTTAGTGCTGTCATCGAAAGCCTTCATCAGCGCCATCTCCTTACAATTTATCAGTACCGACATCCACGCGTGTTGATCGGCTTCATCCTCAGCTTGAAAATGATACGTTCTATTATCTGAAACTCCCCCAAATAAGTCAATTATTTCGCCCCCCTTTTGCGTAACTTACAGGAAACCAAATCAAATCCCCTCTTATCATCCGGTACGACCTTAATTTGACAGGTGAGGAGATTCACCCGTGTGGGCGGCTTATTCTCGTCCGCGTGGCAAATATCTAGGTATCCTTCAGCTTGCACCCTACATTTCCGCTTCTGCCAGACCCTCCGCATCTTACCTTCGGACTTTTTCAACAAGTGGCCAGTTTTTGTCACTCCGTGGTGTTTGTCGCCCTGTAGCTGGTGCAACGAATAACCAGCTGCGCTCTTATCGATAGTTGTTCCAATCTGTGGAAAAATCTGATAACAATCACAAGTAGGCTGTGGAAAAGATGCCCTACCTCCTTTTCTAAACTAGGGGTCGATTTAATCAAATTTCTGAGGTCGGTCAACTTCCTTTTTTCTTCATCATGAGTCTGCTTTATTTTTTGTAATTTGACGCTAAGATCCGCCACGTAGTTACCAAAGTGTTCGATGGTTTTTAACCCATCTTGAAAGTAGCTGCAAATCATTATTTAAAATGAAATTCTGTCGACCTCTAGAAAAATTTTTAATGCCCTGAAACTCAAGATTCGAAAGACGTCGGAATTTTCGCAAAATTTAGGATTGGACAATATGAAAAATTACTAGGATTTTGGCATTTACGATAACCTCAAGCATCGAAAGCTTAAATGATCGAAAGCAAAATCGAAAGCTGAAATGGGATTAGTAGTCTCAGTTTTAGTAATCTCAAAGACAAAAGGTTGCAGTGAACAAAGGAAAAAACCAAGTCAATCGAATTTCGTAAATATTGGTTCTGCAAAAAAGCCAAAAACTTTTTCCTTTGTTTATTGGAACTTTTTGGCTCCTGCATCAGTAAAACTGGGTTCAAATTGGGTCTACTAATCAGCTGTTCATTCAGTTTTAGTTTTGAATCTGTCTGGGTCAGTTTGGCGAAGAGCTAGGGGTTATTTTGAGATTTTAGTAATTCAAGAAGTGATTCTTTAAAGATAAAAAATAAAATTTGTTCCTTTGCCAAAAGGCACAAAGTGTATGACAGTGTAAAATTTCTCGAAATTTTACTTAGGCTTAGGATGACTTTACAGTTTCCTGTGAATTTACATTGAATTTTCGAATAGATTTTTACTTCTTTCGCTAAATCTGGACGTCTTTCCTGGAGAAACTCGCCAATTTCAATTTTTTTGTCCAAATTGTTACAAGAAAAATTTGAAACGGATACAATTTCCAAGAGAACTTGATATTTTACAAAAAAATTCGAACTAATGTTAAAAGTCGAAATTGCGTGAAAAATCTAGAAATTTCGTAAAAAATCGAAATTCCGTACAAAAACTAGAAAAACTGAAATCTAGCAAAAAAACTAGAAATTCTGCTCCGTTCAAAAAAAGTTTCGAGATAAACATCAACATTTTCTTAACAAATTATTTCAAGTAAAAAAGTAAAATTTTGAAAGAAAAGTCAAGAAAAGCTAAACTGTTGACAAAAAATTGGAATTTCTGTCTTTCCTGGAGAATTTTACGAATTTCAATTTTTTTTGCTCGAAATTGCTACAACAAAATTCTGAAACGGATAAAATTTCCAAGGAGAACTCGACATTTTACGAAAAAAGTCGAAGTTATGCGAAAAGTCTAAATTACGTGAAGTTTCGAAGTCGAAATTTCATGAAAAGCTGAAATTTCGCAAAAAGTCGAAATTCCGCGCAAAAATTAAAAAAATTGGAATTTCGCAAAAAACTAGAAATTCCGTTCAAAGTTTCGGGATCAAAATCAAAAATTTTTAAACAAATTCTTACAAATAAGAAAGTAAAATTTTAAGAAAAAAGTCAACAGAAGCTAAATATTTTTGAAAAAGAAAAAATGGAATTTCTATAAACAAATCGAGATTTTGTAAAGAAAATTTCGAAATTTCGAGAACTCAAAATTTTTATGCAAACAATGTTTAAAAAAATCAAGTTTCGAAGAAGAAAGTCCAAATAGTTACAAAAGATTCTAAAATAAGTTAACATTTCCATGGAGAAGTCGAAATTTCGCAAAAAAATGTCAACATTTCTTTAAAAATTTTTGGTGGAAATTCTTTTTTTAACACAAATTTACAATTTCTAGAGAAAAGACGGAATTTAAAAAAAAATCTTGATTTCTACAAAAAAAATCTAAATTTTTGGAGAAAATTCGAACTATTGCGAAAATAGTTGATATTTTGCCGAAAAAATGTCGAAATGTAGAAAAAAACGCAAAATTCTCATTAATATAATTCTTGAGAAAAGTCGAAATTTCGAGGAAAAAGTCAAATTGCCAACTTGCTTAAGAATATCTTTTTAGAAAAGTTAAAATTTTTTAGAGAAAAGACGAAATTTCGACAAATAAAACAAAATTAGAAATTTCTACAAAAAATTTTAATTTCGCGAAAATAGTCGAAATTTTCATGAAATAAATGTTTGGAGAAAAATCGAAGTTTCGAGATAAAAGTCGAAATTGCAAGGAAATTCTAGAAAAGTTAAATTTCCAGGCAGAAGTAGAAATTTTGAGAAAAAAGTGGAAATATTGTAAAGACAAAATTTCGCGAAATAAGCGAAATTTAGGGAAAAACCTTAAACCTTTTTATTAAAGTAATTCTTTTCGAAAAAGTCAGTTTCGAGAAGAACTTAAAAATTTTTTAACAAATTGTTTTAGATAATAAGTAAAACATTTCAGAGAGGAGTAAATTCAGCATCTCGAAAGAAAGTTGAAATTACCATGAACAAAATGAGATGTCGAAATTTCGAGATCTCAAAATGAAAAAAAAAATATTTAAAAAATGTAAATTTTAAAAGTCGAAATTGCTGTAAAAATTATTTTAGAAAAGTTTAAAATTTCCAGAGACAACTCGAAATTAGGCGAAAAAGTCGAAATTTAGCGTGGAAATTTCTCGAAAAGCTGAAATTGCGCGAAAAAACACGATTTTTTCATTAAAATAATTCCAAAGAGATAAGTCAAACTTTCGAGCAAAATATCAACATTTTTATAACAATTTCTTTCAGATAAAAGTAAAAATTTTGGAAGGAAAGCTAACACTTAAAGAACAAAGTTGAAGTTTCAAGGGAAAACTGGAAATTTCTACCAACAAACCGAAATTTCGAGAAATAAATACGAAATTTCAAGAACTAAAAATGGTTATACAAAAATGTTTACAGAAAAATCGAAATTTTGAAAAAAAAGTCGAAATTCTTGCAAAATTATTTCAGAAGAGTATAACTGGTCAGTGAGAATTCGAAGTTTTTAGAAAAAATGGAAAATTATGCGAAAAAAGTCGAAATTTCTTCAAAAGTTTAATTTCGCGAAAAGTCGAAATTTCCAGAAGAGTCGAAATTTCGAGAAGTGAAAATTTCGTGAAAAAATTCGGAGTTTATAAAAAAAACTCGAATTTTTCTTCAAAATTTCATAGTAACTGTAGAAATTTCGAGAAAACAATTGATATTTTAAAAAAGTTTCCAGAGAAAGCCGCAATTACGCAAAAAGAATTCAAAATTTCTCAAAAAGTCGAAATTTCCGGAACTCAATATTTCTAGAAAAAAAATGTACCTACACTAAGAAAATAAAATATGCTTTTCAATAAAATATTTCTCTCAAAATTAAAAAGAAAAAAAAACAGTCAAAATTTTGCGACTAAAAATTGGAATTTTAAAAAAGTTGAAATTTAGGGGAAAATTGAAATTTGCCGACAACGATCGAGGTTTTTTCATTATAATAATTCCTTAGAAAAAAGTGGAAATTTCGAGAAAAGTCAAAATATCGTGAAAAATGGAAATTTAGGGAAAAACTCGAAACTTAGTGAACAAGTCGAAATTGGCGACCAAACCAACATTTTTCGAAAAAGCCGAAATTTCGTGCAAAAGGCGAAACTTGGTGAAAAAGTAGAAATTTCGCGAGAAAGAACTCAAAATTTAAGAACGGAAATTTTTGAAATAAAAAATATCAAGATTTTGCAAAAAGCCGCAGTTACGAGAAAAAAATCAAAATTTCTACAATGATTTTTTTTCGATAACAATTTTAAGAAATAACCCACGAAAAAGTTTAAATTTCACGAAAAAAAAAATAAAAATTTACACAAACAAATCTAGATTTCACGAAAAAAGTCAAAATTTAGAGAAGCTAAAATTTTTGTGAAAAAAGCTCAAATTACGGAAAAAGGTCAAAATTTCTCGAAAAGTTAAAATTTAGCGAAAAGTCGAAATTTCGCAAATTGTCGAAATTTCATCAAATAAAAACCTCAAAATTTTGCAAAAAAAACTGAAATCATCAAAATAATTCTTAAAAAAAGGCCGAAATTCCTAGAAAAAAAAAATTCTATAAGATTTCTTTTAAATAAGAGCAAAAACTTTGAGAAAAAAACCAAAATTTCGAGATAAAAGTCGAAATTTCAACAAAAAATTCGAAATATTTTGAAAAGAGAAAAACTGGAAATTTTTATAAATAAATCGAAATTTCGAGATGGAATTCCTGTAATACAATTTCAAAAAAGGTAAAGTTGCGCGGAAAAGTGGAAATTTTGCAAAAAAAAAGTTGAAAATTCATAAGAAAGGTTCAAATTTTCATAACAATTAATTTAGAGAAAAAAAATCGATAGTTGAAGATTCCAGAAAAAATACGAACTTTCAAAAAAAAAATCAAATTTCTACAAAAGATCTATGAATTCCGCATGGAAAGTCGAAATTTAGTGAGAAAATTTAAATTTTGTGGAAAAGAGTTGAAAATTCGAGAAAAAAGATTTTCACGAGAAATGTTGAAATTAACATTTCTATAACAATATTTTCAAAGAATAAAATCATTCTTCTTAGAAAAGTTAAAATTTTCACAGAAAACACCAAACTCCAAAAATAAAATTACAATTTTTACAAAACATTGTATGAAGTCGGAATTTCGTGAAAGAAATCGAAATTTAGAGAAAAAAAATCTAAATTTTCAGTAAATTTCGTTTGGAAAAGTCGTTCATTTCCAGAATTTCTTTTCAACCATTTTTTTAGAAAAAAATAATTTTTTGGAAAAGTTATTTCCAAACTTTCGAAAAAAATTCTGACTTTCTACAAAAAATCTAAATTTCGACAGAAAAGTCGAAATTGTGCGAAGAAGGCAAAATTTCGAGGAAATAAGTCGAAATTTAGAGTAAAAAGTCGAAATTTGGCTAAAACTATTGCAAGATTAAAATATAAAATTTCGACATTTTTGAGAAATTTGGAGTGTAAACTCGAAATTGTATTTAAGGTTAAATTCGAAGTTTCGTTATCAAAGCAAGAAGTTCTATTTTTACGTCTAAAAACGTGAAAAAACAAAAATTATGAAAAATCTTAAATTTCCAGACTACTCAAAATTTCCCAATTAGAAAAAAATCTAGTTTAACCACGAAATGTCTTAAAAAAATGCTCCCTCGACATTTCGAGATTAAAGTGGAAACTTCGAAATTAAAAGGAAAATTTCGAACTTCAAATTGAGAACTTTAGGGAGAATCTTAAATTTACAAACTAGTTAAAATTTCTAAAGATTCCTAATTTCGATTGTACTTTGAAATTTCGAGATTAAGGTCGTAATTTCGAGATTAAAGTCGAAATTTTGAGTTCAGCTTTTAGAAGTTGAAACGTCGATATTTTTTTGGCGAATTTAAATTTGAAATTTTGCGAAATAAAAATTTCGAAAAACATTTGACATATATTAAAAAAATCTCAACATTTTCCCTTTGATTTCGAATTTGAGATTTTGAGCTCAAAATTTAAATTTACGTGTATCACTAGATTTAAGGTATTTCCAGCAGATGGGAAGGAAAAAATTGGAAATTCCAAGGGTAGGAAGGGCGAAAACACAGAGGAAACTTACTTTGTTTGAGCGTGGTAATATTTGACTAAATTTTGGAGCAAATCTATCCCTTTTTTGGTCTTGATTTCGTTAAATTTAATGAGGTACTGAAACAAACAGTTATGGAGTTAAAATGAGGAAAATATCAAGAGACGTACCTCGCACATCTGCAGCTGGAACACTCGTCTTTCCTTTTCCATTTCCTCTGCTACCACAGCCGGTTCGATTTCGTTCCTAATAAATCCATTGTCTTTAGCGGCCTGTTTTTTCTCTTTTTCTATCTTCGAATATCTATTTTCGTAGTCTTTCCAAGCTTTATCGAACGGTCTTTTGAGGTCGCCTTTGACGCCCTTCAGGTCGCCTTTGAGTAAATTGTCAAGTGGGAACATGACTATGTTGTTTAAATTTTGCATTAATGTCTTCATGAGGGCCGAGAGTTCTTTTGTTACGACGGCGAATTTTATGAAAGCGTTACCTATGGTTTCTTCCTGCTCTTTTTGAATCGTATTTTGACCTATTTTTTCCAAGGCTTTACTTAGGTACATTTCATTTTCGACGTGCGCTGGAATTATAAAAATACGGTAAAACCTGATGTACCTATAGTATTGGAAAGTTTATAAAGTCCATCTGGTTAACGTGTAAAGAACAAAGTAACTATTAGACATCGATAATGACAGACAAAGATGGTTATAATAGGCACTGTTTCACGATTTGACAGTGACGCTTATATTATAATCATATCCACTCATGGGTGTAGATAAGGCAGTATATTTAGGGAACACTGATGAGAACATCTCGTAACTAATGGGAAACATGTTTTCATGAATAAATATTTCGTATTTCTACAACTATTTCCATACAATTGAAAAATTCAAATTTTTAAAAATTCAAATTTTTTAACAGATATCAAAATTTACAAAAAAAATTAAAATTTTTCAAAAACGTCGAAACTTTCAATTCACCATTCTGGAAATACAAAATTTTCAAAAAAGTATCAATCTTTAAACCAGAGTACAAAAATGAAAATTTTGAGAAAAAGTTGAAATTTGGAAAAATTCTAATTTTACAAAAAGTCCAAATTTTCAAAAAGATCGAAATTGTTAAGTCAATATTTCAAAAAAATAGAAATTTCTACAAAAGCCGAAATCTTTAAAAAATTGACATTTCTCAAAAATAGTTAAAATTTTGGGAAAAAGATCTAAAATGGTAGAAAAAACCAAATTTTTAAAAAAGTCGAAATTTTCAATATAAAACCTCAACATAATAATTAAATATTTAAAAGGTCATAATTCCAAAAAAAAGTCGAAATTTCCAATAAAAAAAGTCGACATTACGAGAAAAATTTAAAATGTTGAAAAAAAGAAAATTTTGAAAAGTTAATAACTTCAAATGTTCAAATTGTCAAAAAAGTTCAAATTTTCAAAAATAATCTAAATTTAAAAAATTGAATTTTGAAAATAAATTAAAATTTTTAGCAAAAGTAAAATTTTTCAAAGAATTTTAAAAATTATGAAGATTTCGAGAAAAATTTGAAACTTTGAGAAAAAAATTGAAATTTTGAGAAAAAGTCGAAATTTCGACAAAAGTCTAATTTTTCGAAAAAAAAGCCCACTTTTCAAAAAAAAGTTGGAAATTTTAAATCAAAATTTTCAAAAAAATTCAAAATTTCAGAAAGAGTTGAATTTTCGAAAAACTTGGACATTTTCAAAAGTTGGTCAAAATGTCACGACAAAAAACTAGATTTTAGAAAAAATGAAATTTTCAAAAGTCAAAATTTTCAGTAAAAGTCATGGAGAAATGGCCAAAATTTTGAGAAACAGTCGAAATTTTTAAAAAAGTCATAATTTAAAAAAATCAAAATTTCAAATAAAAAAAGGCGACGTTACCTAGAAAGGTTACCATATTAAAAGAAAGAAAGTTGAAATGTCTAAATTGTCAAAAAATTTTCAATAATAGATCAAAATTTAAAAATTCGAATTTTTAAAATAAATTCAAATTTTCAACATATCAAATTTTTTCAAAGAACTTTAAAAATTACAAAGAACGTCGCAATTTCGAAGAAAATTTGAAATTTTGAGAAAAATATTGAAATTCTGAGAAAAAATCGAAATTTTGACAAAAGTTAATTTTTCGAAAAAAAACCCATTTTTCAAAAAAAAATATCAAAACTTTTTAAAAAATTCATAATTCCAGAGAATGTTGAATTTTCAAAAAACTCAAGACATTTCTAAAAAGTGATCAAAATGTCACGCCCAAAAATTAGATTTTAGGAAAAATCAAATTTTCAAAAATGTCGAAATTTTAAATGTGGATAAAAATTTCGAGCAAAAGTGTAAATTTTATTATTCAATTATTTAAAAAAGTATTTTTTAAATAATTGAAATTCTCGCAAAATATTTTAATCGAAATTTCAAAAAGAACCCGAAATTGTAGATATCTTTTGTTCTTAATTTTCAAAGAAGTCGAAATTTTCGGTAAATATTATTAAAAAAGGTATTTCGATATATTTTTTTGTAAAAAATAATAAATAGTGAATTTTTCAAATAAATGGTTTAAATTATCAACAAAGAGTAATTTTTTAAAAAAAGTTGGCGCAAATTTTGAAAAAATTTACAATTTCGTCATTTTGAATTTGCAACAAAGTCGAAATTTTTAAGAGTTCATATTGTCAGAATATTCGAAATTTTCAAAAAAAGCGATTGTTTTTATTTTTTGAGAAATAGTTTGCATTTTCAAAAAAGATCAAATTTTGAGGTTTTGAGCAGAAGTCGAATTTTTTGAAAAAGTTGAAAACGATATTAACTTAATTTCGACATTAAAAGTCAAAATTTGGGGAAATAACCAAAATTACAAAATTTCGTGAAAACAGAAATTTTGGAATTCGAAAAATTTGAAAAAAATGGACGAAATATCGAATCTTCCGCTAGAAGACTTAATGACATTTAATAAAAAAAATCGAAATTTTGAAAAGACGAAATATCGAAACTTCCTCTAGAAGTCTTAATGACATTTAATAAAAAAAATCGAAATTTTGAAAAGGTCAAAATTTACAGGAGAGGAAAGTTAGAAAAAGAAAATTTTGGAAAAGGTAAAATTTTGAAATGTTTCAATTTCGAAAAGAATCAAAATTTTCGATAATAAATTGAAATTTAAAAATGTTAAATTGTTCAAAAAAAGTTAAAATTTTGAAAACATTCGATTTTTAAAATAACAATTTTGAAAAATGTCGACCTTTTCGATAACATACGCAATGTTTATGCTCTTTCGCTCCTTGAAAATGTGTACACAAATAAATTCCTATTAATTATGTCAAAAATAAGTTGACATTGTTATTTTATAGATAGATACAATTGTTAAATTTTGATCATAAGCGTTACTAATGTCAATAAACAATGGTAGCAGCTGTTGTGTAAAAAAAGAGGTTTTAAAATAAAATGAATATGGCCATTTTTTGATATTCTGGGTATCTTCTTTGCGAAGCATTGGTATTTTTATTCATGTTTTATTGGCTTTTTCTTCGCAACTTCCTCAACAGAAGGTTTCTGAAAATCTAGAATTGTGGAAGGAGAAACTGGCGAAGAAAAAGCCAATAAAACATGAATGAAAATAGACATTTTTATTTTATAAGAGAAGCTGTGCTTCCCTAGCTTCCATGAAGAACACGCCACTGATAGAAACATTGTAATTTAAATTACAAAAATATGATCTGAGAAATAACACGTCAATCATCAAACTTTTTGAAAATTTAAAAATAAAAAAAAGTTTTATTTCAACCATGCATAGCAACCTCGATTGGTTAATTTATGGTACTTGCTTGGAATAAAACTTTGTAATTTATATTAAAAAGATAAGCAAGCAATTTTATTAAGAGCACTGACACTGAACGTTTCACTATGTGCAGTCTATTTTACATTTTTGTTTTTGAAATGATGTTAATCCCGAAAATCCCGGGATCAGAAAAATTTAATCCCGAAAATTTCGGGACTGAAAAGCGTTCGGGATCCCGGGATCAAATCCTCTAGTCACAACAGATGCAATTATTTTCATATTAAGGTATTTTCATATTAAGGAAAATGGTGACACATTACGTAAAATTATGATAAAATAGTCGAAATTTTCAAAAGAAAAGCCCACATTTTTAAAAGAAAAGTTGAGATTTAGTCAAACGGAGATTTAAAAAAAATCGAGTCCTTAAAAAACAAAGACGAATTATTTTCATATTAAGGTGTAAGGAAATGGCGAAATAATACGTGAAATTATAGTAGAGATTGGAAATTTTCCAAAAAAATCAAGATTTAAAAAAATCAAAATATAAAAAAGTCAAGAATTAGAAAAACATCGAGATTTTTAAAAAAGTCCAAACTTTCTAAAAAAGGTGAATTTTGTTAAATAGTTTTTCAAGTAAATCAACATTTTCAAAAGGTCGAATTTAAAAAAGTGGAATTCTTCAAAAATAAATTACAATTTTAAGAAGAAAAAAAGTTGAAATATTGAAAAGAATAGAAAAAAATCGAAATTTTCAAATAAGTCAACCTTTTCAAAAGAGTCGAAATTTTGAGAAATAGTCGAAATGTTTAAGAGACTTCGAAGTTAAAAAGAAAAGTGGAAATTTTGAAGAGATCGAAAATAATAAAATTTAAAAAAAATGAAATTTTTAAAATAAAATCTGTCGCTAATTTCCAGGGTTCGAACCGGAACTGAACCGAAAACCGGAAACCGAAAAAACCGTTATTTCTGCCGAAACGAAAACCGGAACTGAACCGAAAAGAAAACATCGGTTTATTTCGGCTCAGTGCAAATTCAAAAGTCCACAGTTGACAAAACCTCCCCACTTCAATTTCAACTTTACATTGAAAGTCTCGAACTACAGCCCAATATTTTCTCTCGATTATTATTATTATTATATTGTTAACGAGTCTTTTTGAAACTTGGACTTTTTTTATTAAAATTTTGAATTTAAACTTATTTTTATTTTGTCCCATAAAGGTCAGCTTTAAATTTAAAATTTGGAATTTTTCTAAAAATATTGACATTTATTTTTAAATATTTCGACATTTACTACTAACATTTGAATCAAAATTATGTAGAATTTTTGTAAAATAAATTTCGAATATTTTTTCCAATTTCACCTTTTTTCTCAAAATTCTGGGTTTACAATTTCAATTTTTTCCTATTGTTTCAATCCTTCTAAACAAATGATGCCCAATCCGTAGCTCGCGAGCCACATATGGCTTGCAGTAATTTTTGATGTGACCTGAGGTGCCTATGAAGAAAAGAGGCATCCCATTTTATTTAGCAAATTCATGTTTTCAAACTAAAATCAAAATTTCTAAAAAAAGTCAAAACTTCAATTTTAAAATCGGAAAAAATAACAAAAAATTATCTTTAACGTGAAAAAATTAAGACAAAGGCTAAAAAATTATAAAAATTATTCGAAATAAATTTATTTAAACGAATCCAATTGTCAGAGTTTAAATTAAACACGAAATTTTGAAAAAAAAAGTTCAAACAAAAACTGGAAATGTATAAGTGAAATTTTAAAAAGTATAATTTTTAACATTAAATGTAAAATGTTATGCAAAACTTTGAAAAGATAAAAAACTCTTAAAACAAAAAAATTCTCGAATTTTCAATTATAAAATTGAAACAGAATTATGAGAAAACTTCCAAATTTTGAAAAAAAAAACCAAAAGTCATTCACAAGAATTTAGTTCTAACACGAAATTTCAAAAAAACGTCCAAATTTTAGGTTTAAATTCGAAATTTCGAGAAAAAAGTTTAAACCTTGAGATGAAGGTCAACATTTTAAGATTAAAAGACAACATTTCCAAAAGAAAGTCTAGATTTCGAATTTTGTAGCAAAATTTTAGAGAAAAATATTAAGGTTCAAATTTGAACTCAGAATTTTCAGAAAAGCTCTCCTAAGAAAATCTTAAAATGTTTGCCTTATTCTCGAATTTTGAGAATAAAGTAAAAAATTCGATGAAATGGCTAAAATGTCAAATTAAAAGTTTTGTGAAAGGTTTTTCTTTAATAAATCGCACTTCTTTGGAAATGTTGACTTTTTTCTCGAAATTTCGACTTTAATCTTAAAATGTCAAACTACTACATTATGAGAAAAAAGTTGAAATATCCAGAGAAGCTTAAAATTGATAAAAACAAATTTCAAGTTAACGAGAAATTATGAGAAAAATTCTAACATTTTAAGAGAAACTAGAAATTTATAATTTTGTTTTACTATAAACTTTCGAGTTTGTGAATGTCAAGTTTAAACATGAATTTTTGAAAATTTCGAGAATAAAATCAAAATTTTGAATTTTTTTAATAAATGTTTCATTTTACTACAAACTTTCTAAAAAACCTGAATATTTTTTCAAGGTTTTTGGTTAAAACTGATTTTTTTTAATAATTTGGACGTTTACCAAGGCTATTAGTAGCTTTAAATTTTTAAAATCGGAAATAACAAAAGTTTCTTAAAATCTTTGGTTTTTATTCAAGCTTCTCTGTCAAAATGTTTAATTTGAAATTTAATTGTTTACCTTTTTTCTAAAGTTCCAACTTTAGAATCAAAATATCGACTTTATTTCGACTTTAATTTCAAACTGTCGAGTTTTCTCGAAATTGGGAATTCTTAGGTTAAAACTTCGAAAAAAAAAAGAAAGAAAACAAAATTTCACCTTAATCAGAAAATTTTAACTTTCATCGGTAAATTTCGACCTTCATTACTTACGAGATTTGACTTTAAAACTTTTGGTAAAAAAAACTTGAAAGTTTATGAAACATTTTTATCAATTTCCGAATTTAAAAATGTTAGCTCGAAATTTTGATAAAATTTGGAATCCTCAACATTTGCTTAAAAATTCAAAATTTCTAGAAAAATAGAAATCTCATTAGTTCTTAAATTTTAACCTTTGACAAACGTTTTTCAGTTTCCATCAAAATTTGACCATTTCAAAAAACGATGATAGTTTTCTCTTTAAATTTAGGCTATTTTTATTTTAAAAAATTAAAATTTGAACTTGGATTTTTCAGAACATAATAAAATTTCGAAAATAACTTCAAAATGATTGCTCCAAATTTTCTAAAAACGTGAAAATGTCTCAAAAGAATTCGAAATTTTGATAACAGTAAAGAGATTAACTTTTTTTTCGAAATTATTACATTTTTCTTAAAATTTTATATTTAAATTGCATTTTTTTTTTAATTTCGACCTAAAACATGTAATGTAGTCTTTTTTATGACCTTTTTTGATATTTACGCAGTAATCTCTAAATTCGAATGTTTAAAAGACTCATAATTACGAGAAATAGTTGAAATCTTGAGTAATTTTTATTTATAAAAGATTTGTTTTTTCGAATTTTGATCACTGATTGAATCAAAATTTTAGTTCCTAGAACGGTGCAATTGTTTCCCTAAATTTGAATGATTTCCTCGAAATATTGAATTGAAACACGACATTAGAAAAATGGTCACGTTTTAACCCACACTTTTAAGAAAGTAGTCAAAATTTGAAAAAAAAAACTAAATTTATGTAAAAAAAAATTCTAAAGGTTTTATTTCATTCATAACAATTTGACTTTCAACTCGATTGTTCGAGTATCTTCTCAAAACTTAAAATCCTTAGTATAAGTAGGAATTTTGCAGCTTTACAGTTTTTTTTTCAGTTTTGAATTCTTTATAAGTTTAAAATTATTATTTTCTTTTTCTGAAAATTTACCTTCAAATTCAAATGTAGACGTTTTTTTAGAAATATTAACTCCGCTTTATATATTACTTTTCTAAACATTTTATGTTTAAACAAACTTAAGAAGTGTTGACATTATTTCTAAATAGTTTAACTCAAAATTTTGGAATTTAAAATTTTTTATTTTAAATTCTATTTATTCTAAAAGTTAAAGTACAAGCTTACAGTTTCTACGTTTTCTAAAAAAATTGACTTTGTACTCGAAATTTCAACCTAAATCGAAATGTTAAATTTTAATTTGAATTTTTTTCCTAAATTTTATATATTTTTTTGAAATTTGTACTTTTGTTTTGAGATTACCCGAAATGTTTTCTTTCTTTTAAATAAAAAATTAAAAATGAGTCACTCGGAGCTGAACCAAAAACCAAAAACCGGAAAAAAACCGTTATTTTTGTAGAAGCGAAAACCGGAACTGAACCTATATAATTTTTTTTCCGGAACGAAAACCGAAAACCGGAACGCAAAAAATATTGGTTCGAAGCCCTGCTAATTTCAATAAGTGGACATTTTTTTTAAAGTGGGTTTATTTAAAACAAATCTGCAGAATAAATCGAAACTGAAAAATAAGAAAATTTCAGGAAATAATTTTAATTGAAGATCGGAATTCAAAAAGCAAACGTCAAAATCAGAATAGGTTGTCAAAATTGGCAAAATTGGTGAAAAATATTTAATTACTTAGATTAGATTTTGTTGATTTATTTTTCGATAACTGTTTATTATTAATTTTTGAATGAAAATATCAATTTCAAGACGACCTTGTGGATATGGAAATCCTCGTCCTTGGCCTATTTTTTATGTGGATAATCCGTCTCTGGGGGGTATTTATTCATATGTCAAGTAAAGTCAAGGCAGTATTTATTTTTCCCGCGTCGATTGCCTTCCTACTGAATTTGTTTTATGTTATTGTACACCAGACGGCCTACGTAAACTTTCCAGTACTGTATGACAAAATTAATTGCGAGTCGAACATATGGCATAGGTATAATACTTTGTTGCATCATACAATCATTGTTTAATGTGAATAACTTCAGAAGAACTCACACACTTAGTTTTATTTGTTTATTATGTATTATGCGTGCGTTTTTAATAAACATCATAAAAAGGAAAACTTCTTGATTATTCACTTTCATTTTCGGCTCTAAAATTTGAATGATTCAAACTGGTTAATTTCACTCTTTTAGGGGACTGAATCCTAATTGATATTTTAAGTCCGAGTTGATTGCTATGTACTTTACGTTTAAAAGAAAATATTCCCCCAAGGGTAATCGATTAGCAACTTTTCTTCAAGTTGTATTAACTTGAAAAAGCAGTCGATTGCCTTCGGGCTTAGATTACGCGCGAAATTAAATAAAACGTGGGCTCAACAAGTTACGTGTTACAACTTCATGAAATATTTCTAAAACGATCTGTAGGTGTCTTGTGGATTTAAACGAATTACTTAAATTTTACGGAGTATTTTTAGACGCTGTATAAAAATTCTAATTGCAATACTTCAAGGACTTTGAAATAAAAAACAAATAGGCGACGTTTGAACTAAAAACAACGCATAATGATCATATTTACTGGAGTCGCCATTCCCCCCATTAAATCCTCTGACTAAATTCGAATAAACATGATTTCTACAGGCAATTAAATTTCATGTTCCTAAACCGAAGAGCCGGCTTCATCACCGGTTGGTTCATTATGATTTCACCCAAGATTTCACTAACTAAATTTACATACATGCTGATTGCGTATTCATTTCGTATATTTTTTCTGCGACACGATCTTTCACTGGCAAATCGCTCAACATACAAACGAGGGCAAGATCTAATTTGCTCAAATTTCTAGAACACAAAGACCACCCGTAAACTGAAACTTTAATTCGACATTCAATAAAATATAATCAAGGCAGAGCAGGGTTTCTTGAATTGGGGTCGAGTGCCGGGGGTCCATGGCTAGCCTGACCTACCAACATTTACCTACCTAACCTAACAACGTTTATTAGGATAATTTGTTCAGTTCTACGTAATAAGTAGTAGGGGCGGATTTAAGCATGGGCAACACGTGCAATTGCACAGGGACCCCCATCGTTTAGTAGGAAGTTGCTTGTTCTTTAGTAGTAAAATTTGCTATGAACACAAAATTGATATTATTAAACCTGATGACCTTTTCTTTTACTCGTAAAAAAATATTGCGAACATGACGAGCACCATTTTTATAGGGGGGCCCCACCAATGTATTGCACAGGGCTCCAAACAACGTTAATCCGCCCCTGATAAAAAATGTTTTTAAATTTCCCGATTTTCGTTTCCTACAACTCTTCGAGAGAGGCGTAGCTAAAATAGGGCAGGGTTGGCTCATTGAGCCAGCCGAAAATTTATATTCTCAACTGAGGGGTTCTTCTCTCCAGAACTTTCTTCGAAATTGGTCTCTTCCTTAAAATTTGTACATTTTCTCGACATTTCGATTTTTTCTCAAAATCTGTCTGTTCACAAAATTTGTCTTTTTCTGTTCAAAATTCAAATTTATTCCTAAAATTCGACTTATTTTATCAAAATCCGTTTTTCTCCAAATTTTAATTTTTTTTTAAATCAAAATTCGTCGTTTTTTCTTTTTCGAAATTTCACCACATCTCAAAATTCGACTTTCTGAAAGTTTCGGCTTTTCTTTTAAATCTAAGTTTCTGAAAATTTCATCTTGTTTGTTAAAATTTGTCTTGTCCCCGAAATTTAGTCGTTTTTTCTCTTTTAAAATTTCGCCATATCTCAAAATTTGACTTTCGGAAAGTTTCGACTTTTCTTTTAAACCTGACTTTCTGCAAATTTCGTCTTGTTTGTCAAAATTTGTCTTGTCCTAAATTAGGCACATCTTTTGATCAAAAAGTAAAAATCTTGAGAATAATCTTGATCTGTAAATTTTGAAAAATAGTTTTTGGAAATTTTAAATTTTTGTAAAAAGACGAAAAGTTTCTTTGAAAATTTCAACTGTTTTTCTAAATCCAACTTTCTGGAATTCCCAACTTGTTTTTCAAAATTTCGACGTTTACTTAAAAATTAGATATTTTCTGAAATCACGGTGGGTCAGGATAGGGAGCTTGTTTCCATTTGGATTCAGGCACTCATTAGAAAATAAATATTCAGCCTAGAAATGCCAACTTTTTTTGAAAATTGGATTTTTTCTTAAAATTTACCCCCTTTCCATATTTCGACAAAATTTGACTCTCTGGAAAATTTCTAATTTCTAGTTTAAGAAATTCGATGTTTTCCTCCAAATATTTTTTTGAAATCCCATTTTTTCAAAATTTGCTTGACTCTTTGGAACTCTTTTACCTCGAAATTTCACTTTTTTCGAAATGTAGACAAAATTTGACTCCCTGGGAAATTTTGAATTTTTATTCAATTTCTAGTTTAAAAATTCGATCTTTTCCTCCAAATATTTTTTTGAAATCCCGATTTTTTTTAATTTGCTTGGCAATTTGGAACTCTTTTACCTCGAAATTTGTCTTTTTTCGAAATTTCGACTTATCTCAAAATTCATCCTTTATGGTGCAGGTAATCGCAAGTTTTTTCTTAAAATTTGACTTTCTGCACACAGTTTTCAGTTTTCTCTCGAAATTTCGTTCCTATCCTCAAAATTCGTCTTTATCTCAAAAGTTCGTTCCTGTCCAGGCAATTCGTCCTTTTCTGGAAATTCTAACTATTTTTTATAATAAATTCGTTCTTTTTAATCAGGACTATTCGCAAAATTCTACCTTTTTTCTTAAAATTTAACCTTTTCTGGAAAATTTCAAATTGTTTGTTGCAGATTTCGTGTTCTCAAAATTTCGGTTTTTTCTAAATGGTCTTATTTTTTTAACATTGGGCTTTTCCTTAAAATATCGATCTTTTAAAAATTGATTTTCCAGAAATTTCTATTGATTTCTTAAAGTTCGCCTTTTTATTGAAATTTTGATTTTTATCTCAAATTCTATGGTTCATATTTCTGGACATTTCGACTTTTTCCTTCGTTGTTTTTTTTAGAAATGTTGCCTTTTTCTCTTTAAAATAGTCTTCTTCCTTAAATTCGTCTTTTCCTCATAATCCTCTTATTAGAAATTTCCACTTTATTAGAGTTCTACTTTTTGAATATTACTTTTAAAAATAGTCTATTTTTGGGACTTCTGTAATTTTTCTTAGTATTCGTCTAGTTCTAAAAACTTCCCATTTTATTAAATTTGACTTTTCGGAAATTTCAAATTTCGCCTTATTTTCCAAATTTTGCCTTATCTCAAAATGTTTTTGAAAATGTCGGCTTGTTCTTCGAAATTGACTTTTCCTTGAAATTTCGATTTTCCCAAATTCGTTTGTTTCCCTTAAATTAGATCGGAATGTTGATAAATAAGTAAAAATGTTGAGAAACATATTTTTGGGAAATTTTCAGAACAAGATTTCTTGTAAATTCAGCTTCTTTAGCTAAGTTTCAATGTTATGTCAAAATCTAAATAAAATATAACAATTCCGAAAATAATACTTTTGGAAAATGCATTTTTTTTCCTCTAAATTCAGCCTTTGAAAAATTTTACTTCCAATTTTCTACATTTTTTTGAATTTTTTAGAAAGATCAGGTTTTTATTTTAAATTAATTTTCCCAAAATTCCGATTTTTTCCCAACATTTTATTATTCCTCTCAAAATTGGACTTTGTCTTAGAAATTTTTGAATACTAGATTTTTTTTTAATTTGACTTTCCTTTCCAAACTGTTTATCAAAATTCGCCTTATTCTCGAAATTTCGACTTGTACTTCAAAATGCAAAGTCATGTTTTTGGAAATTCGATTATTTTTCCAAAATTGGATAAGACATTTCTGGAAAAAGATAATGACTATTTAAATTTGTTCCACAAAATTCGACTTTTGGAAATTTCGAAATTT
The DNA here is from genome assembly GCA_028583605.1 of Dastarcus helophoroides. Taxonomy (NCBI): domain Eukaryota; kingdom Metazoa; phylum Arthropoda; class Insecta; order Coleoptera; family Bothrideridae; genus Dastarcus; species Dastarcus helophoroides. The sequence continues at coordinate 14,738,833 of CM053333.1, forward strand.
TTCAAAAGATTTTTTCCCAAATTTAGGCTCTTTTTTGGAATTCTAACGTTAACCTGGAAATTCGATTCCCCCAGTTGATGTAGTTCAGTGAAAATATACATATATTCAGTTGGAAGGTTTTCTCGTTGGCTTTTTTGGTCCATCAATTATTCAAAATGATTTTTACCTCTTCTAGAAGGAAATCCTGCGTAAGCCCATGCATGGTGTTTCTGAAATTTTGAAAGGGGTCCGCGACTACAAAAAAAAGGCTAAGAAGCCCTGAGTGTGGCCTATTGAAGAGTCCAGTGCAGTTTGTGATGTTTTAACTGGAATTAATGCAAAATGCTGGGAAAGCACATTTTTTGTGTTGAAAGAGACAAATTTCCGGTGCCGGGTTGCGACCTACGATTTGGAAAACTCTGTATCGAAAGATTTGATGAAGCTTAATTAGTTTTCAAATCAATATACCATACAGAAATAGAACTATGAAGCCAAAGGCGTTTGTTTTTTCTAGTTCAAGTAAGATAAAAATATTAGTGTAGTACATAATATCAGATAAAACAATTTTTCTATTGTTATTAAAAATATTTTTAATTCATATCAGTCCCCTTATTTGTGGGATCAAATATTAAACAATCGATTTAATTATTGTCCAACAGTACTTGACATGAATCAATAATTTAATCATTGTTTATACCCGAACAATAACAAATATTTAATTCGAATCTCGCAACTATGTACATGTCGTACGTAAGAAGGCCGTTCGCGCGACTTCAACTTACTGTTTCCTGATGTGTAAATAGCCTTGATGGCCTTTTTCATCTTTGTCAAGCCATCCCTGTCGTAATCCAAGGTCTGCAAAAAAAAATTAAATCAACAATCTTTACAAATAATATCGCTACTTAAATTATACCAAAACCTAGAGATCATAACAATCTTACTTTTCTAAAAGCGTACGTGTCATTTGTGAATTCATTTACTGTGTATTTACTGAATTTTTATTGTTAGCGTGTTGGACGAACCAAACAATAAAACAATGAGAAGCTTATACCATTACTTTGTTCATAGAAAACAATATGTTGTAACCGCACGCTTATTTCATAATCATTAGGGTTAAAGTTAACTTTAAATAAATCGGTTACATTAGTAAAAAAATGTGTTACTGAATAGGCTAGTTTCAGCCTAATGGACGTTTAAAAAAAAACTATATACCCTGGTATTTTTTTTACATCCTGTTCCCCGCCAACAAAATGTCTAGGTGTTACACAAACGTTACATCGGATGAAAAAATGGTTGCAAAAAAATTCGACAGTTTCAGAAAAGCTGATTTGGCGGAAAAAGTCAACATTTTCAAAAAAGTCGACACTTCGAGAAAAATGTTGATATTTGGAGAAAAACTAAATATTTCGACAAAAAATTGATATTGAGGAAAAAGTCATGTTTCAAAAAAAGTTGATATTTGAAGGAAAAAATCAGAAGTCGACATTTCGAGCGAAAAAGTGATATTTCGAGAAAAAAGTTGACAAAAGGCGACAGTTCCAAAAAGTGTCGATACATTTTGAGAAAAAGGTCGACATTTCGGGAAAAAAAGGTCGGCATTTCGAAAACGTCCACATTTCGGTAAAAAGTCGATCTTTCGATAAAAATCAATATTTAAAATAATAATAATAATAATAATAATAATAATTTCGAATTGAATTCGGTATTTCAAGAATAGTGGATATTTTGAGAAAAAGATCGATATTTCGAAAAAATTCGGAATTTTATGAAAAGTCTATATTTCGGAAATAAATAGACATTTCTTGGATAAAGTCGGTATTTTCAAAAAATCAACATTTCGGGAAAAACTCGTCATTTCGAGAAAAATCAATATTTCGAATTCGCTATTTAAAGAAAAGTGGATATTTTAAGAAAAAGATCGCTATTTTGAAAAAGGTAGGCACTTCAAGAAAATTCGATATTTCGGGGAAAAAATCGACATGTCGAGAAAAATGTCGGCATTTCCAAAAAGTCGACATTTCGAAAAAAACTCGACATTTCGAGAAAAATCGATATTTCGAAAAAAGTCTGCGCTTTAACAAAAGTCGATATTTTGAGAAAATGATCGATATTTTGGGGAATAATCGATATTTCCAGAAAAAAAACGGGATTCTCAAAAAGTCGACATTTCGGTAAAAAGTTGAAAATTTGGAAAAAAATCAATATCTCGAATTCGGTATTTTAAAAAAGTGGATATTTTAAGAAAAAAATCGATATTTCGAAAAAAGTAAGCATTTTGGGGAAAGTCGATATTTCGGGCAAAAATTGACAATTTCGAGAAAAAAGTCGGCATTTCCAGAAAGTCGACATTTCGACAAAAACTCGACATTTCGAGAAAAATCGATATTTTGAAAAAAGTCGACATTTCAAGTAAAGTCGATATTTTGAGAAAAAGGTCGATATTTGGGGGAAAAATTTACATTTGGAGAAAAAACTCGGCATTTCCAAAAAGTCGACATTTCGGTAAAGAGTTGACATTTCGAGAAAAAACAAAATTTCGAATTAGGTATTTCAAGAAAAGTGGATATTTTGAGAAAAAGATCGATATTTCGAAAAAAGTCGGAATTTTACGAAGTCTATATTTCGGGAATAAATCGACGTTTCTTGAAAAAAGTCGGTATTTTCAAAAAATCGATATTTCGGGGAAAACTCGACATTTCGGGAAAAATCAATATTCCGAATTCGGTATTTGAAGAAAAGTGGATATTTTGAGAATAAGATCGTATTTCTAAAAAGGTAGACAGTTCAAGAAAATTCGATACTTCGGGGAAAAAATCGACATTTCGAGAAAAATGTCGGCATTTTCAAAAAGTCGACATTTCGAGAAAAATCGATATTTCGAAAAAAGTTTGTGCTTTAACAAAAGTCGATATTTTGAGAAAGTGGTCGATATTTCAGGGAAAAATCGATGTTTCGATAAAAAGTTGACATTTCGAGAAAAATCAATATATCGAATTCGGTAATTCGAAAAAGTGGATATTTTGAAACAAAGATCGATATTTTGAAAAAAGTAGGCACTTTAGAAAAAAGTCGGCATTTCCAGAAAGTCGACATTTCGAAAAAAGTTCGACATTGCGAGGAAAATCGATATTTCGAAAAAATCGATGTTTCGAAAAAATCGATATTTCGAAAAAAGTCGGCATTTCAAAAAAAGTCGATATTTTCAGGAAAAGATCGATATTTGGGAAAAAATCGATATTTGGGGAAAAAATCGATATTTCGAGAAAAAAACGGGATTCTCAAAAAGACGACATTTCAGTAAAAAGTTGACATTTCAAGAAAAATCAGTATCTCGAATTCGGTATTTCAAAAAAAGTGGATATTTCGGGAAAAAATCGACAATTTCGAGAAAAAAATTCGGCATTTCGACAAAAACTCGACATTTCGAGAAAAATCGATATTTCGAAAAATTCGATATTTCGAAAAAAGTCGGCATTTCAAGAGAAGTTGATATTTTGGAAAAAAGGTCGATATTTGGCGGAAAAATCTACATTTGGAGAAAAAAGTCGGCATTTCCAAAAAGACGATATTTCAGGAAAAACTCGACATTTCGAGAAAAATCAATATTTCGAATTAGGTATTTTAAGAAAAGTGGATATTTTGAGAAAAAGATCGACATTTCGAAAAACGTCGGCGTTTCAAGAAAAGTCGAATTTCGGGAAAAATCGACATGTCGAGAAAAAAGTCGGCATTTCCAAAAAGTGGACATTTCGGAAAAACTCAAGTTATCAAGAAAAATCGATATTTCAAAAAAAGTTGGCATTTCAAGAAAAATCGATATTTTATGTAAAAGATCGGTATTTCGAGAAAAAGAAGACATTTCGAGACAAAAATCGTCATTTATAAGAAAGTTGATATTTCGATAAAAACGTCAATATTTTCAAGAAAGTTCACATTTCGAGAAAAAAGTCGACAAAAGAATAATCGATATCACAAATATCGATATCACAAAATTGAAATTTACAAAAAATGATATATGAAGAAAAAGTTGACAAAAATCGACATTTTGAAAGTAAACACTTTGAGAAAAAGTCGACATTTCAAGAAAAAATCGACGATATTACAAAAAAAATCGTTATTATGAGAAAAAAATCGATATTTCGATTAAAAAAATCGATATTTCGACGAAGCAGCCGGTTTTCCAAAAAAAATCGACATTTCGAGAAGAAATCAAAAAAGTCGACATTACGAGAAAAATCGATATTTCGAAAAGAGTTGCCATTTCAAGAAAACGATCTACATTTCGAAAAATAGTCGACATTTTGAGAAAAAATTCGAGATTTCCAGAAAAAAGTCGACTTTCGAGAACGAAGTTGACATTTCGAAACAAAAGTCGACATTTCGAGAAAAAGGTCGACATTTTGAAAAAGCAGTCGATATTTCGAGAAAAGCTGACATTTCCAAAAAAGTCGACATTTCCAAAAAAGTTTATATTTCGAGAAAAAACGAATACATATTTCGAAAAGTCGACATTTCTAAACAGACATTTGGGGAAAAATAAACATTTCCAAAAAAAATTTCAACATTTCCAGGACAAAGTTAACATTTCGTGAAAAACTTCGACATTACAAAAAAAAGCCGCAATTTCGAGTAACATGCCGCGGGCATTTCAAGAAAAAGGTCGAAAACCAACACTCCGAAAAATAAAGTTGAGATTTCGAGAAAAATGTCAACATAACAAAAAAAACTCGATATTTCAAGAAAAGTCGACTTTTCGATAAAAACATCAATGCTTCGATAAAAAAAATCGATATTTTAAAGGAAGTCGACATTTCGAAAAAAAGTCGACAGAGAAATTTACGGTTGTAAGATTCAAGTCGACTTTTCGATAAAAATATCAACATTTCGATGAAAAATTCGATATTACCTAGTAGTAGAAGTAGACATTTCGAAAAAAAGTCGACAGAGAAATCCAGGGTTGTGAGATTTAAAAGTACTTCTCTTAAAATGAGGTTCGGGTCGCTTCTATGTCTTCTTAGATTTCACGTGCTGAAAAAGTATCTGAAAGTTTACATGCTACTCTGCTACCCGCGATTTCGTCAGCAAACTTACAGAAATAACTGCGACGCAACTGTATCGAAGTTTCAAAACAATTCTACATTTAAATAAAATCTGAAATTTATTTCCAAGCTAATTTTTTAGGCGGTAACGTAATGTTACTGAAATCGATAATACAGATACCTACTTTTGTGTTCGAGAACCTAAGGAGGGAGGTCGCTATTAAAATAAGGTAAGAGTTGACTCTCTCTATGATTGGTTATATCGTGTAAAAAGGTTTAAAAAGGTTGTGAAGTTTACTGAAACTTTTTTCTAAGTTTGGGATAAAAAGCAGCCCATTAACCATTCAGCATTGTAAGGAATATTTATATATTAGTAAGGATAAGGATTAAGACCCGGTAGCTGCCTTAAGCTCCCAAAATTAACAGAGCTACGTCCACATAACTGATGCTTTCATTATGACAAAAATGTTCTTTGTATCTAGTGCAAATATTGCAGTAAGTCTGATCAATGTATAATAGTACTTGATGGAGAAAGTGAAATAAAACACAATCGAAAATTGGGAACAATTCTATGAACGAAAGTAATGATGGTTTAACAAATTTTTTTTAAATTTGTTTCATAACTTGTAAAAAATTAATATTCTCTTATATTTTGTTAAAACATTAGGTTTTATTTCACAACGCACTTCAACTAACAAAAAATATTTATTTGTGTTGATTAACAATTTGCTTAACTGAATATTTTTTTCAATTTATAAATTCCACAAAAGACAAACAAGAAATAAAACAACCAGTAAGAAATAATTTTAATGTTGAATATTCCAAATAAGTAACTTACGGGATTGGTAGATTAAGTGCGAAGTTGGCATTGTAATATTCCAAGTTAGTAATTTATAGGATTGGCAATAAAAACTTAAATGAGAAGTTAGGTATTAGCACACTTTTTTTTGTTTTTAATAGAAACGAGTAATCAACGTTAAATGTCGTTCTCTTTTTATAAAAATTTTCACTAAGAAATTAGTAATACAGGTAGGTATATGAATTTTCAGCGTTCTTAAAAAATTAAAAAGATAATTAAACTTAACATTGAATATTACAAAGTAATATACATTGAACGAGATAAAACTATTTATTATTTTATTAACTAATAATATTAACTAAATAATGAAAAGGGTGCAATGTACATGGAATAAATTGTCAGCATAAGGGTTGAATCAATGAAGCGGAATAAACATCAAATCTGTAAAAACATTTTCAATTTCGATAATTTTTTTTATTTATACACTAATTCAAGTGTTTAATGTTATTAATTATTCAAAATCAAAAATGAAAACGTTGCAGATGGCAACTAACTATTAGAATCCCAAATTTGAGCTTTTTTGAAAAATGTCAAATTAATTTTTTTTACTCATTTTTAGTTTTTAAAAACTGTATGATAAAAGTCGAAATTTGGAGAAAAAGAGTCGACATATTGAGAAAAAAATCATTTTTCTGAGATCAAAAGTCAACATTTCAAAAATAAAGGCCGGCATTTAAAAAAAAAAGGCGGCATTTAAAAAAAAGGCGACATTTCGAGAAAGAGTTCCAGTTCCTCATTTTGAGAGACATTCCAGAAAAAAAAATTCCACGAAATCTTTTTTTCGAAATTTCCAAAAAAAAATTTTCTCTTCCATTTTACCGGTTTTTTAAAATTAAAATGTCAACAGAATTTCAAAAAAATAAAGAAATTCAACGGAAGAAAAATTTCGAGACGAATTTCAAGGAAAAACAAAGCTCAATGTCAAAGTTTTAATTAACTCCTAGAAAAAGCCAAACTTGGGAAAAAAAGGCATAATTGCGAGTCACAGGTCAACATTTTAAGAACAATTGGAATTTTTTAATAAAAAGATAAATTTTGAGAAAAACAGTTAAATTTTCGGTACAAAGACGAAACTTTGAAAAAAGCCAAATATTAAGATAAAAAAAGGCTAATAGATCGAATTTTGAGAAGCATGGAAAGCATGGAAGCATCGAAAAAAACTCGATATTTTCAGAAAAGACCCGAAGTTTTTGAAAAAATGAAATTTCTCAGAGGAAGTCAAACTTTGAGAAAAAAAGTTGAAATTCCGATAAAAAGACGAATTTGGGTGATGTCAAATTTTGAGATAAATGCCAAAATGTCAGGTAAAAAACAAACAGAAAAAAAATTTTCGAAAAAACGAATTTTGGAAAAACTCTAAATTTTTAGAAACATGGCAAGAGATGAATTTTGAAAAAATATATCTCCAGAGGAAGGCCTAACTTGAAAATCAAAAAAAAAATCTCATAGTAAGCTTTTGAAAATAAAAAATCGGATTTTTAAAGCACAAAGACGAATTTTGATAAAACGATGAATTCCAGGAATTTGTCGAAACGACAATTTTCAGAAAACGTTGAAATTAAAAAAAAATACGACCTTTAGAAAAAAAAGAAAAAATTTCGAAAAAAGTCAATTTTGAAAAAAAAAGTCTAAATTTTGATGCAAGGTCAGGATTTGAAGAAAAGTGAACTTTTAGGAAAAAAGTCCAAATTAAAAAAAAATAAGACCAATTTTGAAAAGACCATTTTTTAAGATCGAGTTTTGAGTAATATCAAAAGCTCGAAAAAGACAATTTTGAAAAAAAATTCGAATTTCCAGAAAAAGGTCTAGCTTGATTAAAAAAAAATCTCAGAGGAAGTTAAATTTTGACAAAAAAGGCGAATCGTTAGAAAAAAAGTCGACATTTCAATAAAAAACGAAATTGAAGCAGAATGTTGAAATTTGTAAAAACGATTTTCAGAAAAAACTAAAGTACAGCACTTTTAAAAGAATGACTAACTTTAAAAAAAAAGACGAATTTTGAAAAGTCCAAAATTCGACAAAAAACTTCAGATTTCGGTAAAATCTCGAGCTTTAGAAAAAACATCGAATTTTGGGAATAAAATCTATAAATTTCAAAAAAGGATAAATTCTGACAAAAAGTTTCAATTTTGAAGAAAAATTAAAAATTTCGAAAAAAGACGAATTTTGAGAAAGTCCAAATTTTGATAAAAGGTCAAGATTTGAAAAAAAAAGTCGACCTTGGAAACAAAGTCAAGATAACAAATTATATAAGAAATTTTGAAAAGACCGCTTTATAAAAATCGAATTTTGAAAAACAGATTAAGTTAGAAAAAAGGACGAATTTTGAAAAAAAATCGAATCTCCAGTAACTTCAACTTCAAAAATAATTTCAGATGAAGTCAAATTTTGAGAAAAAAAAAAGGCATTTTCAGCAAAAATTTTCGATACAAAAATATGAATTTTGAAAAATCGTAATTTTGAGGAAAAAACTTAAGATTTTGGCAGTCGAACTTTAGAACAAAAAATCTAATTTTGGAAATAAAATTCATAAATTAAAAAAAAAACACGAATTTTGACAGGAAGTTCAAATTTCGAGAAAAATTAAAAAATATCGAAAAAAAGAAGAATTATGAGAAAGTCCAAAATTAAGTAAAGTAAAGATTTGGGAAAAAGTCGACTTTTGGGAATAAAGTCGAAATTTTAAAAAAGTAAGACAAATTTTGAAAAGATCATTTCATAAAAATCTAATTTTGAGAAATAGGAAAACTTTGAAAAAAAAACTACTTCAAAAAAATCTCAAAGGAACGAAAATTTCGAAAAAAAAGGCAAATTTTGAACAAACAAAAATCGACATTTCGATAAAAAGCCGAATTTTAAAGAAAATGGCGAAATTTGCAAAAACAACGATTTTTGGAAAATGCTGTACTTTTAGAAGAATGACAATCTTTCGAAAAAAATATGAATTCTGAATAATCTTTATTTCGAGAAAAAAACTTAGATTTCAGCTGAAGGTCGAAATTTAGAAAAAAAATGAAATTTTAAGAATAAAATCTATAAATGTCAAAAAAGACGAACCTCGAAAAAAAGTTTAAATTTTTAGAAAAAAGAAGAAATTAAAAAAAAAAGACGAGTCATGAAAAAATTCAAAATTTCAGTAAAAGGTCAAGGTCTTAATAAAGTAGACTTTGAGAATAAAGTCGAAATTAAAAAAAATAAGAACAAATTTTAAAACGAGAAAAAGACAAATTTTGAGCAGAAACTCGAAATTTTTAGGAAAAAGGTTCAATATCAAAAAAATAAAATTTTTCAAATGACGTCAAATTTTAAGAAAAAAAATCGAATATTCAGAAGAAAAAGTCAAAATATTGAAAAAAGACGAATTTCGAGGAAACAGTCGAAATTTAAAGAAACAAAGGATTTCGAAAATATGAGAATCTTTTGGAAAAAAATAAGGATTTTGAAAATTCGAAATGTTGAGAAAGAACTTTCAAAAAGCACTAACTTTTCAAAAAATGACAATTTTTCGGGAAAAAATGGAGAAGTAGAGATTTCAAGAAAAAGTCGAAATTTACAGAAATAACGATCTTCAGAAAAGGCCGAATTTTCGCAAAAATGACGATCTTTCGAGAAAAAAATACAAATTTTGAAAATCAAATTTTTGAGAAAAATCAATCGAAATTTCGAGAAAAAATTTTGAAAAAAACTCGAGTTTTGTGAATAAAACCTGTAAATTTAAAAAATGTAGAGAAAAAAAGAAGAAATTTCGAGAAAAAAAATCGAATTCTGATAATTATACAAATTTTAACCAAAAAGTCTAAATTTCAGAAAAAAGCCTAATTTTTGGAGTAGTCGACCCTGAAAAAAAAAACGCATTTGGGATCAAAAAGACCAATTTTATAAAAGTCGAATTTTGGGAAAAGCCAACATTTTGAAAAAAACGAACTTAAAAAAAACGCCGACATTTCCAGGAAAATGCCGAATTAAAAAAAATATAATTTTGAAAAGTCGGAATTTCGAGAATTGAAATGTCAAGGAAAAGTTAAGATTTGCAGGAATAACGATTTTCAAAAACGGCTGAATTTTCAGAAATACTAACTCCCGGAAAAAAATATGAATTTGAAAAAGTCAAAATTTTGAAAAAAAGGTCGGAATTTCGAGAAAAAATCGAAAATAAAAAAAATCAAATTCTGCAAATAAAAATAATTCAAAAATTCAAAGAATCACCAAGAAACTTCGAAAAAAAGTCTAAATCAAAAATTATGAGAAAAAAAGTCGAAAATAAAAAAGAGGACGAATTTTGAGATAAGAAAAGGGCCAATTGTATAAAAGTAAATTTTGGAAAACATTGCAAAATTACGAAAAAGACGAATTTTGAAGAAAAAATATCCGCGAATTTCTGGAAAACGGGTTAATTAAAAAAAAATAAAATTTTTCAAAGGAAATCAAATTTTGAAAAAAAAAAACTTTGGAAGAAAAATTTAAATTTCCAGAAAAATGACGAAATTAAAAAAATAACATCTCTCGAAGGAAGAGAATTTCGAGCAAAAAGTTAAAATTTGCAGAAACAACGATTTTGAGAAAAAGATTACTTTCAGAAAAATGACGATCTTTCAAAAAAAAAACTAATTTTCATACATAAAAATTTTAAGAAAAAATCGAAATTTCTACGGAAATTCAAATTTTAAAAATGGAATTAAAGTCGAGTTTTGAGGATAAAATCTAAATTTAAAAAGAAATACGATTTTCGACAATAAGTCAAAGGTTATATAGGGTATAACTTAACTCTCCAAGGTCACAAGTACTGACAAAAAGTCGATAAAAAAGAATTTTGAAATCAAAATGGTAATTTATGGAAAAAAGCCCTCTCGGTTAAAAACCTTTACTCTTTACTGAAAGATACAGAGGGTGGGCAAGACCCCACCATGTCTACGCATGGTTGACCCCTTTTTCAATTAATTGTTTAAAAGAGATGCAACCTCTGCTCACGGGGTTGCAGTTGAAACTATAAACTTAACATTAAAAGATGTTCCCTTCCACAACAAAATCGATCTGTTTTTGGATTTTTCGCAAAAAAAATCCTAACCTCTGTTACGTTTTTATTGGGCCACCTTATGCGTATAACTTATAAACGAGAATGATTTTTTAAATTAAAATAATTAAATTTCTTTAAATAAATATCATTTTTTACAGTCGATTTACCTATAATTTTGTTAAATTACCATCGAAAAAATAAATAATTAACAAAAATAAAATAGGATTCTTTTATTGGAACAATTTAAATACTTCGGGGAACCAGCTGGAATAGTATGTATTTCTATTTTGAATAGTCAACATAATAAACACTTTAAAATAAAATCATCAAAATCTGAGCTGTTTTGGCGAGTTTCGAAGTGAAAACCTTCATTGATTCGACTAATATCACAATAATGGTTTTGTTTTCAAACGTAACGTCAAAATAAATTAAACAACCTCACTTAAGCAATTCACATTGTTTACTATAATGCATTTTAATCATAACATATGCATTTAACAATTTACATCCTCTTTCGTACTAACCATAGAAATTCTAGCTGCAGATAAAAATGTTATCATATTTCAAGGAAGTAGCTTTGATATCGAATTCGTTTATTGGAAATTAGACCAAATTTAGGGTACTATTCAAGTTTTTAAGCTAACTTCGTTTAATTGAAAAGAAATGAACAGCTGCGAAGTACCAAAAGTGCCCCCATTTAATAGAAAATTTAAATAGAAAAATCCTTTCGAACCCAGAATCTTCATACTTTTACGAATTTTAAAAGGGAAAGTGTATTGATTGATAATAAATTTTGCTTACTTCTTCCAATGTTGCTATGGTGTGTCTACAATTATTCATACGTGAAACAAAGGTGGATGTGGTCGGTGAATTGTAATCATCTCTAGTTTCATCAACAAATTCACTAATTCCGATTAGAGTGGGCATTATGTATTGTTATTAGCTCTATATGTCAAAATAGCATCACAAACACTAAACAGGGTAAACACACTGTGATAAAAACAAAATAATTCACATTATTATCACAGGCCCACCGCACACGCGAACGTCCCTAATTATCGCGAAATTTTACTCTTTCCGAAAAATGCATTATCTGAAGGACCGATTAGTTGAAGCTGCGATTGTTATTCACACTGATTATTTTCGGAGGTAGCCCTACCAACTTCATACTAACAAAACCCAAGCTAGGTACTTTCGTTTTTCCACGCGAAGTTTAGGGACATTTACTCATTTCCATTTCCACCAAAGGGACAATTCGAATTTGACAGCTCACAAGGACACGGGCCTCATTATCGCGAATTTGTTTAAACGGAGGCAACGATTGTTCCCCAAATGCAAGCACCAAGGTAAATAAAACTGACAAACAGCATAACATATGAATGAATCACGGTAATTATACGAAAGCAAGCGAGAGGAAACGGTGGCGTTGTCAGATTGTGCGCGATGTCACACTTCTGATTCTTACTAACTCCTAAAGGTAGAAACCGACCGAAGTTTCGTTCCGACCAGTTTCGACCAAAAAAACTGGCTTCAGTGGCGCCGGCTTATATTTTCATGTTTCTGTCTAATTCAGAAATTTTGAATAACCACTTTTTAATTAATAGCATCTTGATCACTCTTTTTAATTTAAACAGGAACGAAATAAGAAAATATGGCTATTAAGCAGAAAAGAGAGGAGAGGAGATAGAGAGAGAGAGAGAGAGAGAGAGAGAGAGAGAGATAGAGAGAGAATTTTTTATTTAAAAATAAAAATTTTAAGTCAAACAGAAATATTAAAAACAAAATCAAAAGTTTAAAAGAACATCCGAATTTATCGAAAAAGTTTCGAATCAAGCCAGAGATGACATAACAACTAGCAACTGGTTGCTGCTACATACTAGTGAATTTTAAGATCGTATTTTGAGCTTAATTTAAAATTTCAGGAAAAAAATCGAATTTTTGAATTTATGAAATCATTTTCTGGAACTTCTGCGTTCAAGGTTAAAGTTTCAAAAATAAATAATTTATAAAAACAGCTCTCAACGTTTAAATCTGAAATTTCAAAAAATGCCTTCGAAATTATTTGGAAAAGTCAAAAAAATGAGTCTCAACAAAACGAAATTTTGAGGTGAAAATAAAAGTGGAAATTAAAAGTTTTTACGAAAAAAGTTGAAAATTTGAAATTAAAATAGAGGTTTCAAAAATAAGGTTAAAACATCTCGATAAACCTAAAAGTTTGATTATAGTTTTCCAAAGAAATCAAAAATTAGTCGAACGAATTATGCCAAGTCGGAAAAAAAAGAAAGAAAAGTTGAAAATGTAAACTAACAATTTTACGAAAAAGTTGATATTTCGAATAATTCGCGTGAAAATGTCTAAAACAGGTAACATTTTGAAAAAATGGTCGGTCATGTAAAACATTTTTAAATGCTTAAAATTACTAAAAAAAAACTATGAATTTCGAGAATAAAATCAAAACTTTATAGGCAGCCAACATTTTCATTTTCAAAACGAAAATTAAGAAATTTTGAGATAAAGATAAAAATTTTGAAATCAAAAGACAACATTTCGAAAAGAGAGATAAACTCCAGAAAAACTCTCAGTTAAATCGAAACTTTCGGAAGAAAAACTTTAAATGGTAAGTTTAAATATGAAATTTTGTAAAAAAATATCAATTACACCCACAGCATCATTTTAAGAATATTTTTTTAAAGTTAAGATTAAAATAGAACTTTAAACATCAAAATCGTAATTTTGAAAACAGAATAACTTCAAGTTTAAAACCAAAATTTTAAAACGTAAGTTTCAAGAATAATTGAACATTTATAGATTTACAGCAACATTTTTCAAAGTTAAAAAAGAATTCATGATGACATTGTTTTAAAAAGAGTCAAAACTCTAAAAAAAGTCATTTCGAAATGTCAGAAACAATATTTAAAAAATGGAAATTTCCCTTCGAAAATTTTAATGTGCCACGGGCCAAATTTCTTTCAAATAATTCATTCAAAATTTAATTCTGTAACATTCGGGGGCTAAACTCAAATCTAAACTCGATTCATCAACACCTTTACAATGTAAGACCCCATGTGCTGTCTCTGATAGAAACCCAAGTCTCCCCATCCATCAATACGGTCCATTTGTTTTGCCCTAATTACGACTTGCACACAAATTTTCGACACAAGAGGAGAATTTGTGCTTTTAAGCAAAGCGACCTGTCCTGTCAATAAGAAGAAGCACTGGAATCTGTTAATTATGATGTGATTTGGGTGAAAATCTGCTTCAATAGCCCAATAATATCCAATTGTTCACTTTATTTGTTTCCGAACGATCTCTCATATAGACAGCTCTTCTCTTATCGTTCCGTAACCTTCGATCACCTACAGACGAATTATTCAAACGCTGAGGTTGTCTTTCTCAGTGACTTTAACGTACACAACATCCTCTGGTTAAGGTCTTCTTCCCGAACTGACGACGAGAGAAGGGTGGCAGAAGCTTTCGTCATCACTTGTGGACTATCGCAATTAATTGAGAAACCCAAAAGAATTCCTGATGTAGATACTCATCAACCTAATCTGCTCAATCTCTTCCCTAGAAATTCTCCAAATTCACATAAAATCTCTGTGACATCACCGCTTGGAAATTCCGACCACAACCTTGTAGCAGCCTCTCGCTCGCTTCATATACCACCTCCTTCTCAGTCACAGTCCTGTAGGGTTTGGCACTTTAACTCTGCTAATTGGAAAGAATTAAGAGACTTCTTTGCATTTTTCTCATGGTAAGAAGTCTGGTTTAGTTCAGACAAACCTTCTTCAGTCGCCGAATTCATCATTGAAACTATCCTGATTGGAATGGAATGCTCAACTTCCCAGTCCCAAAAGAAGTCTGCCACCAGTAGATCTTGGTTCAGCAAAAAATGTGCTCGGGCTATCTCCTGCAAAAATGGCGCATATCGTGGTTGGCGAAATAATCCCTCAGTCGAGACTTGGACCACCTTTGGAGATGCACGGAATTTTTGTAAACAGGTTATTGACGAGGTAAAAAGTGATTTCAATCGTAAAATGCGCCAGAGGCTTATCAACCATCCGAATGGTTCCAGGTCCTTTTGGGGATTTGCAAAATCAATTGGAAAGAATTTTACATCTTCAAATTTTCCACCTTTACTCGATGAAAATAACAGTATTGTGAGTACTTCCAAGGAAAAGGCTGACCTGCTAGCCTTCATGTTTGCTGAAAATTCCAACCTTGATTCTCAAAGTGTAGAACCTCCTATTCTTCCTAAGGTTGGCACTTCGATGTCTGAAGTTCTTTTCAGACAACGCACAATCAGGAAGATTCTCATCGAGCTCGACACCTCAAAAGCTTCTGACCTTGATGGCATCCCCGCTATTGTTTTTAAAAAGTGCGCTCCAGAGTTGACTCCTGTCCTAAGCAAATTGTTTACACTCTCTTACAACAAAGGTATATTCCCTAACATCTGGAAATCTGCTAGGGTGCAGCCTGTATCTAAAAAGGGAAAAAGGAATCTGGCTAACAACTATTGCCCTATATCTTCGTTACCCGTTATATCTAAACTAACGGAAAAGGTTATCAACATCGAGATTCTCAAATATCTGGAGGAGAATAGAATCATCTCCGACAGGCAATACGGTTTCAAACAAAAACGCTCAACTGGCGATCTACTGGCATATGTTACTCATATCTGTAACTCAGCTATGGAAAAACATGGTAAGGCTAAGATTGTGGCATTGGATATCTCAAAGACCTTCTGCAGAGTCTGGCACCGATCGCTTTTCTCCGAATTAAAATCTTATGGTCTTCCTCCTAGAATCTGTCATTTGATATCCAAGGTTTTCGCTGACAGATCTCTTCAGATCGTCATCGATGGACATTTGCGATTAATGCAGGGCTACCTCAGGAGTCTGTTATGTCTCCTACTCTGTTTCTGTTGCACATAAACAATCTCTTAGCTTCAACTTCCAATCCGATATGCAGCTACACAGATGATAGTAGCCTGGTGTAATATTTTGTTTCCAACAGATCATTCTGGAACGGGGTAAGAAAAATCTGGTCGACTTCAACGCTTCAAAAACTCAGGCTGCGGTTTTCTCTAAGAAAACATCAAGGGATAATGCAACAAACATACTAATGAATGGTAAAATCCTTCCGATAGGATCTAATCTATCTATCCTAGGAGTGAATGCGAGCACCAACTTCTCTTGGGACGAGCTAACTTCTCTTGGGGCGATCATGTGCGCGCCATTGCCAAGTCCGCCTCTCAGAAGGTAGGCATTCTTTTTTAGAACTAAACAGTACTTCACATGTCATCAGCTACTCACACTATCCAACGCTCAAGTTAGGTCAACATTAGAATACTGTTCTCATGTTTAGAGTTCAACCCCAAAGCACACTTTAGCTCTTTTGAAACCACTCGAAACACTAGAGCCCAGATGGATGGTTGGTGACATCTCTTTTCTTCAAATACTATTATGGAGTATGCTCGCAGGAACTAGTAGGATTGATGCCCCCAAGGGCTAAATTTTTGAGACATACAAGACAGTCGGAGACAGCAAATTCCTGTGCGGTCCAGCTTAACACAGTGAGAACTTCTATCTACGGAGACTGTTTTTTCTATAGAATTTCTATTGAACTCGTTACCGAAATGAATTTTCCCCGAAAAATTACAACCTATCCTTGTTTAAAAAGGCGGTTCATCGCCCATTTATCCTTGTTTCCGCATCCTACTCGCAGCGCTTTGAAGGCATAATGGGATTGCCCTTTGCGAGTGGACTAAACTTAAAAAAAAAAGAATTTGGGAAGGAATTTAATGTTTCGAAAAAGACCGTAATAAAAAAATTCTTACAACTTTTAATTTTTCACTTTAATTCATCACTCATCAAACCCGATTTCCAATTTTCGTCCATATTTCAAATGAGATTTTACCTCAAGCCTAAATTTCTAGAAAAACTAAAAACTTTTAATTTAAAGTCGAAAATTTAAGAAAACAATCCAACATTTCCAGATGATGGAAGTTTTTGAGGAAGAAGCAAATTTTGAAAAAAAAACTAATTAAAAAATATTAAAGATAAATAAAAATGAAACATTTTGCACAATCTTAACATTAAACTTAAAATTTATTAAGAAATGTTAAGCGTAGAGACCATATTTCCAAAAAAAGCTGACATTACGTGACAGAGACTCAAAATTAATAAAAATATAATTCAATTTTTAGCACCAAATTTCGAGAAAAAACCCGAGATTTTGGGGAACATTTGAAATTTAGAAAAAAAAACAAGTTCCAAAAGCCGAATGTTAAATATACTTCAAATTTTGATAGCATTGGGTTATTCGATTTTTTGTTGAGAAGCACCTAGAAAAGGCAAAATTTCAAGATTAAAGATAAAAAAAAACATCTTAAGTAAAAATCTACTTGTAAATTCATTTATTTTTTTATTTTAAAGTTTTAACTTTGGCTTTGTTTCTCAAATTTTAAATTATTAAAACTCAAAATAAAAAATTAAATTAAACTCTTAAATTCGATAAATCAGTCAACATATTAAAAAGTCTCAAAATTTATACAAAAAATTTTAAAAATTCCCAATTAATTAATTACTTAAATATTCAACTTTTTTGCGGACATTTTCTTCAAAACCGCAAACTTTCTTTAAATAATGGAAATGTTGAGAAAACTTTTGTTAATTAATTTATTTTTTCAAAACTTTAATTTGCTTTAAAATATTTCCACTGTATCTATTCTCTATGTTGGTACCTTAAACTCGAAATGTTGGCTTCTTTTTTTTCGAAATCTATATTCCTAAAACTCTTAAAAAAGTTGAGTTCAAATTTAACCCCAAAATTTCGATTATTAATATGATTTGAATTAATAAGGTAGACAAACAGCGAATTGCTTTAAGATCTTCAAGTGATCTTAAATAAAATCACTGGATTTTCCATCAGTATGATGGTAATTCAAATGTATTAAAACCGTACAGTTACCAATCACTAATAACCCATTTAAGGTTTAAGACATGTCAAAAACCTTTCACAACCAATTTGATGACTTTTTCAATTGAACACTCCATAAATTAACTACTAAACTAGTAACCCAACAATTAAATTGTTGTTGTTTCTTACTATTTTGTTTGATTGTACATATAATTTCGGTTTTGGTCGAATTCAGAATAAAAGCCGAAATTCGGTTACGGTTTTGGCAAAAAAATCTAATTTTAGTTTGTATTCTATCTACAAGTGTAAAAGCGCAACCTGGCAGCAGACTAACTCAAATATAAATCTAAATAAACGTAATATGCAGGAAATGATAACGAAAGTTTGTTTCTTTTAACAACAAAAGAACGTTAAACAAAAGAGAACCAGAAATGTTCTTGGTAAAATTAAATAATACTCTTTGTCATGTTGAAATGTCTCAGGAATTCCAAATTATATTACGCAGTGACGGCCCTAGAATTTTTTTAGAAGATAAGAATTATGTTAGTGGCACCGCTACGCAACTGCAAGTACACAATAATTTTCAGAGCAACCTACGATAAACCATATATGTAATACTTCTATATGGCGTGTTGTGTATAATCGCCACTACAAAATGCGTTGTCAAAAAGGGGAGATGAAAGTATATGTCGTACTCTTTGGAGGACAACCATTCATTCATTTATAGCGGGAACAGATGACAAGATGGGCGGGAACACTAATAAATGAATGACAACAAAGATAACTGACGAGAAGCGGGATTGGTTAATAAATTCTGTCCTCCAAAAAGACAAACATATATATCCATCGCGCCTTTTGAACACAATCGAAAGTACAAAACACGCCATATAGAAGTATTACATATATGCGATAAACTCATTGTGAGTGTATCGTCGTAGAGCAACCTTATTAGAGTCGCTGCGTATAATAGGTTCGCACACGGTCGCCTTAGGACATACAGAGGCCCTTAGGCACACAATTTAGTGTCTCATTAAGAAAGAAAAAAAAAGGTGAAAGAACAGTATATGCGATTCTCAGAGCTGCTGCTGAGCTGAATACTACTACCACTGTTTAAGTTTTTTTTAAGTTTAATCCACTCGCAAAGAGTAACCCCATTATGCTTTCAAAGCACTGCGAGTAGGATGAGGAAACAAGGATAGATGGCGATGAACCGCTTTCTCAAACAAGGATAGGTTGTAATTTTTGGGGAAAATTCCTTTCGGTAACAAGTTCCATAATTCGGAAGTTCTATAGAAAAAAAAGTCTCCGTAGACAGAAGTCCTCACTGTGTCAAGCTGGACCGCACAGGAATTTGCTGTCTCCGACTGTCTAGTATGCTTTAAGAATCTTGCCCTTGGGGGATCAATCCTATTAGTTCCCGCAAGCATCTCCCATGATAGTACTTGTAAAAAAGACACAAGTCACCAATCATCCGTTGTGCTCTAGTGTTTCGAGAGAATCGGTCAGACTCTCGTCATCAATTAGACGAATGGCTCTTCTTTGAATTGAATCCAAGAGAGCTAAAGTGTGTTTTGGGGCTGAACTCTAAACATGAGAACAATATTCTAGTGTTGACCTAACTTGAGCTTTGTATAGTGTTAATAGCTGATGAGATGTAAAGTACTTTTTAGCTCTAAAAAGAAAGCCTAGCTTGTGAGAGGCGGATTTGGTAATAGCGCGCACATGATCGTCCCAAGAGAAGTTAGTGCTCGCATTCTCTCCTAGGATAGATAGATTAGATCCCATCGGAACGATTTTACCGTCCATTAGTATGTTTGTTGCATTATTCTTTGATGTTTTTTTTAGAGAAAACCGCGGCCTAAGTTTTTGAAGCGTTGAAGTCGACCAAATTATTCTTACCCTATTCCAGAAAAATCTCGAGATCCCAATTGTATCTTCTGTTCCCTTAGTCGATCTGCAGCAGCGATGGATAATGGTTTGTCGGAGAAAAAAGATGACACAAAGTTACTATCTTCTGTGCAGCTGTATATAGGATTGGAAGTTGAAGCTAAGAGATCGTTTATGTGTAACAGACATAGAGTAGGAGACTGAACAGATCCTTGAGGCACCCCTGCGTTAATTGCAAATGTCTCGGATGAGATGCCATCGACGACGACCTGAAGAGATCTGTTAGCGAGAAAATTGAATATCAAATGACATAGTACAGGAGGAAGACCATAAGATGTTAATTTGGCGAGAAGAGATCGGTGCCAGACTCTGTCTGTCCGTCTGTCTGTCTGTTGATTTATTATTTCAATTTATTTTCATAACACTTGTACAAAAGTGTTGAACTGTAAATAAAAAAGTGCCTAAATGTAAAATAAAATTCTCCAAAATACCGAAATTAAAATTTGATAAAAAAAGTCCAAATTTCGAAAACAATCCGAAATTGACAGAAAAAGAACTGAGTTTGAACTTTCAAATTTGCTAAAATAATAGTTTAAAAGTTCGATAAACAACAAATTAATACAAGTACAAAATGCACTAAAAAAAACTTATCTCAAATTTTAAGGAATAGGTCGACATTTAGGACAAATTTTAAAGAACATCAAAATATGTGGAAATATGTTTAAAAAATTGAAATTTTGGAAGGAAAATTAAAAATTCAAAGTAGGTATATACTCAGAAGCTTAAAATTAAATCTGAAATGTTAAAATGAAATATAAAATTAAACATGAGAACTTTAAAAAATTAAAAATGTTTTCGAAATGTTAAGGCAAAAAGAAGACAATTCAAGTCTTCAGTTCAAAAGAGAAAAAAGAAATCGAAATCTTGATTTTTCAAAGTATAAATTTTAGAAAAAATAAAGGTTGAAAGCGTAAATACAAAATGTTGAAAAAAACTGAAATGTACACAAAACAAACTCGTTTATGAGAAAGAAAAACGAACAACAAAATTCTGGTTATTTTTTTATAATTTTCGGTTATTTTTTCGAAATTTTCATCTTTTTCGTATCATTTGAGAGAAAATGTCGCATTACTAAGGTTTTAATTTTAAAAAAATAGAAACTCAAACAACATTTTTGAAAATTTTCGGGGAAAAGATCGACAATTGGATATTAGAGTTCGCATTTAAAAATACTATCAACATTTTTAGAGAAAGTCAAAATTTTAGGAAAAAAAAAAGGTAAAGGCTGAAAATGAACACTCGTAATCTGGAAAAAAATCAAAATTAAAAAACAAATAATTTATATAAATAAAAAAATCCCCAGTTTCGAGATTATTATCGAAATAAAAAAACCGTGTAACAAAAACCTAATTCCGAAATTTATAGAAAAAGCGAATGATCCATTCGCATCGTCTAAGTTTGTTTGTTGGAATAAATGATTTTTTTTAAGCTGTGTGATATATGGTCCATATGGAGACCTTATTTTTCTTAAACTCTTAGAACTATATTAGGTTCCCAAAAGAAAAGAATGTCTTCCTGCAAACTAACTATCGCGTTTTAAAAAAAATCATTCGCTTCGTTTGAAATCTTTGTTGCCAGTGGATCATTAGTTACTCATTGATTTAGTAATTATTTACGAATAGAATTATTGCTTCGACCAATTTATACTAGTTATTATGGATAATATTGGGAAAAAGTGACTAATTTATTACTTTGACTGAGAGCTTAAATCATTATACATAATAACCAGCCATTTTGCATAATTGCTAAGTAATTATTTTGACCGTAACATATAAATTAATAAATTGAGGTATTTCTTAATCCTGATTATAAAAAAATACATGCTATACGCTAAATGTTTTTAAACTTTCTAAAAAATAATTTAATATTTCGAAAACAAAATTATGTTTAAAATATTTCTTTTTTCTAAATATTTATTCTTTCAATTCATTTGTAAATTTCGAAAAATTTTAAAATGCTATTTGCAACATTTATATTTCTTTAGACAAGCTTTTACATTTCGATTTTTTTCTTTTTTCAAAGGGTCAATTTTGATTAGGGTCTTAAGAATTTTTTGTTCTTGTTTTGCTTTATCTTGTCCTTGTCTTATTCTTGCTGCAAGAATAATGAAAGAAATGTCTGGGCAAGAACAAGAACAAAACAAGACAAGAGGTTCTCTTAGCAAGAGCAAGATTTCTTGTCAAAAAATTAGCAAGAAGCAAGATTTCTTGCTTTTTTCAAAATTTTCTTATAATAGGTGATGTTCAAGAACAAAGTTACTCTAATGGGACTATCTGTGGTCGTTGAACCAAGTATGTAATAACCTTCATCATTTTTGATATTATTTAATAAGAATTTTCGAGTTTACAGCATCAATCAAGATGATATTAAAATAACTATTAACTTGCCGTCTAGTTAAATACTGAAAAAATGCTTGGGTTTTGATTGATTTAATATCCGGCTAACATCTTCTATCATCCATCTTCAACTTTACTATATTAAACACACTCGTTTCATTCATGGAATTTGAAATAGATAAGGAGAGCGCATTATTTTTCCTGACAAAATAATTCTCTTTATAAATTTGGTCAAATTTTTTAATTACCATTTTCTACAATTTCTTTCAAATATAATGTTTTTTTATGTCGTTGCAACACAATATATTCAACTGCACTTTTCATAATATTTTAAAATTATATATCCTGGTTGCAGATAATACTTTCATAATGGCTTCATCGAATCCATTTCTCAAATTTATCGTTCTAATTTGTTTCTACATTGTTTATAGATGATGTACTTTTTAAATTCATTGTGTCACACTCAATTCTGAACCGGCTTTGTTGTTGATCATGCGCAACACACATAAACCAGCAAGAATAAGAAAGAGCAAGACTTTTGCTAGCAAGACAAAAATCAACCCAACAAGAAACTGGCAAGACAAAAAGTAAAACAACTTCTTGTCTTGCTTGTTGGCGATGGCTATAGATTCTCTATGGACCAATAGGTGGTAGTACTAAGAGTCAGTCGCTTGACGCCTGTGAATGTTTTAGTACTTACTTGTCGGAACATTTGTTAGCATTCGAGTTGGATATACCAAACTGACGAGATCTAACAAGATCGAAACCGGTATTTGGTTTCCAAACTTCGAATCTAATAAATGTTCAAACCTATTGGTCTGCGCATTATAGAAGACATAACATGATAACTTACTTAAGATTTCAAAAAAAATCTGCAAATTTTGATCTTAATCCAAAAAAAGAAACCAAAATCTTGAGATTTTTTAGAAACGCCGAGTTTAAAAACTTTAATGATTTTTTTTTAAATGGTAATGTTTTGAACATTTTTAATACTTGATTACTTTGGAAAGCATTGGCACTTTCCAGGAATATTCCCAAGCTTTAAATAATTGCCAATTAGAAATATTACCAATGGCACACTCCTTGTCTGGCAAATCCAGTCAGTAAGAACCCAGCTTTATGAAACACAAATCAAGATTAAATTTCAGAGAATGTGGCAACATCGCGCGTCTTCTGTAACTGTCAGTTAAACGTCAAATGTCATGTGATTTTGAAATGAAGTTAAAAAATGTTTGATATTTTCAAAGGTTGACGAAATAGAAAATTCCCATTAATTGTTTCTCATTGTTAATTTTCAGATATAGGAAATATATGGAGCAGGCTATTTGATCACAGAGCGTTTCTGGGAGGTGAAATACAGCTGCTGATACGCGAATTGGAGGTAAGATTGAGGTTATGTTGTGGAATTTGTGTCAACAATTTTTTCTAGTCTAAACGGAGTGATAGAGAAGTGGAGCAGTTATTTAACGTTATAGAGCCAATTACCGATATTAAAGACCGAGGGGTGAAAAAATTAACGGACATTGACTTGTTGGAGGTTAATGAAGAATTAAATAATTGCCTACTGACATGCAAACAAATTTTCAGTCTTGAAGAAAGCTTTAAAGAGGTATGTAAATATTAAGAAAGCGTTACGTTGTTTATTAGCTTGTTTATAGAATACGCATCTGGAAAACTCCAAGCAGAAGCGCAAATCCGATCTAAACACTTTTATGGATGATATCACTTCGAAGTATTCAGAGATTAACGCTTCTGTTGAAGAGAAGGAGAAAGAATTGGACAACTACTACTCGGAACTAGAAAAAAGACTTCAGTAGGTGTCGTTTTTCCAATGATCAATGGTGAGTTACAAGGGACAAATTCCAAATCCTGCGGTGAGGATCCTACCGTCGGAAAAGCTGCTAAACTACATAAAAACCATAAAGGTGGATTCTGAGCTGCAGATACCCCATAATATTGCCACAATCATATTCAAGAATAAGAGCAGAGAAGTGCAAGATATCAAACCGAAAGATCCTAATTTTCTCCTCAAAGCTGAAGACTTCAATTTTATCAAGAGCATCTCTGATAAACTACCCGAGGTATCAGAGCCTGGTGTAATTGAGAATCGGGCCAAAGGGACCAAGTTTTTAAGTAATGCGGATGTACACTGGATATATAAGTATATTCAGGAGCATGAATTCCCTAAAGGTAGAATCCACTTTCACGAATTGTATGAAGGATCTGTTGTTGAATTTCCCAAAAATCTGGAGGTTCCAAGGAACCCAGACTTGGAAAAGCGATGTGAGAAATTACGGAAGGCTCAGGAAACAAAAATGTATCAAGATATGACCAAAAACGTTGACAGCATTAGAAAGAAGCTACCCGAAGACACTCTTTCATATCAGCGTACGTCAAAGTTGTTTTTACCTGGAATGTTTGACTCACAATTTGTTTTTTTAGTTAAAGAAATGAATAGGCATCTGATCGCAATTTTCCAGTTTATTGTTTCTGTTTTGGCTGGCTTTGCTTTTGGATTTTTGGGGCTTGAAGTTTTTGTTGGGAGCTTGGATTTCGGTTTTCGATTACTGATGGGGATTATTTTTGCTCTAATTATCGCTTTAGCTGAATTATATTTCCTAGCAAAGAAGCTTAATGAAGACATCAATTACGATCCTTTGGCAACGAAGAAGAAAGATGTGAAAGTGGATTGACTTTTAAGTTATAATTTATACCTATTTGTTATCTTTGAGTTGCTGTAAATAAAAGTTTACAATTTGAACCAGTAGCATGTTCTCTGTGAATGCTAGGAACATGAAAATTTCCAACAAAAAAAATCAAAGTGTCAAAATCCGAGTAAAAGTGAAAGTTGCTAAAGGAAAACTAAATTCATTTAAAAACAAGTTTTTCTCAAAATTTCAATACAAATATACTTTGTCTATAAATTTTGAAGTTTTGAGTAAAAAATCCCATATCTGATATTTTATGAAAATTCCTAACCGAAGTGAAGATTTTTATAGAAAATTCCATTTATTTTAAAAAAAGTTCCCAAAATTTTGTCTTGAAACTTCAGATTTCTATTTTAGCTATAAATTTTGGAGTTTCAAGCTGAAAGTCAAAGATTTTATGAAAATTTTGAGCCAAAGTGAAAATTTTTGAAAAAAAATTAAGTTTACTAAAAAAAATCTTGTCAAAATTTTGACTTTAACATTCTACTTTTCTATAAATTCTGAAGTTTTGAGCAAAAAGTCTTACAGTAATATTCTATCAAAATTCCAGAAGCTAAAGTGAAAATTTCGAAAAAAACTACATTTACTTTAAAAAAAAAGTTCCTAAATTTTGACTTGAATCTTGAAACTTCTACTTTTTCTATAAATTCTGGAATTTTGGGGAAAAATTTGAATCGAGATTTTATTAAAATTTCCAGCCAAAGTGAATATTTGTAGAGAAAAACTAAATCAATTAAAAAATGCTTTTCTCAACATTTTCACTTAAATCTTCTACTTTTTCTATAAATTCTGAAGTTTTGAGCCAAAAAGTCACATATTCCGGTTAAAATTTTATAAATTGAAGAATTTTCCTGTAAATTTCATTTTTCTCTAAATTTTCCCCAGAATTTCGTTTTAACATTCGAATTTCTGTTTTCTAAATTTTAAGATATTCTTAAAAACTGACCTTTTATTCAAAATTGGGAAATTAAGAGCTTGTTAAATTTACAAACTCTAGAATTTTCCTTAATAAACCTCAGGGTTAAAGTCGAATTTCGACCAAAAAATAAAAATTTCTATAAAATTTAATTCACCAACTTCTGTTTCTTTTTTGAATTTTCAACTTTAATCACCCACTTTCGAGTTTTCTTAAATTTGGAGGGAAATATTGAATTTAAAAATCGAAATTTTGAGAAAAATTCCAGTATTTCGAGCTTAGCACTGAAGTTAAGTTTTTTCTTAAAATTTCGAGTAATTTCAAACTTGCAAATTTAAGAATGTTTTTTTAAATGTTTATATTTTCTGGAAATTTCAATTTCATAAATTTTAAATTGTTGCAGAACTTTTTCCTCAAAATTCAGTTTGCACTTGAAATTTTTAAACTTGGAAACTCGAGAATACTTCTGATTAAATTTAAGGTAAAAGTCGAAATTTCGAAAAAAGTAAATTATTCATCGAAACAAATTTTCTTAACATTTTCAAGTTAACCCCAAAATGATGGCCTTTTTCTTGAATGTTTGACTATCTACATTTCAAATTTTTTAGCCTTGAAGAAAATCGTGAGTTTAAAAATCGAAAAAAAATTGTAAATTTTAAGTTTAAATTGAAATTGCTGATATAAAGTCGAAAATCCAAGCATAAACTCAAAATATTCGTTTAATTAATTGATTTTTTAGAAGTTATTAATTTTCTTGCATATAAATTATGAGCTTTTTTTTGAAAATTTTAGTTAAAATTTTGATTTTAAACTTGCAACTTTAAATTTTCTCCTTTAAAATTCCAACTTAACAGCAAAGTTAAGATTTTATTTTAGAAATGTTGACTTGGTTTCATAAAATTTCGAGCCCAGTTCCAAAAGATCGGCATTTTTCTCGAAATTTGGAAAGAAAAATTTTTAGAAAAAGTCGAAATTTCGAAGTGGAAACCGAGATTTCGAAAATATTTAATTTACAAAACAAAATGCCTGTCTTAACCTGAAAATGTCGACTTTACTTATTTTCGAAATTATAATCTCCAAATTTCCCCATTTTTCCAATAAAAGTTTGAGTTTAAAAGTCAAAACTAATAAAAATTCCAATTTTTAAACTTAAGAAGTTGAAGTTTCAAAAATTTGAGTTTCTTTTTCATATTTTGCGTCTTTGAATTTTCTTCCTTAAAATTTGGACTTTTAAACTAAAGTCTACGCTTTTTGAAGAAATTCTGAATTGATTTGTCAAAATTGCGAAGCCCAATACCAAAACTTTGACATTTGTTGTCCAAATTTCGAATAAAAAATGGCTAGAAAATTCAAAAACAAACAGGAAATTTACACAAAATATTGATTATTAAATTAGAAATTGTGAGAGATTATAACTGAAATTTTGAAAAAAAAACTTTAAATTTATCAGAAAAAAATCTCTAATTTAAGCTCCTTTATACTGATTTCATTATTTGGCAAATATTTGATGGATGTTGCTATGTAACCCATAATACAAGAAAGTTACCTCACTACTGGTGACCTTTGTGACTTAGATACATACATACATAACCTAATTGTAAGTCACAACAATTGCTTCAATTAGATTAATTACTGTAACAAAAAATGTTCCTCGTAAGATACAGTCAAAAGTCAGTTACAAATCACTAAATGCGATTTATATCTCTTGAGTATTTACGTAGCTAACTAATTGCTATAAGTTGGAAATGTCTACAGCAGCTGTGCTATATACCAATGAAGTCAACGAAGGCCAAAACCGGTCTATGATTGTTGCTTGTAAATATATTCAACTATAGCACATTTGACTGATCATTGCAGAACATCTCATTGACATTATTTGCTAAGTTTAACATACCTAAACCAATGTGACGCCGAGGGCGCTTGTATTTATTGAATGTTGCTGTGCAACCCATAATACAAGAAACTTACAGGTAAGCTTTGTGACTTTAGTTACATCATACATATATCCTGGTTATGATAACGTCAAAATTTAGAGTTTGAATTCAAACTTGTACTTTTTACTTTACTTTTTTATTAATTGGGAAAGTTTGAATTCGAAATATTGGAATAAATGTCAAAAATTTCGAAAAAAGTCTAAAACTTTCTCAACATTTCGTCTTTTGTTGGATATGGGGGCGCTTTGAATGAATGTTAGAGAAAAAATTTCTAGTGCATTGTCGACATTTTTATGATTTTCTCGAAATTTCTGACCTAATGCTATTGAAACTTTTAAATTTTGTTTAATTTCGAGTTTTAATTTCAAATTTCGAAAACAAAGTCAAAATTAGAGACAAACAATTTACACAAGAAAAAGTCTGAATTCATTAATAACAAGTTCTCCAATTTTTCCACAAATTTTGAACTTTAGAGCAATTAATAATATTAGAATGTTCATCAAAATTGCCAATTTAAATCAGAAGTTTTTATATTTTTAAGTTCCATTTTAAACTCGAAATTCTAGAAAAAGTCAAAATTTGGAGGTTAGAGTTTAAATTTCGAAAAAAAAAAATAATAATAATAATTTCTTGAAAACGTCTAAATTTCAAGCTTGAATTCAAAATTTTATAAAAAATTCAAGTTTCATTTTATAAAAAAAAAATCAAGTTTCACCTTAAAAAGAGAAAATTCCAGATTTCGAAAAAGCGTAAAACTACACCACATCAAGGTTTATTGATTTTTCTTTGCAAGTTTTTTTTCAGATTTCCAACTTTGGGTTTAATATTTTTAAATTCGCTGATTGGAGGTTTTCTTATAAAGTTCAAAGTTTCAAAACGTTGAAATTTGGAAAAAAAGCATAATTTATTACAACCTCCTCAAAATTTTAAGTTTAAGCTGGAAATATTGGCTTTTGCCGTTACGAATTTACAGTTACGAATTTTCTTTAAAATGTTGAACTAATTTTTCTAAAATTCTAGTTCAAAACTGCAGTATTCAATTATTTTTTTCTGGACTGGAACTTGAAATATAGACCTTTTAGGAATTTTGAATCTGTTTCTAAAAATTTTGTCATCAAAAGACTATAACGTTTATACTATTATAAATGTATTTCATTATCAATAAATATTAGATTCATTTACGCATGACTAAAAGCAGTCAAACCACATTTGTTTTTAAGTATTTTTAAAATTCTGACTTGTGTACTAGTATGGGTTGGAACTACAATACATAGACACTGTTATTTTCTAGTTTTAAGTTTTCACTTCTATCGGCAGTCTTCAAGACTACAAAATAAGTTTGAGTAGTTTCCCCGCCTTCATCTCAAACTGTTCAGTTTAAACTTAACATTTTTAATGTTTTACCAACTGAAAATCAAATTTTTTCATTAACTTCGGCTTTGTTTCAGTAATTTCGATTCTTATTCCGAAATACACTGCTTTTAAAGTGGTAATTTCGATTAATCACCATACGCGAAATTAAGTACTAAAATGATATTTTTGGAATGCTTGCCCATTTATAAAAGGTACGATACGCCACTGCTTCAGTCCTGATAGTATGGTTCGTAACCCGCGAAACTTGAGTGTATATTTAGTTGTATAACTTAGCCTAGAAAATCTGAAATTGGCGTTTTAGTTACAGTGCAACAGATGGCAGCAAAGGTGCAAATTTAAAGCTATTCATAATTATAAAAAGCGGTACTAATTGGGTAGTATTTATTAGTCATCACTTGTCTATGTATAGTTTATATGATTTTACCCGAAACGAAATTTGCATGCATTCTTCGCCAATCGTATTAAATTCATCTCATCTTCAACTCTTGATTCTTTAAACTTTCCAGCTGTGGATGTAATTAATAATAATATATAATATTTAAAATATTCGAATGCAAATGCTTAATAATGAAGTAAAACAAAAATTAAACTTTATCTCAGTTTTCTTTCTCACTGAATAATAGAGTTATGATACGGGCAATATCCTTTGCAGATTACAAATGAATCATAAATTCTAAACTCTCAACCAGTCGCATTCTCGCTTCGAGTTAAATATATTAAAATTTCTAAACAAAAGTGACGATATTAAACCATTAATCTACACTTAAATAATTATAATTATCGATAGAATATTTCACAATCAACCGGACAAGTTGACGTAAAAGGAGATTTTTATTATGAAAATGCCAGACTAATAATAATTTTTTACAAGTACGGCAATTTGTTAAATGAATTAATTCGTACTTCTGCGTTCAACTATGCAAACTGTGTGGGAGCTCCGACTGGAAATTTCACGAATTCTTTTAAATACATACCGGGTCGAGTACAAATTACTAATTTTATGTCCTGCATGTGCCAATTTAAATCCATCAATCTAATAAAAAGGATTTTGCGCTGCAAGATTTCGAAGCCGATAATATTTTAATTTTTAAAACAATGTACATTATGAAATAATGTCGTTACTTGCATAAAATATAGTTAATTTCATTGTTTTTGTTAGAATCAGTTTCAGGGCCGCGGTGCGCACATCAGCTCCCCTTGCGCAAACTTTAAAATAACCCTCCCCTCAAAGTCAGTTACAATCACATTTATACGGGTTTTTACTCGTTATTTCAAATTTTTCTACGTTTACTGTCGTATTCTGAAAATTACAAAGTACTCAACTGAAGTTAAAATTTCAAGAACGAGGCGAATATTTGAGTAGTTCACCGGTTAATTGCTTTCGTATAGATTTTCTTTAAATTTTTGTCGGATGTTACTTACATTATTACCTATACATCTGCAAAATTAAAAGAGCGTGTCGGTGGCGCAGCCGAGATATTTAATGTCAAACTTACAATTTTTAACATGTAAGGTAAAAGAACGTTTCCGAAAAGACTTTAATTTATTGCGCCCGAATCTTTCTATAGATTTTAATAAAAAACTAATATATTATGTAGGGTAATCCTGCGAATGAATTAGTAAAATATGAGGATTTCTGGCGGTATCGTTTTTGCGGAATCGCAATCCGAAATTATACATTTCATGAAATTTCGATGTTTCTGACCGGATGTTAGGTAAACATCTTTTAGTAATTTGCGACATAACAGCTTCCCTACTTTTTCTAGATCTCTTTGGGTTCAGCTGCTTCACCAAAATATTATGAATGAGCAGTGCAGTGTTTTTGGCTGCTCCGAAAATCTACTGCAAAGCGGCTTGAAGATTTGTATTATTGTATGCATGCGTACAATCTATGCTAAAAATCGAGTATTGGTGCCCACCTGGTAATGGTGCGAGCATTTTAAATTCTAGAAACAAGATTAGATTATATATGGGTCGTTTCGTGTTTCTTTTCGTCTACCCCTCATCTCGACCTAAGGAGATCTTTTGTGCATACCCCGATCTACGTAGTTCTCAGGTTTAAACTTGTAAAAGTTTATTATGGACCTGGGGTTGAGTTGTTCCACATCTGAGGGGTCTAAGGTCTAAGGACACCCATCCGAGTTGGACGTGGCTTTTGCGTGCAAGCGCATCTCACTTGCATAGCACATGTTCTGCAGCTCCGCAGCTTCTGCGCAAAAGTGACATAGGTTTCTTTCAGCTTGACCCATTTTCTTGAGGTGGTACCTTACAGGGCAATGTTTGCTGAGTTCTAAGTAGACCTTTGTTTTTTCAAGCGTTCCAGATATGAATGTTTTCACTTGTCGTAGTCCTGGATATGATCTCCAGTGGGAAATTCTTGACTTTGCTTTCCATTTTTTGACCTCATTATTGATTTGACTTTTAGAAAAACCAAAAGCCGGTTCAGGTCCAAGAAATGACGATTCAGATCCTTTTCTAGCGAGTTGGTCCGCAGCTTCATTCCCTTGTATT
Source organism: Dastarcus helophoroides (assembly GCA_028583605.1). Lineage (NCBI taxonomy): Eukaryota > Metazoa > Arthropoda > Insecta > Coleoptera > Bothrideridae > Dastarcus > Dastarcus helophoroides. Next base: position 14,770,371 of record CM053333.1, read on the forward strand.
ATTGGGTCCTGCCACCCACTTAAGGTTGATCCTGCTGTGTTTAGCCAGTTGTTTTAGTTTGTTGACATTCCTAAAATAGTTTGGATTTGACAATGCAGCTGCTGAGAGTCTTTATTACAGCTTGACTGTCAGAGTTAAGGTAGATCCTTTTAGGTTTCTTCGAAAAAACTCGTAGGCGCAGAGTTCTATTGCATGTATTTCAGTTTGAAAGACAGTTGGGTCTTTTCCTAAGGCTTTAAAGAACCTATAGTTAGGGCCATAAATTCCCACTCCAGTCCCATGTGCTATCTTTGATCCATCTGTAAACCAGATGGATAATTTGTGTTTTTCTTCAGGTACTGATTGAGCGTCAGTTACTTCAAACGAATAATCAATTTCACATGTAGGTTGCCTATAATCAACCGATCTTGCTAAAATCACAGCGGTAAATTCCTTGAAGATTCCTATGTGACCGACGAAGTCTCCTTCTTTAAATTGTTTTTATTGCAGTAATCTTGAGGCTCCTCTGATCGCCTCCCTCTTCACTAAAAGGTGGAAAAGAGTTAGACCTAGCATTACATCCATTGCTGCTGTTGGGCAGGTGTTTATTGCGTCTGTTTCCAGGTGAGCTTTTGGTCTAGGACTATTCCTAGATATTTAGTCTAACTTGAGAAGTTAAATTGAACTCCATTCATAGTGGGAGCTGTTAGATTTAGCTTCCTTCTCTTCGTTATTGTTTTATTTGGGTTTACACTTAACCCTTGTTTTGAACACCAGTTGTCAATGGTCTTTAGGGCTTTTTGCCTTAAATTCGACAGGATTTTATCGTTTTTGCCCCTGATAATGACGCGGTATATGTAAGAGGTCATCAGCCGCGATGGACCACTGTGGAGGAGTTAAAACACCTCCTTGGGGACAACTCCTTGTTACGCTCAGTGTGACTGAATCACTGCCTAAGGTTGCTTTGATTCTCCTACCATCTACCATAGAAACGATCCAGTCGATAGTAGGTTTCTCAAAACCTTTTTTGATAACTGCTGCCTTTATGGATTCATCTGAGGTAATATCAAAAGCACACTCCATGTCTATAAATCCACAAAGAGCTACTTCTTTGTTTGATTATGCACTTTCTATCTTTTTGACAAGATTGTGTAAGGCTGTCCCTGTGGATTGGCCTTCTTGATAGGCAAACCGATTTTCGTGAAGCGGATTCTTTGACAGTACTTCGCTTCTAATGTGGTGGTTCATAGTTTTCTCCATTGTTTTAGGAAGAAATAATGTTAGACTAATGGGCCCATATGATTTAGGCTGCGCAGATATTCGTTTGCCTCCTTTGGTATATAGACCACATTTACGTCTCTCCATCTTACTAGAAACAAACTTTTAGCTAAGATTACTGCCGGTGAATTAATTACCTTAAATATGAAAAATGATTAAAGTCAAAATTTCGATATTTATATAAATTTGAAGCTAACAATTTTGGTTTAAGTGGCGAAAAAAAAAAAAAAGGTTGAATAACGAGATTTTAATTAATCACATAAAATTTCGCGAAAAAATGTAAACGCGGAGTTAAAATCAAATTTCAAAACAAAAATCAAGATTTATTTTTGGTAAATTTCGATTTTTGTAAGATTAAATCTTTTTTCTTCAAATTTCGTTTTATTGTCAAAATGGCAAAATTTTAATTTTTTCTCGAAATTTTATCTTTAAATGTAAAAATTACTAGTGTGTTAACCTTTTTGATTATAATATAACTAAATTTTGATTATAAACTAAAAATTGATCATAAACTATAAATTTTGATTTTTAGCAAATTTTTGTTATGAAACCAAAAATATTAACGATTTTCTATAAATTTCAAGTTTAAATTCGGGTACCTGATATTTATTACCAAAATTTTGCCTTTCAGAGGCGAAATTTGGCTGAAACTGGAAGCTTTCTGGAAAAAGCCAAAATTTTAAACAATTTTAAAAATTTAGCTTTTTTAACAATTTGATAAATTTCCCAAAGTTTCGAGTTTAACTCTTTTTACTGTTTTCTTAAAATAAAAATTTTAACTTTTTTCTAGAATTTTTGACTCTAATTTAAAAATGTCGCATTTTTTTGGGGGTTTCAAATTTTCAACAAAGTATCTGGTCTAGAAGTCGAAATTTAGAAAAAAACTTAGAATAGTTGAGACTAAATTCGAAATTTTAAAACTGAAGTTAAACATACGTCTTATGTGAATAATTTAAAAATTTCAAGTTAAACTCGCAATTTTTAATATTGTTCCCTACAACTGAAAAGTGAAATCCAGACTTAAAAAATATTGATTTGTTTTCTCAAAACTTGGATTTCATTCCAAAGTTCCAAGTTTTCCTCTAAATTTTGAATTTGACGCGAATTTCAGCTTTTCTCTAGAAGGTTTGGGTTACACTTAGTTTTTTTTATACAAGTTTATGTTTTTTCTCGTGGCAGGATTACAGTTATTTATTTGAAGTGGTTTAACCTTGAAATCTGAAAAAATAGCAATTGCTTTCTTTTCAAAAAGGCCAATGCGGTATATTATACAAAAAAACTACAATGAAAATATTTTAATTATTTATTAATTTAAGTAATTATTAATTTAAATAATGATAATTATAATATTTTTATTAAACTTTTTCAAAAATTATTACGAACCATGTTATTATTGTATAACGTAAATAACCATCTACAGTGAAATCTCTCTCAAGCGGTCACCTTCGGAAATGGAAAAATATGTCCGCTTAATGGAGATGTCCGTTCATGAGAAATGGTATCAACATTTTGTTTGATTACTGATTATTTCTGCTTTTTCAAAATCATCAGAAATGTTTGCGGTCGACTTGAGCATAATTGCATAATCTGCAGGAACTAAATCAGTATCATATTCTGATATTACGATGATACAGTAATTGAAATACAAATTTTGTCCCCTGAAACCAAGAAAGATTAAAAAACATAACAGAGGTTGCTCTAACGCGTTTCGATAGCCAAGCTATCATCTTCAGAGATCTTTCAGTATATCTCTCAAGATAATACCTTGGCTATCGAAACGCGTTAGAGCAACCTCTGTTGTGTTTTTTAATCTTTCTTGGTTTCAGGGGACAAGATTTGTATTTCAATTCAAATCATCATATCAAAAGATACAGCAATATTCACTGATAATATGCAAAATCTACAACACATAATGAACAGAATAGTATCCTGCAGCGAAAGATATGGACTTTAGATTAACACCGATAAAACCAAATACATGATCATAAGCAAGAACATCAACGATATAACACAACTGAGATACAAAGAGTAAACAAATAAATGTACCTGGGCTCCACCATCAATGATCAATGGGACCACTCCCAAGAAATTAAGTGCAGAATTGAGAAAAGCAGAAGTGTGTTCATTAAAATGTCATCGATCTTTAAAAGCCGACACCTAAAGATGACTACGAAAAACAGGATGTTGAGATGCTACGTGTTCTCACTACTGTTGTATGGAGTGGAATCATGGACGCTAATGGAAGCTACAATGAAAAAGAGCGATTCGTATGAGATGTGGCCGTACAGAAAAATACTAAAGGTATTTTGGACGGAACATATAACCAACACCGAAATTCTTAGAAGAGTAGGTAGTAAAGAACACCATAAAGACAAGAAAGATTCAATATCTGGGACACATTATCAGAAACCAACACAGATACAGCCTACTACAATGCATTTTGCAAGCAAAGGTGTTGGGAACAGAAATGTCCGGAGAAGAAGAATTTCTTGGTTGAAAAACTTAAGAACTCGGTTTTCAATGACAACAACAGAATTGTTCCGAGCAGCTGCAAAAAGGTTAAAGTTGCGGTTATGTAACATCTGAAACAGATAAGCACCTGAAGAAGAAGAAGATATTAAGTTGGCATTGATGTTTTCGTCACAAAAAAAAAACAGTTGAGTATATTTTAGTCCAGTGATGCCCAATTTTTAAGTTGTCTAGAGCCAGGTCACAAGATAAAACTTTTAGGCGTGCCACAAAGGCAAAAAAAAATGAATACACGAAATAAAAAACACTGTCAGGATTGAAGTGATGTCTGCAAAAAAAGGATAACCATCTCAAATATCTTTAAACACAAAACCAATGGTGTTTTTTCTTAAAATTGAAGGAAGCGCAGCTTCCGAGTTAAACATAATATTTTTGAAAAAACCTTTTCTTCACACGTAACCTATGACCAAAAATTTCGATTTTCAATCAGAAATGTTCAAGCTTTTTAATTTACTTTAAATTTCAAATGTCTAAGGTCAAATCTATTAACAAAAACTTTATTAAAATTTGCCGTTTTTTTAACATTTTGAAATTTCGAGGTTATTTTCGAAATTCTATTTTATTCCTAAATCGCTAGTGCGACACAAATTCAAGGAGGGGGGAGTTTGTTCAGGATTTTAGTGATATTTTCAGGTGTAATTTACGTAAGCGATATTTGTTGGACTTGGGTTGTTAAATTTAGATAAATATGAATATTAATGAGGGTTTCAATAGGGAGCAATCATTTAAATTCAGGCAATAATTGTTTAATTACAAATGTAATGAATTTTCCGTTAGAATCCTTCATTAAATAATTTGGTAGATTTAATGCCAATTATCTGTGATGAGAATACAAAGGAGTTAATATAAAAAGTAAAAACAAAAAAAAAATTAGACCTGAACAAAGGCCCGAAAGGAGAAAAAGCCATTATCACGGAAAAGTTTTACGAATTTTTCAGTTATTTTCAGTGGATTAATGAGAAGTTTCAATCGAGATTGGTGCTACACAGTTTAATCCAGTTTAAATTCTTAAAGTTAAAGATTGAAGTTTTATTTTAAAGTCAAAATTTTGAAAAAAATTTTGAAATTTAACCATAAGGTCAAACGTTTGATTTTTTACAGGAAAATTCGTGTTTAATTTTAAAATTCCTAAGAAAAATCAAGAATATTTAAGTTTTAAAATTTCATGATATTTTGAAAAGTAAAAGTTTAAATTTCGAGAGAACCTTATAATTTATAAAAATAATTTGTTTTAAGACAAAATTTCGTGGCAGCAGTAAAAATTTAGCGAAAAATTTGCACTACATAAAAAAATTCACAATTTCACGAATATTCTTTTTTTCTCTATTTGAGACTAAAGTCGAATTTTTTAGAAAGATTTTACATTTAATCAATCTAAAACATTTTCTAAAAATGTTGAAATTTTTCTTTCGAAGTTACATTTCTTCTTTCAAAAAAATAAAATTTTTCAGTTAAATTCGAAATTTTAAGAAGCCTGTAAAATTTGGAAAAAAAATCAAAATTTCTTTTATAAGTTTAGCTTCAAATTTAAAAACGCCCAGAAAAGGTCGAAATTTTCCTAATGTTCGGCCTTTTTCGGAATTTCGCCTGTCTTATTAAAATTCTCAATTCCAACTTGCAATATTTTTATTTTTATCAAAATAGTGGCAAATTAATTAATTCTCGGGTGGCCCACAGGTGGTAGAAATACACACTGCGCCACTGCTTTTCACGAGAGTTATTTTTTTAATATACAATTCTAAACATTCAAGCTTTAAATTCGAAATGTTGGCTTTAATTTGACACTTCTGATGGTTAAACGGAAATGCTAAACATTTTTTTAGACATTTTGAAGTTTCTTCTAGAAATTTCGATGTCATTGCCAAATTTTGCGTTTAAACCTAAAATTTAGAGAAATTTGTTAATTAAGGGCAAACTTTTGCTTTAATAAAGACAGAAATTATAAGAAAAAGTTTCCAAAAAAAGTCGAACGATGTACAAAAAAATCCAGAATTTTAAAGAAGTTGGAATTTTAAATAATGTAAAACTTCGAAAGCAGTTGAAATTTCAATTTTTTCAATTTCCAGAATAAGTTGAAATTTTAAGGGAAAATGTCGGCATTTTGAAAAAAGCGGATGTTTTAAAATGTCGAAATTCAGTAAAAATCGAGTTCTTCATCTTTTTTCACGTAGACGAAACCACGGGTATCAGCTAGCGAGTTAAAGAGATTGGTTTTATGCATAACAAGCTTGAAATATGCAAGAAAAATGCTTAAAATATGTACCAAAAATGACAAAATATGTAACTTTAAATAAAAATGCTGCTAATTTGAACAAATTTGCTTCTGATTTGAATAATTTCCTTTTCTTTTGAAGAAATTTGCTTCTTATTTGAATAGTTTGATTCTAATTTGAACTTTGTTATTAATCTAAATAAGTTTGTTTCTAGTTTTCTTGCGACTGTAATCTTTAAAATATCGATATTTTTCCTAAAATTTTCGAAGAAAAACTACAATAACGCTCAACTGGCGATCTATTGTTACTAATATCTGTAACTCATCTATGGAAAAACATAGTGGGGCTAGGATTGTGGCATTGGATATCTCAAAGGCCTTTGACAGAGCCTGACACCGATCTCTTCTCGCCAAATTAACATCTTATGGTCTTCCTCCTGGACTTTGTCATTTGATATCCAATTTTCTCGCTGACAGATCTCTTCAGGTCGTCGTCGATGGCATCTCATCCGAGACATTTGCGATTAATATAGGGGTGCCTCAGGGGTCTGTCCTGCCTCCTACTCTGTTTCTGTTACACATAAACGATCTCTTAGCTTCAACTTCTAATCCGATATACAATTACGCAGATGATAGTAGTCCGGTGTTATCTTTTTTCTCCGACAAACCATTATCCGTCGCTGCTTCAGATCGACTAAGGGAACAGAATCATTCTGGAATAGGGTAAGAAAAATCTGGTCGACTTCAACGCTAACCACGGCCTAAGTTTTCTCTAAGAAAACATCAAGGGATAATGCAACAAACATACTAATGGACGGTAAAATCCTCCCTATGGGATCTAATCTGTCTATCCTAAGAGTGAATGCGAGCACTAACTTCTCTTGGGACGAGCTAACTTCTCTTTTTAGAGCTAAAAAGTACTTCACATATCATCAATCAGCTACTCACACTATACAAAGCTCAAGTTAGGCCAACACTAGAATAGTATTCTCATGTTTGAAGTTTGATTTTTTTGCTTTCGATTTTTTGTCAGAATTTCGATTTTCTCAAACATACTACTTTTTCAAAATGATGACTTTCAAAATATCGACTTTTGAAACTACAGCCTTCCAAATTTACTTTTCCAAATTGAGATTTAATAAATTCTGAATTTTGTTTTGTTCTTTAGTCTTTAAATTTCGACATATTTTCCAAAAATTGATATTCGAAACTCTTTTCACAAATTTCAAGATGGATTGACTTTTACGAAAATATTAGCTGGCACTTTTCCAAAATGTTGATTTTTTTATTAAAAAATTTCGACTTTGAAAACATTTCAATATTTTTGAATATTTTAAAGCTTTTTGAAAATCTCGTCTTGTTTTCGAAACAGATACTATAAAATGTCGATTTTTTTTAAAATTGTGACTTCCAACATTAAGGATTTTCGAAATTTTGATTTCAATTTTCAATATTTTTATTTCCAAGTTAGACAGCTTAAAATTTGGTAATTTTCCTCAAAACCTTTTCTTTTACAAAATTTATGTGAACAAATCGCAAACATGTATTTAACATTTTCAAACATTGATCTTTTTTGAAAATTGCCATCTCCATTTGAAAATTTAGATCTTTTTTGAATTTTACTACCTTTTTTTGATATTCTCATTTTTTTAATTCTGTTTTCTTAGGATGTTGGATTATTAATTTATTTGTTTTAAATTTTGACATTTTTCATTTATTTGAAATTTTTTTCATTTATTTGGAATTTTTTTTATTCCACTTTGATGAAGAAATAATAGGTGAATTATTACTAATGCTGATACAATACCTGGTAATAGAAGGTGATATTATCTGCAACCAACCCTCCTCATCGTTATTGAAGAAGGTCTGGAAGGAATAGCGGATACATCTCGTATTTTTGTTAAAATATAACATTTATAATACTTCGAATTCTTCTGAAATGTAACATTTTTTAATTTCGGTTTTTTTTTCGAAATTATTATTTTAAGAAAAAATAAAAGAATTTAAAAAAAAATGATTTTTGAATGAAAATATCAAAAAGTAGAATTTTGAAATAAAACCGAATTTTAAGAGAAGCACTTATTTTAAAAGAAAAGATCAAAATTTCAAGAAAAAGATGAATTTCGGAGTCTAAATTTCCAGAAATTTTGGCAATTTAGTTAACATTTCTAGACATTTAGATCCTAAAAGATTAATTTTTATAAAAAAAAGGAAAGTAACGGAATTTCGAAAAATAGGTGAAGTTTCGAGAAAAACGGTCAAAATTTCAACGGTCTCATATTTTAAGAAGAGACGTTTATGAAAAGAAAATGAATTTCGAAAAAAACTAAATGTTAAAAAAATCTAAATGTTGAGGAATAAAATTGAAGTTTCCAAAAACAAAAATGAATTATGTAAAAAACAATCAAGATAAATATAAATATTGAGAGAAAAAGATCCAAATTTTGAGAAAAGGACGAAATCTAATAGAAATTTAAAATGTCTCAAAAATTAGCAAATTTTGAAAAAGAGTTGAAATTTTTCGGCTGAATATTTATTTTTCCTTGATTGCTATGATATTTTTACTACAATTGTTAAATGCTTTTCTGCAGAGCTTCGAACCGGAACTGAACCGGAAACCGAAAAAAAACCGTTATTTTCGTCGGAACGAAATCCGGAGGAAAAAAATATAGGTTTATTTCGGTTCGTTGAATTTATGCACTTAAAACAGTTTTTACTTTACCCTTAAGTGTGGAAATTTTTCTCAGAAATTTCAATTTCTTTTTTAAAATTTTACCCAAAATGCGTGCAACTTTGATCTCAAAATTAGATTAGAAACTAACAATTTCCACATTTTGTAGAAAATATTGACTTTATTCTCAAAATTTTAAGCCAAATTAAAATTTTAAGTTTTAACTTGAATCTTTTTTCAAAATTTTCGAGATTTTCTTGAAATTTCGACTTTTATCTGGATATTACTAGAAATAGTTTTTTTCTTCTCTTGAAATTTCGATTTTAAAATATAAAAATATCCTCCATTGTAATTTTAGAATATTGCAGTAGCGTGTTTTTCATTCAAGCTAGGGAAAATTGGCCTTCCTTACAGTTTTACTTGCAAATTCGATTTTTTTTTTAAATTTCCTTACCCTTCCATTTTTCTTTCCAAATTTGATATCCCTATTTTTTGAAGTTATTAATCAAATTTTCGATTTATCGTCAATTAATTCTTTCAAATTCCACTTTTTTTAGTATTTAATTTTTTTCCCAAATCCCAAATTTAAATTCTTATGACTTCCTAAAACTTCCTAAAATTCCAAGATATGAATTTTTTCTTAAAAAATTAACCTTGAAATTTTTAAATTTCAAGTCAAAATTTCAGGGAAAAATGCAACATTATATTCCAATTTAAAGATGGGATCTTGAAATTGGTGAAATTGGATCTTTAAAAGGTGACATCTTAGAAAATGTATAATTTTAACTTCCAACGATTTTGTTTACTCTAAAATAATAAATTTCATTCTAAAAACTTAGATTTTTTCTCAAGATTTCGACTTTAGCCTCGAAATTGGGATATTTTTTTCAGATTGTTAAGAATTTAGAAGTTAAAATTGTGTGTTTTTTAAAAATATTAATTGTTTTCTCGAAACTTCTGGAATAAACTCGAAAGTTCGGCCCTTTGTCTCTTGAAATTTTAAATCTCTTTACAAAATTTTTAGCTATAGCTAGAATTTTTCCTACAATTTCGTCTTTAAAATTAAAATACGCGTTTTTTTTCAGAAAATTTGTCGTTGATCTTAAAATTTCAATTTTTCTATAAAAAATTGAAGTTTAGGAACAATTGAAATTGCATTTTTTGTTGATTCTTTATTTTTACGCTTAAAATATACATTTAAATTAAAAATTTCGAATTTTTGCTGAAAATTTTAGCAGAAATTAGATTTTAAATGCAAAGGTGCTAAGTTGAATTTGAATATTTTGTTATTTTTCGTTTTTAATCTTTATTCAAAATCTTGAAAGAATATCCAAATTTCAAGAAAAAAATTAATATTCTTTAGAAAAGTCTAAATTTTGAGGAAAAACTAACTAAATTTATGATTAACAATTTTTCAAAACTAATCTCACAATTTCAAGTCCTGGAAATTTTGAGTTTCCGAGCTAAAGGTAATAAATTCCAAACTTAAACTTATAGCCCGAGTCTTAACTTAAAATTTCGAGAAAAATGTCTAGAATTAAAGAATAAAAGTCCACATATCCATAAAAAGGGTTACACTTGCTAGAGAAAAACCAAATTTTATTTAAAGTGGAAATTTTATAGAAAAAAATTAAAAGTACAAAAAATTTAAATTTGAAACTTTAAAAGAAAAAATGTGTCGAAAGAAGAAAAATATACCAACCAAAAATTTTACTTTTTTTTAGAAATTTTAAAGTTTTCAGCAACATTTCCAGAAAAAAAATCGAATATTTGGGTTTAAGGGCAATATTTCTAAATTAAGGTATGAATTTAGAAAATTTTTCTGTTAAACTTTTAAGTTCTTTTTCGAGATTTTGATTGTTTCCGTCTTTTTCATTTTCATTTATTTTCTAATTTGATCCTTTTAATCCAAAGTTTAAGAAAACAAAGTCAAAACAACAAAAATCAATGTTGTTAGAAAAAGCAAATCAAAACTTCGCTAGAATACCAAAATTATAAAAGAGAAGTCTCTCAAATTTTTGATTTTATTTACCAAATTGTGTATATTCTAGAACTTTTTAACTCTTGGGTATATAATTTAAGATTTTTATAAAAATTCCGAGTTTAAATTTAAATTTAACAATTCTGGGACCCAGTTTGGAAATATTTAAAACAGAAATGTTAAATAAAATTAATAACGGTAATGGTTCCGATCAATAAGAGTCTATAATAAAGAATAATTGAAATTCAAAATTTCTAAACCCGATTTAGTTATTTATAAAGTTCAGATTTTTCTTAAAATTTGAACTTAAATTGAAATCAAAATTCAGGGTTTCAGCTTGAAATTTTTTAAATTAAGAAATAAAAAATATTTTTTTAAAATTTTAGGCAAGGTCAGAGGAGTTACATGTTGTAATATTGAAGACAAAAAAAAGACAGAACATTTTCTAAATTATGTTCGAAAATCAATTTTTGATTCAAAAAACTTTTGAAAAATCAAAAAAATGAGTCACCCGGAACTGAACCGAAAACCGGAAAAACCGTTATTTATGTCGGAACAAAAACCGGAACTGAACCGATATAATTTTTTTTTCTGGAATGAAAACCGAAAACCGGAACAAAAAAAATAACGGTTCGAAGCCCTGCTTTCCTGCACTAACAAACTGCCATAGCCTAGTAAGACTCATATAGTATCCATCGAAGAATATTGTAAATATATGGAAAATATGTATCATTATTAGGTTTTAGGTGAAATATGCAATACCGTAAAAATGGGTTGAATACGCAAACGCGTATAATCCGATCTCTAGTTATAAATATATCAAAAAAAAAAGATTAAAATTAAAAAATTTAATTTGAAAACAATTTAGAATTGCCACTTGAAAACAAAAAATCAAAATTTAAAAATTTGTCTTGGGTGAATGTGCTGAAAAAAAAGAAATATTTAATGATACGAAGTTTATAAAAAAAATCTAAATTAATAAATATTTTAATTTATTAACTTATATAGCAATAATTTAAAAGTTAATTGGGTAATTCCTGTCGATTCTGTGCAAAGATTTCTCTTTAAAAGTCAACAAATTTCATATAAAAACAGAATAATGGACCACAATTTCGCTTTATTATTACAGAGAGAATCAGTTCAATTGTCGCCTCTCTTGATTAGTCGCTCTTGTGCGGCGAACAAACTACACACCTACACGTGGTGGTCCTGAACAGTTTTAGGCCTAGGGCAACCTTTTAGGTGTTAATGATTGATACAAAAATGTGAGAAATTTCCTTTTTCCAATTCGGATACCATTTTTCTCTCATTCATTGTACGCTCAATTCATTTTATAAAACAATTTCATTAATACTTTGTAGTCGCCGCCAGCATTAAAAATGTGAGAATTTTCCCTTCCGGGTACAATTTCTCTCTTTTCGCTATACGCCCTACTCATTTTATAAAACAGTTTCATTAATAGTCCTAGCTGTAGCTGTTAAAACTTCAAGGAAAATGAAGTCTCAATCCATTGTTAAAGGCATTAATTGGATTTAGATGAAGTTAGTGTTTATCTTGGAAAGAAAACATTTGCATTAGAGAGATCAACATCCTAGTTCATTAGAAGTGTCTGGATGCCAAATGAGCATCCCTTTGTTCTAAATCGATTTCAAGATGTGATTTTGTCGAGACATATTCGATATAAATTATCGTCAGCCGACATTCCGAAAATTCAGTCTTGCGAATTCTATGTAATACTAACTGAGGTAGACTATATTTCTCTTTTTTTGTTAATTGTTAAGCTTTGTATTTGAAATTCCAAGGTACCACGTTTTAGATTCTCTCTTCCGCTGATTTCCGCTGGTTTCCGAAATAACGAATTACCTATCCACATTTTTATTTGGATGTGTATCCATGCTGGTCTTACAACATAGGCTTATTTAGGATAGGGGTCAGTGGGGCCCCTCTGGTCCTTATCAACCGAAATTACTATTTTTCTTAAAATCCGTCTTTTCCTTTAAAAAACTACTTTTATCGCGACATTTCGACTTTTTCCTCAAAATGGGACTTCTTTTATCAAAACTGGATTTTCTCAAAATTTCGAAATGTTATCTCAAAATTAGGGAATGTAATCCGGCCACAACATTTCAATCCCGGTATTTGCGGGATTGAGTACCCTCAGTCCTGTGGGATCCAGGTATTTGCCGGATCCCGTAGAACGCCGAAAGGCTTCGACGGAATAAAGTATCGTATTACCAGATTATAAGAGTTTTCAAAGGAATTAAATAAAACAAAAAATAATAATTTTAGTCAAAATTATCAGGGAAGAAGTAAAAATTTTGTGTTTTGAGAGAAAGGTCTAAATTTTAAGAGAATATCAAAAAATTTGCCAAAAAAAATTACTGATAAAAAATCGAGACCAAGCTTCACTTTTGGAAAAAAAGTTTAAATTTTAAAAGAATACCGAAGTTAATAGAAAAAACATATAATGAAAAAAATCTAATTTAAACTTGAAATTTGAAAAAATTATTCAAGCTAAGTAGCTAAAATCTCGTGAAAGATTAAAATATCATAAATTCCAACTTCTCGAAAACAATATTAAACTAAAAAATTTTGGAGAAAGTAACACCTTTTATAATCATTTTTTTCGAGATTTTCGGTGAAAGTGGCAGACGATAAATCTAAACTTATGGAAAATCTCTAAAAATTAAGCCTCAAAAAGCGAAATTAAGAGTTTTAACCCCCACAAAAAACTTTCAAATCAGAATCTTGTTTTGATAAACAATTTAAGCTTTATCATATTTTAAATTTGCAACTTAAAATTTCGAGAAAAAACTATAGATGTTTTGAAAAAATCATAATCTTTGGGAAAAGCCGAAGATTGGAGTTTAGATACAAAAATTTAAGAGGAAATTGAAAACGGAAACCTAGAAAGAAATCTAAATTTCTACATCAAGCCAACATTTTGAAGAAGAGTGAACATTTCCAGAAAAAGCCAAATATTAGAAAAAAAATTGATAATCCTTTGGGAACCTTGGAACCTTTGGAAATCTCGAAAAAGTCGAGATTTTGAAAAATGTTGTTTTCGTAAAAAGTAAAAGTTTTCAAAAATATAAAATCTTCTAATTGGTCGAAATTTTAAAAATGTAAAAAATCGAAAATTTCAAAAAAAAGAAAAATTGCAATTTTAAACAATGTCAAAATTTTAAAGTCAAAATTTTCAAAAAAAATCTGACATTTAAAGAGTCAAAAATTTTGAAGAGAAAAACTAGATTCTGAAACAAAAATTCGAAATTTTAAAAAAGTGCAAATTTTGAAAAAAATGTCTAAATTTTAAGAAATATCCAAATTTAAAGAAAAGTCGTACTAATTTTTAGAAGAAGTCTAAATTTTGAAAAAAGTCTAATATTTTACAACAATTTTGAAAAATGTCCAAACATTTGTAAATAAAAAGTCTACCAAATTTTTTACAAAATTAATATATTGAAATATAGTCAACAATTTTGAATTATGAAAAAATTGATAATCTATAAACAAAATTTCGAAAAAAAGTGACAGTTTGAACTTAAAAATTAAAAAAAATTCAATTATTATATTATTTAAGGTCGAAATTTCGGGGAAAAATTAAATCTTCGAAAAGATTTTCTTTCTGGTTTAAACCGAGATTTTGAAAAAATCAAAATCTTAAGAAAAAGTGAAAATAAATCCTCCGTAGAAAAGATAAATTTCAAAAAATAATTCTAATAAAAAAAGATAAATAAATGAAATACTGCATATCACAAATCTAGCGGAATCCCTTACAATTTACATGTTCAACTTGACCCACAAAATCGTGCGGGATACCGGTATTTCGGGATTCAGGTATCCCGATATTGCATTCCCTACTCAAAGTTCGTTGTTTTTTTTTTGAAATTTTACCATTTCTCGATATTCTGCTTCTGTATATTGTATCCTGTTTATCAAGAACTGCATTTTTCTCGAAATGTAATCAATCTATTTATGAAAAAATTAAAGATATTCGGAGTGTTTTTAAAATTTTCAATTTTTGCAAAACGACAAAAATTTGGAGGCCATTTTTTAAAAATATCAACTTATTTTGAAATTTTCGACATTTTTTCAAAATTTTGAGTTCTTAAAAAATGTTTCAAGTTTTCTCATTTTTTTAAAAATTTCGGTTCTCTCAATGATGATACTATATCTTTGTTTCCAAAATTTCGACTCTGAACATCTCGACTTTTTAAAATTTCGACGTTTAATTTGGAAATTATAACTTTTTTTTTTCAAAATTTCAATTACCCAAAATTTGAAAATTATAACTTTTCATTATTTCTTTTTTTTTAATATTTTGATTTTTCTGATAATTTTGGCAAATCTTCAAAATGCAGACTTCTCGAAAATTTTGCCCTTTTTTCAAAATTTGTTTTGACCTTTTTCAAAGTTTTCACAATTTGTTTTTAAATTTCGACATTTTTTAAAATATCGAATTTTTAAAATTACAACTTTTTGGCTATTTACTTTTTTGACACAACAAAGTCGAAATTTGACTTTGTTTTAAAAATTTTGAATATTCTTAAAATTTTAATTCATATTCAAATTTTAGAATTTTTTCAAAATTTGGTATTTTTTCAAGCTCGACTTTTTTTAAAATTTAAAATTTTGTGAGACTTTCGACTATTTTTTAAAATTTTGACTAATTTGTAAGATATCCGATTCCTATATTTTTGCATTTTTTTTATTTACAGTTTCTTTCAAAATTCTGGTATTTTTTGGAAATTTTGATTTCTCTTTAAATTAAAGCATACATATTTTCATTAGACTTAGACCAATACCAAAATCAGGACCGGGCTGCCGGGCTGCAGCCCCCCCCCCCCGAAATTTTTTGGCTTCACACTAGATAGAACTCAATTTTCCAGATGTGCCACCCTTTTAAAAACCATTTTTAATGGATCATTTTGTTTTCGTACTAAAATGCAAGGATATTTTTTTTTCAAATTTGGTGCCATTTCTTTTTATTAAAGACCGGATTTTAAGCACAAACAAGCAAGGTAAAAAGGTGAGTAAAATGTTAAATTAGGAAAAAACGAAAAGCTAAAGAGGGCACCAAAAAGGTAAAATACCCTTAAAAAAAGGCATTAACGGGCCAAAAACATTTTAATATCTTGGTCGAAATAAAAAAAAATAATAGATTTTAGGTTATATTCAGGATGTTCCAAAGGAGTATAACATTTTCAAATGAAGAAGTTCTTAAAATTTTGAGTTCATTCTCGAATTTTAGCCCTAAATCTTAAAATTTTTACCTTAAACTCATTCGAATTTTTTCCAAAATTTTGACATTTAAATCTGAGATTTCGTTTCAAGAAAAATTTAAACTTTTCTTGATATTTGTTTTTTTTTTATTTGAAATTTAAATCTTACGTTTTATATTTTATTAAAATAATGTTGAATTTGCAAGTTTTTTAAACTTTAACTGCCTAATTTGAAAAAAAAAATTAAATTTTGAGAAGAACTTTTAAAAAAAAATTATAAAAGCGATTTTTAGAGATTTAACACCAAATTTTGAGAAAAAGTTGAATTTTATAATAACAGTTTTACATTTTTGGTATATAAAAATTTAAATTTTAAATTCGGTTTTTGAATAAAATTTTGAATGTTAAAAAAACAAAATATCTTATAAGCCATTATTTTGAGAAGACATTTTTTAATAAGTTATTTTTATGAATTTCTTCTATAATTTTTCTAACATGACGATTGAACTTTAAAAAAAAATGTCTAAAATGTCGATTTATTTAAAAATTTCGAGTTTTTCACAAAACTTGAGCATTTTTAGGTTAGAAAATTCAGCTTTAACCGATCAACTTAATTCGAAATTTTAGTTTTTTAAAAAAGTTTTAACTTCATAATAAAAAATTTCAAAATTTTTTGTTATGAAGTTAATTTGTTTATATTTCGATTACGATTTCGAAAATTCGACTTTTTTCTTCAAAATTTAAATTCAGAGTGAAAACTTCCAAAAAAATATTGAAATTTCTTAATTATCAAATTTCAACTTTAATTAAGAAATGTTTTTTTTAATTACATTTCAACAATGAGTTTAAAAATGTCAAGATTAAAGTCGAAATTTTGAAAAAAAAATGAGCTTAACGACTTATGTTTATTCTTCAAAATTTTTACACTAGCACTTCTTCAAAATATTTTGACTTTCTTTCTGCACATTTAATTTATAAAAAATCACCTGACCATTTTGAGAAAACACTAAAAGTTTCAGGAAATATCAAAGTTTATTTTTTGAATTTTGTTTCTAGACAAAATGTTGAGTGTTATTATATTTTGTTAATAGTTTTTATCTTTTGAAAATGAGAGATTTTTTTTAGAAAATTTTTACTTCAAACCTTTTTTTTTCAAAAATTATGGCTTCTTTTTTCTTCGGATTTAGAGACTAATTCTAAATGTCAACTTATTTTTTAAATTTCGAATTTAAAAAACTAAAAATTTCGAGTTCGAACAGGTCACATTAAGAATTAACATATCCTAATTTTGTTCGGAAATTCAAACTTTTTAAAAAAGTTAATATTTTCAGAAATGTTTAATAATGAATTTTGGTTATTTTTAAGTATAAACACGGTCGTAATTAAACTTTTTCTAGAACAACTTTTCTAGACATTTCGAATTAAAATTCCAAATTAAAAAAACTCAAGATTAAGTTTAAAATTTCGATATCTGACATTTTTCACAAAAGTTTTGGCGAAATTTTCAAATTTCTAGAAAGAATCGAAGTTTAAAAAAATATTTGTGGGTTTGAAGTAAATACCGAGATTTTAAACTTTGAATTTTGAGAAAAAAGTAAAACTATTAACATACTTCGCATTTAGCAAAAAATCTGATTCAAATTGAAAATTTCCAAAAAAGGTCGAAATTTTGAGATTAAAGGTAAAACTTACAAGAAAACGATAAATAACTCAATAGCAAAAACTTTTTTTCAAAATTCTGAAGAATCAAATGCATTTCGACATTGCAAATTCAGATAGCAACCGTGGCTTCTTAGCTCTAACCTAAACGCAAACAAAGACTAGGTAGTTTTAGTAGAAGCATCGCAGCCCCCCTGAAAAAAAATCCTGGTTACGGGCCTGACCAAAATATTTGAGGGTTCCTGTGCCTATAAAGAAAAAAAGATGATTCTTAGGTAAACAGTATGTGTTTTAAAAAATTTCGATAGCATTACCTGTTTTGCTCAAAGATTCACAAAATCCAAGACGTTATTGACTTTATAACATACATTTCCTTTTAAAATATTTCACAATGTTTACAATTTAAGACTAACTTTTGCAATTCGCTATCGGTATCGGCCAATTTTTATGCGAAAAATCGAATCACCTAATGGCCTCTTCAAGTTAAAGTATCATCATTTAATTGTTATTTGAATGTTTTCATCTTTCAGGCATGTCGACATTTTGAAGCTACACAAAGTAGATGAAAACCATATATGTAATACTTCTATATGGCGTGTTTTGTCCCTTTGTTTGTGTCAAAAAGGCGCGATGGATATATATGTTTGTCTTTTTCAAGGACAGAATATATTAACCAATCTCAAAGTTTATTTCAAATATCCCTCTTCTCGTCAGTTGTCATTGTTGTCATTCATTTATTAGGGTTCCCACCCATATTGTCATCTGTTTCCGCTATGAATAAATGAATGCTTGTCCTTGAAAGAGTACGACATATACTTTCATCTCACCTTTTTGACAAAGCATTTTGCAGTGGCGATTATACACAACACGCCATATAGAAGAATTACATATATGATGAAAACACGAGCTGATGGTCGATACCACTGGTTGGAGACTTTTTATCACCACCATGAAAACTTTTGTCATATCACAGGGTACAATTACCAACATGTAGAGCAAAAAAGACGTTTGGCACTTTATCTAGTAACTTTACTATTTAAATTTTAAATTGCCAACTGCAATAACCAGTGTTATGGTTCACAACTTTTTTGTCTTTTTTTGTTGCTTATTTACTTACTATGGTATGACATAATAACTACATATGTTGTACAGTCTATGATTAAATACCATACAAAATAAAATAAAATGTGTCAACTAAACAATAAGTAAGTTTGGTTCTAATGAAAACTATAAATGACAAATATTAAAAAAAATCAAGTCATGCCACAGCCTATTATATAAACTAAAAATTACTGCAATTTAGAAATATTTCGTCTTTTATAGGCTTGGTAACCTTCCCTTTGACAGAGTGTCCGACGCCTGGTCAATACTTAACATTTGGGATTCTAGGATTCGTATTAAGTATATTTCTTAAAACTTTTGAAGACGCTGCTCTCTTTTAAAAATGATGCTTAATGGAGAAATACCTGTCAAAAATTTATATCTTATACAGCAAGATCAAAAGTTCCAAAAATATTCATGAAACATTGCTTTTGAAAAATAAATACGACGAACTATGCACGCTCTGCTGGAAGATGTTTTTTGGTGCAAGTTCTTATATTAGCCTCATAAACAGTTCTAAACACTGGAACTCTAGTCTAGAGGAACATCATGTTAACTTCGTGGTCAGATTAGTGCTACTCAATTGGATATCAAATACCAAACACGAAGACACAATAACGTTGATGTAACTTGACAGTGATTGCTGTCGAATGTCGTGATATTTCAACATACTGCAGCGTCAAATATTTTTATGCGGCAGTGAAATTAAATATTGTTTCCGACTTGACAAACTATTTTTAGTTCATTTTACATTAGCAGAAATAGGATGTATTGCCAACAGAAAACAGAACGAATTGAATCGTATAGCATTGATTGACTATTTCCGTTTTATTTATCAAATAAGTTCATTAGTTGTTCTATAAACAAATGTACCTCATTATAGGGTGCTAAATAATAGACTTGGGTCATTGCCATTAATTTTCCTCAATGCTAGACTTTTGTTTTTTTATTGATACCCTTCAAATTTATCGTCATAATTAAAACATTGCTTTATCAGGCAATCATTTTTCTAAATTGCAATGCATGTATATTTATCTGTTTGTTCACAAAAATAACCTTTAGTAGAAATTTTTAGACAAAGCGTGATCTTTATATGTAAATTTACTGTTATCTTAGATTAAGCGCACAAAATAACAATAAAAATTACTGTGTAATAAATTCTCATTTCTTCTAATGTTCCAGGAGAAAGTTTGAACAAATTAGGTTTAATTGTCATATTTACTATGGGAAAATTTAGAAGGAAAACGTGGATTTTGCCAAACTAAAACCATTATTTCTTATATCGTGGCTTTATTCAGGTTACAAAATTTGTAGATGCCGGAAAAATACTTTTATTGTTACTGATAATAGAATTTACGTATGCATCATCACATACGTGTAATAGAGTTAGGCAATTTGACTAATTTTGCGTCATTTTAAATTTTCCTAAACAATGAAAAAATTTGCCAAACTTAACTATATAAATACGTCCTCTATGCTAATTTAGCGCAAAATAAACTTTAATATTTGTGACGTGGTACCCTACCGCTTACATAATTGTCGCTTTGATTGAAATTTTTAGCTACAATTATGGGCATTCCTAAATATTCAGCGGCTTGCATGTTTATTAAAAATTTTTCTAATGAAGTATAGAGTCAGGGTCGTAATTGAGAATTTTACCAAAGGAATTTAAAATTTGTTACAAAAACTGCTCGACATTTTCGAGCGAAAAGAGCTACAATTCCGAATTAAAATTTGGAAAAAGAACAAAATGTCTGGTAGGTTTCGAAATTTAGAACTTAAAAACGAACTTGAAATTTGGAGGAAAATATCGAAATTTTTATATTAAAATTATAACAAGGTATTTGCAATCGAAATTTTAGAAAAAAGTAACAATTGCGAGTGCAAACTTGGAATTATAAGAAAAAAGTCCAGATTTCCAAATAACACAATTTCAAAATTTCGAAATAAGGGCCAAAGCTTCTACAAAAACTCGAAATTTTGGCTTTTTGAGCAGGCAACTAGGAAACAAGTATACATTGAAATGTGAATTCTGTTAAGAAAACTTGAGGTTTGCAATTTATAATATATTAAAATCAAAATTTCCTTGAAATTTATTACAAAAGTGAACATGAAAATTATGAAAAAAACCGACATTCTGAAAAATAGAACAAAAGAATTTATAGCAGAGTTTCAAGTTAACACCAAAATTTCTAAAATAAAAGTAATAATTTCGGGATTAGGATAAATTCCAAAATAAAATTCAAATCCTTGAGACTAACTTTCGAGCATAAAGTAATACTTTTAAGAAAAAGTAAGATTTGAGATGCATTCTGAAAAAAGAAAATTTCACACGATAAAAAAGCCAAAATTTGTAGCTTCAGATTTTTAAGAAAAAACTAAAATTTGGCAGCAAAATCATAATTTTGAAACTACCTAATCTGCCTACCTCTCTGAAGATGATAGCTTGGCTATCGAAACGCCTTAGAGCAACCTTGTTGTGTTTTTTAATCTTTCTTGGTTTCCGGTGACAATATTTGTATTTCAATTTTTGAAGGCAACCAAGGGCCAGTCCACCAAAATGCCTAAATAGGGAAAAACGTACAAATTTAAATTGTGACTAGAAATTTGTGAAAAGACCAGAATGCTAAGAGAAAGCTTGAAATTAAAGAAAAGACATGAACTTTTCAAGATTAAAGTTGAAATTTCGGAAGAATATCCGAATTTTTTAAAAGAGTTCCAAATATTCGGGTGTAAACTTTAAATTTTTAGAATACTTTTCGAATTGTCATTTCAAAGGTTTAAAATTTTTGAAAAAAAATAACCTTAGGAAATATTGAAAAGTCGAGATTTTGAAAAATGTCGAAATTTTCGTAAAAGTAAAAGTTTTAAAAATCTAAAATCTTCTAATAAGTCAAAATTTTAAAAAAGTGAAGAAGTGAAAAATCGAAAATTTCAAAAAAAACCCAGAAAAATCGCAATTTCAAACAATGTCAAAATTTTCGAGAATCGAAATTTTCAAAAAAAATCTAATATTTGAAAGAATCAAAAATTAAAAAAATACTAGATTTTTAAACGAAAATTCGAAATTTTAAAAAAGTACAAACTTTGAAAAAATGTCTAAATTTCAAGAAGAATCCAAATTTAAAAAAAAATGGTACTAATTTTCTAAAGCAGTCGAAATTTTGAAAAAAAATCGAATATCTTACAGTTTTGAAAAAAGCAAAATTTAGAGCAATGTCTAAACATTCGAAAATAAAAAGGTCACCAAATTTTTTTAAAAATTAAAAATATCGTCCTGAAGAAAACTAACAATTTTCAAAAAAAGTCGGAATATCTTAGTCCTACGGAAATGTTCAGCGATGCAGGGACATGAATGTCGATATAATCTTCTTTTTCTTTTGATGCCTATTCGTTCCGGATGCTGGCGATCATTCTGGCTATTGAAATGTTGTTGACGGCTGCTCTAAAGATTTGGCTAGTTGTTAACGAAAACCACGTTCTTAAGTTTTTTAACCAAGAAATTCTCCTGCTGCCCGGACCTCGTTTGCCTGGTATTTTTCCCTGCAGTATTTGCTGTAGTAAACCATATCTCCTTTCATTCCTCATTATGTAGCCCAGGTATTCTGACTTGTCTGTTTTTATGGTAGTTGTTATCTCTGTAGATTTATGCATTCTGTGAAGAACTTCCTCGTTGTTTACGTGATCCACCCAAGAGATCCGAAAGATTCTGCGGTAAATCTACATTTCGAACGCTTTAATTAGAGTCTAGGTTTCTGTACCATAAAATAACGCGGAGAACACATCGTAGCAGAGGAGTCGTATCTTGGTTTTTAAAGCTAATGAGCGACATTTAAAAAGTGCTGCCATTTTAATAAATACAGCCCTTGTCTTTTCAATACGACACTTTATTTCTTGTGAGTGATCCCACTGATCATTCCGAAAACATCCCAGGTACGTATATTTGCTGACTCGATTAATGCGTTGACTTTTCAGTGATCGCGACATCATTCCTAAGGAACAATTTGAGTTCCAACCTATGCACTCTACCTCAGACCAGCTGCTGAGAGTAGTTGAAACAATCACTCAACGCATGAACTGGAACCAGGTAGTTGGAGCTATTTTTTTCGATATTTCCAAGGCATTTGATACAGTTTGGCACCAAGGACTAGTCTACAAGATGCACCAGTTTGGAATACCTCTAACAATGGTTTAAATGGTAAGCTCGTTCCTGGACCAGCGCTCATTCAGAGCAAAGGTGGGACAGGAACTATCAAACCAGTTTAGGCTACAGTATGGGGTGCCTCAAGGCTCTGCCTTGTCACCTCTGCTGTATTCTCTGTTCACAGCAGACATCCTGAGAACCAATCCAACAATCGACCACACCTTATTTGTAACTTATGCAGACGACACAGCTTTGGTGGCGTACTCTTACAGTCCAAAGTTGGTCACCAGACGACTTCAGGAGGCAACAGACAGTCTACTACTATTCGGTCAATGGAGAATCCAAGTCAACGCAGACAAAATCCAAGCAGTAAATGTTCATGGGCAAAACGTCGACTGAAGACTTCAGGCAAAGTATCTAGGTGTAATTCTTGATAAAAGACTTACATTCCAGGCACACATCGATTATGCAGTGTCCAAAGCCAACATGCTGAAGGGACTGCTGCAAGCGATGATTGGTAGAAATAGTAACCTGTCCATTGGACTTAAAGTGTTACTATACAAATCAATCATAAGACCAGCGATGACCTACGGATCTGTAGCTTGGTCACAGGCGACGGATAAACAGATGAAGAAACTCCAGGTGTTCCAGAACGTATTTCTAACCCAAGCCATGGACGCTCCATGGTTTGTGAGAAACAATCGATTCCATAGGGAAGCTGAACTACCTTTGGTAAGAGATTTTCTTAGGGAAATTAATTCCAGGGCGATGGTGAGTGCGGAAACGTATCCCAACGAACTAGTTCGACAGGCAGTGGATTACGATCCAAACATTCCAGCCAGGATTAGGAGACCAAGGATGGTCCTCTAGGCTACGACTTCCATTTCGAAAATTTTGGTTTTGTTTGTTTCTTATGTTTCAGGCAAAACAGCTTACAATAGGGCTCCAGCACTATTGTACTGTTCCGACGGAGGGATTGGGGGCCAAGGGCCCGATCCGAAGAAGTAGGGGTTTTTAGTCGGTACCCGTAGTTTGACCGGAAGTCCGACACTATCTGGGTACCTTCCCAGATGTCCTTAACGGGTTTTCCCCTACTTAAAAAAAAGCGTTGACTGTTGGAAACCATCAGATCTTCATGCGGTATATTGTTTTTGTTGATCACCATATATTTGGTTTTGTTTAGATTAATATTGAGCCCATACTTTTGACTAACATCTATCACCCTTGTCAAGATTTCTCCTAAGTCTTCTAGATTGTCTGAAATAATGACTGTATCATCTGCATATCTTAAATTATTCAGGCGTCTTTCATTTACCAGTATTCTTGCATTAATGGTTTGGAAAGCTGCTTTAAATATATGCTCAGAATAGATATTAAATAATAAAAGCGATAAAACACATCCCTGTCTTACTTACCGCAATATCTTTATTGCCTTGTTGTTATTGTCGATATATACGCCCGCTTCATTGGCTACTGAAAAGCTTTCGACTGTGTCTCGCACCAGAAGCTTATCAAGATTCTCAAATGCACCGGTGTAGATACTGGAGATCTGAACATCATCACGCAGCTGTACTGGAATCAAACTTCAGAGATCAGTGTAGATGGTACAACATCTGAAGTAATAGAAATTAGAAGGGGGTTAGACAGGGTTGTGTCCTGTCCCCTCTCCTCTTTAATATATACTCGGATGCAGTGTTCTGGGAGGCACTGGAGGATGTGGAAGAGGGCATTAAGATCAACGGCATCCTCATTAATAATATACGTTTCGCTGACGATGCGGTCGTGCTCGCCGGCAGCCTCCCACATCTTCAGAACACGACATCGTTAAACATATTATAGCATAGCAAACATAGTATGGTTTACACATGAACGTTGTCAAGACCAAGGTGGTTGTGTCCTCCAACGCACCAAGACGGACGGTCTTTCGAATTAACAACCAGGTCGTGGAACAAGTGGCGTCCATTAGGTATCTTGAAGCCCTCGTTAACGAGACCAGTAACCCTAAAAGGGAAATCAGATCATGGATAGAATAGGCCAGGAGGGCATTTATTTCCATGAAGACTCTCTTCACTAGTCGAGACCTAAACCAAAAACTTCGCATGCGTATGCTGCGTAGCTATATCTTTCCAGTGCTACTCTAGGCTCCGAGAGCTGGACATTCAGTCAACAAATAGAGAGCCGAATTGAGATGTACTTGTATCGCCGTATACTGCGTATATCCTGGGTGGATAGAATAACCAACGAGGAAGTACTGAGGAGAATGGGTAAAGAGTTGCTGACAACCATCAAAGAAAGAAAGCTCCAATACATCGGATACGTTATGAGTGGAGAACATTAAGAGATCCTTAGACTCGTTATTAAAGGAAATATCGAGGGCAAACAATCTGTGGATAGGAGGCAAAACTTGTGGCTAAAGAATCTGCGTCGATGGTTGGGACGGACATCTATAGAAATTTTCAGAGGAGCAATTTCGCGCACCATTATAGCCAGTTGGATCGTCAACCTTCGAAGTTAGACGGCTTCCTAAGAAGACTAATTAAATATCAAAAATGTTAAGATTTTGAAACGTAAAAAATTTTAAAAAGTAGAAATTTTAATAAAGAAAAAATGTTCACATTTGACATTTTCCAAAAAAAAGAAACAATTTTTTAAGTCATATTAATATTTAAAAAGAAGTCAAATGTTGAAAAAGGCGCAAGACTTTATAAAAGTGAAAATATTGAAAAAAGGTCAAAACCAAAAAAAAAGTTGAGACTTTTTAATAAAATTGAAATTTGAAGAAATTTCAAATAATACCATCATATTTTGACTAACAAATTCGTAATTAACAAAATCGCAAAAATACGACAATTGCTGTGTATAAAATTGTCTACCAACCTGTCATGCTATTTGGAAGTAAAACATGGGCATTAACAACCAAACAAAAAAGTAGACTTCATGCCATGGAAATGAAGTACCTCAAGAGAATTCTAGGAATCACCAGGAGAGACCGTATAAGAATCCAAATATTACGAGAAGAACTAAAAATAGAAACACTTGCAGACAAAATGAAAGAAAAGCAATTTTAATGCCTGGGACACTTGTTAAGGATGGATGGAAGAAGGCAAATTAAAGAAATTTGGAAAGCAGGCATAATGAGGAAGAAAAGACGAGGAAGACCCCGGATAACTTGAAACAAAACAATACAAGAACTACTCCAAGAACTCTAAGAAAATGATGTAAGCTGGCATTATGCAAAACATTTAGTACAGAACAAAAAGAGATGGGCCGAGTTCCTAAGTTTGTACAGGGTGAGCGAAATTCGATGTCTCGGCGCTATTATAAGAAAAGGAAAAAACGATATAAGAAATCTGAAAAGAGATTCTTACATTGGATTGAATAAGGTCTATTTTAAGCCCAATTTGCATATTTTTCTACATTTGGAAACCAAAGTAATGACGTCATTGAATTTTTTTCTCCAAAAACATACCTACATTTTTACACATTTATTTAAAAAGAACTGCTAGTTCTAAATAAATTTTGTAAACGAAAAAATTTGATATCTTTTTTCGTTAAAAAGTTAAAAGCAAATTTAATGGAAAAAATGTATTATTAAAAATTCGCAATTGGTACGATTTGGAAACAAATCTATTTTATATTTTTAGGTTTAGAATAACATGTTTGGGGTATCTCAAAGAGTACTTACCTGCTCTTCTAGGGTTCTTTTGAAATTTTCCATAAATAATACTGGGTGAATCAGGAAGAATTGGCCAACGCAAAACTAGAGATACTAGACACTAAAATATTACGATTGAGCTCAAGATGCCTTATACTAATGTGACTGATTTAAGAGATACAGGGCGTTCAAAGTTTAAATTTTATTCTGAAATTTCTCAATTATTGGGAAAGTTTTGGTAATATATATTTAATATTTTAGCTTTAGACGACTTAAACTTACTTTAGCTTTACTTTAGCTTTACTTTAGTTTACTTTAGCTTTAGACGACCTAAACAAGAATATATTTTTTTTGTAGAATTGATTGTTCTTTTATACTGTCTACTTGTTTTAAGTATAACTCAACAGACAAAAAAATGTTTTAATTTACGTAAATGATTATGTGAAATTAGCGCCCTCTAGGGGCAACGTCAATATAAATTTAAAATTCGTAATTCTTACACCGAAAAACATAAAATTTGCAAATATTAAATTTATAGCATTAAAATTTTCTCAATTATTAAAAAATTTCAGAATAAAATTTAAACTTTTAACGCCTTGTATAAGGGATGTTGAGCTCAATCGTAATATTTTGATGTCTAGTATCTCCAGTTTAGGATTTGCTCATTCTTTCTGACACACCCTGTATATTATTTAAGTGAACATAAAATGTTTGTCCACCATTAATTTAATTATTGACAGATGCCACTATACTTTTATTTTTAATTTATTGCATTTCCAGGAGCTATTTATCTAAATCGTAGCAATTACAAATTTTTGATAATATTCTTTTTTTACAATAAAATTGCTTATAACTTTTTAAGCAAAAATGATACCAAATAGTTTTCTTTAGAAAATTTGTTTAGAAAAATTAGGTCTTTTTAAATATGTAGAAATACAGGTATGCTTGTGGAAAAAAAAGTTCAATAACGTCATTACTTTGGTTTCCAACTCTGCAAAAATATGCAAATTTGACTTAAAATGAACCTTATTCAATCCAATTCAAGAACCTTTTTTCAGATTTCTTATATCGTTTTTCCTTTTCTTATAATAGAGCTGAGACATCGAGTTTCGCTCACCCTGTACATTCCCTATAAACTTTGATGAGGATGTGATAAGAATTAAACTTATTATATAACAAATCCAAAAAATGCCGACATTCAGCGCAAATGCCGAAATTTAAAAAACATAATTAAAAAAACGAAAACAAAAATTTGGAAAAAAGGTAAAATTTAAAAAATGTGAAAATTATAAATGTAAATACTTTAATAAATTAAACTCTTAGAAAATTTCGGGATCGAGATTTTCAAAAAACAAATCGAAAATTTTAAAAAAGGCTTAAATAAATTTAAAACGTCTAAAACGGTAAAAAATTTTAAAAATGTCAAAGGTACGAAAGAATTCCAAATTTTAAAATAGTAATTTAAAAAACTTTATTTCGAAATGTTCGAAGACATTAAATCTGAAAAGACAACATTTTCAAAGAAATGGAAATTTAAAAAAATTTAAAGTTTGAAGCGAGCCTAAATTTCGAAATAAAATCGAAATTGGGGAAAAATTTCATCTTTTAAAAAAATTTACATTTAAAAAAATCAAATATTTAAAAAAAGTCGAAATTTTGAAAAATCAAGATTCATAACTATTACACACCATTAAATAAATACAGCAAGAAATATTAAAAATTCCACAATGGTGTAACCCCTGATGATGCTGAAAAGCGAAACCAGGTCCGATAATATCAAATATTTATAGAACCATCGTGGAATTTTTAATATCTGGAAGAATTCCACACAGTCAGATTAAAACTGTCAATTATTTAAAATCAAGATTTTAAAAAAGTCGAAATTCTAAAACAAGCCCAACTATAAAAAAAATGAAATTCTAAAAAATACGCAATTTCGAGAAAAAAATCAAAATTTTGAAAAATTCAATCTTTCAAAAAACTACACTTTCAAATTTTTTAAAAATTAAAGGTTTGGAAAAAGGCGAAATTTTCGAAGACAAATTTTACATTTTTCAAAAAATCTGAATTCTGGAAAAAGTAGAAATTAAAAAAGTTAAAATCTAAAAAAGTCGAAATTAAAAAAATCAATATTTAAGAAGTCGAAAATTAAAAAAAAAGTCGGAATTTGAAGCGTATTGAAAACTAAAAAAAACGAAATGATATCTGTTACTGGGACTGATTGATTAATTTGTTTGATCTGTCTTTGATCTTTGACGAATTATAAGTCTTTTGCAAATAGGTCAAAATATCTAGAAAAGGTTAAATGCAAAGTTCTAAAATTTGGGAGACAAAATAAAGTTAGAATTTTCCGAAATTAATATTATTCCTTTGGCTAATTATAATGTCATTGGCTTGAAATTTCGAAGCCTGGCTAGTCTCCCTCTAGCTACATACTTTTACAGAAGTTATAAAGCGAGTGATATAAAATATAATATTACACTAATTTTAAATATTAATCTTGCTGTTCTGATTAAAACAAGAAATTTTTCGGAAATTAATTTGATTAGAGAATTAATTATTTATTAAATGCAAAGTACGCACCGTCTTAAAATTTGGTCGCCTGCGTGTTGAAACGCAATACAACATCGATACGAACGCCCCTGACTACAATGTATTTTGTTTAATAATTAATAACCACACTGTATATCGCATTGGTTCAA
The DNA here is from genome assembly GCA_028583605.1 of Dastarcus helophoroides. Lineage (NCBI taxonomy): Eukaryota > Metazoa > Arthropoda > Insecta > Coleoptera > Bothrideridae > Dastarcus > Dastarcus helophoroides. The sequence goes on from CM053333.1 coordinate 14,799,507, forward strand.
TTCAAATTGTTATTCAATTGCTGTTTCTTTATAGCATCCTGTTTGTTTTTTACTCTGAACATTTAAATATTCGTTCTTATAAAATTTAAAAATAGCACCGCCTGGAAGTCTTACTAATTAACGTATTTAAATATTGCTAAACATTCATTTGTAAAAGAGATAATATTAATAAAGAATTTCGCTCGTTATCTTCGTTTCAGGGAAAAAGTGAATGGGTTTCCCAATTTAATATTTCGCAGGTAACTCCGAGTCACAGGTATTTCTAATCTAACCTGATATTTAATTGTTAATTTATTAAGAATTTTCACTGCATTCTAAATTTCTAAAGCGGAAATAGATCTATGAATCACATAAATTAGTAAATATGTGAACAATAAATTAGATAGATATCGGCAAGTAGTAGAACGGCTTTGAAATAACAATAACTCAAACGTTTTTATTATATTTCATGCTTAGAATGTGCATTTGCATTTAATATTTTTTAATTGGATGACAACAAATTTTGGGAATGAATAAAATATTAGAATGTCTCAGCGCTTTATCTACCAGTTGTCCCGAATTATAATCAATTTAAATTTACCAGTCTAGCGAATTAATTCTACACTGTAAGGATAATAAAAGAATGGAAATTTTCATTTTATATATATATTACCAGATTTGCCAAATTCGGATAGATTTATGATCACAAGACATTGTTGACTAATTAATTTTATTTACTATGTGTGCGTTATATTCTAACAATTTCAATGTTAAAGATAAAGCTGCTATCTTTAAACATGAAAATACAACAAGAAAAGTTGATAATTTATTATCAAAAGAGCCTAGTTTATGTAGCAAACATCAATCAGTGGAGCTTTATTTGCAAATTTGGACCCAAAATAAGGAAGTTGATCAATGTTAAGCAACCTTGGAGCAGGTAGAATCTTGTGTCAACAGAAATAGAAAGTCTGTGACCAGTCAGTATTTAGATATTGATGACTCAGTTTTTATTGTCTGGTGTTACATCTTGGCCACTTAAAGAGGCAACATAACAGTAAATTGTCTGCTTAAATTTAAAAATACTGAACGTTATTCACGTAATGTAAAGGGTGGTTAAACCTTAATTAATTACGCTCCTTGGCTAGAGATATTTTCAGTGCACGCAGATTTGTTTCACTTGGAAAAGTACTAAAACTGACTCATGTGAATTGGAATTACAATTTTTTCAAATTTAATAATGGGGAACAGGATATTGTTAAAATCTATTATGTAATGTAATATTCGTTATCATTATTTACGACATTCAAAATGTTGTATGTACATAAAAGCATTCACTTTGCGTTTTTTCATTTGCTTTGAGATTTTTAATGAAACCTTTTCTTGTGTGTCTATAAAGATATACTTTCTATTTATTATAAATAGCGAACACATAACACATGCTCATCTGTATTTATTGTGTAAAAGAAAAAAACTCACTGATTAGTTGATGGATCGATGTACACTAAAAATCGCCGGGTTTAGAATTTTTAATTTTACACAAATGTTGATTTAGATATGTAGACAGGAGTAATGTAACGAATATTCGCATTCGTAGTGGTGAATATTCGCATGTTTTTTAATAATTCACATTCGCAAGAAATTATGCGAATATATTGCGAATGTATTTGGCAATAAAACGGAAAATTTATTATGGAATAATAATGCAACTGCTAAGGCAGGGTTTCTTAAAGTGGGGTTCATGGACCCTATATCATAAGTTCGGGGTCCATTGGTAGCGTACCTAACAATTTATTAGGTAGTTATCCAGTCCCACCTAATAAAAAGTATTTTTTAATTACTTTTTTTTTTATTTCTTCTCTTCTTTTTTAATTTTCTTTCCTTTCCTATTAGCTAGAATAGGGTACTAGAGCGCTTGCTCTCCCCTGGTTCATACAACCAAACCGAAAACTTATATTCTCAACTGCGGGACCCTTTTCCAATTTCATGTGTTCCTAAAAATTAGTCTTTTCCTTGAAATTTCGACATTATCCCGAAATTTCAACTTTTTTCTAAAACTCTTTTTCTTTTGAAATTTCCAATTTATTCTAAAATTCGAGCTCTTTTATCCAAATCTGACTTTTTGAATTTTTACCTTAAAATTCGTCGTTTTTCTTTCTTCAAAATTTCATTCCTCAAAATTTGAGTTTCTGAAAATTTCATTTTTTTTTAAATTCCTCTTTCTGTAAATTTCGACTTCTATATCTAACTTCGCCTTTTCTCGAACCTTGATAGATCTTTTGATAAAAAGGTAAAAACATTAGAATAATACTTACTTGGAAATTTTGAAAAATATAATTTGAAAATGTTGAATTTAAAAAAGAAAAGAATTCAAGAAAACTTAAATGCCAACTTATTTTTCATAATTTCAACTATTGTTTCAATAGCGGATATTTTCTGATGTCACAGTGGGACAGGGGGCGACTCTTAATTCTTAAAATATCGGGCTTATTCCTAAAATACGTCCTTTTTTTGAAATTTCGTCAAAATTTGACATTTTTCTGGAAATTTCGATCTTTTTGTCACAATGTTTTTCTCAAATTTTCATTTTTTTTAAGAATTTGTTTGGGTATTTTGTACTTTCGATTTTTACCTCGAAAATCATCCTTTTCTCTAAATTTTGATATTTTTCAAAATTTTCAAAGTTCAAAGTTTTTATACTAAATTTGATTTCCTGGAAATTTTGACTTTCTTCCAAAACTGTCTTTTTTTAAATTATAATTTGTCTCTTTCTTAATTACGACTATAAAGTCGAAAGTAGAATTTTGAGTATAACCTTAAGAGTGTTTCCTGTTTGCTTTCAAAATTGGACTGTACCGAAGTTTTTGAATATTTCATAGAAATTTCGGCCTTTTTCTCAAAATGTTGACTGGCTGGAAATTACAACCTGTTTCTTCAAAATTCGTTCTATTTTTGAAATTTCGACTAAATGTTTTATGTTTCCAGAATTCTTTATTTAAAATTGAGCTTTTTAAGCAAAATTCCACTTTTTCTCAAAATTCGTTTATTTTTTTAGAATTGGATTAAATATTTGTTGATGATTTAGGATTTTATGCTAACGAAGTGAGAGCTCTCATAATAAACAGTTATGAGCACAGCTGTCCAGTAAAACAAAATGTTGTTAATAAATCAACACCCTGGTGGAACAGGACGCTCAGCAAATTAAGAGCTGAAACGAGAATACTGTTCAATAAGGCTAAACGCACCAATAAGTGGAGCGAATACAAAAAAGCCTTAACAGAATACAACAAAGAGCTTAGAAGATCTAAAAGGATATCATAGAGGAGTTTTTGTGAGGGGATTAAAGATGTGCCTCAGTCAATGCGACTCCAGAAAATCCTATCCAAAGATCACTCGAATGGAATAGGACTTCTCCAATACCAAGAAGGAAGTTACACCAAGAACCGTCTGGAAAGTGTAAGGTTGCTTATGCGAACACTCTTTCCGGGATCTACAGAAATTGTAAATACCCACAACAGTGTTGCGTTTGCAGGGGGCCATTTACGCCCCTATAGTCGAGTAAAAAGCTTGGCGGGGAAAATATTTACAAAAAACAAGATAACATGGGCGGTGAATTTCTTTGAGCCCTGTAAATCACCAGGAGAAGATAAGATCATCCCAGCCCTACTACAGCACGGCATAATGGAACTTATAAATCCACTAGCTACAATTTTGAAAGCTAGTTACACGTTAAACTACGTCTATATACCAAAGGCAGGCAAACGACCGTCTGCGCAGCCTAAATCATATAGACTTATTAGTCTAACGTCATTTCCCCTTAAAACAATGGAGAAAATTATAAACTAACACATTAGAATCGAAGTACTGTCAAAGAATTCGCCTAATGAAAATCAATTTGCCTATCAAGAAGACAAATCCACAGAGACAGCCTTACACAATTTTGTCAAAAAGATAGAAAGTGCATACTCAAACAAAGAAATAGCTCTTTGTGGATTTCTAGACATAGAGAGTGCTTTTGGTAGCACCTTATATGAATTCATAAAGGCAGCAGCTATCAAAAAAGGTTTTGAGAAACCTACCATCGACTGGATCGTCTCCATGTTAGATGGTAGGAGGATCAAAGCAACCTTAGGCAGTGATTCAGTCACAGTGAGCGCAGCAAGGGGTTGTCCCCAAGGAGGTGTTTTATCTCCACTGCTGTGGTCTGTCGTGGTTGATGACCTCCTAAATATGCTGCATTACTCGGGCTTTGAAGCAATAGGTTATGCAGATGATATAATTGTCATTAACAGGGGCAAAAACGATAAAATCCTGTCGGATTTATTGCAAAAAGCCCTGAACACCATTAATAACTGGTGTTCAAAACAATGGTTAAGTGTAAACCCAAATAAAACAATTATAATTCCATTCACGAAGAGAAGGAAGGTAAATCTAACAGCTCCCACTATGAATGGAGTTCAACTTAACTTCTCCACTAAATATCTAGGAATAGTCCTAGACCAAAATCTCACCTGGAATCCTTAGTTGACTAGAATAATCAAGCGAGCCACGACAGCATTCTGAACGTGCCGCAAAACCTGGGGTAAACTGAAAATGATCTATTGGTCACATAGGATGATACTTCCACCCCTGATCACATACGCTTCTGTAGTATGGTGGCCAAAAATAACGAAAAAGACAGCACAAAACCAGCTGAACATAGTTCAAAGGTATGCATGTCTGGGCATAACAGGCGCAATGAACAACAGCAGCAATGCATGTAATGCAAAGTCTAACTCCTCTCCACCTTTTAGTGAAGAAGGAGGCGATCAAAGGAGCCTGAAGATTACTGCAATTAAAACAATTTAAAGAAGTATACTTTGCTGGTCACATGGGAATCCTCAAGGAATGTAGACCGATTTAGCAAGATCGGTTGATTACATGCAACCCAGGTACGAATTTGATCATTCCTTTGAGGTGGACCGCACTGACGCTCAATCAGTACCTGAAGAAAAACACAAAATATCCATCTGGTTTACAGATGGATCAAAGACAGCACATGGGACTGGATTGGAAATTTATGACCTAATTAGAGGTTTTCTAAAGCCTTGGGAAAGGACCCAACTGCCTTTCAAACTGAAATACATGCAATAGAACTCTGCGCCTACGAGTGTCTTTGAAGGAACCTGAAAGGAACAAAGATCTACAATTAACTTTGACAGCCAAGCGGCAATAAAGGCTCTTAGAAGCTGCCTTGTCAAATCCAAACTAGTTTGGGACTGTCAACAAACTCTAAAGCAACTGGCTAAACACAACAGGATCGACCTTAAGTGGGTGCCAATGTACAAAGGAATACAAGGCAATGAAGCTGCGGACCAACTCGCTAGATAAGGATCTGCATCGTCATTTCTTGGACCTGAACCGGCTTTAGGTTTTTCTAAAAGTCAAATCAACAATGAGGTAAAAAAATGGGAAGCAAAGTCAAGAATTTCCCACTGAAAATTATATCTACTACTACTACGACTGGCGAAAAAATTCATATCTGGAACGCTTGAAAAGACAAAGGTCTACTTAGAACTCAGCAAATCCGAATTCAGGATCCTAGCCGGCCTCTTAACAGGACATTGCCCTATGAGGTATCACCTCAAAAAAATGGGTCAGGCTGAAACAGACCTATGTCGCTTTTGCGCAGAAGCTGCGGAGACTGCAGAACATGGTGCTATGCAAGTGCAATGCGCAATGTGGAAACACTCAATCCCAGGTCCATAATAAATTTCTACAAGAGTTTGAATCTGAGAACTACATAGATCAGGGTATGCACAAAAGATCTCCTTAAGTCGTGGTGCGGGGTGGACGAGGAGAAACACGAAACGACCCATATATAATCTAATCTAATCTAAACATTTGCTGAAAACAATTTTTAGAATAGTATTTCTACGAAATTTAGAAAAAAATATTTCCTGTAAATTTGAGATTGTCAAAATTTAAATGAAAATAAAAATTGTAAAAAAAATATTTTTGGAAACTGGGTTTTTCACTCCAAATTCGATTCATTTTAAAAATATGGATTTTTTTCATTAAATTGGCCAAGTGCCAGTGAAAAAGCCAACATTCGCATTCGCAAATGTTGGAAGTGAGTATTCGCATTCGCATTCGCGAATGTGGGAAAACTAACATTTGTTACATCCCTAATAGACAGGCATTCAAAAGGGTTTGCAAATTCAACCTGAAGAATGTTTTAATAAAATACAAAAGGTTTTATCCATTCGGTAATTGCACAGGTCCACAAAAAAAGTGATGTGTGCTGGGGGCTTTTTTAAATTCAATTTACAATACATATTTTGAACATTTAGAACGTTTTTCAAAATTACCATTTTATTTTTTTGAAAATTTGTACTCTTTGACATTCTCCCTAAGTTTTGATTTTTTTCAAAATTTCCACTTTTTTTGGAAACCTTAGTTGATTTTTAAAATTTTGACTTTTCTGGAAATTTTCACTTCTTTTAAATTTCTTTATTTTTGAAAAACTAGACTTTTTTACAAATTTCAATCTTGTAAAAATTTCCGATATTTTTGAAAATTTTTACTGCCTTTTCAGGATTTGGGCTCTTTTTCGAAAAATTTAAAAATTTGGAATTTCTTTAAAATGTAGATTCTTATTAAATTTTGACAGTGGCATAGCTGTGGGAGGGGAGAGGAGGTAACAGTGTGCCGTGCACAAGGGCCCTCCTGGGCAAGGGGTCCTCTGACAATGTTTTGTTTAACACAATTAAGATATAAATAAATATAGTTTTCTCCAAATTTCAAAAAAAAATCTTAAGTCCGCAATTTAGAAAAATCAATATGTCTGAAAATTCTAAGATTGTAATTAAAACTTCGAATTAAAAATATATTTATAAAAATAAATTGAATTTTAAATTAAAAATTTTGGTGAGAAGTAAAAAATGATTAACTTGCAATTTTGGATAAAATCTTGACATTTAGAAAAAACTCCGACTTAAAAAAAATGTAGGTTTAAATGATAAATTTCAAGAAAAAAGTCGAAATTTCAAAATTAGTCAGTTTGAAAATACATCCAAAATTCGAACGAAAGAGGTTGTCAGTGAATTTCGAGAGAAAATGTTTAATTTTCCTGTTAATATAAAAATTTAAAGAACTTACACTAAACAGACAAAAGCAAAATATTTAAAGTAAGCTTGGGAATAGGAATAAATGTTGAAATTAAAAAATAAATAAGAAAAGGTATATGTCGAAAAAAGTTGAAATTCTTAGAAACATTCTGGGTCCAAATTTTAGAAAAGCAAAGTGGACATTGAAAATGTAAACTCGAAATTTTGAGAAAAAAAGATAACTTTGCGAATATTTGACTTTTTACAAAATTTTATTTTTTACCTCAAAATGTCGTTATTTTTTTCAATAAGTTGGTTTTTATAAATTTCAAACTTCGTTTGAAATTATGATTTAAATCTTGAACTTTCGAATTTTCTCTTGAAATTGCGAATTTAAACTCGAACTCAAATTTTGACATTTGTATCGAGTAATTAATGCGATAAAAAACATACATTTTTTAGAAATGGGAGGCTCTAAAAATATTCTTGCACAAGGACCCATTGCTTTCTAGCGATGCCACTAAATTTTTACGTATTATTTACATACACTTTAAAATGAAAATATAATTAAGCAGAGGGTTAAATTCAATATGAACCGGAATTTCCATCATGTGGTCATGAGGGCGTTGAGAGTGCGCATATTCTTAGACATGTTAGGTGAGGATATCACGTGACTTCTTGTGCTCAAACGAATTTCTTTCTCGTCGTTCGTCAGTTATAAATACAATGAGTGAGCAAGAGGTTCATCCGCACGTTGCGCAGCGCATTATTAATAATTTTCTTGCCGTTGAAAGTATAAAGCCCCCAGAAATTCTTCGTAGGCTAAAAGCACAGTTTGGGGATACTTGTTTGAAGAAAACTCAAGTGTATGAATGACACAAAAAATTTTTGGAAGGACGAACTCAAGTTGAAAATGAACCCCATGCCCGTCGTCCTCGGACCAGTGTGACTGCGCTGTTGTGCTCTTCGATTTTCTGCATGAACGTCGTACGGTTAATGCTGTCTACTAATGCCTACTATTGGATGAAGCAAAAGGTACATATCGGCGGAAGAGGCGCGAATTTTCGGTCAGAAATGTGATTCTGCTTCACGACAATGCCCGCCCCTACTCAGCCAATCTGACACATTCAAAATTAAAGGAAATGCATTGGGCAACATCAGAACACCCTCCTTATAGTTCCGACTTATTACCATGCGATTATATGTTTGGGCCACTGAAAGAACTCTAGGAGGTGAGCGATTCCATGGTGATGCTGCTGTTGGGACATTTGTGCGCAATTGTATACGCTTCCCTTCTTTTTATGACGATGGCATTAAAAAACTTCCAATCCGCTGGGAAAAATGCATAGCAAAGTCAGAAGATTATGTAGAAAAATAGTTAATAACTTTCATATATGTATCTTGTACCAATAAATTTTTAAAAACATTTCGGTTCATATTTGATTTACCCTCGTACATGTATTTTACATATTTGGTGTCTTTAATCAACCCAGCTCACAGTATCACTTAATTATAATTATTTTCATGTTTTTATCTTTGAGACATTGTCAAGATATTTCCTTGTGTTCTACAAAAAAATCCAAAGTCGAGGTATTGATTAGCATCCTCACTTTGACAATATTTTTGTCTTTTAAATTAATATTTAGAAGCGTTTTATATCTCTGTTTTGGTCATTTTGATTAATTATCAGGCTGAAGCAAATAAAACAGTAATATATTTTATGTATTTTTCACTTTGTCAACATTTCTGACAAAGCAGTAAAGAATTTTGAAGGAAATAAATTTGCTCGTGTATTTACTGTTCCACTTTTGATACACCCTTTATTTTTATTCATGAAAAGTCCACAAAAGCATGTGACTTGCGTAGTTAAATATTAACAAATCCTCCAGGATTTGACTTCAGCCCGGATTCAGCAGCATTGCCTGAAAAATGGTTATGAAAAAAGGAATAAAATACGAACGCTGATATTCACTCAAAATAATGTCGTATTTGCGTACGTTTTTGTACGTTTGCAGAATATTCTTTATATGTAATATGAACACAAAGTTCATAATAAAGCAGTCAATACGTAGAGCAGGTCAGAGTTGAGTGAAAATTTTATTTCTGGGGCCCCTACTGATTCGACCGTCATCTTTGACCAGTTACTGCAAATGTGAGCCTCATTAAAAAAAAGTATCAAGTATTTTTGTAAAAAGTTGAATTTTTTACAACTTTTTTCAATAACTTTTTAGGTAGTATTAAAAAAATATTCCAAAAAAACAAAAATACCTGGAGGAGAACATAACTTAAATGGCAAAATTAAATTATTTAATATTTTTTTCAAATTTCGGCTTTACGTTCAAAATATCTTTTTTCTCAGTAGTTTAAATTTGTGGAAATTTTGAACCTTTTTCTTGAAATTTACACTTTAATCTCCAAATATCGACATAACCAAAATTTTTAAATGGAAATTTTAAGAAAAATAGTATTTCCAAGTTTAAACTTTAAAATCTGAGAAACAAGTGGTGATTTTGAATAAATTTAAATAACTATAAATCAAAACAAACTGTAAGAAAACATTTAGAGATTTTAAATTTGAACTTTACATTTCGGCTTTTATTTTCCATTTTTGGATCATTATTGACTCGGCTTCTTCTCGAATTTTCTTCATTAATCTCTAACAAGGAAAGGTCGCGAAGTGTCCGGTGCCGATTTTGCTAATTTTTGGATATGTTTTAGAGGACCAAAATCTCAGAGACAAGTATTTTTTTTTATCGGCTGATAAACGGTTTTAAGGGTAGTTTTACCCCTCAAAGTTGGGGCTAAAAATGCAGATTTTGATGTTTCTCACATACCAAAAATGATATTCGGGTCGTTTTTTTCCAAAAGAAAAAAATTTTTCCCAAATTTTTCCACCCCCCTCATGGGGGCAAATCACCCCATTTAGAAGTTTTTTAATCATAAAAATGGTAATTAGGCCAGCAAAATTTTGAATAAAATATATGTTACTTTATACACCAAAATTAATTTTACATGTTCTTGGATTTTCTCGAAAAACATTTTTTTGGGGGTAAACACCACTTACACGAATACGTATATGATAGGATGTATTTTTATGATTTTTGTTTTAATTTTTTCTGAAGCAAAGTATTTCGACGAGAAACTAAAAAAAATATTGTCTAAGATTTAATCAACTTGTTACAATCCTGTTTCCTGTTTGGAAATATTTGATTTTTTTTTGATAAATGGAAATTGTTGACAATTTTCTAGCATCTTGCTTTTTTTTTCGAAATGTCAACGTGTCCGAAAAATGTGACCGTAGTTTAGATAGTTCGACTTCAAAAGTGTTATAAAAGTAATAAAGAATTTTAAAAACTCGAAATTTTTATAACTTAAATGTGGAGAAATAACTGAAAATTTTTAAAAATTAATTTTTAAATAATTGATGTTCATCCTACTCCCTAGCATATTATTGCAGTATCATTTTAATAGAATAACTGGGGAGAATTTAAGTCAATTCGATATTGGAGGAATCTTGATCAACGACACATTTGTTGTTTTTTTTTTATCTTTAAAGCAAAATGATGGTTTTGTTTTACAGTAGCCCTCCTTAGATAATAATATTAAGACTTAGTATTTCTTTTTTTGTACAGACACATAATCCTTGATTTTTTTTGAAATAATTTTTTTTATTTTAATTTAAATACACACAGTGAACGAATTTATTATTGGTCATCCTGAATAAACATTAAACCTAACCTAAAATTAATAAATCAGTGAATTTAATATACAACCCATTAATTGACCATTTTTTTATCAATTTAATAAACAGATAATATATTTGATCTTTTGGTTTCATTAACTTTTACGGTATCGAACCATGAAAAAATATAATGTACATTGTTTAAACAATTAAAACTTTCTTCTGTCTTTCTGGAAAACAGTTTTAATCCTGAGACGTGAATAATTTGATATTCAGCAAGATTTTCTAAACGTTACTATATAATATCTGCTAAAGAAATTCATTGGATTATACAAAGAAGCCAAAAAATAAATGAACAAATAAAATCAAAAAAACAAAAAGGTAACAAATCTTTGGGAAAATATGTAGAACAAAAATAGATAAGGAAAGAGAAAAGAGCAAAAAAATTATTTGGCGCTGGTTTAAATCCTTTTTTTATCATATGTATCAGAAATTAATTAAAAATATTATTTTATAAGTTAAAAAAAATATGAAATAAAAAATAGGTTTTTTGTTTTAAATGTTATCTGCATGACCGGCCTTAGACATACGGATGCCCCCAGCAAAATATCTTTCAGTCCCGTTTATTTATTTATCAGACATAATTTAATAGCATTTCTATCACAAGTTTCAGAAAAATTAATGATTTTAATAAAGAAAAAGGCGCTTATGGTGCCAGAAACCGAAAATTATCCTACTTTTTAAAATAAATTGTGGACGTACACTGTTCCACTTTAAACTTAAATCGACAAGTTTGAAAAAAAATTGTCGAAGAAAAAACACGAAAATTATAAAAAGAAGCGGAATTTCTAGTTTAGAATCAAAATGTTAGGAAAAACAAGTAAATATTAGTATAATCTGACAAATTTGAGAGAGAACTTTCATATATTTTTGGTATGCAATTCTTCCGTTCTTCTTGTATTTCTGTTATCCTGAAAATTTAAAACTTAGATTTAAAAATTTTTAGTTACTTTTTTCATAAAATTCGATCTCTAAAGTCGAATTTTCGACCTGGAATTTAAATAATTAATTTTGCTCGAGAAATATTGAGGTTAAAAAATATTGTGTTTGAAGTGAAAAAAATTTTGTAGAGAAACTATTTCAAGATTAAAACAACAATTTCAAGACTCAGATATTTTCGATAAAAGTTCAAAATAGAAATTTCAGTGTTGTTTAATTTTCATGAAATTGGAAGTTTATAAATTTCGAATATTTCTTAATTCGAATTTTCATATTTGTTTGGATTTTCGATTTTATTCCTAAAATTTGGATGAAGGGTTCGACATTAAGCAAAAAGATCATTTGAGGAAAAGTTGACATTTAGAAAAATTAGACATTTTGATATGGCAGTCAAAATTTCAAGATTATAAACTTCTTCTGGAAAAAAACCAACATTTCAGGAAAAATCGAAAATTATTTTTTTTACTTTAAACTTAATGTATATAATTTCTTATGCCACATAAATTTAAACTTTCAACTTTGTTCCTTAAGTATTGAGTGTAAATTAAAACTTTTGTAAATGAAGCCGAAGTTTCAAAATTGTTATCAAAAAAATTGAAATTTTTAAAAAACTTTTAACATGAATTTTATAAGGGAATCGAAGATTTGGCAAAAAATTTACCATAATTCCCACATTTCATAAATTTTTGAGTTTATTGGAAATTTTTGAAGTTTGGATTTACATTTTTTATTTTTAGGATTTTAAAATTTCTTAAACCCAATTTTCAATATTCTTACGAGTTTCAATTTTTCTAATGAAATCTTGAATGATATAATTTTCAGATTAAATTACGGAGTTGACATTTTGGGAAAAAGATTAGATTTTGAAACAATCGTGGTTTTGCGATAACAATTACAATTTCAAGGTTACAAGCGCCTTGCGAAAAAAATTATACTTCAAGAAAAACCATTTTTTTAATTTCAACTTTTTGGGGCCCAACTGAACTTTAAACTATGTTCCCAAGATTTTGAGTGTAAAGTAAAAATTTTGTAAATGAAGTTGAAGTTTCAAAATTATAGTAGAAATTTAACAAAAGGCTAAATATCTAAGATGAAGATTAACATTTCTTTTGCACAAATTTTTTTGGTAAAGTTTTGACAACAAACTGAAATTTTAAAGAATTTTTTTCGTTAACTACTTTTTTCCCAAAATTTCAATTTAAAAGGGAATTTTCGAACTTAAACCCAAAGTTGTCCTGAAGTCCCGAAATTGAGAATCGCTTTTGAAAAATTTCGATTTTTATAGACAAATTTTGATTTTTTTGACCATGCGACTTCTTTGGATATTTTGACTTATTTTGATTTCAAATTTTGACGTATTTTAAGAATTTCAACTCTTTCACAATTTCGTTTTTTTGTTCAAAATTTTGACTTAATTGCCAAGTTTCGATTTCTAAAAATTTTTTAAAGGAAAATTTAGATTTTTGAAAATTTCTAATTGTTTGAAAATTTTGATATAAAATTTAGACTATTTCTAGAAATGTCTAATTTTTTTTCAAAATTTTGTCTTCTTTTTGTAATTCGATTATCTTGTAATACGTTTTTTTCTTGAAAATTTTGACTTTTTTAAAATTTCTAGTTTGTTTTTAAATTCCGATCTCTACTAAAAGTTATAATTATTTTTCGAAATTTTAATGTTTTGCAGAATCCTACTATTTTTCAAAAAGTTCATCTTTGCAAATTTGATTTTTATTTAAGAAATTCGATTTTTTTTAAATTTCGTCTTTTCGAAAATTTGGATTTTTTCAAAATTTTTATTTTTTTGAAAATGTTGAGCTTTTTTTAGAATTTCCACTTTTTTTGAAAATTCGGCCTTTATCAAAATCATCAAAGTTTTAACTTTTTTCAGAATTTGAACTTTTTCCAAAAATTCGATCTTTTTTGGAAACTTCCACCTTTTTAAAAAAATCTTTCGCTTACTTTACTTTTCCTCAAAACTTCCAATTTTTGTAACTCCGACCTTTTGACGAAATGTGTCTTTTTCAAAAAACTTCGATTTTTTTCATTAATTCGACTTTTTCAATTGAGTACTTTTAACATTTTAAACGAATTGACTGTAATGTATAAAAACAAATTTGAGAAAATTTTAACTTTTATTTTAAATTTCGTATTTTTTGAAAATTTGACAAAACTTTCTCAAAACTTTGAGTTTTTTGTTTTTCAAAATTTTCAACTTCTGATTGAACTTTCCAATTTTATGTAAATTTGATTTTTATTTAAGAAATTCGTCTTTTTGGATGTTTCCCAAATTTAGACCTTTCTTAAATTTTTCGAGCTTTCTTTAGAATTTCTACTTTTTTGAAACTTCGACTATCATCAAAATCATCGAAGTGTTGGCTGTTTTCAATATTTCAAACATTTTACAAAATTTGGACCTTCTTTGAAAACTCACACCTTTTTAAAAAAAAATTGACTTTTTTTGGGATTCCGAACTTTTTTCAAGATCTTCAGTGTTTCTTGAAATTCTGAATTTTTGTAACTTCGATCTTTTGACAAAGCTCGTCTTTTGTAGAACATTTAGATTTTTTTTTAATAATTCGGCTCTTTCAATTCCGTGTTTAAATATTTTGAACAAATTGTACAAAAACAAATTCTAAATAATTTAATTTTTGTTGCTGAAAATTTCGAATTTTTTGAAAATTTTGACACAAAGTTTCTGTCTTTATCCAAAATGTCGACTTTTTTCAAAATTTGCACAGATCAGATTTCACCTCTCTAAAATTTTAGTTGCTCCCAATCTAGATATTACAACTTTTTTTAGGAGGTCAAAATTTAAATCTTTAATTTCCATAATTTCAAAGCTATTTAGAAAAGTTTTTTTAAAAATAGATACATCTTTCTCAAAATTTGTATATTCAAACACACTGGTTTTCCTCTAGTTCGATTTTAAACCCAAAATTTCCTGGATCTCAAAATTTCAATTTTTTACCGGACTTTTCTTACAAATTTAAACATTCAGTTTTACCTTTTTACAAAATTTTAATTATATTTTAATTTAGTAATGGAAATTATGCTTCTTTGGAAACCTTAACTTTTTTTCTCAAAATTCCGGATTTACACTTTTGTTTTCACTTTTTTTTTCTCTGAAAAGTATGTTTAAACTCAAATTTTGTTTTTTCTAGAATTGTTGACTTCACGTTTGAAATTTCGATGTTTTTCTCGAAATGAAATTTTAAGGCAAATCGGAAATTTTACTTAAATTTGTTTTTATCCTGCAAATTCTGAGTTTTTTTTTGAAATTTTGATATTTTTCGTCATTCCAAGATTGCAATGTATTAGTTTCTATTTTATTGCTAAAATTTCGAGCGACTTTATTTTTATAAAGTACGATTTTTTCGAAATTTTAAATTTTGTCCTAAATTTTTAAATTAAACTTCAACTATAAAATTACAATTTTTTACTATCCCAATTTGGAAAACCATAATAGCCGCCACTCCATTAGCAATTTTCTGGGCGCACCCCTGGATTACATTATAAATTATCGATTCTGACCAAAAATTAGGGAAAAAAAGTAGAAATCTGTGGCGAAATTTAAAAAAAAAAATCCAAAAAATATAATTTTAATTGAATTTGTGGTGGGATGGGGAGCGACATTTTAAAGTGTACACAAAATCGCATGATGACCTTGGGCTAATCCGTTGTGGAACAACTTGCATCGAGTTTTGAAATAATTAATTATGTAAAGTATACTTTTAGTTAAAAAAAACATTAGGTTTATTTTTTCACAGTTAAAAAAACTTCTCTTTAAATATTTAATTAAGTTGAAGGTTCCTGCCTGAAATGAATAAACTTTATTTATATTTCGTATCCATTTAATTTGGAGTTAAAACGTTGCGTTGTAATTGTGTAAAATTTACCCCTGAAATAATAATTCTAATGCGAGCAGATCCCTTTAATTTATAAATCAAAAATGCAGTAATGTTTCATGTTTGTTCTGTAAACGTAAGCTTGTTCCAATATTTAGAAATATGATCCCACGTTTTACTTGTTTAATCTATCCTGGATGTGTTGGGTTTCTAATTATTTATATCCTGCCTCTTCAGTATAATATGGCCCACTGTAGCTCGCCATATACCACAAATTTAGCTTGTTAATATTGACATATTCATTTCCCCTTTTTCAACGTTTCCCTGAATTATATTTACAATGCATTAATATCATAAAAAACTCCCGCTCTCCCTGATTACATCGGTTCAATCCTACTCATATGAGGATCCAATGCTGGAAGTTGCTTTAAACGGTTTAACCTTCATTATAATATAATTACCATGTAATATATGAACGGAATTAGTGCATAAAGTTTTGCATGAGGTTCTTTTGAGAACACAAATAGAAGCAGCAGCCTCCTCCAGCGTTTTACATAATACGACACGTTTTTAAGCACCTTCAAAACATCTTCACATTTTATTACGTTAGCTGCTATCGTCGTTTTTGAATTAAATCGAAACAACGATATCATTTATAAAATTCCAGAAAGCATGGTCATTTTAAAGGTGACTCACGTCATTGCTCACATGGAGAAATTGAAAAAGGCCACACTTATCGTCAGTATCGAATTATTGAGAAAGTGTTTTAAATTAATAATCTCGAAAAGTAAGAATTGTAATTTTAGTGTAATCTAAAGCGGTTTCTAGGAATCTCACTCGGTTTCTATGTTCTTTTTGATTAGATTAGATAATTTGGATTATTAGAAGGTTTTACTAAAAATTTCTGCTTGTGTCGCTAAGACTTGTTGAATTAATGATGGTTGGAAATATCAGTATCAGTGGCAAAAGTTAGGGATTTTTTAATTATACACGGTCAAGGCCTTCGCTAGGAGTGCCTAACGGTGTATTTCCGGACATGAATTATTTTAAACGAAAACCGGAGTTAAAAGCCCTTGAACTACTAATGTCATGAAGGTACTAAATGACATGTTGCTAAACGGTATATAAAACACTTGATGTGTTATCACATTTTTTATGCTTTGTTCACTAAATTTTATTTAGCTCGGAGTATATTACGTTAGAATCACTTTGAACATTTAATTTAAAGCGCCAAACTGACCATGAGTTAGCTGTATGTGCATTTAACATGGTAACCATAGCAAAATGCATTGATTTATGCAATAAAGGATATTTGTTAAGTTTGCTTAATACGTGTCGATTTATTCGTTATTTATGGTTGATAAAATTCAACTTTATTTGATGCTATTTACTTTCAATTATTTCAGTAAATAATACAACTAATGCTACTCCTAGTTTTATGTACATTGCGGCGTTTCAATTCGCTTAACACAAAACTGTAAAATCTACCTAATATCTCTAATATGGAGTAAAAATAAACTTAACGTGAAATTATGCTTGAAATTAAACGACAAATAAGGTAAAATCCTGCGATTTTAAATGATATTATCAACAAAGAGTTATAATATTGACAAGCATAATCACGGATAAACCAAATAGGATAAACATTTGTCAGTGTTTTATTTCATCTGAAACTTTTTTGTTAAAATGCTAGTGTCTATAAAATGCACCCAACCGAACGCATGAGATATGTCCTATGCGACAACGTAATCCAGAATAAAAGGAATATTTTGATGAAGAATGACATTTTCACTAAAGACGCACATTGTCTTATTTGGACACAGAATTTCTCAATCAGGACTTCGCACCGTTATTTTTATCGGTTTCGTGCAATTAAAAAACACAATCATGGTGACTGCCGACAGAAGTGAAAACATACAAATTTTCAAATAAATTGTAATATCAAAATTAAAAATCTCATAATTTATAAATTAAAACTATTATTTATAGTTTTTATATCTTCTATA
Organism: Dastarcus helophoroides; assembly: GCA_028583605.1. Classification (NCBI taxonomy): domain Eukaryota; kingdom Metazoa; phylum Arthropoda; class Insecta; order Coleoptera; family Bothrideridae; genus Dastarcus; species Dastarcus helophoroides. The sequence goes on from CM053333.1 coordinate 14,817,103, forward strand.
TTTGCATACGTATGCGCAAGTTCAGTGCAATAGTACGAGTAGTTTGCAAAATTTTAATGAGTGCTATTCAGACTAATGGAACGGGTTTTTTTGCTATTAAAAATAAATTATTTTTGATGCACCTAAACAAATATAGTTTGTGCCCCAAACAAAGAATCGTTCTCTATTATTTTTCTTCAATGTATAGCTAAATAATTTAATTATTTTATATGAAGTTTTCGCATTGTGAAGAAAATCGAAATTATTATTTGCATGTTCGACACAGTTAGATGTTCATTTTTCCTGATTTTATCGAATTCGAAATAATGTAACTGTCCTGGAACTAATCTAATTTTTTTTATATATTTTGCTATCTGCGAGATACACACCTAAATTTTATATTGCTTTTATTAAACTCAAGTGATAGGTGACTGATATTAGCTAGCCCTGGCCGTGGTATTATTTGAATCTTTCCATTTACTCATTGTATTCACAATTATTATTCCTTAGTTAAATCGCTCATTTTATGATAGTAAAAATACACTATGTACTTTGTTATTTCATATTTTATCAGAAGAAACTGGCTCCATTTAACCGAGTGCTATAATTAGAGATCGGATTATATGCATTTGCATAAAAAACATTGAAACATTTGGTTTTGGGATTGCTGAATTTGTGAAGACACAAAAAGCTTAGCAAATTTTCTTCGGAAATTTCAATGATTTTCAAGATTTTTTTAAATCCAATTTTCTGAACATTCCAACTTGTTTCTCAAAATGTTAACATCAATATTGAACATTTTTTTGACGTGATAGTGGGGCACTTGTCTCCCTCTGACTTAAGCAGTTAAAAAAAATAAGCATTCAACCGAAAAATTTAAAGTTTTTCTCAAAATTTGTCCATTTTTATTTTCAAAATTTAAGTCTCTGAGATATTTTGAATTTCTACTAGATTTCGTCTTTTTCCTTGATATTTCTTTCTTAAAATTTGACTTTCCCTCAAAATTTCGTTTCTCAATTTCAAGGTTTTTCTTGAAATTTCGTCCTTTTCGAAATGTTATTTTTTTAATATTGGATCCTTTTTGAAATTTTCTACCTGCTAGAATCAGAACTTCCAGATATTTTTACTGTTTGCTTAAATTTTGACTTTCTCTCGAATTTCATGTTTATCTCCAATTTCAGTATTTAATATTTTTGGAAAAGGCGACTTTTTCTTCAAAATTTTTCTTTGTGTTTTGTAATCTCGATCTTTTTCTCTAAATTTTTATTTTCTTTCCAAAATTTGTTTTTGGAAATTTTCCTTGAAATTCGTCTTTTTCTCGAAATTTCGAGTATTTCTCAAAACTCATCTTTTGAGAATTTGAGAATTTTTATGTCCACATCACATCAATTATGGTCCTAGAATTCTCAACTTTTTTTTTCGAATCTAACCTTTTTTTCCAACTTTCGATTTTTTTTGTTAAAAATTCATCTTTTTCATAAACAACTATTCTCAAATTGACTATTTTTTGAAAATTTAACTTTCTGAAAATTTTTTATTTTTTCAAAATTAAATTTTTTTCTTTCAAATTTGCATTTTATTCCAAAATTGGACATTTTTTTAATTGGCTTTCTTTGGAAATTTTCAATTCTTTTTCTTAATAATTGATCCCCTAAATTTTGACCGTTTTACTCGAAATTTCGCCTTTTTTTTTTGAAAATCCGTTATTATGGATTTTTTTTAATTTTGACTGAATTCCTAAGGTTTCTAGAAATTTTAACTTTCTTCTTGAAACTCTTTTTTTTCTCAAAATATCAGTACTACTTTTGGGTCTTTTTAATCAAAAATCATCCTTTTTTGAAACCCCATTATTTTTTCTTAAAATAATAATTTTTAAAACAAATTCGAAATTTAAAAAAAAATGTAAGTTCAGAAGGATTCGAAGTATTAAAAATGTTATATTTTGACCCAAATACAAGATTTTTAATAAATTTAAAATAAGTAAAAAATCTCGAAATTAAAAAAAATATTTTTAAAGAATCAGAATTCCTAAAAAACAAAATTTAAAAGAAATGAAAATTTTCAAAAAAAGCTACAAAAGTTCATAGAAGATCTAAATTTTTAAATGAAGATAGGTATTGTCAAAAAAAATCAATGTTTCAAAAAGTTGAATTCTGAAAGTCGCAATTTTGAAAGTCAGAGTTTTAAAAAAGTCGACATTTTGAAGTTTCTATTTTAAAAAAAGACAAGATTTAAAAAACCTTGAAATACTCAAAAAAGTCGAAATCAAAAGAAATAAAATTTTCAAAGACGAGATTTTGAAAAAAAAGTCAAAAGTTTGGGAAAAGGCCAAAATTTTCGAAAAAGTCAATTCATCCTGAAATTTGTTAAAAAAATTTCGAATCTCAAATTACATTTTTGGAAAAATGTCGAAAGTTTAAGATTAACAAACTTCAGAATTTATTGAAACTAAATTGATTTCGAGAGAAAAAACCAAATTTCGAGAAAAACTTTTTTGAACAAATTAGAAGCAAATCTATTCAAATTAGAAAGAAACCTGTTCACACAAAAAATAAATTTATTGAAATTAATAGCAAATTTCTTTAAATTAGAATCAAATCTATTCAAATAAGAAGCAAAATTATTGACATTAAAAGGAAATTTGTTCAAACTGGAAACAATTAGAAGCAAATTTGTTCAAAAGAAAAGGAAAATTCTTAAAATCTTGAACAAATTCGTTAAAATTAAAAACATTTTTATTTGAAGTAGCATATTTTGACACTTTTCGTGCATATTTTGAGCATTTTGCGTGCATATTTCAAGCTTTGTATGTTGCATATAATCCGGCCTCTAGTTATAGTATTACGGAAACCAAAATATTTAATGAAGAAATATCACAGCATCGCCACACGCTGGCAGTTTTTATTGCCGCCACTTTCAACAAACTCCGTCTTTGCCTTTGTCTGTTGACTGTGCGATGTTGTGGGAACGAAATTAAAAGACAATTTAAACAATCCAAAGTATACACAGTTTCCATGTATTCGATTTAATTTATCCAGGGTAGTCCAGATTATTCGTCATTTGATATGTGATACAGCAATAAGAAAAAAGTAGACTTTTATAAGAAAATGTTTCCTTACAAAGATACAGAGTGTCAAAGTTGTGAAAAAAGCTGATTTTCTCGCCAAAACTTCTAAACCACTTCATCAATTTCCATCTTTCACGTACACGCTAAAGCAGTACATCTCTAAGTAACAATCAAAATCATGTAAAGAAATTCTTCAGTGGCGTGGATATTGAGGCCGGTACCTTTTTCTTCCTTCCCAATCTTCGGCGCCACTGGATATTTTACAAATAAGATCTTATTATTGAATTCTCTGTTTAATTTAGACAAGAAAATTACTCTTGAAAATTTTTGATTATGGCTTCGTTTGTGAGGTACAGGCCAAAATTCCAGTGAATTACTAAAATACGATATGATGGGCAAACATTTTTTTAAACACTTTATTACTTACCAGATGCAAAAAAAGCAAGTAAAATACACTAATCAAGTTCTGAAAATGGGATCCATCGACTTCAATGCATTTTCGAATTCTTTTGGCGACCGAATTAATTGCTGTTATGACTTGAGGATGATTTTCCTGCAGTTGACGTGCTTGCAAAAAAAATTACTCTTGCAAAAATATGCAAGAGTAAATTTCTTTTTTAAATCAAAAAGGAAATCCGAAAATATCGTATTTGTAAAATATCTAGTGGCGTTTCGGTTCATTTCCGAGTGACTTAATTTTTTGTGTTTTTAAAATCTACAACACAATAATTAAACAAAATTCTCTTTCACATAAATCGAATTGAGACTAGACAAAGAGCTTCTTCGCGTCTCTGGGGCCTGGGATAAAAGTCCTCAAAATGTATAGAAAGAATTCAGGAATAAACTGAAATTTCGAGACAAAAATGTGAAATTCCAGTAAACTATAAAACTGATTTAGAAATGAATATCGAAACTTGCAAAACTGTTCAATATTTATAAAATGACCAGCTGATACCCACGCCTTTGCATGAAAGAAGAGAAAGGATTCTTCGGTCATCTTTTAAAAATTGAGACTCTTTGGAAGAATTCTATTTTTATTGGAAATATCAAAATATCCACGTTTTTAAAAAATCATTTTTTCCTTCGACTCCCAAAATTTCAAATTTTCTTGAAATTTGGACTTAACTTTGAAAATGTCGACTTTTTTCGAAATTTTGAAAAAGCCAACTTCTTTGAAATTCTGGATTTTTTTGTATATATTTTGATCTTTTTGAAACCCTTCTGTGATAATTTCTGTGTATTAAAAATTTTATTTTTTTAAATATGCTTTTCAATATTTCAATTTTTTTTAATATGTTGACCATTATTTAGAACTTTTAATATTTGAGGAAAATTTTGACTTTCACATTTTTGACGTTATTTTTGAAAATTATGATTTTGTTATTAAAAATACATACCTTTTTTTAAAATTTTGACTACGTTTTTGCTTCTAAGATTAAAATTCGATTTTTTAAAAACATTTCAGTTCTTTTAGAAAATTTGTATTTTTTGAAAGTTTCTACTTATAAAAATATTGACCCCCTAGAAATGTTTTTTTTTTAATTTGACCTTTTTCAAAATGACGATTTTTATTGAAAAATCTGACTTCAATTTCTATTGAACATCTTGACTTTCTGGAATATTTCGAATCGACGAATGTTGAGAAAAATGGAGATATTTGAGAAAAAGTCGTATTTCAAGGAAACATTTAAGACTTCCAAAAACAAAAAAATGCCAAAATTTATGACAGTCGAAACTTCGTGAATTTTGACAAACGTAGAATTTTCCCAAAAAACTGTGTTTATAAAGTAAACCTAATAATAATAACAATACTATTAATAAATTCCTCAAAACTTCTAGGAAAAGGTCCAAATTTCGAGTTGAATATTGATGAAGTTTCGAAAGAAAAAATTAAAATCTAGAGTTTATGCTTGAAATTTTATGAAAAAGAATCAACAATCAAGTTTTAAACTAGAAATTTTTAGACAAAAAGTTGAAATTTTGAGTGTGCCTCTACAATAGAAAGTTTCAAAAGAAGTCGAAATGTTGAGTTGAGCATCGAATGTTTAGGGGAAAATGTAACAATGAGGTAAATAGGGAATTAAGTGTGAAGTGGAAATCTTGAATTTTTTCTTCTACAACTTTTTTTTAGGCTGATTCATCCAACGCCTTTTTAGTAATTACCTACCCTAAGATGTCTCGTTGTATGATTTGCGAAGTGTTTCATCGCAGGCAAAGTTTGAGAAACACTTGTTCTAGATAATGCTAAGGATATCTTGGATAAGTATGACAATTCACTTGCAACAACTGTAATCTGACATATACATACAGGGCAAACTAAAAGGTCAATAAAGACAAAATTTAAACAAACTATGGTTAACGTCAGATACAAGAAATGACTAATTAAGTGTCGCGCAATATTATGAAAAATTTTTAAAGCCACCGAAATATAAATTAAGTGTTAAGATTTCAGAAAATCAAATGCGTACTATAAGAAGGTAAAAACCCTCAGTGCAAACAAGGGACCATCGGCGGCATCTACCTAACTGAAGGTTAGAATCATAAAAGTAGACGTGAGAAAATTTACAAAATTGTAGGAGTGAAAGCAAAAGACAGCCAGGATAAAAATTTAACGGAAGACGAGGTATCTTTTGTTAATTAAGTACGTCTGAAAATGCCAGTTCCATTGGCAAAATACGAAATTATTAATCATTTAGACGACACGAATCCTTAATGGGTCATAAATAGAAGCTAAAAAGAAAAAATGCAAAAGTTCAACCAGGTTCACACAGCCGCCTGTGTGTCTATTACAATTTGGGCGTTATAAATTATATGAAGATACGGACAGGGCCGTAGCTATAAATTTTATAAAAGCAATTTGAAAAAAAATAATCAAGGAGACCGGAAAATTCTAGAGCTTAAAATCGACAGTTAAAAATAATTCAAAATACTAGGGTCGTGCAAGAAGTCCTTGAAAATCCAAGATATGACGCTCGCTGTCTCGATAAAGATTTTTTAATAAGCAGCATTATCAACTAGAAAGCTGAGTTTCAGCTCCATCCATAACGTAGTTCCATTTATACTGTCGATTGAAGTGAAGAACTTTTGAAAGGCTCAATGCCGAAATAAATCAAATCTGACAATGAGTTAGATGCAGCTCATGGCACGTCTGTTCCTGTCTTTGCAATTGTTTACAATTGGGTAAATGATTTTAAACGTGGTAGTTCATCCACAAAAGATGAACATCTTTCGGGACGCCCAGTGGAAGTAACTGCTCCAGAAACGATTGACAATATCCACGATTGACAAAATCCACGATATGATTTTGAATGATCGACAGATTAAAGTGTTCGAAATATTTGAGGTTACAGTCATATCGCAAGGTACGGTCGCTTTAATTTTGCATGAAAAAAAAAACAACCAGGCTATGGAACAAGTGCCGTCGAGTTAACGAGACCAGTGATCCTAAAAGGGAAATCAGGTCAAGGATAGAACATTCCAGGAGGACATTCATCTCTATGAAGACTCTCTTCACTAGTCAAGTGCTACTCTATGGCTCCGAGAGCTGGACATTAGTCAACAAATAGAGAACCGCATTGACACCTTTGAGATGTACTTGTATCGCCATATACTGAGTATGTCCTGAGTGAATAGAATAACCAACGAGAAATTACTGAGGAGAATGGGTAAGGGTAAAGAGTTGCTGACAACCATCAAAGAAAGACAGCTCCAATACATCGGACACGTTATGAGGGGGGAGCGTTTCGAGATCCTCCGACTCGTTATTGAAGGAAATATCGTGGGTAGGCGGCAAAACTCGCGGCTAAAAGTTCTTCGTCGACGGTTCGGACGGACATCTATAGACATTTTCAGAGCAGTTTCGCGCACAATCATAGCCAATTGAATCGCCAACCTTCGAAGGGAGACGGAGTTCTAAGAAGAAGAAAAATTGTCTGTGAAAAAAAATTCGACGAGATGAGTGCCGCATTTGCTCACAGAGGAGAATAAGCGCAATCGTGTGGTAGACTCTGAGGTTGTTTTGGCGCTCTTTCGTCGCAATCCTGCCGAATTTCTTCATCGATACATAGCTGTGGATGAAATTTGAATTAACTACTACACTCCAGAAACAAAGAGACAGTCACAACAGCGAATTTTTAAGGGTAAACGAGCCCCGAAGGGGGCGTAAACGGTGACATCAGTCGGCAAGGTGATGGCCACGGTCTTTTGGGATGCAGACATCTTCATCGATTCATTGGAAAAAGGAAAAACACTAACAGGGGCGTATTATGCGTCGTTGTTGCATCGGTTGAGTGAGGAAATCAAAGAAAAACGTTCACATTTAAAGAGGAAAAATCCTCTTGCATCAGGACAATGCGCGTGTGCACACCAGTGCTATTTCGATGGCTAAAATTATGGAATTAAGAATTGAATTGTTGCAACATCCACAGCAGACATGGCCCCATGTGACTTTTCCGGTTTCCGAATTTGAAAAAATGGCTTGGGGGACGACGGTTTACTTCCAACGAGATCATTGTGCAAACGAATGATTATTTTGAAGAACTTAAGAAATCCTATTTTTCGGACGACATAAAAAATTTGGAAAAACGTTTGGAAAAATGTATAGAGCTGAAAGAAGATTATGTTGAGAAATTAAAAATAATTATCTAAACAAATGTTTTCTATCTTCTTCTAAGGACTTATTGAACGACCCTCGTCGTTAGCTAACGTAAACTTGAAATTTTGAGAAACATATTAAAATTTTTATATAAAAATTATAGCAAAAAATTCGTGATTGCAATCGAAGTTTAAATTATGTAGAAAAAGTTTAAATTTTCGAAAAATTGTGGATTAATAAACAAAAACGAAAAAAAGATAAACGAAGTTTCGAAAATAAACCCAACATTTCTACAAAAAGTCAAAACTTTGAATTTATAAGCGAAGACCTAAGAAAAAATAAAATCAAAATTGAAATAGAAATTTTGACAATAAAAATCGAAGTTTGCAATTAGTTAATACAAATTTTTGAACTTTTGAATTTACAATTAAAATTTTTCTCAAAACTAAAAACATAGAGTAAACTGAGAAATGTAAAAAAAAAGCTGACCTTCCGAAAAAAAAAATATTCGAAGAATTTAAAAGAATCTCAAGTTTAAACCTAAAATTTTGAGAGAAATCAAAATTTTGTTATTACGGTCGAAATTTCATTTCAATATTATTAGGATCCCTGAAGTACGAAATTTTTAGTTTATTTTAGTAATATTTTCGAAAAAACGATTAAAGATTGAAGTGCATTTTGTGAATAAAAAAACTTACAAAAACACAATAATAAAAAAGTTTTCTCGAAATTTCGATAAAAAACATTTCGGGTTAGAACTTCAAAAGCAATTGGAAAAATCTAAGACTTTGAGTTTAAATTCAAATTCTTAGAGAAAATGGTAAAAACTGAAAACGTGAATTATGAGAAAAAGATAAAATTTTGAGAGAAAAAATTCTCGTAATTTTGAAAAAATGTGAACATCCTAATTTTAAAGCAGAACGTTCGAGAGAAAAATAACGGAATTATTAGAAAAAACTCTCTTGAGTTGGAATCGAAATTGCGGTTTTAAGTTTACAAGTTAAAGAAAAGTAAAAATCTCTAGGAAAAAGCAAAAAAAAGACAAAAAAAAACTGAAAATTTTAATAAAGTGAAAAATTGAGGGAAGAAAATAACAATAATTAAAAGTGTAAAATTTGAAAAAGTCGAAGTCATAATTACAAAGCAACTAGATTTTCGGGTTTCCACTTAAAATTAAAAAAAACTTGTCTAATCTAGTATTAAAACAGAATTTATCTGTCCGCCTGTCGACTAGGCTTTTGTCCGGGCTAATCTCAGAAAGTCCTAAATCGATTTTAATGAAACTTTTACGAAAATGTAGAATATTTTCAGGGGTGCCTTTTAGGTTATTTTTATTTTACTAAAACTCAACCTTTTACTTCTAAGCATTCATTTTTCAATTTTGATTGAGGTTGCAACACAGAACATACAAAAGAGAAACCAATTCGTAATGTTTATGGCTAATATAATATGGCGCACCACCTACAATTCTAGAGGGTTCTAAAATAGGGAGCGAGAACCTTTGATCCAATTGTTCTATTAAAATCAAATGAGAAATCATTTTATTTGGAAATATGACGTTATTGGCCTTGCGCAAAGTCGGCGTGGGTCAGCTAGTATAACATAAAATAATTGGAGAAAAATGTCCAAATTTCAAAATTAAAGTTGAAATTTTGACACAGTCAAAATTTCCAGAAAAGTTGATGAGTTAAGAAAAAAATTGAGAAAAATAGACATTGAAAGTATAATTTATAAATTTTGACGAAAAAGTAGGAATTTAAAAAAAAATACTCCAAATTAAGTAAACAAATCTCGAGAAAGAGCCTAAATGAGATTAAACTACATATAATCATGGAAAAAATAGTTAAAATAACCACCAGTCGAAATGTCGAGTTTAATATTAAAAATCTAGGAAAAAAGTAAAATTCGAAAATTAAACTTGGAATTTTGGGGAAAAAGTAGTGAAATGTAAAAAACTCCGAATTCAAACGAAAAACTAAATCTGAAAAACAAAAAATCAAAATTTTGAGATTAAGGTTAAAACTAAAAAAAAGAAGCGTTAACTTTATGGCTGAAACTTTTTTCGAAATTCTGAGAAAACAAACTGACATTTTAAGGAATTTGAAAAACAAATCAACATTTCTAGAAAAGAAAATGGTAATTTTGAGATTATCGAAATTTTGGCAAAAGAAAGCAAAAATTGTAACGGGAAACGTAAAAAAAGATCAAGATGTTAAAAGGAATTTTGACATTTTGAAAAAAAACATCGAATCTTCCAGATTAGAAATTGGAAAGAATATCCGAACACCCAAATGTTAGGGTTTAAACTTTGAGGATAAAAATAAACTTAGGAGTTTAAAATCTAAAGGAGAAAATTAAAGTATTTAAAAAAAAGGCCCAAATATGAAGTTCAAAACTTAAGGAAAGAAATTAAAGTTAGATTTTTCCGAAAATTCTCGCAAATCTTATCTATTTGGAATTCGAAAGGGCGCTCGAAGTCTCCTTAGTTTCCCCTTGGCTACATGCCTGTATGGATGTTGGCGAGGGAGTGAATACTACGTTAACCTAAAATATTGTTTTTGTCGTTCTTTTCAAATTAAAAAGTGAAATTTTTCGAAAATATGTTTCATAACTGGTTGAAAATTTTTATAGTTAACGACCTGCGTGTTAGACATGCAATACAACACTACTCTCGACTCGATACTTAGGGGCGGATTTAAGGGTGTGCAACTAATGTTCGAAGATATTTTGAGCACAAGATTTCTTTTGGCCATATAGTTTTTTAAATGCTTAGTGAAATTTTCGTAGTGTAAAGATATTCAGGAGCTCCCACCAGTCAGTAGCACAGGGCCCAGATTAAAGTTAATCCGACCCTGTGTGAACTTGATTGACTAATAAAAAATAGAGGCTTAATTAGATTATTTGTGCACCTTATATCGGTTTTAAAAACAAAATCTTTTCAGGTGTAGTAAATATGTTAGTAAATTCACATTCAGTAATTTGGTTTATAAAAAAATTATCAACTTACCTGCCACTACTTCAGCCCTTCATCATCATCTATATGTAGAATTAAAAATAGCTGAATTCTTCCAAGGGATAATTAGTTAAGACAACCTTGAAAGATCATATCTGAAGTTATTTCATAAATGCGGGAAAATAGACGTAAATAACATAAAATTAAACTGCTAAATCGTTAACCATTAAGCTGAAAAATTGTTGTTGCGATAACGAACTTATTAAGATTTTTTTAAACATTGTTTTTTACAACCGTTTGCAATAATATCTATTTTAGAAACGTAGTGTGTTCTAATTCTTTTGTTTTTTACTACTTCGTATAAGATATTTTCACAATAGAAAATTTTTCCTTAACCTATTATTTCAATCTTAATTAAACTAATAGCAATGTGCTGAAAATGTTCAATGCCTTTTGGTGCCATTGTCTTAAAGTTAGGAAAGTATTTTTTGTTAAATAGTCCAGTTAGAACACCTCTTACGAATAAGAGTTCGCCTTTTCCGAAGATTATGGTTGAGGTGTCATGGCTCCAGAAACCTTCTGAAAAATTCAAGTGGTGCCCAAAAAAATTTCAAAAGTTATAGACATCATTGGGCTCTCAATAACTTCCCTTTTCCTGATCTATCTGTTACACAAAATTCGTTCAATTAACTTGGAGCCGTCATCATCACAGACAAGTTCCTAGGAGCACCACTAAAATCTTGTTTGGTTAATCTGGATCTTCATGATTTGGGTAAAAAATGCAACATTTTACTACTAAAAAAAAGTCTTTCGCCCAATACATTTTATCATTTTAAAGAGACAATTGGTCCTGCTTGCCGCGCTCCTCTAAAAGGCGTTTACTGCCCAGGCCCATAGCTAGATGGGAGTCATTCTGGAAGAAAATAATACCACTGATCTATACCTAAATAAACATAAACCATTATTTAATGATAATTGTAAACTTTTTTAACATCGATGTTAACAGTAAAAATCAATAAGAAAACAATTGCAAACATTTAAAATTTCATAAAATATCGACAAAAATTGAAATTCCAGAAGACTAAAAAACGTTGTTCAATTCAGAGATTTTCCTCGAAACGATACCATTCACCTTGAAATTGAAAAAAAAACCTAATTTTTCCCAACACTGAAATACAAATCTCTCCGAAGATGATAGCTTGGCTATCGAAACGCGTTAGAGCAACCTTTGTTGTGTTTTTTAATCTTTCTTGGTTTCAGGGGACAACATTTGTATTTCAATTTTGCAACATTTTAATATTTTACAGACATTTAAGTATTTCACTAATGAAACAGATTTTAAAAAATTTGGACCCTACCAACAAAATTTTTTCTTTAATTTTGAATTTCTATTCAAAACTGGACTTGTAAATTTAAACTCATAATATAGACTTGATAATATTAATCTATTCTTAAAATTTTGACTTTAATCTCGAAATATTCCCTTTAAATTTGCAATTTCAGTCTTATTTCGAAATATGATTATTCAATCAAAATTTCTTTTATTTTTGAAACTTCAATTTAATTTAGGAAGTGTAAATTTAGTTTTGTTAGGGAATTCAGAGACAAAATCGAAAGTTTGATTTTTTAGTCAGAAAATTCGACTCTGAAGTTGCTTTGAGTAAAAGAATTCAGATTCGAAAACGTGATTTTAAAATAAAAAAAGTAAAAATGCCTGAAAACTTGTAATTTATTTACGAACTATCGAAACTACCATATATAGTTTCAACTCAAAATTTTCAATTTTTCATTGTTTAAGCCATTTTATATTTCCCTAAAATTCTGATTTTCTTCATCAAAATTTTAATTTTCCTTTGAAAATTTCGTTTCTATTTTGGGTAGTAACACTTACATTTCCAAACTTAAAATTTAATGTCGAAAATTCCAATTTAGATTTTAAATTTTAGAAAAAAAATTATGGAATTCAAATACAAAGTTTGATTTTAAAGCCAAGAAATTCGACTATGAAGTAGAAAATTTAAGTAATAAATTAAAATTTGAAACCACTAATTCAGAAAAAAAGTAACCACATTTCTAGTTTTTCAATTTTTTCAACGTTCTAAGTTTTCCCAAAATTTTGATTATTTTATCGAAATTTCGACAGTAAAACTTCCACCTTATTATCGCAATTTCATGGACAAATTTCAACATTTGGGTTTGAATTTGAAAAAATTCGACTTAAAGTCAACTTTCTAGGTAAAAAATTAAACTTTTAAATTTAATTTTCGAATTTCTAGAAAAAGTTGGAGACCACCAAAAACAGTTCGCAATTAAAAAATATTTAAATGTTGAGTGTTGGTTGGAAATTTCATTTTTCGAATTGTTTTTAATTTTGAATTTTTCGTGAAAAAGTAGAAACATTCAGCATTGAAATTGAAATTTTTTATGAGAAGTAAAAACTTGAGCTTCAAATTTCACAAACAAAGCAGAAATTCTAGGAAAAATTAGAGATTATTTTAAAATAAATAATAAAATTATTTATTTTATTGTTTTCTCGAAATCAATTATTTCTTAAAATTTCTAATTTCATTCGAAAGATAAAATTTAAACTGGTTCCTTTTTAAACACCGAACTTTCCTTGAAATTTAGATTTTTATCTCTAAATTTCGACTCTTTGTTTTAGAAATGCGACTTTGTCAATATTTTAAGTAAAAAAATCGGAAATGAAAAAATGTCTAAAAAATTTATTTTTTTCTGAAATTTTCGGTGTAAACTAAAATATCTGAATTTTTGAAAATTTAAAAAAATTGTATTTACTTTAAAAATTGAAATACAAATCTAGTCCCCTGAAACCAAGAAAGATTAAAAAACGCAACAAAGGTTGCTCTAATGCGTTTTGATAGCCAGATAGCTTCAGAGAGATACTGTATATCGAAACGAGTTGGCGCAACCTTTGTTGTGTTCTTTAATCTTTCTTAGTTTTAGGGGACAAGATTTGTATTTCAATTTTTGAAGATAACCAAGGACCAGTCCGTTCTACCAAAATGTGTATAATTTTTTCTCTGAATTTGATTTTAATTACAAAAATGCGATTTTATTTCTGAATCAAGATATTTTCTTGGAAATTTCGACATTAATTACATAGTTTTTACTTCATAATTAAATGCAATAATAAGGTCAGTGTGTTTATGAATTCGAAAAATCAAAATTTTGAAATTTAAGCTACAAATTTCGGCAAAAAGTAAAGTTTATAAAAAAAGATCAATGTCTGTTTATTTCAATTTTATTTTAAATTTCGAAACTTCTTTTTCCAAAATTTCGGCTTGTTCAAAACTGACTTCTCAACATTTTCATGTTTTTCAAAACTTTTATTTATTTGAAAGGTTCGACCTTTTTGAAAATCTGGACCTTCAACATTTCAGAAATTCAGATTTTGTTCGAAAGTTTCGATTTTTTTAAAAATTTCAATTGAATCGATAATTTCGAAATTTTTTCAACATTTCGATTCTCTTTAAAATTAGGACATTTTTTAAAATGTTAACTTTTTTGATAGCTGTAGTTTTCAACTTTTTTAGGTTTGACAATTTTCAAAATTTCGAATTTTTTTAAAAGCCTTGACTGTTCAAAATTTAAATTTATTTAAGCTAAACTTAAAAAAATGTCGACTTTTGCAAATTTTGATTTTTTCAAAGCTCGACATTTCTTCATAATGCACTCCTTTTTGAGGTTTTCGATTAATTTTCAAAATTTTTACTTTTGTATTATTATTTTTCGAGAATTTTAAATGTTTGTTAAAATTTTACATTTTTCAAAATTTTGACTTCAAAACTTTGGCTTTTAAAAATATCGACCTCTCTTCAAAATTTTATATTCCCAAATTTTCATTTTTTCTAAAATTTGAAATTTCTTTTTTTTTTAAATTAAACTTTAAAAAAAATGTCGACTCTTTTTGCAAACTTCGATTTTTTCAAAGCTCAAAATTTCTTCAAAACATGGTCCTTTTTGGAGATTTTCGATTATTTTTCAAAATTTTTAGTTATTTTGCTATTATATATTATATTATTATATTATATATTATTTAGCTATTTTTTGAGACTTTTAAATGTTTGTTAAAATGTTCACATTTTTAAAAATTTTGACTTTAAAATTTCGGCGTTTATAATTTTCGACCCTTTTTCAAAATTTATCCATTTTTTAAAATTGAAATTTTTTACAAAATTTTGAAAATTTTAATTTTTTTTCAAAATTTTCGAAAATTTGATTTTTTTCAAAATTTTCGATTTACCTGTTTTGAAATTTTCGTTTTTTAAATCTCGAATTTTTTTGAAAATTGTTTCATTTATTAGATTGGATGAGATTTTTAAATTTTTCCAAAGTTTCCCTCTTCTTGAGTGTTGTGACCATTTTTTGATATTTCAGCTTCTTAAAATTATACTTTTTTTTTCCAAATTTCGACTTGTTAAAAATTATTACCTTGTTTTTTTTTAAAAAAAATTCTAACTTTCTACGAAAATTTTGACATTTCTCAAAATTGTGCATTAAAATTTTTATTTTTTTTATTCTTCGCTTTTTTTTTGAAAATTTCGTTTTCAAAAAATTTCAACATTTTTTCAAAATTTTTGGTTCTTTAAATTGTTTTAAAAATTTTGTTTTTTTTTAAATTCGAATTTTTTAAAAGTGAGTCTTTTTTAGGTTTTTGAATATTTTTTTAGAAAATTTTGAATTTCTTTCAAACTTTCACCTTTTCTTGTGATTTTTGACTATTTCCTCAATATTTCGACTTTTTAAAAATCAGATACAAATTTTTTCAAGCTTCAGTTTTTTTGAAAATTTTGTTTTTTGTTAATTTTTTTTAAAATTTTCGACATTCTTCAAAATTTCGACTTCTTTAAAATTTTTCAATTTATCAAAAATTTTAACTCTTTAAAATTATAAAATTTCGACTTCTCTAAAAATTGAGAATTTTAGAAAATTTTGAATTTCTTTCAAACTTCCACCTTTTCTTGTGATTTTTGACTATTTTCTCAATATTTCGACTTTTTAAAAATTAGATACAACTTTTTTCAAGCTTCAGTTTTTTTGAAAATTTTGATTTTTGTTAATTTTTTTTACGAAAATTTTCGACATTCTTTAAAATTTCGTCTTCTTTAAAATTTTCTAATTTATCAAAAATTTTAACTCTTTAAAATTATAAAATTTCGATATTTTTCAACATTAAGATTTTTTTTTTAGGATTTCAACTTTTTTGAAAGTTTTGACTTATTTTAACTGTCAGCTTTGATTCGAATTTTCGACTTTTATTGGAAAAACCCTAAATCCGGGGAGACGCAACACAAAAAAAAGTTGGGAACCTCTAGTTAATAAGATTATTTGAATTTAAATGTCGAAACAATTTTATACTTATATTTTTTAAAAATAAATGCAATTAAGTTCATAAATACTTAGATTAGAGCTTTAGTTAAAAGCTCAATTTACTGATTATTTAATGAAGTCTAAGAATACCTGAAGGTGTTTTTGCTGTATTCTTAATAGTTTACAAAAAAAAATAATAAACATAAGAAATAAATAAAATGACAAACGTAAAAACTGAGAATATTTGAAATTGTATAATAAAATTCGGTTGCATTAAATAATCAAATAAAATGGAAACGATTTTTGTTCAGAACACGAAAGATCGTTCTCTAACGATCTTTCTACTCTACAAAGAGTTACAAATTGTTCCTCAATATTAAATTTTAGTGGCGAAAAATGAATTATTATTAATTTAAAAATGCGTTTTTACACAATAGAAACTTTTAAAAAATGGAAATTCCTTTTAAATCCGTTGAAGAGTGAATTCCAGAAGTTTAAAAATTCCAGGAGTTACTTTAGAAATTTTAAATAGTATATTTAATAATTAAATGTGTAAGTTTGAAAATTTGCGGATTTTATTTGTTCATTCATGCATTTTCGTTTACGAAGTGTCTTGCTCTTCAAATTTTTAAAATATTCGCGAACAAAGAAATCCTTTTTTTTCTAAACTGTATACAATTTTTGTAATACTTTTGAGCACAATTGGATTATTTTAAAAAGTTTTTAGATGCAAATAGAAAGTCGTGCCTATAAAATAAACTTTTTTCTTGTTTTTTAAAACACCACGGTCATGAGCATAAGGACGTTTTTTTGTGGTCGTCAAAATTTATTTTGTGGTCATAACATAATTTTTTTTTGGGTGCTAAAACATACTCAGGCGGTTGTAAAAACATTGGAAATTGGAAAACAAGGTTGGAAAATACTGGACTAGATTATAAAAGTTCAGTATCTAGTTTTTTCTACTTTCTACGATTGTATACGTATACCTACCTGCAGGGGCGGATTTAAGATTGTGCAACTGTACAGAGGCCCCACAAAAAATTGATGACTTTTATTTTGTTACCACAAATATTTTAAATACGGAGAGATTTTAATATTATTATGAACACACTACAGAAAGTTTTTCTATTTCGCAGGGGCCCCCACCAACGTTAATCCGCCCCTGTATACCTGCACCACTTCCTTAATATATGGACGAAGTTGTACTTACTGAATTTTAACATATGAGGGCAACATCCCAGCACAGCTCAGTTCATTAGGACAATCGTTGAGTAATTAGACTAGAAATAAATTTTCTGAGACACACCGTATGCGCATCATGAATTTCGTATTACACATTAAATATTTAGCGTCTATTTTTACAGCACAACACTGAAACATAAATCCTGGTTACAGGAACTATTTCTGTCGTTTGGATAATGCCCAATATTTTTATATTTGTATCAACACATCATGCATGATTAGATATTACCTTGACAAAAATAAATGAATTTACAATAACAATAGAAATGAGCGCGTTACAGATGTAGATCGTTGAAGAAATCCAGCGTTGAAGATTGCAACTGTTCAATATTTCAGACTGAATACTAATTTCCTTTTGATTCAACCACATGATAATATTTTTTTTTAACTGGTTCAAAGCGGTTAAGTTAAATTACATCACTGAACTTAAGGGAAGGTTATTTTTTGTGATTTTTTCATTTGAGTTTCTTCCAGACACTTAGACATAATACTCCAGCAGTACTCAGCTATCATGTGGTCATCCCATCGACTCCGGTACCTCTCCTCCATCTTTTTTAGGTTGTGATAAATTCGCCCCCTTTTCTCTCTTGTCTAGTAAGTTTCCAGTCATTTGACTAGTAGTTCAAGAGACCTATTTTTAGTAAAAAAACCAAGACAAAAAACATTACTTTATGAGTAAAAAATGGAAGAAATTCTTGTACGACAACATGTAATGATAAGGTGAATTCCTTTAAGTCTGGATGCCAATATTTCGATCTTTTTTTCTAAGGTCGAGGTCTCTGATAATGGTCACTTAAAGCATTTTCAGTAAAAAGTAAGGGTTTTGACAACGTATCTTCAGAATGATCACTTTTTTCGTCAATACGAACTTAAATAGTATCAAATGCACTACATTCTATCTGAAAGACCATACAAGCTACGAAAAGTTGGAACAGGAAAGCCTTCTGAATAAGAATCAAGTTTTTTTACCAGATACTAGATCGAGATGGGTCATTTTTTTGGGTTAACACCATATAGCTTGACTAAAAAAAATAACAGTCATCACGGTAAATCATAGGCACATCGAACTTCAACAGACTTCTTTTACTATTCGTTCATTGCCTTAAATGTCCATTATAGATTCTGCAAACATTGTTTGGAATCCATGGTTTATCAGCTCTTCGATTTTCAAGATAAGGTAAGGGAAATATGCATTTGTCACAAGTTTAGTTATTGGTTTTCGAATTTTTTTCACACCATACTTGCCACAAACGCATCACAAAAGAACAAACTTTTTTAATTGAACAAAGAAGAAAAACAAATTGTTTAAATGGCCACCGAAAAGATAATGGGTAGGTTAAAAACTGTACGTACCTTTTAATGTTACTGGAAGTAGTGCTAATGCTACACACTTTACGTTCAAATTACATTTGGATCTCGGCGGCACCATTTTTTTTAATTTTGTAGACCTGTACAATATAATAAAAGCTGCATGACGTCAAATATTTTTTCTTGCTTTCCTTAAGTATTCCGAAAAATTATATAGTGTGGAAAAGCCAAATGAAATAAAGTCAATATCTCAGTTGTTGTACATATTTATGAAAAATCCCGAGACAGGTCAATTTTGGATAATAAGATGACATTCTGCATTGCAAACATTTCATTGCTAGATGGAACCCCTTTCGAGTTACCGTTTCAACCCCTAAATTTTTTAATTGGAAGTAGGGGCTCATTTGAAAGTTCTTTTCATTCTCTATTCAAGAATGTCATGGTTGCTACATTTTATTTAAAAAATAAACAATAAAAAAAATTATCAACTAGATGAAATTTTCTGCAATAATAACTAATAACGGCTCGTCTGGTTCGTCCTCGATAATCATAAAGGGACGAAAAACAATTTCGATATCCTTTTTTGATTGTGTAAAAAAGGAAACGTAAAAACTTATCAACCTTATCATAGTCAATTGTACTTTTTGTGAAAAACATCCCAGTAACTTACTTAAACTGTAAGAGAATTAAACAATGGTCAGTATCGTGCTTCAGTTATCTTTTTGCACATTTTGAAATTTTAATGTGGGTCATTTAACAGAAATGCATAAAATAATAATTTTACAAATGATCGGTTATGGAGATAGAGCAAGATCACAGGCCTAAGACACTCATCTATTTAAAAAAAAGTCTTGATTAACAGCCTATATCCCAAGGTGTAATTAGTAAAATCGAGAAGCATTTTCACAAACATGGACATGTACGAAAGCTAAAAAAAGAACCCCCCAATGCATTAACTAATGATACCAAATTGGAAATAATGAATGAGTTTCAAGAAAATCCACATTCTTCAAGTCGACAAGTAGCTGCAGCACTGAACGTTAGTCATTCCTCGATTATTTGCGTACTGAAACAAAATAAAATGCATCCTTATAAACTGACACCATGTCAAGAGTTCAGAGAAGAACTCATTTTTGTGACCAAATGATGCAAAAATTAGATAATAATGTCATCCAAATAGAAAACATATTGTTTTTTGATGAGTCCACTTTTACTTTTCACGGTCATGTAAATCGTCAAAACTGTCGCTATTTGGCTAGTGAAAATTCTCACTGGATGAGGGAACTGCATACACAGAACCCTGAAAAAGTTAATGCTTGGGAGGGATTACTGTAGATTGTATCATTGGTCCATTTTTCATTAATGGAAATTTAAATGGTAATAATTATTTAGCATTGATCCAAAACAACATTGTACTAGCTTTGGTAAACTTATATCCAGCTCAAGAAAATCCACACGTTTCAGCTAATGTAATATGGTTCCAGCAAGATGGAACACCACCACACTACCAAGTCAATGTTCGGCAATATCTCGATTTTACATTTCCAAATCGATGGATAGGAAGACGAGGTACGGTAGAAGAGCCACCACGATCACCAGACCTGACGCATCTGGACTTTTTTATGGGGTTATGTGAAAAGTACAGTGTATAAAACCAAACCCCACGACGTAGCTGACTTACGAGCAAGAATAACGCTTGCGATTGCGTCGGTGACACCAGATATGTTATGTAATGTTAGGAGACATTTTTATTCATGATTAGGATACTGCCAAGATGTTGGAGGTGCCCATTTTGAACATCTCCTACATTAATTATGGTTTGCTTTTTATTTTATTAAATGAAAATATCAGATTTATATTTTGTTGTTGAAAATTGAAATTAATTTTTTTACTGTTAATTTTTATAATAAATATGGCAACCATGATATTTTTAAATAGAAAAAGAAAATACTTTTCAAATGTGGTATAACAAGCCCCTAATTGGTTTAAAAGTTTAGGAGTTGCAACTGTCACTCAAAGAGGGTTGAGGGATGAAATATTTACGGTGGAGGATGTCATTTTATAATCTAAAATTGGCGTGTCTCCAGATTTTTCATAAATTTGTAGAATAACTGAGATAGGGAATTTATTCAATTTGACTGTATATATAGATCCATTTCCTAGATGTTGGTGTTCCGTCCCCTTTTAGGGGTTCCTCGAACTTTTCAGAATGGGACAAAATTTAAATTTACGCTATACTTTCAATTTTGATCAAGAGATGAACCTGTTCATCCTTACCACAATCTACCATAATAAATAACGTTGTTTCTAATTTTGTGTTTCATCGAAATAAGTTCATAAATTGTTAGGTACAAATTTCAAAAATGGAAAAATTAAAAGGCAACAAAGGATAACCATGAGAGAAATTTGTGGTTGCACTAGCGAAAAAAAAATTAGTTAAGTACGAATCCGAGTAGCGTAGAGGTTTTGCACAGAACTGCAGTAAGTGTCGGGGCCAGAGACGGATCTCTGTAGAGTTGCCAGGGTCCACGACTTCTTCAAATCCACTGGGCCCCTACTTTTGGTGCGTTTAGTCTCTGTTTTTTTGAGATCGATCTCTTTGAACTGTGGTTTTCGGAAAATGACAATTCTTGAAGAAAATCGCTCAGATCGGTAAGTTTAATTTCTTTGGGGCTTGAACTTTAGTGAAGATCTATTCTCAAAAATTTAATTAATGTCATCGAGAGTTGGTTGGTTTTTTAAAGGAAACCACCTTTTTTTGTTACATTACATGAAAGCTTAGACCCTTCTGGTTAATTGTGTATGCAACAATGCAATATGTAGGGTGTTGGTAAGGAACATTTTGAAGAAAAATCGAAGAAACCGTTGAAAGTGAGAAATTCGAAATTTACGATTTTTTTTTTCAATTTTTCACCAAAATTTTCCAAACATGCTGCACATCAAATTAATCAGAAAGAGATAAGCTTTACTGCGGAGTAATAAATAAAGGTGATTGTTGTTTAAAAATAACCTTATCCCTTTTCCTCCGCCACAAGTTACATTTTTGAGAATCGATCTCCAGCAACATTCATGCTTAAAAGAACCAAATTGACTAAAATTTTTCCAATAATTGCTAATTTTCGAATCTAACCAGTGGCGGTGGGCGAGGAATAAAGTTGTTTTTTTTTAAACAACAACCGCCTTTTTTATTACCTCTCATGGAAGCGTGGGTCTTTGTAATGAATTTGGTGTGCAACATACACGGAAAATTTTGAAGAAAAAGCAAAAAGCGGTAAATTCCAAATTTCTATGTCAACGGTTTTTTCGATTTTTTTTCCAGATATTGCACACCAAGTTAATCAGGAAGCCCTAAGTTTTCATATGGTATAATGAAAAAATAGGGTTACTACTTAAAAAAGTCATCCTTATCCGGTAAAATCCTTAACTGGTAAAAATTTTGAGAATTAAAGTTCACCGAAGTTCATGTCCCAAAAAAACAAAATTGAAATATTCGAGCCTACTTCGAAATCGGCATGACTTTTGAGACATAGTGTATATGAAAACATTTCTCGTCTATAATCGAAATTATACAAAAAAGTGCAAATTTGGAATTATGAGAAAAAAATCGAAAAAAAGAGTTCAGCCTCGAAATTTTGAGAAAAATTCGAAATTTCAACATAGTAGGAATTTTGAAGATTATAATTTCTAGAAAGCGTGACGGAACTTTTTGGAAGTGAAGTAAAAACAGAAAGTTTGAGAAAAAAGTTTCCAAAAGAAACCTATAAGTTATATTTAAAAAAAATTACGAAAATTCAAATTTATCAGCAAAATTTCGATCAGTGGTGTAGATAAAGTCAATACTTGATTTTTGAATCATTTTTTTTAATAAACAAATATGTTATACAACAACTGAATACGTCACCTATTAAAAAAATACTAATAACAATTAAAGAATTCCTGGATTTTTAAGTTTTCTGGATAATTCACTTATGACAGACTTGTGGGGGAGCGATCCCCTTGATTGCTCCTTATCTGCGCTTCTGGCCCTGCTACCCAAAATATGTTTCGTAATCCTTAGTTACAGTAGTATAAGGCAAGATTTTTTGGTCGAATTTTTGAGAAGAAATAAGTCGAAGGTTTGGGTGTAGCCTTGAATTTAGAAATAATGAATTTTGAAAAAAAATTCGATAATTTACAAAAAAAAAAATAATTTCCTTGACATTTTTCGACATTTCTAAATTAAAATGGCAATATTGTCAAAAATTTTCTTCAAAATTTAAAAAAAGTAAAAATTCCAAATATTTCGATATTATATCTGAAGAACTTGAAAGCTTAGGAGGAAAGTCGTAACTTCGAAAGAAAAATTCATAACATAGAAAACTTCTGGACGTTTCGAAAAAAAAAATCAGTAAATTTGTCGAGATAAAGGTCGAAATGAAATAATGTCGGTTCCCCCACAAAATTTGCAAACATTCAAAATTGTGAATTTACAATCAAAATAGAAATTAGAGTGGAGTTGTAATTTTGATAAAAAATAAACCAATATAATGTTGAAATTTTGGAAAAAACTTGATGTTCCCAGTTTACGCCCGAGTCCAAATTTTGAAAAAAGTGAAATAAATCTGAAAAAATTCGATACCGCGAATTTCAAATGTATAGGATAAGATAATAGAAATTGTAAAAATTGAAATACAAATCTTGTCCCCTGAAACCAAGAAAGATTTGTATTTCAATTTTTGAAGACAACCAAGGATCAGTCCTTTCCACCAAAACAGAAATTGTACCAAAGTTTAAAAAAATACTCCAAATTTATTAAAGAAGCAATTATTGATATTAGCCAGAATTTTTAGAACGAGTGGAAAGATCAAAATTTGAGATTTATAAAAAAAACCCTTCACGTAATTATACAATGAAAAATTTTGACATCCGAAATTTTGGAAAAAACTTCATGTTTCCAGTTTAAACTTGAAATCTGAATTCCTAATTTCAAAAAACGACAGAATTACAAAAAAAGCAAAAATCTGAAATCGTGAATTTACAATCAAAATTTTAGGAGAAAAAAAAAAGAAATTGTATTAAAATTGTCGTTTCCAGTTTAAGCTTGAAATTTAAAATCTAGATTTCGAAAAAAATATTTGCATAAATACGAAATCGTGAATTTACAATCAAAATTTTAGGAGAAAAAATAGAAATGACATTCAAGTTTTCAAAAAAATATTCAAAATTAAAGAAACATTCTTAATATAAGTTACAATTTCTAGAAAAAGTTGAAATTTTGGAAACTTGGAGAGTGATAAAAAACTCATAATTTCAATAACAAATTTCCAATTGAAAGGCGAAATTTTATGGGAAAAATATAATTTTTAAAGTCTTCGAAATTAGCTTCAAAATTTCTAGAAAAAAGTCAAAATATCTGTATAAATTCGAAATCGTGAATTTACAATCAAACAGTTTAGGAGAAAAAGATTAAATTTTTTTCGGAAATTTCGATTTTTTACTCAAAATTCGCCCTTTTCCGAAATTTCGACTTTTTCTCAAAATTCGTTTATTTTTCACAATTCGATTTTATTCTCAACATTTGGGTTTTTTTCTCAAAATTTCATGTTTTCTAAGAAATGTTGATTTTTTTCTAAATATTAATTTTTTTCTTCGAAATTTCAACCCTTTTTCGAAATTCCTAGCTTTCTCTTGAAATGATGACTTTAAAATTCGGTTTTTCCTGAAAATTAGGTAATTTTTTCAACATCTTTTATAATCTGGACATTTTAACTTGTTCCTTAAAAATCGTCTTTTTTTCTAATTGTCGCTCTTTTTATCAAAATTCGTCCTATTATGAGAATTTCGACTTGTTTCTTATCATTTTCGAAATTTCGATTTTTTCTCAAAATTCGCTTTTTTGAAATTTCGTTTTTATTCTCAAAATTCGATTTCTTTTCAAAATTTTATGTTTTTTAAAAAATGCAGGCTCTTTTCTAAATTTCGACTTATTCTAGAAATTTCGATCCTTTTTTCGAAATTTCTAGCTTTTTCTTTAAACATAGGGTCTTTCAAAAATTGATATTTTTCTACAAATTTCGCCATTTTTCTTAAAATTCATTTCTTTCTCAAAATTTCGACTATTGCAATCCTACTTTCCGTAAATATCAACTTTTTTCTCAGAATTCCTTTTTCTCGAAATTTCGAAAATATTAATTTTTTTTCTCAAAATTCGTTTTCTCGAAATTTCGACCTTTTCTCAAAATTCGTTTTTTTAATTTTAAAAATTCCACCGTGCTGTGTTAAAATTTCATGTTTTTAAAATATCGGGGTTTCTCGGAATTTCGTTTTTCAAGAAATTTTTTATTTATTCGAATTTCCAATCAAAAATGTTAGGAGAAAAAAAATTACACTGAAGGTTTTTTTTCCAAAAAAAATACCCAGAATTAAAGAAACATTCCTAATATAAATATAAATTTTTTTAGAAAAAGTCGAAATCTTGAAACCTTGTAAAAAAAATCCCATAATTTCAATAAAAAATTTTGAAATGCAAGTCGAAATTTTAAGGAAAAAATATAATTTTTAAAGTTTTCGAATTACCCTCGAAATTTCTAGAAAAAAGTTGAAAATGTAAAATTTAGGAATTACTTTTTTTAGATTTAAAATATAAACTCGAGAGATCAAAGTCGTAATTTCAAAAAATAACAATGAACCTTTGTTGAAAAAATCAAAATTCTCAATTTATCTATCGGCAAGCTCCGAATTTGACAAACATTTAAACTTAAGACTTTTTATAATTTCAAGGAAATTAAAAAAATCTTGATAATTTCTATTTTCGCCACAAAATTCATACTTTTTCTAAACGTTTCGTCTTGAATTTTTCCAGATACTTCAGGTTTAAACTGTTAACTAATTAGAAACGAATTTCGAGATTTTGATTTGAATATTCGACGTTTATTTCAAAATTCTGACGAGGTCTTCAAGAGAATCACATATTTAAAATTTATGAAAAATAAACATAAATAAATCCAAATTTTTGATACGATAAAATACTCAAACTTTTTTTCAAATAACAGCACGTGACATCTGACAAATAAATAAGATATTTATATAGAACATAAACATAGACATTGAAATAATAGGGGAAAAATGAGCCGCAGATAAGAATTAAGAAGGGAAAAATGTATTAATTCAATTTTTACTTTATCTGCTTCATTTTGTTGCTCTTTTATTTCAGTTTTTGTGGTTATATCCCACGAAAAAAAAAATGACTACGTTGTTGAAAAAATGAAAAATGACGAATTCGTGAAAAAAAAAATAAACAAACAAAAACTCACAAACGTCACTTTATGACATCTGACAAATAAATAGGTTAGGTTTCTTTTTATACGGAACAAATACAAATTCAAATAATCGAAGAACAAAAATAAGTCACAAACAAAAAATTAATAAACTAATTCGTATCAGTCTCATTTTTGTTTCTCTTTCATTTCATTTTTACGTTTATATACTGTGTGAAAAAAACCTAACCTATTTATTTGTCAGATCATTTGACGTTTGTAGATTTTTCAAATATCAATGTCGTATGTCAAGATTTTCTAGTAATTTGACAGTTTCCATTTTTTTTTCAACAGTTCGGTTGTTTTTTTCAAATTGGATCGTGAAAAAGTTAGTGAAAAACAAGGAACTATATTATCTCACGGCAAATCGTCCTAAGAGAAATTAAAAAAAAAATCTTTGAAATAGATACATATGACTACATGACATGACAAAGAACGTCCGTTCTATAGAACACCAAATTGAAAATAAAAACCTAAACAGAGCTAAGTTTAAATTTTATCAGGTAAAGTAACACAAAGATAAAGGTCATTTCGAATTCACCTCATTTTTTTTTATATTATTGTTTGAATAGATTTAAATTTATCTATGTCTCAGCTTTTGATAATCATTACTTTTGTATTCTATATGAAAACTATGTATTTTTTATCTGTCACGAAGTGACGTTTCAAACATCTTTTTGAGATCGTATTAGTCAGAATTGAGTAATGTTTTGCAGAAACTTGTCACTATGATTTTTAGACGATTTACGTTATAACTAATTTAATATGTAAACACCGAAAATATTTGGTTGTAAATTCGGGAGCGACCTGCAGCTTTGGTAGTACTTCGGCTTAGTGGAAAATACGAACTCTGGCAAATCAAATCAGGTAAAATATTGTGCTAAATACACTGATAAAATCAACAATTTGTTGAACAGATTTCAGATAAACAAAATTACTTACTCAGATCATTCGAAGTTGAACGTCACACTTTCTCAAATAAAACAATTATTTCCACTTATTTTTTTTATTATAATACGTATATATCACAAATCCTGTTTGGCTCTCAGAACACACACTCTATCGGCAACATTTTGGATTTATTTAATTACAAAAACATATAGTCTTATATGTTGCTATCACTCATTCTCCAAGCACGCACCACTTTTTTGATTTTTTATAAGTATATATAATATATTACAAAAACACAGATTTCTCCTCCCATAATAAAATGTTTTGACTGGTTACAAATATATACAAATGAGTTGACTTATATAAAGAACCAAGATGATATTTCGGCCGGCTTACGTACAAACGCCTTTTAAAAATGCAAAAAATCGTAAAAGTTTCCCAAGATTAGGCCGCCTTGGTTTCAGTACATTCCACGCATTTATAGTCGCAAATTTTAATCATCAGGCACTATCAATATATAGTTAGTTATAAGATCTTACGGTAGATATGATTCAGTTTTAAAAAACTCTTATTAAATAAAATAGTTGACGTTATGTTGACTTTTCTCAGTTGTATAAAAATATAGATATTGTGCGGTTCTAAGTCATTAATTATCATTATATTATCAATGAAAAGTAGTATGTATGCTAGAAAATCAGATTGAAAATAGTCTTTTTTTCGCCGGAGGACGATCATGACGGTATAGCACAGCACTGTGTCACTGCTAAGCCCACAAACATTAGAGCACACTACAGCAGCAATAAGTCTTTTTTTCTTTCTCCGGACTAAAGTTCATCTCCCGCACGATCTCCGCAAACACCTCGTTGACGTTCGTCCTGTTCTTAGCGCTGGCCTCTATGAAAGGACATCCCCACGATTGGGCTAAACTATTGCCTTCGGCCAAGGACACTTCTCGCTGATGGTCCAAATCCACCTTGTTGGCCACCAGCAGGATCGGCACCCTCTCCGTTCCTTTCACCCTAGTAATAAGTTCTTTCATGGTCCGAATATCTTGAAACGTTTGGTGGTTGGTCAAACTGTACACCACCACGAACCCTTGACCGTTCTTTATATACAAATCGCGCATACTTGCGAATTGCTCGGTACCCGCGGTGTCCAAAATTTCGAGCACACATGGCGAGTTGTCTACTTCGATTTCCTTCCGGTAAAAGTCCTCTATCGTCGGGTCGTACTTTTCCATAAAACACCCAGACACGAACTGCACTGTCAATGCACTTTTCCCAACCCCACCCGAACCTAACACGACAACTTTAAACTCACGCATTGTTCCTCGATTTAACAAATTCCGACAACTCCAACTCAAAAACGAGATTAATCGATGTAATTTAGCGATATCGGTGAATAGCCCACCTTCACGAAATTAACTTTATTTAACGCCGAATTGACGGAATCCATCTCACAATTGGTTATACACATGTCGCCATCTTGGCGAAGTCATCATGGTGTGCTTTGGCACACAGCACAGATTCACAGCCTAAAGGCCAACTCTAGACTGTTAACAAAAACAGAATAGAGCGGTCTAGCGCAGTCATGATGCACTGCGCAGAAGCTACACTCTATGAATCATCAAGCAGCCATAGATAATAGCGGCATCTGCCTCTGACCTGACAACTGTACGCTCGCTTTGTCCACGTTGAATCCGAACCCCGAGGATAGACAACACTTATTACAGCAGTTTAAATTAAAAACTTAATTATTATACATTTAAATATCTAATATACATTTAAATATTCCCGTCTAAGCTCTTATCCTAAATACTCTCTCGGCGCGTCCAAGAGCAGCACGAATTAAATAGAACAACTTTTGTCCTAAAAAATACCGATCGATTTTCCAGCTAGCGCTATCTATGACAAAGCGCTCGAACTCAGGAACTTTCGCCGACCTTGCCAACCACCATAATAAAGTAATGTCTGTGAATTGACGGTCTGACAGCATTGTATGTAAATAAATGTCCTACATTCTTCAGTATTAGTGTAAAATAGTTTAGTGACATTGATAGCGTTTTTTTTACTTATTTTTGACCAATTTAGTGAGTAATTATTTCTTGCGCCCGAGGTGGAATCGAACTAGGCGTTTAGTTCCTGATAAACCTAGTGAGTACTTGTGCTATTTTCGATTTTCCATTTGGAGAAATTTGGTTTTTTTCTATTTTTAGTGATGCTTGCACAATGTTGTTATGTCATTTTACCTTGTAAACAACACAAACAGTCATTTCGTATCTAGGTCCACCATTAACGTTTATCACTTTTGCATCAATCTGTTCATTTTGAAACATTTAATATGTAATGTTATCGCATCATCTTATTTTTATTAGTAATACTTGTGGTTAAATTAAATTGTGATATGGATGACACATCCCATTATATTGCAGAAATAGCCTACTTGTTGATTAACTTGTTAAATATGTGCTGTATTTTTTTAAACTGTGTTTTATAATAAAAAACTATCCAAAAAAATCGGTTAGGATGGTCAGTCAATAAATTACGAATTCCTTGTTTACGTTTACCTATGTGTGATGAATATCAAATGTCAATTTAGAGCAATGGCGTAGTTGAAATACTTTTTAAAAGGTTCATGTAGGATTATTTGTTTTATCACGTGATAAGTTTTGATTTTTATTTCAAATGATTTTTGCAAGCCTCTAACGCCTAAATATGTCTTCCAGGATGTCTTACCCACCACCTCAAGGTCAGCATGGCCATCCGCCATATAATGGTAAGTCAAAGTGTCAAAACTGACAGAGGTGTCCTTGAAATTTTGTTTTGATGGGAGAGGAAAATAAAAAATTCTGAACCATCACGACGTAAATTTTTCCAAATCTATCTTTTATACAGTTATAATATCTAACAAATTCCAATCTTAATGAAAATATGTATCTTTTTTACCGCTTTTTTTTTCGACCACGCAAACACGGGTGTAGGGTGATTTAAAATATGTCTACTTTTTCCTAAATTTTGACTTCTCGAATTTTCGATCATTCTCTCGAAATTTCGACTTTTTTCAAAATTCGCCCTTTTCGAAATTTCTCCGTTTCTCTCAAAATTGAGCCGTTTCTGAAAATTTCAATCATTTTTTAATTTAACTCTCAGCAAATTCCGATTTTTTTTCTCGAAATTCGTCCTTTTCCGAAATTCCTTTATTTTTCGAAATTCGATTTTATTCTCAGAATTCGTTTTTTTTCCTGCAAATTTCATGTTCTTTAAAAGATGCTGACTTTTTTCGAAATTTCAATTATTTTTTTTCGAAATTTATAGCCCTTTTCAAAATTTCTAGTTTTCTTTTAAAATTGTGACTTTTTCAAAATTGGCTTTTCCGCAGAAATTTCACCGTTTTTTTCAACATCGTTTTTTTTGAAAATGTTGACTTTAATATTCCTATTTTCTGGACATTTTAACTTATGGCTCAAAAAACGTTTTTTTCTCAAAATTTTAACCTTGTCGCCGTTTTTGTCAAAATTTCAACCTTTTCGAATTCGACTTTGCAAATGGTGGAAATTTCGACTTGTTTCTTATCAGTTTCGATTTTTTTTTTCTCAAAATTCGCCTCTTCTCCAAATTTCATTTCTATTCTCAAAATTCGATTTTTTCCCAGCATTTCATGTTTTTAAAAAAATGCCGATTCTTCTAAATTTTGACCTGTTCTCGAAATTTCTAGCTTTTTCCTTAAAAATGGAGATTATTTTTTTGATTTGATTTCTTCTCAAAATTCGTTTTTTTCGCCGAAAATTTTGATTACTGCAGACCTACTAGCCAGAATATCAACGTTCTTCTCGAAATTTCGACTTTTTTTCTTCTTAAAATTGGTTTTGTTTAATTCTCAACATTCCACTGTTTTTGCTTAAAATTCCGTGTTTTTAAAATTCCGTGTTTTTAAAATGTGGACTTTTCTGGAAATTTGTTTTTCAGGAATAATTTTTTTTCAAATTGCGCCGTCTCAAAATTTTTTGAAAATTTCGACTTTTTTAAATTAAGTTTCTGGAAATTTCGACTTGCAAAATTCATCCATTTTCGAAATTTCTACTTTTTTTTAATTTTTTTGGTCGAAATTTTTACTTTGTTCTCAGAATTCCCTGTTTTTTTGTTAAAATTTTGTTCTTTGGAAAATGTTGACGTTGCTCTCAGTTTCGACTTTTTTCTCAAAGTTTCGATCTTTTTCTCCAGATTTCGACGTTTCTTTTCAAAATCCATATTTTTCTGAAAATTTTAATTTTTTTAAATCCTATTTACGAGAAATTTCGACTTATTTTTTAAAATTGCCTTTTTTTGAAATTCCGATGTTTTTTTCTTAAAATTGGACACTTCATGCTTTTTGAAATATTTCTACTTCTTTCGGCATTTTGAGTTTCTGGCAAAATTTTGATTGTTTTCTTGAAATATGCCCTTATTTTTTAAAAATGTTTTGAAATTCGCCATTTTTCTTGAAATTCTGCGTTTTCTGAAAATTTCGATCTCTTTTAATTCGAGTTCCTGGAAATTTCGACTTGTTTCTCAAATTTCATATTTTTGTCTTAATTTCAACTTCTCAATATTCGACTTTCTTAAAAAATTGCATGTTTTTTGAAAAATTCGACCATTTCCTCGACCTTTTTCTCGAAATGTTAACTGTTTTTTGAAAATATGTTTTTTTTAATTTCATAATTGTTTCTAAATTCGGTTTATTATAGGATTTAAACTTTCTGAGAATTTGGATTTGTTTCCAAAAATGCCTTTTTTATCGAAATTTTGACTTTTATTTTACCGCTCGACCTGTTTTTGGAAATTTTGATCTGTTTGCTCGAAAGGCTTTTAGATAAAAGTAAAGAAATGAAACATTAGACACCATTAACATTAAAAGAAAATTAAATTAAATATTTTTTAAAACCTGGAACTCGAAAAAATGATCTAACGTTAGTTTTAAACTTGGGTAGATGGTTTCCATCTATTTATAGGTTTTTTAAATCGGGACTTCTGGTATAAAAATTTGTTGGCAAACAGAATTCAAAATTTTCAAGAATTTGTCAATAAAATGTAATTGGTTGACACATCTGTATTTTTAACTAATTCTGTTATCTTATCTGCATTTTGTTTATTTTTCATCATTTAATAACATGAACACTTCAGCTCACTTTAAATTTAATTATAGTGTTGAAAAACAACAATTTAATTGGTTACGATCTTGAACTAGTTTGTACATAAATTGTCTTGTGGTCACGCTCGTTTGATCTTATTTTTTGACCCTTTTGTGTATTTTTTACCGATAAGTATTGTCACTGAGGCGCAGATGGATTCTAGTAAGTTAAAACGCTAACAAATAATTCTGATTCATTTTGGAAAACACGTTTTGACAACAGAAAATTATTTCTCCCTAACACCATATTTCTACATGAATGGATATTTAGTTTTGCAGCCGTTTTTCCGAAATTTTAAATTTTGCGAAATCGGCTTATAAAACAGAAAATATTAATTTGATTATTTCCTAACACACTTGGGTGCGTTTTTGGGAATTACACTCTGTTCTTCGGGAAATAACGCGATGAAAGATTAGTTTTGCTATTTTTGAATTCGGTTGTTAATATTTTTGTTTCGGTTTATTATAATTTCTTCATATATTTATATTCTTTATAATTTATTCCTTTCATTACACGGCCAAAATTTGTAGAGTTATGACAAAAAGATCTATTGTACTTTTCGAGACAAAATATTTTAAATTGAATTTTATTCATATTGAAATACTAAAAATTATTTTTTTTTAAATTCTAAAACTTAACATTTTTATCTAAATTTTATATAAGAATATTGAATTTTATTTTAATTTTTTTTTTAACTAAAAATTTAATTCGGAGACATTGAAATTTAATTTGTTTTGAATTTCGTTTATTTATTTACAAACATTTAATTTAGAGTTTGTAGAAATTGTAGAGCAATTTATTTTAAAAGAGATGATATTTTTGTTCATTTTCAAGCATCAATATTTTAATTTTAATTTTGAATTTAATTTGAAACCTCTAAAAACTTTTAATTTGCGTTTTTCATTTTGAACGAATAACATTTTTATTATTATTATTATTTTACGGCACCAAAAACATTTATTTGAAATATTAAATTTGTTTATTTGGAACCAATACTTTAACCTGGATTTGGTTCATTTTGAAATACTAAAGATATATTAATCAGGAAACAAACATTTTTACTCGAATATATACTTAAAAAAATTATGCACATTTTGATGCACAGACCAATAGGTTTAAACGTTTATCAGATTCAGAATTTGGAAGCCAAAGACCGGTTTCAATTTTTTAAGACCCCGCAATTTGGCAGTTTTGAAGTCTAAAAATTATTCTTCGTAATAACTAATTTTTGTTTCAATATTAAAATATTTGTTTGCAAACATTAACATTTTTTCGGAGTTTATTGAAATTGAGTGATTTTGGAAGACATGCCTTTTTTGTCCATTTTGAGGCATCGTCTTATAATTTATTTAAGTTTATTTGGAAACATTAAACTTCAAATTTAGTATAATTAGATATACTAAAACTATTTTTTAAAAATTTTAAATCAACAATTTTCATTCTATTTTTATTTTTGTTTTCATTTTATTAAAATTTTAATTTGAATTTGTTTATATAATAAACATTAAATTTTTCGGGGTTTATAGAAATTAGATTTAATTTATTTTGAAACACTTTCGTTTTTGCCCATTTTAACAGACCAGAATATTAAAATTTTAATAGTGTTTAATACAAAACATTGATGTGTGGATATAGTATAATTTGAATTACAAACAATAATTTTTCTCTAATAATTATAAATTTTGTTCCAATTTGGTTAACATTTTCTTTATTTACAAAGCTTACATTTTTTTGGAGTTTGTAGAAATCTGAAATTAATTTATGTTGGAAAATATTAATTTGTTTGCCATTTTGAGGCATCAGAATTTTAAAAATTTAATCTTTTTGTATTTGCAAATATTAAAAGAGGGGTTCCCAACCTTTTTCTGTTGCCTCTCTTCCCTGAGAATGAAAAATATATTTATTCCTCCTCTAAATATTTTTCAAAAATATCGTAAATTCTAATCAAAGCTGATGGTTAAAAAAGTTAAAGTTTTCAAAAAAATTCGAAATCTTAAAAAGCAGTAAAAATTTTGAAAAATGTCGAAATTTTGGAAAAATAGCGGAAACTTTTAATTCCAAAATTTGAAAGATATAAGGAGAGATGTTCAAAAAACTCCAAAAGTTGAGATTTTAAAAAGATGAAATGGCCAACAAAAAGTTAAAATTTGAAATAAATTTAAAAAAAATCTGAATTATGACAGAAATTGAAATTAAAAAAAGCCTTACGTTTTACAATAGTCGAAATATTGAAAAATGGTCAAATATTTCAAAAAAAGGTGAAGTTTTGAAAAAAGTCAAACTTTTCTAAAAAATTCCAAACTTTAAAAAATGGCCAAACCTTTAAAAAAGATCGAAAAGAAACGTCGATTTTTGAGAAAATTTTCGAGAAAAATTCAACCATTTTAAAAATGTTCAAATTTTAAAAAATAAGTCCCAATTCTGAAATAAAATCGTGGAAATATTTCAAATTTTCAAAAAATTTGAGAGTTGCAATTATTGAAGTCGATTTAAAAACAGATATGTCGAAGCTTTGAAAAGAAACAGTCATTTTTTAATAATGTTGAAATCGAAATTTTGGAAAAATCCAACCTTCAAAAAGTTTTTCATTTAAAAAAAAAACTCAAAATGTGTCCGAATACACATGGGGCCCGGTCCCCTTCTGATCTCTTTACGCCCCCTGGTTGAAAAGTCCAGCATTAAAGTTCATTTCAACTTAGTTTACTTTGGAAGACTAAAAGTTTTTTTAATACCTGTATTTTTTGTTAAAATTTTGACGTTTTTTAACATGTGCAAATATTAATTGTGTTTCAAATTTGATTTAATTTATTTAGAAAGTCATTCTTTTCTCTACATTTTGAGGCGTCAGAATTTTTAAATTTAAGTTTCGTTTGTTTTCGTGAATTTGGAAGACTAAAAATTTTTATTTTAATGCCTATTATTTTTGTCTCCATCATATTAACATTTTAATTCGAAATTGTTTATTTGCAAACATTGTTTTTTTTTTAAGTTAAAAAGGTTAAGGTAAAATTTAACTATTGTTTATTTGGAAACATGAAAGTTTGAATTAAGTCAGTTAGAAAGACTAAAATGTATTTTTTAGTAAGTAAAGTTGCTGCTTTAATTTTATTAAAATTTTAATTTCATTTTTGTTTATTTACAAACCTTCAGTTTGTTGAAATTTCAATTTAATTTATTTTGTAAGACCTTAATTTTTTATCACTTATATGCATCAACATTTTAAAATTTAAATTCATGTTTTGTTTTTTTTTTTTTTGTAAATTTAATTTAATTCGAATAACTAAGAATGATTATACTTTGTTAATTTGGACTTTAAGTTTTTATTTGGATGAAATTTAAGTTGTAATTTTATTTTAGTTTATTTTGAACCATTAAAATTTTAGTACGATATATTTCTTCCGAGATTGGACCGTGTCAAAGAACTACTAAAAGTGTTCGACGTTTCGCCCACCATCGTAGGGGGCTTCTTTAGGAACAAAGAAAAGAAACAATAAATAAAAAGAGAAATATAAGGGAATATGCAAAAATAAAAGCATGAAAAGGCCAATTTCAAAACATCAGACCACGGTAACTCAATATGTCCATCATACCAGAGGCGAAATTCTTCTGAATTGAAAATTGGTACAAAGGATAAGAATGTTTGGACAGAAGAGCACGGTAACTCAGTATGTCCACCATACCAGAGGCGAAACTCTTCTGAACTCATTAAAATTTTGTTTTGAATGTCATATTTATTTTGAACTATTAGGAATTCTTTCAGGGTTATTTAAAACTGAACTTCTACTACTAGTACTTGAGATTTTCAATTTCTTATGAAAATCATGCCTACATTCTAAAAGACCAACAAGTCTACAAGGCTACAAGTGTAGCGCAAGATGAATCCAATTTATAATTGAAACAACTTCTATAGTGGTCACTAATTCTAGTAAAAAGAGTACCAGTTTGACCAATATATAATGTTTCATATTTTACTTGACAAGACTTTCTCTTTATTGTTTTTATTAAATTCTCTTCTTCGTTAAATTTAGCTGTTTACTAAGTTTTGAGGAATGTGTGCTTTCTAGGACAATATCCGCCTGCTCCTCCCCAAGGTTATGGGGATTACCCGCCAGCCGCGCCCGGCTACGCCCCAGCTCCAGGTGGCTATCCGCCGCCGCAGGGCTATCCCTCGTACCCACCACCCGGTGGTCAGTACCCGCCAGCCGGTGGTCAGTACCCGCCACCAGGGGGACATTATCCACCACCGGGTTCCGGTGGTCCGCATCCTCCTATATCGACCCAGCCAGTAGGTCAAGCCGATGCAAGTAAGTGGAAATTCCGTTTATGTATTGGGTATCATGTTATTAACTGAATAAATAATATCGATGCTAATGTATATATAGCCGATGACTTTTGATAAAATGAAAATAAAATATTTACTTAAAACAAATAAAATGATAACAAGTAACAAATAACAAATAAAAGCTCTGTAAAAGATTTATTATGTATGTATTATGTTAGGTTTCTGTTAATTTTATAATAATCACACTTGAAATTTCTCAGTTACATTTGAATATTCCCCACGCGAGTTCAATTGGTTTTTAATGATTCGTTAATGAAGTGAACCTTAACAATTAACATAAAAGTAGTCTAAATAATGCCAGAATCAAAAATACAAGCTAGATTTAAACGCATACCGCATGTTCTCTTTAGAGGATTTAGGAAATTGTTTGTAATTAAGCGTTCTCCCAAGGCCAAAGGATACCATAGGTTCTTATCAGAGGATGAGCAAAGGTTTGTCCAAAATCTATTTATAGTTCAATCTTATCTATAACTATTCAATCGTCTGTTTATTTTTATGCTCCATTTTTAGGTGGTTGGATGAATATGCCGCAAAGACCAGCCAACTGCCCAGCAGGATTGGAATACCTTACTTTGATTGATCAATTGCTGGTACATCAGAAAGTTGAACTACTTGAAGGTTCCAACCCCCGGCTTAATAATTCAATCGAGTTAATCAATTGCTATTTTAGCGTTTACTGGATTTGAAACTAAAAACAAATTTACAATCAAAAATAGTCTAGGGCAAAAAGTGTACTATGCGGTCGAGGATTCCGATTGCTGTACTAGGAACTGTTGCGGACCCATGAGACCTTTCGACATGAAGATACTGGATAATTACAAAAACGAAGTTATACACTTGTACCGGCCTCTGGCTTGTGACTCTTGCTGTTTTCCATGTTGCCTACAGGTTAGTAATGGCATCTGGAAATCTCCAAACCAAAGATCTCCTCTATTATTAGATCTATGATCTAAACAGACGGCGTTGGTTAGGTTGACGGCCATGTTGCTTATTTTCGTGCAGCGGTTAAAGTTTTTTACAGGCATTGTCATTTCCATGTAGCGATGAACATTTTTTACAGTTTATGTTTGCGGTGATCAGGGCCGAAGAGGATGGCAAGGTTCTCTTTGGAATGGAAATGTTTAATTCGGGAACGATTTTTTTCCAAATAGAATGAGAGAACTAGTTCGCGATTTTAAAATGGACTCCACTTTAAGCTGGTAATGGTCGTTGGTAGCGCGTGGGTGATGCGTGGGTGGCGCATGGGTTGCGCGTGGGTAGAGGTTAGATGGTGCGCGGATTAAAATTAGGATTTTTTTTAGAAATCTAATCCTGTTAATTTCGAATTTTTAACATTTTTTTATGAATTACAAGAACAGTTTTTAGATTTAGCAATTTTTTAATTTAGATTTTCACCTCGATAGCTTGACTTTAATCTTGATATTTCATTTTTCTCAAAATGTCAAATTTTTAAAAATTTTAATTCTAGTCTTGGCTTCTCAACTTTTTTCTAGAAAATATAAGAAACGTATTTAAATTTTGATTTTCTTTTGTCGAAAATTTCACTTGACTTTACTATCCTTATTTCGTCCTCAATCTCGATACTTCGGGTCTTCTCTGGGACACTCTTTTCGATATTTGTGTTTGTTTTGATAATTTGGAGTTTAAAAAAAAAAAGAATTGATTTTTTGAGTAAGTGGTGCGTGGGTAACCTGTGAGTGGAGCGTGGGTAGCACTTGGGTGGGACGTAGGTATTAAAAGAATTAGTTCGCGATTTGAAAATGGACTAGTTCACGCCGAAAAGTGGCCGTGGGTGCCGCGTGGGTGGCACCTGGGTAGCGCTCGAACTTTAAACTTCGCTTTTTTCTTAAAATTTCAACTTCAATCTTGACATATATTTTTTTCGAAATTCTCTAAGTTTTGAGAACAGCTTTATTAGCAAGTTGTGTATTTTCGAAATTAATTTTATAATTTTGAGCATTCTTTTAAATGTAAATTCTATACTTTTTCCGTAATTGCGACTTAATTTTCAAAATTACCAATTTTCAGTTTCAATTTTGACGTTCTTTTTTTAAATATCGACCTTTAAACTCGGAAATTTCGATTTTTCTGGAATTTTGACATTGTTTTGGTTTTTCGAAATTAAATAATTTTAAATTGTCGACAACAGCTTTTTCGAGAATTGTTTTTTAAATTGGGAGTGTTTTTTTAACATTTCGATTTTAATTCCAGTATTTTAAAGGTTTTCTCGAAATTTTGACTTTAAACTCGAAAATAATAAAGTGTAAACTCGAAATTTATAAAAAAATTGAATATTTTTTCTCTTTATTTTTCCTATCATTTTCAAGTATCAACTTTTTTACATTTCTTTCTGAAATTTCGTTCTTTTCTGGAAATTTTGACTGGTTTTCATTACTGGCCATTTTTCACGAAAATTTGATCTTTTTAAATGTTCCATTAAATTTCTAATTTTGCTATTTGAAATTTCGAGTTTCGAAAATTTGACCGTAATCTCGAAAGATCATTTCTCAAAATGTCAATTTTAAAAAAATTTCAATCTTGAATTTTTTCTTAGAAATAATAAAAAACGATTTTAAATTTCGTCATTTTTTTGTCCAAATTTTTATTTTATTTTCGATATTTTGACTTTTTTAAGACTTTTGTTTCAGTATTTTTATTGGTTTCGCAAATTTTCTATTTTATAAAAGAATTATCAACATTTCGAGTGGCGCATGTATGGTGCGTGGAGAGCGCGTTGGTGGCAGATGGGCGATGCATGGGATTGCCTTTATCTAGAAAAGTTTTTAAATTTTGATATTTTTTGTCGAAATTTTGACTTTAATCCCGATATTTCGTCTTAAGTTTCGATATTTCACTTTAATATCGTATATCAACTTTTTTTTTATCAAAATTTGGAATGTAAGATCGAAAATGATAAAAATTGATGTTGCAAACTCGAAATTTTATAAATTACGAAATAATACAACGCAAAATTTATTTAAAAAAATCACGAATATTTTTTTTTTGTAGTTGTTATTTCTCTTCGAGTTTTATTTTTTCTTTATTTCGACTTTATTTTTCAATATTAATTTTCTTCTGGAAATTTTGGAGTAGTTTTCATACATTTCAAGTTTTTTATTTTCGATTTTTAATGTGACAAATTGGAGTATTTTTTAATATAGGTCAAATTGTCGAATTTTTTTTCAAAATTATCAGTGTTCAGTATCAGTTATGACTTGTTTTTCTGAAATCTCGAGCTTACATTCAAAAATTCCACTTTTTCTAGAAATCTTCACATTATTTGCATTTTTTTGAAGATTTTGACAACAGTTTTTTAATTCAATTTTTTTAACACTATTTTTGAACTCTTATCCAAGACTTGAAAGTGCAAGAGAGAAATTAAGAGAAAGCGTCAAGATTTTGAGCAAAACTGAAAATTTATTGAGAAAACTAAACATTTTTCCCGTTTTATTTCTCTCGCATAATTTTTGATTTTCACTTTTACGTTTTTCCTGAAATTACGACCTTTTATGGAAATGTTGTTTCTTTTTTTTAAATGTTTTTAAACCTAAATTACCAATATCGTTTTTTATTAAATTTTGATTTTTTCTATTGTAAGTTATTTGGCAACATCGTGTGTTTCCTGAAATTTTGATTTTTTTTAAGTTAAGTTTTTTAGAACATTATTTTCCATATGTCTATTTGTTTTACAAAATTTTGAGTTTATGAAAAAATATCGACATTTCGAGTAAGCAGCGTGTGGGTGATGCCTGGACAGCGTGGGTAGCGCGTAGCTGATGCGTGGGCAGAGCGTGGGTGGCACGTGGGTAGCCTTAGAACTTCGAGCTTAACTTTTTTCGTAAAATTTCGATTTTAATCTTGAAATATCACCCCTTTCTTCGAAATTTTGAGAGTAGTTTATTGTACCTCACAAGGTTTTTTATTTTCGATATTAATTTAACAGTTTTTACCATTTTTTAATATAAATTTAAGTTTTTTTTCAAAATTGCGACTTTTTTCCCAAAATTGTCAGTTTCCAATTCACATTTTGACTTTTTCTGAAATATCGACTTTAAAGTCGAAATTTCGGCCTTTTTATGGAAATTTTGCCACTTGGATTTGTACACTTTTTTTCGAAATTGAACTTAATTTTTTTCGAGATTTTGAGAAAAGTCTTTGATTTTGATTTCTTTTCGATTTTTTTGCCCTAATCTCAATATTTCGGGGTTTCTCTTGAAATTTCGGCTCTAACTCGAAAATAATAAAAATTGAAAGTTAAACTCGAAACTTTGAGAAAGCGTCGACATTTTGGGAAAAAGTTTAAATTTATAAAAAAACTCGAAACATTTTTCTGTTTATGTTTATGTATCTTTCTCATAATTTTGTACTTTTAATTTTTTGATTTTTTTCGAAATTTCGACTTTTTTCCTATTTGCAAAGGGACTAGTTCACGCCGAGAAACGGTCGTGGACGGCAGGTGGGTGGTGCGTGAGTGGTAGGTGGGTGGTATGTGGGAGGCACGTGGGTGGTGTGTGGGAGGCATGTGGATGGCATCTGGGTAGTGCTCGAACTTAGAGCTTAACTTTTGTTTGTTAAAATTTCGACTTTAATTTTGAAATATCGACCTTTTTCTTGAAATTGTGGGCGCATTTTTTTAATTTCGACATAAATTTTACAATTTTGAGGATTATTTTAAATGTAAATTATATATAAGTGCGAGTTTTTTTAAATTACCAATTTTCAGTTTCAATTCCGATGTTCTTTTCAAAATTTCGACGTTAAAGTCGAAATTTCGGCTTTTTAATTTAGATATTATTGACTTTTATTCAAAACTAAACTTCATTTTGAATTGCCAACCCCCTCTTTTGGAGACTTTCGGTTATTTACATTTTTTCACGAAATTTTGACTTTTTTGAAATTTCTGGCTTTGGTTTTTTTGATTCTGTTGTTAATCCCGAATTATCTACCATTTATTTCGAAATTGTGATTTTTTTTTAAGTTTCGGTTTTTTTAACATTATTTTTTATTAATTTCTCAAAATTTTGATCTTTAAAAAATACTGACAATTCGAGCAGGCAGAGAGTGGATGGTACGTGGGCAGCACGTGGGGGATGCGTGGACAAAACGTGTGTGGTAGGCACTTGGGTGGCGCGTAAGCGCTGCGGTGGCGCGTGGGTAGCGATGGGGTGACGCATTGACTGGAATTTTGTTTTTTTTAAGAATTGAAATTCGTTTCTGTTTATTTTTCTTTCTCATCATTTTCGAGTTTTGACTTTGGGTTTTTACAATTTTCGCCGAAATTTCGACTTTTAAAGTATGACTTTTTCTAAAATTTTGTTTAATTGTGAATTGCCGATTCGAAATTTTGAATTTTTTTTTAATTTCCAGTTTTTAAACATTATTTTCGATAGTTCTACTTGTTTCGCAAACTTTCTAAAATTAGAAATTTAAAATTTGAACTTGCAACTTTTGACTTTTTTGACCTTAATTTCTTCATTTCAAATTTTTAATTATTTTGTAGATTATTAGTCCGTAAGAAATCTCGAGAAAAAACTTTCTAAAAATTAATAAATAAATTCCAGCGAATACCAAAATTTGGCCTTCAGGGTCAAAATTAAAAACTAAAAATAAGAATTTTCAAGTTTAAACCTGAAATTATTTTTTGCTCGAAATTTTGACTTTCTACAACTAAATTTTAATTCTTCCGCTTTAACACTGAAATGAATTTTTCTGCAAATTAAAAAAATGGAATTAAAAGAGTCATTTCAGGATTAAAACTGAAACTACTTTTTCTGGAATTTTTGACTTTTGTAACTAAATTTTGACTCTTCGCCTTTAATATCGAAACGCGCTTTTCCGGAAATAAAAAAAAACATTGAAATTATAGACTAATTGCAAGTTTAAATCTGAAAATACTTTTTCCCGAAATTTCGACTTCTGAGCATCTAAATTTTGATTCTTTTTTGGCAAATATTGTATCGAAATGATGGAATTAAAAAATGAAATCAAACAGAAATTTAACTTTAAGTTGTCTTTTAGAATATGGAACTTTCTTCGGGAAATACTGCATCGAAAAGATGGAATTAAACAGAAATTTAATTTTAAGTCGTTTTTTAGAGTATGGAAGTTTCTTCGCCGCCGGGCAGCATCGTCGGCACCGTCGAGCAAGTGTGGAGCATTTGCTGTCCCTCGTTCGTGATTAAAAATGCGAACGGAGACGTCGTCCTGCGAATAGAAGGACCCTTTTGTACTTGGAGTGTATGCGGGGACGTCGAATTTAAAGTAATGTCCGCGGACGGTAGCGTCGAAGTCGGAAGGATTTCCAAGCAGTGGTCGGGTCTCCTTAGGGAAATGTTCACCGATAGCGATTACTTCGGCATTACTTTTCCGCTGGATCTGGACGTCAGGATGAAGGCGGTTATGCTTGGGGCTTGCTTCCTGATTGTAAGTAACTTGATATTACTTCGTCGAAATAGGAGATGCGGCCCATATGCGCTGCATCTCAAGAGCTCTTTCTATTTGTTTCTGCTTGCGATGGTTTTTCGCAATTTCGGCACTAGATAGATGGAGCTCTTTCCTCGAGAATGCGCATTGGAGAGACTAATTGTTTGTTTTATTTTTTTCAGGATGCTATGTTCTTTGAAAAAGCCAGAAATAAAGAAGATGATTCACCAGGCATGATTTAAAAATATATTTACTTACTGTTGATTTTAATTTTTCAACCAGACAGTTTTTGATGTGCAGCTTTTACTTTATAAAAGCGGAATTTGTGTGATTTTTCTGATTACCAACATATGGTCTTAATATGACTTAATCTTTTTAAGCATCTTTTATTGATTTATTTATTAAGTGTGATTTCATATGTTGGTAATCCATGGTATATATAGTTACACTTTTTTTTTTACTTTTTCACGCATTGGAGTGCCCACAGATCAATTAAATACATAGGTGTAGATATACCAAAGAAGCAGCATGGATTCTAACGCACTTTTCAGTGATTATTTTATTTTTCTAAGCTCAAAAGCCTTGACATTGAAGTTCATAACTGAAATTTTCTACACATTAAAATTCCGAAAATATCAAAACATAAATTTTTTGCCATTTCAAGCGAAGTTGGTGATTGCGGAGTTGGTAATTGTGGGATTTTCTAAGCTAACATATTTCTTTGGAATGCTGGAGTTTTCAAAGTTGAACCTAGCAATTCTAGGTTTTCCAAGTTAAAATTTCCACTTTCAATTTTTTCATACTTGGAACCTCAACAATGCTGAAATTATTTAGACCAAATTTTCAACTGTAACTGAAGCTGGTGATTTTGAGGCCTTCTAAGGTAGGCGTTTTCTGTGATACTCTGGAGTTCCTAAAATTGAACGAATTTTGTGGCTGTAACTGTGTCCCCCAAACTGAAAT
This sequence comes from Dastarcus helophoroides, assembly GCA_028583605.1. Classification (NCBI taxonomy): domain Eukaryota; kingdom Metazoa; phylum Arthropoda; class Insecta; order Coleoptera; family Bothrideridae; genus Dastarcus; species Dastarcus helophoroides. The sequence continues at coordinate 14,860,658 of CM053333.1, forward strand.
TGAGGTTTAAATTTTTGAAGGTTGAGAATCTTCCCCACTTTGAACGTTTTCTAACTGAAGTTTTCCTTTAAATATTTGAATCGCCCAAGTTGAAGTGTGTATAATTTTAAAACTTGTGCAAACAATTTTCTATCTAACTTTAAAGCCCGAAGTAAAGTTGAATCGTAAATTTCCAAGTTGATGATTTCCTCGTAACTGAATCCCCTAAGTTAAAAATTCTCCATCTCGCTTTAAAAGTTTTCTAACTGAAGTTTCCCCTTTGAATATTTGAGTCTCTCAACTTGGAGTGTGTGATTTTGGAACTTGCGTTAAGTCGAAATTTTCTGTCTTACTTTGAGTCCCCCCCCCCAAGTTGAAGTTAGTGAGTTCCCAAATTGACGATTCTCTCATAACTGCTGATTCCCCAAAGTTGAACTTATATTTTATTAGATTTTTCCCTATTTCACTTTGATAGTTCCTGCTTCGAAGATTTGAATTTTTCAAATTTAAGTGTGTAATTTTGGAACTGCAAGTCAAAAGTCTTCTATCTAACTTTGAATCCTCCAAGTTGAACTCGAGTTATAAATTTCCAAGTTACCGATTCTCCTCTAACTGAATCCCCCAAGTTGAAATCAAGTTTTAAATATTTATAAGTTGAAAATGCTTTGAAAGTTTTCCAACTGAAATTTCCGCTTCCAAGATTGAATCCCCCCACTTTGAAGTGTTTACATTTGGTGCTGTGTAAATTGAAATTTTCCGTCTACTTCCCCCAAGTTGAATTTGAGTTGTAAATTTCCACGTTGACAAATCTTTTTCTTTGAATTTATAAATTGGAAGTGTTTCTTGACGATTTCATTGATCGAAGTTTGTAGCTGAATTCTTTCGTCTGATTGAAGATAAGTTGTAAATTTTGTAAGTTCAAAATTGAAATGTCTTGTAATTGAAGTTTCTTTGTATATTTGAATTGTCCAAGTTTGGGTTTGTAATTTTGTCCAAGTCCCTAAATCAAATCTTAAGGCTAATAAAAATCCGTGTTGTGGTGCTTGCCTTTGATAGAAATAGTGAGGTTGTGTCCACGGTTTTTGCCTTATAGTCTAAGGTTTTTGTAATTATTTGAAGAGTTTACGACGCACAAATGGATTCGGTGGTACAACACACAAAATAACTATTGACTCCACAATAACATTGCATGAAAAAATAATAATTATAATAACAACAATTTCAAAATACAACGTACAACACAACATTTTTTTCGTGTGGATTCAGATAAGTTTGAATTTTGTAAGTTGAAGTTCCCTTGTTAATTATTATTATCTGAAATTCCGCCAGTTATTTGAAATTCCTTTACTTATCTGAAGTTTTCTTAATTTTTTAACATTCCCCTTGCGGAACTTAAGATTTAGTAGCTTGAATTTGTCGTAGTTGAAATTGTCCTAGTTGGCGCTTATATCTTGGAAAATTCTCAAGTTGAAGCTTCTTTGTTAGTTTTTTTTCCAAGATTCGGAAATTTTTGAGGTTGAAGCTTTGTCAGTTTTGTTTTCCAAGAAGGTTTCCAATTTTAAGTTGTCTGCCTTTCCAAGTTAAAGTTACCTATAAGTTGTCTGCTTTTCCAAGCTGAAGTTACCTAGTTTCAGATTAGAGGTTTTAGTGGTTGAATTTGACTTTTACTATACCAGCTAAATCCTTTGACTGCGCATTGTAGGCGTAGCGCATGCGTATTAGATGGATGCCGTGTGTACATAGATACATAATATACGTTTGCAGGACGCTTATCAGTTGAGAAAAAATGCTACATTTAGTTTTATTATAACATCTTCGAAGTTTTTTGTTTTTTGAATTTCGACTATGTAATATTTAAAAACTTGGAACGTCCTTTCATCACATTCAACAAAGATTTAATTGATTATTTTATACAGAAAACGAAAAACAAAAATTGTATTATACAAGACTAAAATTAAACATAATAAACGACATCAAATAATTTTCCATCTGTGTGAATATGTATAGGTAAGTATGATGAAAATGTACAAGATCAAAATTAGACTCAGATAAACGACAGCAAATAATTTTCACATTTATGCGTATACGTCGGAAGCAATGACGCGGTTTGCATATAAATGCGTTTGGAGTCGCAGGGCTAAAACTCTTGCGAGTGAACTAGAAGCTTAAAATTTTGAGCAAGCGGATAGTAAAAAAAATTAACTAGAGTGCAAGAAATTTCGACTGCTTTGCTTTTGTAGCCACCTCTACACTCATGTTTATTGTCCATGACTTATGTACTTATATATTCTGTGTTCTTTTAAAATTCTATAAAGCTAGTTCACCAAAGTATTACATATTTTCAATATTTTAAATGAAGCAACTATTTATAAACATTTTAACTGAAACGTCCATTTGATTGCTCTTTAAAACTGTCTTACACTTTTTCTACATTGCATGTTTACTTCCTTCTACGATTTTTCTATAGACAGAGTTGAAAATTGTTGGAGTTTCTAAAAGTATATTTTTGTAGTTTTATTACCAGTTGTTGATGTTTATATTTTACGGTTTTGATAAAGCCCTTTAAATGTATTAACTTTGTACTAGTCTTAAACAAATTAGCGCACATGTGCAGGTATAGGTACATTTTTTTACTGTTTAAAATATTTATGCTCGAAGTGGCCCTGTTTTGTATTCAGATATATATGATTATAAGAAATATAGCCATTTATTTGCTATTTTATTCATCCTAAGACCTCATCCTGTCATTTCTGCAATATTCTTCGCAAAGGCGGCCGTTGGGAAAATGTTCAGAATAATTGACAAGCAAATATCCAAGATACTATGGAAAAATAGACATTTTGAGGGACAGATTAGTGATATTTTACATAAACAACGGGGCGACAGAAATTAGAAGGCGGCATCTTATGAAGAAGTCAATTTATTTTAAAGCAGAACTTTTAAAATGTTAAAAGTTTTCAAAAGTCGAAATTTTTAAAATTCAAAACTAAGACAACATTTTTAACAAGGTCGAAATATTCAAAAAAGTTCTTAAAAAAGATGGAAATTCTGAAAAACTTGTTGAAACACTCAAAATGAAACCATTTAAGGGAAAGGATTTCTTTAAAGAGTAGAATTTTCTAAAAGATGTTTTCAAAAAAAGCAAAATGTCAATAGACGAAATGATCAAATAGCAATACACAACAAAAATTCGATGTTTTCAAAACAGTTGATTTTTTAAAAAAACTTGGGGTTTTAAAAAAACAGTTCGAATAAAAAGTTTCAGAAAAATCAAACTTTTTTTAAAAAAGTCGATATCTTGAAAAGGTCGAATCTTTGAAGAGTCTAAATTTTCAAATAAATCAAAATTTTCAATAATATAAATTTTCAAAAATATCAAAACCACTTTTCAAAGAAAAATTAAGTTTACAACAAAAAATCGAAATTTTGAGTAGAAATAAAAAATAAAGAATGAAAATATTTAAAAATTCAAAATTTACATTTCCAAAAGAAAAGACAGAATTTTTCGAAAGACTATAAAAAAGTTAAAATTTGGGGTAACTAAAATAAAAACAAATCTGGTTTTCCAAAAAGGTCAAAATTCCGAAAAAGTCGAAAATTTTAATTTTGATACAGTAAAACCCCGCTTAACGCGGGGGTTACGTTCCAACCAAGTAGAGCGTTATACGAAACAGCGTTAAACGAGGTCATCTCTTCAAGTACATAATGGGGTTAGGGGAAAACGGGTGTAAAAAGCAAGTCACCATTCATGTTTAGATCATTCGGATTCTGCTGCATTTCCAATTTCCCGCTTTCTTATCAAGAAGGCGCCTAATGTCATATTTTTCTTAAGTGCTCTATAAGAAGTTGTCAACATGTGGAAAAGGCATCCATGGCACCTTGTCTTGCCTTTAAACTCCTATCAAAATCTGCTTCATTTTCAATAAATTGGTTCATAATTTCTGTTATAGTGGCTAATCTAGTTTTTAGAAATGCCGTTGAACATTTTTTTTGTTCTTTAGAATCACTATTTTCAATATTTTTGTGTTATTCTTGATCCACTATTTCCTTGGGCTCATCATCAATATTTCTCTGAGATCTTTCACTTTTCTAAACCTGTTTGTTTCGCTAATTCGACTATTTCGTTCATATCAACAGAGTTTCTAATGTCACCGTCCTCGTTTAGATTTTGCCAAATATTTTTACACACTCCGTTCAAACCTTCTTTTTTTTGTAACCTTATTAAAAAAAATTATACATGCATGTTGTATGTACTTTAAATTTAGGGGAAGCCCAATGGTGCCTGCAATTTTCAGGTAATCTCATTATTCCAATAAAAAAGCGTTAAACCGAAACAGCGCTAAACGGAGCAGCGTTAAGCGGAGTCTTACTCTAGTCGAAATTTCGGAAAGTAACAATTTGCAAAAAAATTCAAGATATAAAAAATTGAAGTTTTGAGAGTTGATATTTTCAACAGTCAAAATTTTCAAATAATCGAAATTTCTAAATCGATGTTTTTAAAAAATATACAATTTTTCAAAAAAATTGAAATTTACTAAAAAGTAATAATTTCGAAAAGTTTATTTTTTCGAATAATTAGAAGTTTGGAAAAGCTGAAATTTTCGACAAATTAGAAGGTTTTAAAAAAAGTCGAAATTCTCAAAAAAATTCAAAACTAGGAGAAAAAGTCAAAATGATCAAAACAATCGAGATTTATTAAAAAAGTGGAATTTTTCAAGAAAAATCCTAAAACTTTGAAAGATTTCAAAAAAAAACAAAATTTTTTGTAAGTGGAATTTTTAAAAAAGTTAATATTACAAAAGAAAAATTGAATTTTCGAGAGTCTAAATTTTCAAAATATGTTGAAATCTGTAAAAACGTGTTATTTTGATAAAAGGTAGAAATTTTCAAAAAATCGATATTTTAGAAAAGGTCGAGATTTTCAATAATTTCAAACCACGACATTTTTAAAAAGCCGAAATTTTCAAAAAGTAGAATTTTTCAAAAAAATCAGAATTTCGAAGACATGTAGTTAAAAAAAAGGATTTTTAAAAAGTGGAAACATTCAAAAACTTAAAATTCCAAGGTAGTCAGAATTTTAAAAAAATGCAAATTTTTGCAAAAAAAGATTAGTTTTTAAAAAAGTCAAAAACTTTGGAAGAATTAGTTTTGGAAAAAAGTTAGAATTTTTAAATAGACGAAACTTTTAAATCGATGTTTTTGAAAAATGTCGAATTTTTGAAAAAAAAAAATGAAATTTACTGAAAAATAACAATTTCGAAAAAGGTTGAAAATTTTAATTTTGAAATAGTCGAAATTTCGGAAAAGTAGTAATTTGCAAAAAAAGCAAAATATAAAAAAAATGAAGTTTTGAATTAATATTTTCAACAGTCAGAATGTTCAAATAATCGAAATTTTTAAGTCGATATTTTCAAAAAATTAGAATTTTTCAAAAAAATTGAAATTTACTAAAAAGTAAAAATTTCGAAAAAAGTTGAATTTTCTAAAAACTAGAAGTTTTGAAAAAAGTGGAAATTTCCTAAAAAATTTAAAACTAGGAAAAAAGTCAATATTATATTATATCACTAGGCAAAACTTTTGCCTAGTGATTTTTGAACCGACGGTGAACAGCAGTGCTATAGACTTTCAGACTACAAAAAAAAACTATTTCGATTTTTTTTAATTATTTTTTTTAACCAAATTTACGAGGCTCCGGTATCAGTTAAGAAGGGCATCCAAATTCGTCTATCAGGACAAGATTCCAGCTCTTGGGATGCCTACCTGCCGGCTACGCTCTTCAGTCTTCGAAAGAGAAGGAACGCCGCCACTGGCAAGTCGCCCAGTGAAATCCTTATGGGCCACCTGCTCCTTGGACCTGGAGAATGGGATACTACAGCCACACCACCTCCACGAGACATAACCGATCAACGAGAAGTCGCTCGAAGAAATCAAGCGCTTTACATTCGAAAAAGATGGCCTCGTAAATTTGGTTAAAAAAAATAATTAAAAAAAGTCGAAATAGTTTTTTTTTGTAGTCTGAAAGTCTATAGCACAACATTTTTTAAAAAGCCAAAATTTTCAAAAAGTAGAATTTTTCAAAAAAATTAAGATTTTGAAAACGTATTTAAAAAAATGGATTTTTAAAAAGTGGAAAAGTTGAAAAACTTAAAATCCCAAGGAAAAGTCAGAATTAAAAAAAATGCAAATTTTTGAAAAAAGATTAAAATTTCTAAAAAAGTCGAAACGTTGAAAGAACTAGAATTTTGGAAAAAAGTCAGAATTTTCAAATAGTCGAAGTTTTTGAAAAATGTCTAATTTTTGAGTAAAAATAAAATTTACTAAAAAATAAAAATTTCGAAAAAATCGAAAATTTTAATTTTGAAATAGTCGAAATTTCGGAAAAGTAGCAATTTACAAAAAAGGCAAAATATAAAAAAATTAAAGTTTGAGCTGATATTTTCAACAGTCGAAGTTTTCAAATAATCAAAATTTTTAAATCGATGTTTTCAAAATATGTAGAATTTTTCAAAAAAAATGAAATTTACTAAAAAGTAAAAATTCTGAAAAAAGTTGAAATTTTAGAAAAATTGGAAGTTTTCAAAAAAGTCGAAATTCCCTAAAAAATTATCAAAACACTCATAATTTAATAATAAAATGAAATTTTTCAAAAAAAACTAAAACTTTGAAAGATTTAAAAAATCAAAATTTTAAGTTTAATTTTAAAAAAGTTATATTGTAAAAGAAACATTGAAATTTCGAGAGTCTAAATTTTCAAAATATGTTGAAATCTGTAAAAATGTGAAATTTTGTTAAAAGGTAGAAATTTTTAAAAAATCGAAAATTTGGAAAAGATCGAAATTGTCAATAATTTCAATACCACAAAATTTTAAAAAGCCGAAATTTTCAAAAGGTAGAATTTTTCAAAAAAACGGATTAAAAAGTGGAAACATTCAAATTCCAAGGAAAAGTCAGAATTAAAAAAAATGCAAATATTTAAAAAAAAGATTAAAATTTCTAAGAAAGTCAAAACTTTGAAAGAATCAAAATGTTATAAAAAATTTCCAATTACTCGAAATTTTTAAATCGATGTTTTTGAAAAATGTCGAATTTTTCAAAAAAATTGAAATTTACAAAAAAATAAAAATATCAAAAATAGTTGAAATTTTCGAAAAAGTTAAGTTTTGAAAAAGGCATAAATTCTCAAAAAATGGAAAGCTAAGAAAAAAAGTCAAAAAAAAACGTGACATTTTGTTAAAAGGAAAAAAAGGAAAAAAGTGTTCAAAAAATTGATACACCACGTGTCAAACGATACAGTATTACAGCGCATCGATGGACAACTAGAATACCTACCAAGTGTCAAACGCAGAAAATTAGAATACTTCGCAGATATACGAAACGAAAAATACCACCTACTTCAACTCATTCTACAGGGCAAAAATAGAGGGTCGAAGGTCAGCAGGACGCAGACGAATCAACAGCTCTAATCAAAGGGGCAGTGAACAAAATAATTTGAACCAATGTTATACCCGACATCCACAGAGGATAGGCAGAGGATAGGAAGTTAAAAAAACAAAATTTTGGAAAAGGTCGAAATTTTCAATAATTTCAATGTCACGATAAAATGTCAACATTTTTAAAAAGCCAAAATTTTCAGCAAGTAAAATTTTTCAAAAAAATCAGAATTTCAGATACGCAGTTGTGAAAGAAAGTTGGATTTTTTAAAAAGTGACAAAAACTCAATTCCAAGGAAAAGTCAAGATTAAAAAAAATGGAACTTTTTGAAAAAAAAAGATTAAAATTTCTAAGATAGTCAAAACTTTGAAAGAATCAGAACTTTGCAAGAAAGTCAGAATTTTGAAATAGTCCAAAATTTTAAATCGACGTTTTTGAAAAATGTTGCATTTTTAAACAAAAATTGAAATTTACAAAAAAGTAAAAATTTGGAAGACTTGACATTTTCGAAAAAGTTGAGTTTAAAAAAAATTGAAAAAAGTTAAATATACCAAAACAACTGAGATAATAAGCCTTGTATATACGAATATATACAAGTTTATTACGATGCAATTGAAATCTAATTTCATTAGAATCTAATGAAAATTAGACTGCAATTGCAAAGTTCACGTAGATGAGGCAAAGCTTGCGATGCAACCCGTGATACAAGCTTTGCCTCATCTACGTGAACTTTGCAATTGCAGTCTAATTTTCATTAGATTCTAATGAAATTAGATTTCAATTGCATCGTAATAAACTTGTATATATTCGTATATACAAGGCTTATTATCTCAGCAGAGAGTAATGCTTCAATTAGCATGTGGCAAAGATGTTTGCGTAATAAACAGTTAAGTCAGTTACAAGTCACCCAATGGAGGTTTGCTCCCTTGGATACTTATACGACTGACTAACGGCTTTAAATTGGAAGTGTATACAACCACCGTACCATGCTGACGAGGCAAAGGAAGGCCGAAACTAGTCTATGGTTGCGGTTGTACATATTTTCAATTTTAAGCACGTTTAATTGTTTAATTATAGAACATTTAATTGGTCATTTGTCATACCAAAACAAATTTAATAAAATTTTTTTTTGAAAAAATAAAACAAATATATTTCAAAAAAAAATCACAATTTTCGAAAAGTTGAGGTTTAAAAATATATAATATTACAACAGAAAAATTGAAATTTCGAGAGTATAAATTTTCAAAATATGTTGAAATCTGTAAAAAAACGTGACATTTTAATAACAGGTAAAAATGCTCAAAAAAAGTCTAAATGTTAAAAAATGTCCAAATTTTCAATAATTTTAAACCCACGATAAAATGTCAACATATTTTAAAAAGCCAAAAATTTCAAAAAGGTTAGAATTGTTCAGAAAAATTCAGAATTTCGAAGATACCCAATTTTGAAAAAAAGTTGAATTGTTAAAAAACTCAAAATTTCAAGGGTCAGAAAAAAATCGAAATTTTTCAAAAAAAAAGATTAAGTTTTTTAAAAAAGGTCAAATCTTTAAAAAAATCTGAACTTGGGAAGAAAATTAGAATTTTCAAAAAGTCCAAAATTTCAGAGTTGAAAGAACGTCAAAATTCAGTAAAAAACCAATGTTTTCTAAAAAACTTGAAATTTTGAAAATAGTTGAAATTTTCTTTTTTTACTAGTATTTTAAATGTTTATGTCCAAAGAAGGTTTCACCCCTTTACCACATCGGCAATTAAATAAATAATTACGTAAAGGGGTGAAACCTTCTTTGGACTTAATCACAAGCCACAATGTTTAGTTCAGTGCTTTAGTTAAATGTTTATGCTAAAGTCATATAGGAATGTCAAATTTTAATACTCCAAAGGTGGGTCTGGACGCAAACACTCTCCCTGTCGATTCTCCTTTGATTTATTATAATACTAGCATGGCTTGTGGTCTTTGGATCTGCAAAGAATGAAATTGTTTTTCACACTAATAATTGGTACTTATTTATATGCAAATTCTCAATTTTTACATTGAAATATGAGGGCAGTAATGGGAGACTGAAAACTACGACTTTTATCGACAATTTCGGCTTTTCTAAATTTTCGATTTGTTCTAATCTCATTTTTTTTGCAGAATTTCGACTTTTCTTCAAACTTTAACGTTTTTGTTTGAAAATTGTGAATTTTTGTGGTTCATCCCATTTTTGTTTAATTTCAACTTAAAAAAAAAACAGTTTTTTTTGGTAATTTCTTTTTTAACTTAGATATTAAATTTTGATTGTTGATTGTTGACTCCAAAATTCAATTTTTTTTTCGAAAAATTTGACTTTTTCAATTAGATGCTTTCTCAAATTGTTTTTTTTTTCAAAATTTCGAGCACTCTGTTTGGAAATTTCGACTTTTTTTAATGTTTGGTGTTTTTGCGGATTTCGGCATAATTTGAAAATGATATTTTATGATTTCTATATACTTCAAATTTCCAATTTTTTAAAAATTTTGATATTTTCTCAAAATTTTGATTTTATCTGAAAATTTCAACTTCTTCAAAATTTCTATTTTTTCAAGATTTTGAAAATTTTTAACTCCCGATTTTTACAAACTTGGATTTTTTGAAAATTTCAACATTTTTGAAAGTTATGATTCTTAAGCATTCGACCTTTTGAAAGTTTCGAATTTGTTAGAAAATACATTTTTTCTTTTTTGAAAAATTTTGACCTTTCGACTGTTTTAACTTATTTTTTAAATTTGGCTTTTTTAAAAATTGTGATTTTTCAAAATTTAAACTTTTTAAAACTTTTATAAACTTCCAGGTGTTGAAAGTTTAGAATTTTGTGCAAAATTTTACCTTTTTTAAAAATTTATGATTATTTGAAGTTGTCGATCTTTTGTTCGATATTTTAACTTTTTTTTTTAATTTGATATATTTTTGACACGTTTAAAAAATTTCACGTTTTGGGGTTTTTCCTAAAAATTTTGATCGTTTTAAAATTTTGACTTTTTGTCAAATCTGTTGCAAATTTCAACTTTTTTAAATATTTTAGTTTTTCTAGAAATTTCATTTTTTTTTTGTAAAGTTCAATTTTTGAAGAATTTTTCACTTGAAAATCCTGACTATTAAAGATTTTTACTCATAGTATATACTTTCTTATAAAAATTTAAAATTTTTTCAGAATTTCCACTTAAAATATTTCCACATTTTTCAGAACTTCGTCTTTTTCTTGAAATATTTTTTGTTCAAAATATCGAATTTTTTCAAAATGTAGAATTTTTCTTAGGTTTTTTTTTTTAAATTAAAATCTTTTGAAAATGTCGACTTTATTAAAATGCTTACTTTTTTCAAAAATTCGAATCTTTCAAAATGTTGACCTTTTCCAGGATTTTGTTTTTTTTTTGGAAAATTTCAACATTTTTTCAGAATGTTGTCTTTTGGTCCTTATTTTCAATTTTTTTATTGAGAATTCCTTCTATTCTGAAAATTTTTTTATTTTATCACAAAATTTGCACCATTTTTCAAAAACTTAAATTATTTGAAAATTTCTACTTTTTTTGCAATTTTGTCCATTATTAAAAAGATTTCTTCTTTAGAAAAAATTTAAATTTTTTAGAATTTTGTATCTTGAAATTTCGACTTTTTTCCAAAATTTGTTTTCTTTTTCTAAAAGTTTTAATTTTTTATTGCAAATTACGATTTTTTTGAAATTTCAAAATTTTTTTAATGTTCTTTTTAAAAATTTCGGTCTTTTCTATAATTTTCATTTTTTTTTAATTCCAACCAATTTTCATTTTAACTTTTTCTTGAAGTTTTGACTTTTATTGAAAGTTACGCCTTATTTTTGAAACTTCATCTTTTTCTCTAAATTTCGACTTTTTTGAAATTTGTGGTTTTGTGCACTCTTTTTGAATATTTCGACTGTTTTTCAAAAATTTGACTTATTCCCGAAGTTTTAAAATTTTCAGACTTTTGCCTTGTTGTTGTTGGGCTAAAATCGTTTTTGAAACATAATTTTTGTCTTATAGACAAAATTTTAATTTTTTTCAATATTCTTTAATTTTATTTTTCACCCCTTAAGGTCTGAATTTTTAAAATCGACCAAGTGTTTCATTATTTCTTTTATATATTCTTTGCACAGCGGCGTTCCGTAGCCTTTTCAATTTTTGTTCCATCCAAACTTTGATGTCCCCCCCCCCGTAGAGGTAAAATTATTAAAATCGATCAAGTATATGCCGAATTATTTATTTCGTATTTTCTTTACATACAAGTTAAACGTAAAAAATAATTTTTTATGTTTTTTCCATACAAACTGCGATCCTCTTTTTACTTGGACTTGTTAAAATCGGCCAAATACGTGTTTGTTCATTTCTGTTAAGGATTTTCTGCACAAAACGCATTATAAGCTTTGTTCATTACTAGTTGCAAAACTCCATTTCACCTCTCTTTGCCGCCCTCCGTGGTTGAATTGTTAAAATTGGCCAAACACGTGTTCAATTATTTTTTTTATAGAATGTTTACTAGGGTTGCGAGATCTCCAGTATTTTGGTAAAAAAAAAGACGTTTCAAGTAAACCCGTATTTGAGAGGAAATTTCCCGTATTTTGAAAGATAAGCTGAATACCTTATTTTTAGTCATCAATTTAGGTTAGAAACTGAAATTGAACTATTATTTGGAGATGAGGACTTTTTTTGGTCATCAAATGTTTCTGGGCGACGAAATTCTAAAGTTGTAGGTGGCACCGTAGTGTTTAAACAAAATTTTAGGTTATAGGATGCAGCATTAACTTTGTTCCTTGCTAATTTCGAAACATCATTTCACCCCCTCTTACCTCCTTAGAATGCGAATTTCTAAATATTTCTTCTTATTGCTCATCTTGACATAAAATGTACCTACTTCCCTAATATTCGGTTTCTAATTGCAGTAGTTTCGGCTCAGTTGAAAATTAGTCAAATTCATATTTTTTCATTTTCAAATTTGATTTTTGCACCAAGTGACGAAATATCTAGGACCCATATTGATAAGCAGATCGTGGTTAAGTAAAAAAAAAACCTTTAATTTTGTAATTGTCTCTTTAAAAGTGGAGAAAAATCAGAGAAACTAAAAAATTTCATTTTTTTTCCAAGTGACATAACTTTCTAACCAGAAGAACGATGCAACCCTTAAGGGTTACACAGAATAATTTTTCTTTGTGTCTTTCAACAAGACCGGTTCATCAGGCATTTGCCCTATCAAACTTGTGACCAGCTTGGGACTTGTTGGGCCGCCTGTAAATGGTAGAATCATTTGAATGAACAAGAAATAATAAGTTTCTTAAGATTCCACTCATCCTGGTTTAGGTGTAATTAAGAATCTGTGATCAATAAAAATATGATATATTACAAAAATTCTACATTAATAATTAAGTACTGAATACAGACTTCCCTAACTTAAAACAAAATTTGCGTTAGTGCATATTTGGTAACAATCGAAATTACGTAATATTTTGAATAGTTTGTCCGTTTTTCAAATATGTACATTCTTGTTTAAGTTGCTATTGACTAAATAATAAATAACGTAATAAGTAATTTTTTGGTTCCAAAATAAATTATAAATTGTTAACGCTAATTATTTGATTTATCCAGCCTATAAAAGATGACACTTTGACGTATACTCCCGGTACATCAACACGTCCGCAACCAAAACCCCATGACACCAGACCTGCTAGCTCATAAAAACCATCATCTTGACACACCAGAGGACCTCCCCCATCACCCTAAACATTTTAATTAAAAATGCGCCGAAACTGTTAAACAACTCACCTGACAGGCGTCGTTGCCTTCTTCCCCACCAGCGCAGAAACTGCTTGCTGGAAGAATGAAAATCTTCTCAGTGACAGCGTTCACTTTTCTGATGCATTCCGCATCGCTAACGATTGGAATTTCAGCCTCCCTAACCCTTAGAGGAATGGGGCCCGCTTCCCCCATGTATCCATACCCAGTTACGGTGCATCTTTTTCCGGCGGCGTGACTAACGCCTCTTGCGGGTAAACAAACCAAACAAACGCCTTCTTTCAGTTCAGCTTGACCATGTAGCTTAAGAAGAGCGATATCGTTATCCAGCGTTTGACTGTTGTGATTGTGGTGGATGTAAGTAGTCGCCACCCGAAGCGTCTGAGCCCCAGGACTTCCATACTTCCGCGTCAAATCGTGATCCCCAACACGAACGTAAATCGCGTCCCCTGATCTGACTATGCTAAAAAGAGTCACATTTTATTAAGGCTATTACAAGCTAGTATTACAGAAATATTTATCAGATTCAAATGTCGAAATTTTAGAGTTTCTAAAACATTTAATTTTCGAAATTTCGATTTTAAAGTCAAACTTGAGTGACTAAAGAATTTGAAAACATTTGACTTCAAAGTTGAAATTTTTACTTTAATACGGCATAAAATCAGAATTTTTAGAGAAAGTCGAAATTTCGAACTTTGAATTGTATTTTCTGAACTCGTTGTATTCCCGCAACTAGCGATATTTTTGACTATCACAGTAAAGTTAAATACTATCGACAATTATTAACAAACCGTTGTTCAATTAATTATTGGACTGTACAAATAAAGATGGATCCACATTAATAAAAATTTGTGTTGTGCGTTGTATTTGACACAAACAGCGAGGTTATGTCCACGGGTTTTTGCATCATTATCAAACCAACGAATTCGGTGAGACATATAAAGAAACAAATTATGCCACAAAATAATTAACTTTGTGTGAAAAATATTTTTTTTAATTTCAAAATACAACGCACAACACAAATTTTTGTTGTTGTGGATCTAGCTAAAGACATACGCCATCTTAACAGTTGGTTAAAATAAGTCAAATAAGTTAAAATAACTAAAATTTGGATTTTTTTTTACATACATACATTAAAAGTTTTAATTATTTTCTAAAATAGCTGGATTCAAACTTTAAATCTTGTTTTTTATTTTAAATTGTTAATTTAAGGGACAAAAATAAATTTTTTAGAAAAAGCCTAATGTCATGTCGAAGTGAAAATTTCGAAAGAAAATTTGATATATTAAAAAATATAGCACAATTTAAATTTAGTCCCAAAATTTTGACTTTATAGAAATATTGATCTTTTTAGCAAAAAGTCGTATATTCGATATTTTAAACAAAATGCTATTTAAAACGCCTTGTTTAAACTTACAAATTTTCCAAGTTTTTTTTTAGAAATTTTGTGTTGTTTTCCAAATTGCGACTTAAAACTATTTTTTACAAACTTCAATTTTTTCCTCGAAATTTGAACTTTTATTAGCATCTACTAGCATCGCTTGTGGCTGAAATTCGATCAATGCCAAATGCAAATTTTTAATTCTTACCTTGACGATTTGAGGAAAGGAATATGAAATTTTTGACTCTTTGAAAATTTCGACTTTTTTCTACAAGTTTTTAACTCTTTTGTATTTTTTTCCGAAATTACAAATTCTTTCCCGAGATTTCGACGTTTTTTGAACATGTGAATTGTTGTTGTTAAAAATTATGAGTTTTTTTTTGGGAAATCGAACTTTTTTAAAAATTTCAGCTTAAAGAAATTCTTTGATAAATAATGTCGATCTTTTTTTTCAAAATTTAAATCATTTTTAAAATTTGAATGTTATTAAATTGAAATACAAAAAGTGTCCCCTGAAACCAAGAAAGATTAAAAAACACAACAAAGGTTGCTATAACGCGCTTCGACAGCCAAGCTATCATCTTCAAAGAGACACTTTAATCTTTCTTGGTTTCAGGGGACAATTTTTGTATTTCAATTTTTGAAGATAACCGAGGACCAGTACATTAGACCAAAAAAAAAATTAATTGTTGATTAATTGTTGCCTTTACAATTTCAACTTTTTAAATTTTAATTTGTTACTTTTTCTTGAAAAGTACAGTTTTTGAAAATTTGGATATCTTAAATATTTTAAGCTTTCGAGAATTTCGGCTTTTGAAAATTCGGGTCTTTTTGAAAACACCTTTTTTTTGAAAATTGAAACACAGAACTTGTCCCCTGAAACCAAGAAAAATTAAAAAACACAACAAAGGTTGCTCTAACGCGTTTCGACAGCCAAGCTGTCATCTTCAGAGAGATACAACCTTTGTTGTGTTTTTTAATCTTTCTTGGTTGCAGGGGACAAGTTTTGTGTTTCAATTTTTAAAGAGAACCAAGGACCAGTTCGTTCCACCACAATCAGTATAGTTGAGAAACTACATTTTAAAAGAATGTTTTCTAGAATGTCCTCTTTTGTGCAGTATGTGCCAACTAAATCACGTGTCAAACTTATATGTCTCTTTCAGAACGATTCATATCCGAACCATCGCAATCGAAATTAATTTTTAGTACTCGAAAAAAAAGGTCAAAATTTTAAGAGAGCCTAAATGTGTTTCAATTTTTGAAGATAACCAAGGACCAGTCCGTTCCATCAAACCTTTTTTTTGAACAATTCTAACTTTTTTTTGTAAATTTCTTTAAATTCCTACTTTTTTTTGAAGACTTATTTGAAAATTTTGACATTTTAAAACTTTTAGTTACATTTCAAACTTTCATATTTTCGAAAATTTAGAGTTTTTCTTGGAATTTCGACTTATAATCTAAAAATTTCAAATATTTTTAAATTTCCACTTTTTTCAAAATTTTGATATGTTTTTTGGAACATTTGACTTTTTCGAAATTTAGCCTTTTCCGCAAAATTTATATTTGGTTGTAAATTTAAATTTTGAAATATTCTGCTTTTGTAAAATTTTCAACGTTTTTAAAAACGTTGACTTTTAAAAAATTTCACCTATTTAAACTTTTTGACCTTTTGAACGTTTGGATTTTTTGAAAAATTCGACTGTTTCTTCTAAAAATATCAATTTCTTTGAAAATGTTATTTTTTAAAAATTTTGATTTTCTAAAATTTGTTGAAAAATGTAAATCTTTTTGACCACTTTATTTGAAAAATTTTGAGTATTTTTCTATATTCTATGTTTTTGAAGATTTAAACTTTCGAAAATATTAACATTTTTACAAAATTTTAACTTCTTAAAAATTGCAATTTTTTAAATTTTCACTTCAAAAAATTTCTGTTTTAATTTTCCACCTTATTTAAAAGTTCTAATTTTTTCTGCAAAGTTCTATTTTTTTGAAAATTTCAACTTTCGAAAATATCTACTTTTTCGAAGTTTTCACTTTTTTGACTTTTATTAAAAACCGTTATTTTTTTATATATTATTAGTTTTTTTAAACTAATTTTTTTCAGATTTCTACTTTTTTTTAAATGGTCACCTTTTGTGAAGATGTTTATTTCTTTGAATTTTTTTCAAAATATCGGTTTTTTTAAATTGCATTTTTTAATGCCGAATTTTCGTAAATTTTGATTTTTTAAAAAATCCATATTTCTTGTAAATAAGCAAGTTGTATATTACAAATATGTAATACTTCTACCGTGTTCGCTCTTCAATTAAATTTTCATGGTTGGTGGTACAGCCGGCCAAAGAGCCCATTAAAATCAGAGATCATTTGTTCAGTTCTCATGTTCAGCTAAAAAATTACGTCGTCGCAAAATGTAGTTGCCCAGAAAATTAAATAAAAATCGTTTCTGAATAAAGGAATATCTCGTATGAGATATGTCGAAGTGTGCTAGGTTTTTATATACACAGACAAACCACAAAAAATTAAAAGAAAAAGATAGTTACTTTGTGACGCAATGTGCTGCTGTTAGTACCCACTGAGTACCGATTAAAGCTGCTCCACAAAGGTACTGATTCAGTGAGTTTATAAGGGCGACCTGCCAGCACCATTCTCCTTGTTCGCCATCTTCTCCCCCCACAACTCTTCCAGTTCTTGAGGTTCCCTTGACTCCACACACGTACTTGTTATAAGATGGTGGTCTAATACTGGTGGTTCCAGATTTTGGTGCCTCAGTTGCTAAAATTGTCATTCAGGAAAATACTTTGGTTTGTTAAGATTTTGTACCCTTATTTCGCGCAATTGCACTCAGAAATTCTAACGGTAAATTGGGGAAATTAATTATGAGTATCTGTACATTGTGGTGGTAAAAGAAATCTCACAGCAAGTTTTTTTGATGGTGATGGGAATGCAATTAAGACCAATTTTTTTAATGTTAGTTAAAAGTTTGAAAAAAATATTATAGGAAATTTCTAACTGTCTTTTTCTGCTACCATCGTGGGCTAAATGGTTCCCTGTCACGATCCAATTTTGGAAAATGTATCTCACAAATAACAACTTACTGTGTAAAGTAGATTCAACAACTGATTTCGTGGTGGTGTAAGGGGCACTTATAAATGGTGGCATGGTAGTTTCATTCCTAGGGACGTAATCTTTATTTTCTATTACTTCCTTGATGAGAGATTTAGGAGCGCAGCATTTAGTGCCATATTTTTTGCATTTAAACACTTCGGTCATTTCGGCATTTCCTACACAAATTTGACTATTACTAACAGATAGACATTTTCTAAAAATACTCACGAAAACATGTGAAACTCAGGTATGAAACGATGCAAGATCCTGGACATTCTGGTCGTGGATCCACGGTGGTAGTCGTTGTTATTTGCGGGTGAGGTTTAGGTTTTGGTCTGGGTGTTGTACCAGTTCTCGTGTTATCGCAACACACTCGCCCTTTTTTGCAGTTCGAGGTATGCGGTATTAAAATCGATGGTCTTTCGCAGAACGCCGCCATGATATTAAGCAGACAGAAGCCGGGACATCTTGGCCAAGGATCAGGGCTTGTCGGTCTTGGACTAGTGGTTGTGGTTGTCAGCGGTGGTGGCGGACTTTCATCCCGCTCTGGCATGCTTATACAGCAGCTGCCGTCATCTGGACAATTCGCTTCTGAATCGATGCCGTCGCAGAAGATTGCGAAAAAACCGCTGACGCATTCACCTTTGCAGGGTTTTATGGGTACTGGTAGATTTGGGGGATTTGACGCTGTTTTCGACGATGGCGAAGTACTGGGGTTCGGCCTGGGGGTCGTTCGTATTTCGGTGCGGTTTATAATCGGTTTTGTTTTGGTTGGTATGATTAAATTGTGTGGGATTTTGTCGCCGAAACTATCAATAGAAACGCAGCATCTCAGGCCCGGTTTACAGAGATCGGGGGCGTTTAGAATGGCCTCGCAATAGTCCGCCATTCGTTCAGTTACGCATTCACCAGGACACGCTTTAGTTGTTTCTAAAATGTAATACTTAGTTGTTGTTAAGGTTATAAGGGAGGGTACTACCTTGTTCCTTTGTTGTGTTTGTACTTGTTATATTTTTATCTGAAGCAACCTACAATTTGTATATTCTAGATACTTTATTAAGAAACCGTTGTTTTTTAGTACCTGACTTGTCGTTGATAGTGGTAGTGTGGTAGTACTCACTGTACTAGTACTTGTCGCGATTGAACTTTGTGTGCTAGATTGAAGCGAAGGTGTTGTCATATTGGGATAAGTTGAATTTTCCAACACGGTACTATTTGAGTCAGGTTGTACCAAACAACATTTCATTGAACTGGATGGACATGATACATCTTCCAAAACGTCATAACATATAATGGTTGCAAAAGTGTGAACGCATAAACCTGGGCAATCTTTTGCTGAAGCGGTACTTGTAATTGTATCCAAAAGTCCTACAATTTAAGAAATTTTGCAGGATTCTATATTTTGGACTCAACAATAAACGATACTTTCCCTTATTGCAATAATATTATTTTATTACACGGTACTGATTCAGATCTTTTCCTAGAAGCAATTTTGTAAAGATCTGAAGCGTTATAACCATAATAACAAAAGAATTGTTTTGATAGTTTTGAAAGTGACATCGAGTTTCATCATATTTAAATTAAATTCTAAAATAATTTAAATGGAAAAAAGATACTGCCGGCGGTTCCAAAATTCCGAAATGATTATTGACAAAGTTTTTTTTTTAAAGAAGTTAACTCACAAGTAACGTTTTGTATGCAGAAAAAAGTGGAAACACTATAATCTCATTAAGAAACCACCGTTACAGTATTTGTAATCAGAAAAATGTGTTACATTTCAAGCCCTCATTCGCATAATCGATGCTATTTAACGGAGCTTAGTTCTATTAAATATGTTGGTTCAATAATATTTGTTGTGAAAAATTTTGTTCAATTTTAGTTGTAGCTAACGATGAAAGTGAAAACGAAATGTAAAGTTGAGAGCTGCTAGACACACAATCTGTTAAAATTTCATTAATTTATGTAAATGCGAATTTTATCATTAAATTCTTAAGTAACATTTACAACGGTATAACTAGTTGAAAAAACTATTTATGAGGCATAACATGTTTTTGTATGATACTCCAAAATTCCTCATTAAAATATGAATGATCAAATAATTTCACCGTTAACTTCAAAGTTAATTCAGTGATTCTTTCACGGGATTCTTTTAATTACCGCAAACCAAGTTCGATTTATAATAATCCCGAAGAAGCAAAATTGTACTGCAGAATAATAGCCGTTATAGAACCGAATTTTGCATAAATTTTGCATACTTAAACCGCGAATCCCGTTAAATGTTTTGATTTATTAATTAGCGATGAGTGTACCTTGCAATAACCCCAATCATATGTAAATCAAGCAGCTTTTGAATACATTAAACATTCTGTAAAAAATCGTTAAAATAACAAAGTAAATCGTTTTGTTTACATTCTGGTACCATCGTAGAATATGAGTATCAAAGAAAATATTTTCCCCAGTTGTGTCATCTTTTTGAAATCGCCCATTTAAAGGTACTGCCGAAGAAGGAAGTAAATCCTTTGATTAACAGTAAACTCCGAAGTACCGTTGCGTATCTGGGTGTTAAAATGGCCCATCAAGTTACGTGAAGGTACCTGAGAAGAAGCTGCCAGCAAGAGAATCATCTTGGGCCGTCACCCCTGCAAGAACGGCGCTCCAACAAAAGAGTACCAGAGGCGCCACTTTACACATATTTAGTTGTCACACACAACACTTCAGTGTCACTGTCACCTTCACTGGTACACAACGACTTTGATCGAACGCATCGCACAACTACGGACGAACTACTTCTTCATTCATATGCGCCGCGATGTGTGGAGTCCGTGCAATACTAATCTTCCACATTTCCAGAAGTACCGTTGATCAAGGCAGCGTTGCCGTGATATTGGCCTTGACTATCCGGGCTGGTCAATGACCCACCTTCACAACATTAATGCCGTTAAGGACTTATCGAAAATTTAAATATCTGGATTGGCCCCGACACCAAGTCGTACCTTCCAAGAATTTTAATTCCCCACCTATATACCAGAGTGTCATTATCCGTGCATTTTCAAAAATTTAAATAGCTGAAACAGCCAGAGCGCTACATGGTATCCTCAGAGAGTTTTAACACTCGATCTATTACTTACCTGTCCACTATCGAAAGAGTAAAGGAGTATTACCACATTACATACCAAAGCATCAGTACCCGTGCATTTTCAAAAATTTAAATTTACCTGAAACTACGAGGTACGCTTATAGAGTTTTAATACCCGATCTATCACTTGGAACTTTCTTATCTGTTCATCATCTTAAATTGAAATATCTGGGTCAGCTCAAGTCGTACCCTCGTTGTAATGCGTTAATTGGCAAAAATCAAATATATTTGGGTCAGCTAGAGTAATACGTTGTACGCTCAAAAAGTACAATTCACTACCCATCTTTAGGGGCACATTACCCATTTGTTTTGAATATGTCAGTCAAAACATCACGATCGGTAAATTTTCTTGTGACCGTGAATGAAGGAAAAATATGCTAACGAAAAAGTTACCCAATTGTCAAATTATTTTTTTAAATGCTAAATTAGGAGAAAATTTATCACCTAGAATGTAATTAACAGTTCATTTTCAAAAACTGAAATATCAGATACTAATTGAGTACCAAGTCTAAGGTTGCTGAGCCTTAATATTAATATTGTATCTATTTCTTAAAGCCCCTTTATTCACAATCGAAAATTGAAATATTTGGGTCAGTTCGAGTACCATATCATATTATCGAAGAGTTCTAATGTGTTAATTTGCAAAAATTATCATATATGTATTGATCCAAGCACCAGGTAGTATTTCTGATGACTTTAATTCAATTCCTATTTATTAAAGCATCATTACGTGTTCGTTTCCGACCTAGAGCGTTATTATTCCTTGGTTTTCTTCTGAAAGTAACCAAAAGAGAAAAATTATGACTTATTCCAGTGGTGCTTAATTTGAATCTTGCGCCACATATGGCTTGTGGCAACTTTTGATGTGGCTCGCGGTAACTATGAGGAAATTTATGTCAGGATTTAAAATTTTTTTTTGGTCATCACTTTTCAAGTCGTGATAATGTGCTCGCTTACAACTTTCAACTTATGATTTAACTTCAATCAACTAAAGGATTGGCCACCATTAGCACATACAGTAGACTCCCGCTAAAGTTGCGCTCACCGTAGTGGATCGACCGTTAAAGTTGCTACTCCCCGTCATCCCGACCCCTGTCGAAAAATAAATATTTTTTATTGCTCCTTGTGCGGTTGGGTGGGTTATTCAAAAGTGGCGCTAAAACTCTGAAGTCCAATTCGTTGTTCGAAATTTGAGTGGGGGAATATCCGCGCAACTTTAACGAGCGGAGAACTTTAACGGGCGCAACTTTAGCGGGAGTCGACTGTATTCTGTATGTGAAGAAGGAAAATTGTCTCCCAGAGTAACATTTGTTTCCAAAAATTGAAATATCTGAAGCAGTACGTCGAACTTTCGAGCGATACTTTGCAGACTACTGATTTTGACCATTATTATGCGCTGCGTTGCAGAAATTGAAACATCTGGATCAGTCCAGCATTGCATTGTACCCTCGAAGACTTGAATTTTTGACCTACCACTTGGAGGGTTCGTTTAAGAATCCTATACTTTGGAAAAAAAATCGAAATTTTCCTTTTTTCGAGATTTGAACTATTTATTGGCTTTAAAAGCAAAATTGCAAGAAGAATGTATTAATTTAAAAAAAAAAAGTGAACATTTTTAGCCAAACAATGAAGTCCCAATTTTAGTTTTTTGAATTCAGGGTATAATTTTGAAGAGGGTAAGAATTTTAGGAAAAAATCTGCAATTTTTTAATATTTTTGACCCTTGTCGACTTGAAATTCAATGAATTAGATATATTATTTGCATTAACAAACCAAGTAGTAAAAATTACTTAAATTATTACTTATATAAATGACAATTGTTGACTTTCTGAAAAAATTTTTGAGTCAACAAATTTCACTTATCTCAACAAAAATTTAAATATTTGACATTACTAGGTTCGTTAATGCAAAAAATAAACCTGATTTATTAAATTTAGAGTAAGCATTGTCAAAAATGAGGAAGAAAAATTATTGCAAAATTTACTGAAAATACTTACCTTTTGTTCGAAATGTTGGGTTTATACCCTGAATTCAAAAAAAACTAAAATTAAGATTTCTTATACATACATATTTGACTTAAAAATCCAAATTTAAGAACTCCAAATCGGTAGTTTGAAGTTTTAACTATAAATTTAAAGAAGACGAAACTTTTTTTTTGTCAAGAAATATTAATTTTTAAGTTTTGATGTCTTTTAACTCCACATATACTGAAATAAATCAAAATTTTGAATTTCTTCTCGAGGTTTAAATTTCTTCCTTAATTTACTGTCTAAAATTTCAGAAAAGTCCATATTTTAGGCTGAGAAATTGAATTTAAAAGGTTCAAATTTTGAATTTAAAGCCGAAAACTTGGGTTTAAAGTTCGGATTTTAAGAAAATAACTATCCATTTCAAGTTTAAATTCTGAAAAAGAAATAAATAACAGGGCTTTTTTCCGTACATTTTGTCTTTAAACAACTTCGAGAAGTAAGTGACAATTTTGAAAAAAGGTAGATGTTTGAGAGAAAAAAATAGATTCTTTGAGAAGAAAAGATAAATTATTGGATTTAATATTTAAATATCAAAATTAATTTGCAAAATTGTGAAGAAAATTTTAAATTTAAAGTAAAAAGTCAAAATTTTGAATCTAATTTCCAAATTTCCACTTTTTTTGGCAATTTTGTATTTAATCTAAAAATTTAAATCTTTCTCTCGATATTACGACTTTAATCCAGATATTTAAAATCTCTGCTCGACTTCGAACCCATAGTTATAAAAGAAAAATAAAAAAAAACGTCAACATGGTTATTAAAAATAAAAATTCGTAACCAAAAGTTGAAACTTTAACTTTTTTTTTCAAATCTATATTAGTAAAATTGAAGCGTCTTAGTGTTTGTCTGTCGACTGATCGTTTGTCCAGACTAATCTCGGAAACAGCCAAATCGAATTTAGTGAAACGTTTACCAAAAAGTAGAGTATTTTTAGGGGTACCTATTAGGCTATCTATTTTTATTCTAGTAACACGCAACCTTTTACTGCTAAGAACTCGCCTGTGCTAACAATTTTATTTGAAATTATAATGCAGAACACTTAAAAGAGAAATCAATTTGCAATGTTTATGGCTAATTAATATAATATTGGGCGCCACCTACAATTCTAGCTGGTACCAGAATAAGAAACGCGAATCTTGGATCTATTCTTTTATTAAAATCAAATTAGAAATTATTTTATTTTAAAATATGACGTTTTCATTCATGTTTTATTGGCTTTTTCTTCGCCAGTTACTCCTTCCAGAATTCTATATTATCAGTAACCTTCTGTTAAAGAATGCAGAGAATATCTAAATATGACGTTATTGGACAAGGTCTTGAGGGTCAGCTCGTATTCAATATAAATTCAAAATTTCAACAAAAAAAAATCGAAATTTTCTATCTAATCTCGAAATTATTTAACTTTGTCTTCAAATTTCTGAAAATTTCGAATTAATCTCATAATTTTAAACTCTTTAAACATTTCGATTTTTGCCTAGATATTTTAGCGTTTTGCATGACATTGAACCCAAAATTATTAAAAAAAAAATAGAATTTTGAAAATATTTTGCCTTTAAAAGCGAAATTAAAAACAAAGTGAATTGGACTGAAAATTTTAAATTTACATTCAAAATTTTAACTTTTCCATAATAAAAAAGCAGGTTTTGAGGATATCGACTTTTCAAAAATTTATTGAAGAAGTCGACAAAGCATGATATAAAAAAATCGCAAAATGCACTTTCTTTGAAATAATGACTTTTCTGTTGAACATTTTTTCCCTCTAAATTTTTAGAAGAGATGAAGCATTTGAAAAAATTTTGAATTTTCAAGTTTAAACGAATTGTAAAATTTTGCAGCTAAATCCGAAAATTTTCTATATTTTGTTTTTAGAAATTTTGACTTTTCGAAATTTGTTTAAACTTTAAAATTATTAATAAATGTCTAGATTTTTAGAGAAGTTGACATTTTATGGAGAGGCAGATTGTGAAGTAAAATGTTGAAAATAATGGAAATATCGCTGCCTAAAGGGTGGAAATTTGTAATTTTGCTTGGGGGGGGGGGGGGGGGAAATCACAAGAGCGGGATCTGTTGTACTTTTTGGTATTTTTTTGGACAATTGCTTTATGATTTAGATTCATAAGGAGATGGATTTATTTCCTTGATGCGCTCCTATTTACACCATTAGTGGAATTTGCTTTCTTTTCTTCTTCAAACTTCATAAATATTTGAAATGACGTAGAACTACCCCTTAGTAATTTAGGGTTCATGCAAATTTAAGGTGTAAAATTATTCTGTAGAAAATTCATTTCTTTAGAAGTTTGAATTTTTTATGACTTTAGTGACGTTTCATAAGAAGTTACTTCAGAGTTTAAAACAAAAAAAAAGGTATCTCATTTGGAAATGAAATTTTATTTACGAATAAATCTTACATTAAGAAGATACATCCTATAGACATTACATTAGAAAAGGTAAAATCAGTTCAAAATAAAATCAACCGAAAAAAATATTTCTTCGGTTTTACTTTACATACTAATCATAAACCGTTTATGAAATATGACGATCAACATCTGTAACAACAGTATTAGCTATGATTTTAATAAAATTTTATCAATGGATAATTCCAAAAAGAAAATTGATAAGTAGGAGAAATTATGTGAAAATATCCTATTTACAAAGGTAGCATTTTATATCGCTCAATGTAATAAAAATGACTACAACAAATTACAGCTTCATCTTTGATATTATATGTTTAAATCATAAAACCTTGTAACGGGATCTAGTATAACTAATGACAATTATGTGTAAAAATTGCAGCATGGCTTTGGGAACATTTCAAAATAACAGTCCAATTCCGATAAATTTTAGAGACTTCAGTCTTTTGTGTTTAACCTAAGAATCAATTATTTGTTCACAACCCTGCGGCTTACAGTTATGTAACTGATTAAACAATTTATATATTTTGGTTATATAGTCAACAATAATTACTAGAATGATAAAAAAGTCCCCAAAAGGTAACAAATTGAATTAACTACTGATTTGAAGTGCTGAAAAATTGGGAAAAAAGCTACAAGGAAACATATTGTACTTCAGGTTTTAATGTGATGAAATCTAACTTAAATCTAATCGATTAACTGAATTGAGTTTAACTATTTTATACAACACTTTATATCACATATTCACTGTTTTTCTGCTTAAACACTGTAATCACTTAACGTTTGTTTCCCCAATGTCTTTTCCTTAAAAAATAACAATAACTTTAATACCTGTATTTTTAGTACTTTACAGTTCACTAATCTGCTTGGAATATGTACACGTTTAATAAAATTTAAAATAACAATTATTAACATTTATAGTACCAAATCTTATCTTAGTTCATATTTTTAAATCACGTAAAATTTAACAAATTCCTGCAGAGGAAATTGTTTAGTAACAGCGTCTATGAAGAGATGGCACGAAAATTTAGAAAAGATTTGGTATGACAAAAAGCAAGCCTTATTTACATTTCTATCTTGTCATAAATCATTAAGAATAAATGTTAACATTTTCTTCTATGTACAACTCTCATCGTGACCACATTTTTGTTATTCAGTGACGAGTTCCTAAATGCTTTGATAGCTACCTTTCTTTTTGAGTTGGCAGGAATGGGGTCGTTTGAGATTCGAAGTACAATTTAGTGTAAATATACGAGATAATCATAACCGCTAAAATGGTGAATGAGCTATTGGATAGTCCAGCTGATCCTGTCTGCATCGCCGCTGGTCTCTCACCTGCAAAAAAATACCATAATTAACTGGATTTTGTTTTAGAGTTTACGAGCGTTTTGAATAGGCCCGGATTGGCCATAGGGCAAATGCCCGATGGGCCGAATATGTAAAGGACGAGTCTGGTCGAGGAGTGCCGAGAAAAAAAGATATATATAAAAAAAATTTCAATTTTTAGGTACTCTACAAAGAAAAATGGTCATAGAAGAAAGTAAAAAAAAAAAACAAAAGCAAAAATAAAAAAAATGAGGTCAAAGTTCTCTAGTTTTCAAATGTTCAGTTCAAAACTTTGTAGCTTCAGCAGTTTTTGAATAATTCTAAAAAAAATAAGCCAAATGTTTTTTCAATTTTTTGGTTAGTTTTACTTCAGTAATTCTTTCCAGTAATTCGGATTTAAAACTCTTCTGAAAAATTTAATCCTCTATAATTTGACCAGTTTCCGAGCCCTGTACCATGCTTTTTGCTGAGTTATTATCGTTAAAAATAAGGTTATTTTTGACTTTAGTAATCAGTATCTCGGGAAATAGTAATCATTAGAGACCGGATTCTGTATAACATAAAAAGCTTGAAATATGTATGCAAATATGCACGCAAAATGCATAAAATATGCATGAAAAGTGTCAAAATATGCAACTTCGAATAATAATGCGTTTATTCTAACACATTTGCTTCTGGTTTGAAGAAATTTTCTTTCCTTTTAAACAAATTTGCTTCTAATTGCGTCCAATTTGAGCAAGTTTGCTTTTAATTTAAATAAGTTTGCTTCTAATTTGATTAGGTTTGATTCTAATTTAATCAAATGTGCTATTAATTTGAATTTCTGGAGTGAACAAATTTGTTTCTAATTTAAATAGGTTTGCTTCTAATTTGTACCAATTTACTGTCAATTTGAACAAATTTGCTTCCAATTTTGACAATTCTGACTGATAGGTGCCTACCCCAATTAAAAAGTTATTTTCGAAATTTGGTGTTTTCTCTCAGAATCAATTTACTTTTGATGAATTCTGAATTGTTTTTTTTGTTCTGAGTTTTGTTGATCCTAAAATTCAGATATTTTTCAAAAAATTTAAGGTAAGATTCGAAATTTTTTTTTTTAAATTTCAGGACAGATTGACCTTTTTGAAAATTTTGACTTCTTTGTTTCAATATGTCAACTTTAAAAATTTTATTTTTTTAATTTTGACTTTTTTGAGTATTTTAAAGGTTTTTGAAAATATCGTCTTTTTTCAAAACAGAGACTTGAAAATGTCGACTCTTTAAAAATTGTGGCTTTCAAAATTGCGACATTTAAAATTTAACATTTCCAAACAATGATTTTTTGAAATTTCTGTCTTTATTTGAAAATTCAGACCTTCTACGAATTTTTCTATCTTTTTTTTTGAATATTCTCATTTTTTTTTTAATTTCACTTTTAGAAATTTTGATTGTTTAAAATTTTTTATTTCTTATTTCGAGATTTTTAACGATTTCGAATATTTTTTACATTTCGTATTTTTGTCAAAATATAATATTTATAATCAAATCCTCCTAAAATGATTCATTTTTTTTTGAAAACTACGAGTTTATTCTTCAAAATTATTTTTTAAGAAATGAGGGGATTTCGAAATAAGATAATGTTTCAATGATAAGACCAAAAAGTAGAATTTCGACAATAAAGGTGAGTTTTAGAAAAAACTTATTCTAAGAGAAAAAAACAAAACTTCGAGAAAAAAAAAAGAATCTTGAGGAAAAAGTTCAAATGTCTAAACATGCTAGGAATTCAGTCAAAATGTCTAGAAACTCAGATTCTTAAGGACCTAAATTTTTGGAAAAAAACCTAAAATAACGGAGTTTCAAGAAAGGGAAAATTTCGAGAGAAACGGTCGAATTGTCGAGGGTCGAATACTAAGAAAGAATTTGAAAATTTTCAAAGAAAGTAAATTTTAAAAAGAAGTCGAATTTTGGAATAAAATGTAAATTTGAGAAGAAAAAGCGAATTTTGAGGAAATACTCGGAAATCCCAAAAAGAGTATTTCGAGCAAAAGATCCAAACTGCGAGAAAACAATAGAAATTTCCCATAGAAAGGTAAATTTTGAAAAAATTTGAAAATAGTTGTCTATGTAAAAATTAAAAAAATTAAAAAATTGGGCAGTAATGGGGACTGCTGACAGAAGTGAAAACTCAAAATTATGATATAACCAACTTCAAGATATTTAAAAAAAAATCTCTTTCCAAACTTTCAGCGGTTTCTCTCAGTTGAAGAGAAGTACAAATAACTGACGGCGGCGACTAACATTAACTCGCCCCCCCCCCATATAGCCGCCACCACCCCAATTTTTCTTTTTTATATATTTCTATTTCAACCCCCCTTTTTCTTTTTTATATATTTTCATTTTGCCCTTCCCCATTTTTGCCCCCCCTCAATTTTTTTGCCTGCCACCAATTTGTCTTTTTATATATTTTCATTTTGCCCCTCAATTTTTTGCCCCCCTATTTTTCTTTTATATATATTTTTATTTTGTTATCCCCGATTTTTCTTTTGCTCCCCCATCTTTCTTTGTTATATATTTTTATTTTTGCACTCTCAATTTTTCTTCTTCATATTTTCATTTTGTCCTCCCAATTTTTATTTTTTATACTTTCACAAGAATTGTTGGAAAGGATTAAAAGAAGAAAGAGTTGAGATTTCTGGGGCCACGATGGATATGATGTTGACATAAAAGTCGAAATTTTCGAAAGATGATTTTTGAGAAGAATGTCGAAATTGCGAGAGAAAGACGAATTTAAAGGAAAAAAAATGAAATTTTCAAAAACAAATTTTGAAGAGAAAATAAAAATTTCAAAAAAATGACCAAAATTTCGAAAGAAGACTAATTTTGAAAAAAAACTCGTTTTTTTTCAGAAATATTAAATACTGAATTCTGAGATAAACATAAAAATTTCAAGAAAAAGTTAAATGTTAAGTAAACAGTAAAAATACTTGAACGTTCTAATTCTAGCAGGTAGAAACTTTTAAAAAGGATCCGATATTAAAAAAATAACGCTTTGAAAAAACGAAATTTCGGGAAAAACTTTGTAATTGTAAAATTTTGACAGAAATTTTAGGAAAAAAATTTAAAGGAGAAAGACAAATCCACTAGAAATTCAAAATATCTCAGCGACTTAAATTTTGAAATAAATGAGCAAATTTTGAGAAAAACATTGAACTTTCCGGTTGATTATTTATTTTTTCTTGACTGCTTAAGTTAGAGGGAGACAAGTGTCCTACTATAACGTCGGAAAATGTCCAATATTGAGATAAATGTTAATATTTTGAGAAACAAGTGGGAGATTTTAAGAAAATTGAATTTAAAAAAATCTCGAAAACCTTGAAATTTTCAAATAAAATTTACTATGCTTTTTGTCTTTTTACAAAAACTCAAAAATTTCAAATTATATTTTTCGCTGTTTTTACTTTTTTATCAAAAAATCGACCAAATTTTGATAAACAAATCGAAATTTGCATTTTAGAAATGGAAATTTTCAGGAAAGGTCGAATTTTAAAAAATGGAAAGTTTGAAGAAACAAAAATGAAAAATTTTCAGTTAAAGATACAAAATTTTAAAATGATCAGATTTTGATAATAAATTAGAAAATTTAAAATAAAAGACCAAATTTGCAAAAAGAGCAGAATTTTGAGGAAAAAATGGTACCCAACTAGTTCAATAAAAAATTTCGATCGACTGTTTTACCCAAGGAGAGTAAACGTTTCATTCAGCGCTTATAAGACTTTAATCATTAAGTACCCATCGAAAACTACTGTAAATAGAGCCAAAATAGGCATCATCATTAGATTATAAATGAAATATATAGTAACTGCATATTTGCATAAACATTTGCATATGCAAATGCATATAATTCGGTCTCTAGTGATCATACAAATTCCCGTGTGGTATAATGAGGACTTCTTCTGAGGACTTCTGTTCATGGAGTCTCTTTTTTCTATAAAACTTCCAATCTTTGGAATTCTTTACTGAACAGAATTTTCCCCGAAGATTACAATCTGTCCTTATTTAATAAAGTAGTCATCACCATCATGGGTGTTCCTAAATCTTTAGCTGCCTGCGTGTCAATTAGGATTTGATCGCCCTAAATTATTTTTGTTCTGTAGTTGTTACTTTTCTTAAGTAGCCAGTAACTTGACAAAAGAATTTAAATTAAATGTTACAATCTTGAAAAAATTAAAATGTGCAGAAAGTTTTAAAATTTAGAGCTTAAAGTTTATACTTAAAAGAAACTTGGAAAATATGAGATCAAACTTAAAAATTTGAGAAAAATATCGAAACTTTTATATTACAATTATTACAAGATATTCGAGTTTAAAATTATTTTAGAAAAATTACCAATTAAAATGCAGTTAAAAAAAAAAACAAAATTTGATAAAAAACACAACACAAATTTCAAAAGAATGAAAAAGCCAAATTTTGGAGTTTTGAATTAAGTTTTTCTAGAAAAAAGTAAAAAATTGATAGTACAAATTTTTAAAAATAAGACAATCTACAATTACAAAATTGTTAGTTTTTGGGGTTTTGCAATAGCATTAAAAAATATCAAGTTTTCGAAAATAGAATAAAATATTTCGAAAACAAAGTCCAAATTACAAGATTATGTAAGGTTAAAAATTGGACATTAACTCAAAATTTTTAAAAATGTCGACAGTTTAAGTTTGGAAAAAGTAACCTAAAAGAAAAAAACAGAAAACATAAAATTTAGTGAATTAATTTTGAGTCCGTTATTTTTTTTTTTTTTAAGTTTAATCCACTCGCAAAGGGTAACCCCATTATGCTTTCAAAGCATTGCGAGTAGGATGCGGAAACAAGGATAGATGGCGATGAACCACCTTCTTAAACAAGGATAGGTTGTAATTTTTGGGGAAGATTACTTTCGGTAACAAGTTCCATAACTTGGAAGTTCTATAGAAAAAAGAGTCTCCGTAGACAGAAGTCCCCATTGTGTCAAGCTGGACCGCACAGGAATTAACTTCTTCCTTATCCAAGTTATCCAAGTACCTAATTAAGATAACTGAAGGGACAGATACGTGAAACATTTTTTTTAATGTTACTAATTCTTCTGGGAAATTTCGATTTTTTCCTTAAGATAAATTTAAAGTATTCCACTTTTTTCTAGAAATTTGCACATTAAAGTCAAAATGTTCTGGTTAAAATAAAAATTTCGTAATTTTTTTCCATCAATTTCAAATTTTGATTGTTCTTTCAAAATTATGAATTTAAATTCATTTAAAAAATTCAAAATATACACTTTAATTTAGAAATGTCGACTTTTCCAGAGGTTTTAAAGACGAATATTTGAGATTTTATTGAAATTCCAAGTCTAAACAAAATGCCAGATTTTTCAAAATGTGTTAAAACTCGAATTTGTTTTATTAAAAATTTTGAGTCCTTTAAGAAAATAAAACTTTTGTTTTAAATTCGAGATTTATACAAAAAATCTGAAATACAATAATTCGACAATTTTTTTTATAAATTCGAAAATTACAGTGAAATATTTATTTGACAAAAATTTCCAAAATTTCGTGTTTAGATTAGTCCCAGAATAATTTTGAAGTTTTTTAAGTTTTTGAAGATTTTTTGCTTTACTCTAAATAAGAAAAAAGATACAAAGAGTCAAAATAACCCTCTTTTCTGTAATTTTTTTTCGAAAAATTGAAATATCTTTAAAACTAGTAATGATAGCAATAAACATGTATAAAAAAACTCACCTTATTTTTTTTTAAGTTAAATCCAAATAAAATATAAAATATGGAGGTTGCTATTTAAAACAAGAAAGTTGATGTCTACTTCCGGTATAACCGGAAGTGGGAGGAAGTTGAAAATATTTTTAAAAGATAGTTTAGCCTCAATTAGCTTTATCAACAAAATCAGTTTGCTTTTATAATGAGTGGTACTTCATAGGGATATTCGAATACATTGATGTTTCGAAATTATTCGATCTTTCCATTAAAAACATCGAATAATTTTCGATGTTTTGCAAAGCAAAGAAATATCAGAAATATCGATGTATTTATTTTCATTCGATGCATCGATAGTGTATCGTTGGAAAGGTGTGTCGCCAAAAGATGAAAATATGACATAATAACAATTCAGAAATAAATAATAATAACTTTTTTTTTAGTCATCAAAATTATTTGAGAGGCAGCCAAGAGGACCTTTTTTTTTCAGAAATTTATCGGGCTTAGTTGGGAAACACTGCTAGGGGTGCAAACGATAGTTCGATGTTTTGAAAACATCGATGTGTCATTTGTAAACATCGATGTTTCAACATCGGTGGTAAAACATAAAAACTATCGATACCTGGTTTAGTTTATAAACGATATTTGAAATATCAATGTATTGTATCGCGACAGAATTAGCGCTATCTGTTGCATAGAATTTATGGGACAAACGTCCATACCAGTCACCGTACATTAGGAAAAAAATTAAAATTTTTTCGAGTATTAACTTTGAAAACTCGAAAACAATAAATGCATCTGTTAAAATTTGGAATTTAAATTCACAATTATTTATTATTATCTACTAGTTGTTATTTTAAATTTTCGGTCAAAAAGCAATTAAAAAACTTTCAGTTTTTATCAACGTTTCTAGTTGAAACTTAAAATTTTCAGTTTCTTTAAGAAAAATTTGTTCGACTTTTTTAATTTTAATTTTTTTTCCTCTACAAAAAAGTCGACATTTGCAAATAAGAAATCACCATTTTTAAAAAAGGCTACTTTTTGAGTCAAACCTTAAATTTTCCAAATAAAAACCAAAATAGAATTCTTAAAATTTCGAACCAAAATTCCAAATTTGGAATATTTGAGAAAGTGTTAATTTTTAAGCAAAAAATTTTATTACCTACTGTACCAGAAATTAGAATTTTTTATCAAAATTTCACGTTTTTATTTGAAAATTGCATACATATTTTTTAATCCAAAATTTTTTTATAAATCTCAAGTCGGTCCTAAAATGTTGTATTAAACCAAATGCTATTATTAAAAACTTTAGTTTTTTCCCGAAATTTGAGCTTTTTTTTCAAATCCACAATTTAATCTTGAAATTAAAAGATTTTTTTATAAACATTTGAGAATAAAGCGGACATTTTAAAACTTTTGAGTTTACCCTTTAAGCGTTGAAATTTTTGTCCAATGTTCGTCTGTGATTTCAAAACTTTGAAAATTTTAATCTTTTAAAGAAATCTTCGGTTGTAAGAACTTTTTTACAAAATTAGAATTATTCAAAATATCTACTTTTTTTAGAAATCTTGACTTTTTATTGAAAACTTTAACTTTTTACGAAAATATTGATATTTTTCAAAATTTCGATTATTAAAAATTTTGATATTTTCTTAAAATTCGTTTTTCTAAATTTAGATTTTTTAAAATTTGGAATTTTTTGAAAGTTTTGATTTTTAAAAAAATTCGAATTCTTTTGAAAATTTTGACCTTTTTAAAAATTATTAGGATTCCAAAAATGTTCAAAATTCGCATTTTATTTTGAAAATTTCAATTTTTTCAAATCTTTTTAAAATGTTGTCTTAAAGATTTTTACTATTTTTCAAAACTCTCTTTAAAATATCGAATTTCCACATTTTTGGAAAGAAAAAATTTTCAATAAAAATTTTTTCTTTTTTATGAAAGTGTAAACATTTTTTTAAATTTCGACTATTAAAATTTTAATTCAAAATTCATCTATTAAAATTTCGACTTTTTCGAAACTTTGAATTTTTTTGAAGATTTAGTTTTTTAAAAAATTACGAATTCATTGATGAAATATTTAAAATTCGATATTTTCTCAAAACTGCGCTGTTTATGAAAATTCTGTACTTTATAACATTTGGCATTTCTATAAAATTTTGCCCGACTTTTAGAATGAATTTTATCAAAATTTAGAAATATTTTGAAAAATATGAATATTTTTGAAAATTTAAATTTTTAATGAATATTTCAACATTTTTTAAAATTTAGTCATAAAATTTTTCAAGAACTTTTTTCTTGAAATTACCAGTTTAACCTTAAATTTTTATCAAAAATTCGAGCATGTAATCTCGAAATGTCCACTTTTTTAAAAATTTTAATCTTTGGTTCAAAAAACGTATATTGTGAGTTTTAAGCTAAAATTTGGAAGAAAAATAAATCAAAAAATTTAGGTTTCAATTCGGAAGAAAAATAATTGTTATTTCATAACAAATAATTAAAGAAATTAGGCGTAGAAAGGCCATCAATTAAACAAAAAATTGTTTAGAAACTTCGAGTTTAGAGGCGATATTTCGAGTTTCTTCTAGAAATTTCAACTTTAATCTCGAAATATTGACTTTTTTCTCGAAATCTAAAATTAATGTCAAAATCTCCACCTTTTTCTCGAAATTTGAAAAAAAAATAAACTTCCGGGTTTACCTGTAGTCGTAATTTCGATATTAAAGTCGAAATTTTGAGAAAGAAGTTAAATTTACGAGAAAAAATTGAAATGTTCAGATTGAAGTCAAAATTTCAATTTTAATTTCGGAATTTCCAGAAAAAATTCGAAATATTAACGTTTAAATTGAAATTTCTAAAAAAATTTCTTTTTCAATTGATGTCCTTGCTTGACCTTTGTAATTTTGACTTCATAAATCCGCAATTAAATATTTAAAAAACATCGCAAAAGCATTGATGCATCGTTACCGAAAGATGATGTTTGAGATATCGATATTTCATTAAAAAAATATCGATGCTTTTTTGAACGATGTTGCATCTCTAAACACTCGTATCGATGTATTTTGTTAGATATTTTGTTAGAACTTCATTAAAAAAACTCAAAATTCCGACTCTAATCTCGAAATTTAAGATTTATAGACTGGAAAACTTATTTAAAAAAATATTTTACAGTTTTTCTCGAAATATGGATTTTTTGCTCATTTCAAATTTTTCTCTTTATATCTTGTTAACATGAAATTTATTAGACTTCTCTGAACATTTTAACTTTATTTTTGAATATACCCTATTTAGGCTTAAAATTTTAGCATCAAAAGGTCAAACTTGTTTCTGGAAATATCGAATTTAGACTCGAAATTTGGACCTTTTTCTCGAAAATTCGTTTGAAACTGAATTTTCATAAATAACTTAGGTAATTTTTTTATTGAAATTTGGACTTTTTCTCAAAGTTGCGTTTTTAAATTTGAAAATATCTTTGTTATAAGTATTTTATCTCTGCATTTTGATCTTTTTAAAACTAATACTTTTCAAAATCCGATTTATAAATTGCCTGTTTTTCTCAAAATTTGAATAAGTTTTAAACTTTATTAACAGTCAAAACAACAGATATTAAAAATTCCACGATACTCCTATAAATATTTGCTACGACAGGACCAGGTTTCGCTTTAGAGCATCAAAAAAAATTGCTGTTATAACCGCCGATGATGCTGTAAAGCGAACCCTGGTCCGGTCGTAGCCAATATTTATAGGAATATCGTGAAATTTTTAATATTTGTTGTTTTAATTATTAATGAAGTTTGATAGTTATAAATATTGAAGGATTCCACAAAGTAAGGGTGAGAAATGTCAATTATTTCAAAATTTGAACTATTTTTTAATTTCAAGTTTAAACTTGATATTATTACATTGATTTTTTTAAATAAATTCATTTTAAACAATATCTAGAATTTTAGACTCTTGTCCTAAACTTTGGCTTCGTTAATTTCTTTTCGAATAATTAACTTTAAAAGCGAAGTATAGACTTTTTTTAGAAAGTCTGCAAGCGCAAGCCTTATTAAAAGTTACCTCGGGCTACAGGTTTGGTGCTACTGGTTTATATTATACTTTCTTGAAAAATTTCGGTAATAAATTTGAAAGTTCCAAAAAATCTGCTTTAATCTGACATGATTTCTTTTGAGAAACTTCCTCTTTTGGTCAAAAAGTTTAATCTCAGTTCTTTCCCTTTTCTTAACATTTTTATTATATATTCGTAATTTCGATTATTTCTTATTTTTTTAGAAATTTGAGCTTGATTTTGGAAATTGCAATTATAAACTATTAGTTTTTAGATAATTTAGATTTTTTTGTCATACTTTAAAGTTTGCAAATTTTGTAAAACTTCGGTTGTAAATGCTAATTTATTGTTACAATTTTGATCCAAAAATATACATACATTCCCTAAAATTTCAAATTTAAACTTTTTACTAAATTACCTCGTTTGTAGACATTTTGAGTATACATTTTTTTGGCAGCCATTTGAAACTTTGTTTGTGAAATTATGATTTTAAAATTTCAATATCTTTCTTTTTCAATTCCGAAGCGAAACCCTAAATGTTTTTTTTTTTGTAAACTTCGACTTTTATTTGATTTTGTCTAAAGCTGATTGTGAGTGAGAATTCGGTCATATTAAATGATTCTACGAGAGTTTGTGAGGGGGGCTCAAAATGACAAAAATCATCAGTATAATTGATGACTATTAAACCACATTCTATGTCAAATCATTTTACTACTAGGCGATTTAGCAACATTAAGTTTAATAAAAGAAGTTGGGCAGTTATGAGGACTGCCGACAGAAGAGAAAACTTAAAACTATGATATAACAAATTTTAAGATATTTCAAAAAAGATCTTTTTCCAAACTTTCAGCGGTTTCTCTCAGTTGAGAAGTACGACTAGGACGGCAACTTCATGCAGTTGTATCCAGCTTTCATGCCTTAGGTTAAAAGGTAGATCGTCGATATAGTCATATAGATTATTAGTAAGAAAGTCAAGAAATAGTTCCAAGTTTAACCTTCAAGGTAGAAAATGTGAACCACAAACATTATTGCCAATAATTCCCAGCCAAACATTTACGTTAAATTCATTTTGAAATGATCGAGAGTTTCTCGAGGTTTTTCGTGTGCCCAAAAATGGATGTTATGGTAATTCGTTAGTTCACGTCTATTAAATAAAGATTCATCTGTCCACAGAATTTTGCGCAAAAAGTCGGGATTTTCTTCCATCGAATTTAAAAGCCACTGGCAAAACCTTAATCGCCTTTCAGCATCCCAAGGGTGTAAATCTTGAACGAGCCGTAGGTAAAATGCATATCTGTAGTGATTTCGTAATGTCCGTAATATTTGTGACTTGAATAATCGTAATTGCTGAGCTGCTCTGCGTAAGCAGGGGGTTATTATCAAAAATACTAAGAATACGATTCCGATTATTTCCACAGTTTCTAACTTGTTCAAGCTGAACACGTAGACCAAAGTTACAAAAATTTTGATGTGTCCTAATGAAGACACGAGCATTTGGAATTCTTCAATTTGGATAACTCCTGCGGTATTCACGAATTGCAGCATCGGCATTTTCATTACAAAATCCGTAACAAAAATGAATATCTACGTATTCTTCGTTACTAAAAACCATTTTTCGGAATAATGAATTTTACTAATAACAATAAAGGAAACAATAACACTAATACAACACAAATTATCACAAAACTCACTAAAAAAGACTCAATTACAAGACCTTGTACATGTATTTGACAGATAATTGCTTTTCTTAATCTTATGTCTCTTATAATGTTCCGATAAAAAACTTAAACACACACTTAATCAAGCCTTCCTACTATTAATAGTCGAAGTAGATGAAACGCATTACGTGCAATTACTATTGCAATGTTTTTTTTCCAATTTTAAGTCAAAAATTAATAGTAAAATGCACATATTAAAATTAACATTAACATAAATTGTTAATATAGGAATAATGTTAATAACATTATTGTTATTAAAAAAGAACATTAATATTTTTAGATGTTATTAACTCAAAAATAGTTCATCTAAGGAAAAAATCACAAGATACCTTTTTTGAGCGAAAAATTTTATAAAATACAAGAGATTATTAAATTAGTATTTAGGATCAATGGCGTAGAAAATCTGATAGAAAAAAGGGTCACTATACTCTAGATCTACGCCACTGGAAGTGTTAGTGAATTTTTATAATAAGGCAATATTAGGCCTTTACGAGATATTTTATGTCATCAAATATTTTTTAAATGTTACTGTTCATTTGAGAGATATAAAATAAAATGGTTTAAAAAATGAAGAGTTTAGCACCCTGTATCTCAAAAACGGTACGTTTAAGAGGCATTGTTTATATAACAAAGTCACATTATTTTTTGATAATCTATTGTTCCTTAAAGTTTCCGGCATAGTTAGCGGACCACCCTGTATATTTCGCTCATGCTGTAGTGATTTTTAATTTGTCGTAGTACAAAGTAAGCTTTCATTGTTTTAAAATTAGCTCAGCAATCGTATAAATAATTGTGTCACAGAATATGTTTAATTATCGATATAAAAGATTTGAGAACAGTAAGATTTGTTCAAGTTTCAGATAAAAGACAAATTCTCGGAGGTTGTATCGCCTTATTAGCGCCGGTAGCGTAATTGTTAAAGTTTTGGATATTTAGGAACAACTTTGAGATATTTACGGCGCCGTCTTTCAGAACATTTTCATGATTTATGATCCTCCTTCCCTCATCTTCAGTTGTCAATCAGTTTAAATAGTCTACCCAAATATGTGTTGCTGATTTTACACTTCATTACTTATATTACATGGTCCATCACTCCTCCAAAGTTTATCAGTTTTTGCCGAAAATATAAACTAGAAGGAAGCTACTTTTAACGCGGGAAACACCGCTGGGAAATTTGCCTTGCGTTTGTATTTCCACCTCGGGTGGTCTCGTTAGCATTCTTTTTGACGAATTGTAAAATCAATTTGTTGCAGGATTATTCCGAATAAATTAGGATAATCGAATCCGAATCTCATCAAGTTGTGTTGGTAATTAAATAGTGATTGATCCGCACATTTCCTACTTCTATTGCATCCTGTTTGCGTTTGTGTATCCTGGAACGAATATTCCAACGAATCGATGGGGCTTATTCTTGCAGGAAAAATATCCTTTATTCCCTAATATGGCTTATGTTGTTTTATCCGAAGGACCGCACAAACCGCAAAGCGAAACGTGCGCCCCAGTTCACTCCGACCATCCGATCCACACGTACCACAAGCATATGGTCTTCATTTCACCTATTAACAGTTGAGGCTTCTGCGGTCCGATGTAATTTCTGCAGATAAAAATGCTTATTGCAGTTATTTTGATCTGGCGAGGATGAAAATGCCCAATTGAGACGTTAAAATGTTTACGTGCTCGGGCATAAAGAAACAGGAAAAAAAAAAATAAATAAAAACTGCAAAATAAGACACAATGGCTTATAAAACCTTCCAAAAATAAAAAATCAAAAACACGATCTTCTCAGGATAAAAATAAGAATTTAAAGCTTAAAAGAACCAACGAGGAGAAAGATAAACGCATAATAAGTGGAACAGAGCTTCAGCAAGTTTCTTAGACCGTAGAAGCTTTATTGAAATACAGTAAAAACGGTTTCTCATAGATTTTTTCAAATTTGACTAACTAGCTTGTCAACCAATTTATGATAATATTTTTTCAAGCAGATGTACCGCCTGAAGTCAAAATCTCGAGTTTACAATGTCAGTTTTTTTTAATTTTGATTTTAAATTGTGCCTTGAAATGCTAAATGTAGAGAATAAACTTGAAGTTCAGCCCACATTTTAGGAAAAAACCAAAAATATCAAACTTTTATTGGTGAGTTTAAGAAAAAAGATAATATTTCTAACAAAAAATGCAAAACTGGTATAAGAAAATAAGAAATTCAAAGTTTTCGATTTTTTTTTAAACTCTTGATGGCATCAGCTGCGTGGCTATTAGCCATTGGTAAATTTTTGAACTTAAAAGTTTCAAATTTAAACGCTAAATTTTGGAAAAGTTCCAAGTTCGAGAAACATTGTAGGTCAGCATGAAATTAAAAAAAAATGGTGGTCAAGCTAAGAATTTTGAAAAAAATTTAAAGTTTTAATGTCGAAAAAAAGTTATTTTGCGGAAAAGACTAAATTTTCAGCTTAAAAATATTATTTTAGACATAAATGTAAACATGATAACTAGAAACTTTGGAAAAAATTTTGGTGGAATGGTCTGACTGATCCTTGGTTATCTTCAACAATCTTGTCCCCTGAAATCAAGAAAGATTAAGACCCAACAACAGTTATTCTAAGGTGTTTAACAATATATCTCTGAAGATGATCGCTAGCTATCGAAACGCGTTAGAGCAACTGTTCTTGTGTCTTTAATCATTTCTGGTTTCAGGAGATAAGATTTGTATATCAACTTTTAAAAAAAAAGTCAAAATTTTGAAAAAAAGTCGATATTTAGGTCAAAAAATCCTTAAAACCTCCATTTTGTGAACTCCGATTTCGACTTTTTCTCAAGATTTTAAGATGACTGGAGACAGTCAAAACTTGAAAATTGCTAATAAGAGTTAAAATTTTTAGAAAAAAAGTTCAACTATTG
The DNA here is from genome assembly GCA_028583605.1 of Dastarcus helophoroides. Classification (NCBI taxonomy): domain Eukaryota; kingdom Metazoa; phylum Arthropoda; class Insecta; order Coleoptera; family Bothrideridae; genus Dastarcus; species Dastarcus helophoroides. The sequence continues at coordinate 14,901,597 of CM053333.1, forward strand.
CAGCGGAACTCGAAACAAGAAATCAGTAATTTAGTTTATTTTTAAAATATTGACTTCATTCTGAAAGGTGCAACATTAGCTGGTAATTGTAATCTTCTTCCTAAAATTTCGATTAAAACCATGGAAGATTTCTATAAATTTTGGCATTTTCCAGAATTAAAACCCTTACCTCAAAATTTTTTCGAATTTAAAGGTTTTAACTTTATACACGGAATTTTAAGAAGGTTGCTGAAGTTCGAAAAAAATTCTAGAAAATGTGTTTCAATGTGAAATTTAAGAAATCTGTCAAAATTTATACGTCAAGCTAAAAATTTTGAAAAAAAATCGAAATTTTTGTTTAAAGTAATATTTCTAAAAAAAATTTAAGAACTATAATATTTAAGAAAAAAATGTAAAAATTGCAACTAGTAACTTTTGAGAAAGTCAACATTTTGAAAAAAGTAAATAAATAAGAAAAATAAATTAAAATCTCTAACATTTGATTTTAAGCTTTAATAATCGTTTTGTTTATTGAAATTATAACATGTAGAGTGGAAATAGTCCAAATTTAAAAGTTTCACTAGAAAGTTAAGATTTTTAGAAAAAGGGCAAATCAATAAATTTAAATTTTTTGAAATGTTTACTTTATTCTTAAATGTTTGTCAATAGCTTGTAATTTTAAACTTTTTCTTAAAATTTAGACCAAAATCAAAACCTTTTGTCGAAATATTTATTACGTTCAAAATTTAATATATTTTTCAAGATATTTATTAACTTTATTTCATAAATGTTCACTTTAGTTTCATTTTTTTAAATACTTATTGATTCGAAATGTTAATTAATTAAAAACTAATTAATTATTTCGCAGCCCTGTATTGTTTCGAAAAATATTGAGTTCTTTTTTAGTAAATGGGAATTGTAAACAATTTTCTGTTAAAAAATTGATATAATATGACTGGCATATTTGAAAATGTGATACTTGAAAATTGAAACTCTTACAACGTTACCTCATGACATCTGACAAATAGGTTAGTTGTTTATTTTACACTAAAAAAGAAATACAAACATTAAAATATACTGGGGCAAAATTTCACACAGACCACAAACTAAAATTGAAATATATTTTTTTGTTAGGTTTGTTAAGTATTTACTAAAAAAATGTGAATATTTTCAAATAGTTAAATAAAACTAACTCATATTGTTTTAATTTCAAAATTTAAATTTTTTTTGTATAGTTTTAAGTTTGCATGTTTAGTTTCTTTATTTCTAAAACTAAATTTTTAACATTAATTTAAAGTTTTTGAATTTTGGGCGACATGAGTTTCTTCGTCATTTCTAAATAATTACAGAGCTTCTTCAATTTTTTTTTTAATCAAATTTAAACCTAAAAAGTTATACACAGTTTGATTCATTTTTCCAAATTCTAATTTTCCTTTAGGTTCAAACTCGAAATATTTACCTTTTATTCTTTCGTGCGAAATTTTAACAACATGATTTTATAAATTCGAAATTTCTCAACCTTTCGCATTTAGATCGAAATTTTTTTACAAGTGTTTTTACACAACAAAGTTTGCTCTAACGCGTTTCGATAACCAAGCTATCATCGCGTTTGTTGTCTGTTTTAAACTTTCTTGGTTTCAGGGGAAAAGATTTGTATTTTAATTTTTGAAGATGGTTTCGCACGAATTTTAGACTAAAATTTTTTCTTCCAAAAACTTTAAAAGGCAAAATTCTAAATTTATACAAATAAGCCCAAAGTATAAATTTAAAATAGAAACCTATATTTAAAATTTTAAAATTCTTAATTTCATAAACGTCAGTATCGTAATTTCGTTTTTGAAATTGAAAATTTACTTTTAAAGTCCATATTTCTGAAAAAAAATTTAACCGTCGAGAATTATTTAACTTCGAATTCAAAGTGTATCGCATTTTTTTAAATACACGATTGATGGCGAACTTCAAGGTTATCGTGATAAATGTTGAAAATTTTACCAAAGTAAGACTGTTTGTTTTGTTTGGTTTGGAATTGTTACTTTCGACTTTAAGGTCAAAATTTAAAGAATTAACAATTATTATTTCTTTTTTAAACCCAAAATGTCTAACCTTTTTTATTTTTTAATTAAAAATTTAATTTTCCTAAATTTTAATATTCTCGCAAATTGGATTTCAAATCAATAGTGGGACACAATGGGATGTTTAATCACATGATCACATTAATCAAAAAGTAATTATTAACAATTGCTGAACTTAGTTTGTAAATACTTAAAAAAAAGCTGTTTCAAAATATGTGACGCCCTTGATATCTTTCCCCACTAGATGCTCCAGAATCCTATTGTGAACTATTTTGTTAATAAAAGAAGATGGTATATTTTTCATTTTAATAGTATAATTTGTATTTAATTTATCTTTTATTTAAAAAATAAATCCACGAAATAAATGTTTTTGACAATAATGTCCCAATTTTTTAGGTTGTAAAAGTTTAGTTGTAGTTCTATGCCAGTTTAATTTTAGTTACGTCAAGTAATGAAAAACGATCTATTGAAACTATCAGCGTAATGTAAAATACAGTAAAGAAGCAGAAGGTTTTGAGCTGCCAATTGGACTATTGACGTAAATCAACAAATCAAGGTTTTAATAAAATTCCCTTTGCAGATTGGATGGCAAATAAGAAAACATGGCGATTAATGATGTGAATGCATTAATTCCAGAAGTAGACAAACGCCCGGATTTCCATCTAAATAAAAATAAATATAGAAAAACTAAAACTTTTTAACTCAAATTATTGGTATCATGAATAAATTTTTAAACGTATCATGATGGAATCTAGCGCTTGATTTGAATTCCTTATTAGTTCTCATCTAAAGCAATGAAACGGAATTAATTTCCCGCAACTTGAATTTAAAACATAATTTAACTCGTTCTTTTATAATTGCATTTTCGGGCGACGGGCAGTAAAACATGTTGCATCTGCGGTATGCATTCCGTGAATTCAATTGTTTTTATGTTAACGAATTTTTTCGCTTGTTTTTTTAATGTCACGACCAGAAAATAGAATTAGCAGTGTATATACCGAATATCGGAATTGAAAAATACAGCGTTCACAATGATAATCAACACGGATTATGTGGCATTTGGTGTTCGGAAGCAATCAATCTATGGCTTCTGCCATATGACCGTGGTTCAAAATACGCATCGGGTATTGTGGTCGGTTGTTTCAGCTCTAGTCCCAACGAACTGCCTTGTTTAAAACCAATGCAATTGTCGCGATATTTTACTACAAAATAGACATAATTATGCACCCGGCGCATCCGCCAAATTTTACTTACCGTTTAGTACGTGCACTCTGACGCTGGCGACATCGGCGTTCGATGGACTGCAAGAGTATTTTCCGGAGTCTGATATATCGGCATGCTGAATTAGCAGAAAGCTGGTGGTTACGTCTCCTTTTTCTGTGATGACGCTAACTCCACCCCGATTGGAATCGTAGCTAATGACCTGCAATAATACGCACTTGTCTGGGTGTTCGAAATCGATAATTGATAACTCAGATTGTGTCGAAAATGTAACATGCAGTTTTAAGTGGAAATTTCATTCACAAGAGGAATTTTTATGCAAGTTAGCGGAATGAACAATTTAAATAATTTTAAGACAAACCTTTTCTGCGTTATCCTTATCGCAAACTAAACACATCTGGACATACGGAAAACCAATCAGTGATTATCTTTCGATATAATTTGGCGAAAAATAACGAACCAACTATCCCTTTAAATATTAATATCGAAAAGCCAATGAAAAGTAATCTAAAGCGTGATTGTGAGTTTATAGGTGTTGTCATTTGGATTTAATGTTTGCGTAATAAAATAAAAAAGACGAACATTACATCAGCAGTAGTTACTACTGACAATCAAATATTTAATATTTAACTAATTGGTTCGGTATTTTTTAGTTTGTTTAGCAGTAACATAATAAATTTGTTAATATGTTGCTTAACAAATAATATACGATGTATGTTTCTAAAGTAAAGTGTAATATACGTATAATATAATGTGAGTAACAACGTAATTATTAGAGATCAGCAAAGATAAAAAGAGGCCCCTTTGATGAACATTGTTTTATGATTTCGTAACGAGGCCCTTACTCCATTATGACCACTGGTCGCAGGTAAATATAAGGCAGTATATTTTTGCAACATTTTAAATGAATATATCGTAACAATTGGGAAATAAATTTTTACGAAATATTTGAGGGTACAATTATTTTTATATAGTTAAAATAAGTACCAAAATAATTGTAAATATTTCAAAGATTACCCACTATAATGTAACGAAAAACAAAAGAAGAATTCTAAAAATTGAATTAACGCAAACATAATAAATGAAATGAAATTAATAAACTAGTCTGAGAAAAACTAAAACAGGAATTGAAAACCAGGCATGCTCAAAATTAATGTTCAATGCTCGAGCAGCCGGAATTATTTCCTTTCGAAACGTAGTTAACTATTTGTCGACAGTTTGATTCTCGTTTTTGAAAAATGGCTCAACAATGGGCACTATGTTCATACAGAATTCAAGTGCATGTTAACCCTAGAGATGATCATTTTTCTTATCTCTTTCTCTCTCTCTCTCTCTCTCTCTCTCTCTCTCTTTCTTTCTCTCTCACCTACATTTGTCTTACACCTGAGTTTGTTTCATGTTATTATTATACGCTAGATGCCGTATGTAAATCGTTTATTGTGTACATGAGTACTCAATGAGAGTGCATCTCAACGTTCACTGAAGAGAGAATAATTTCTTGATTTCCCATCTTGTATGTATCAGCGATAAATAAATTACCGAGGTGAATATTTTATTGGTTTTTCCAGAGAGTTTTGAGGATTCCAAAGAATTAAGTGATAAAAACCAAGCAAGCTACTTTATTTATGGAAGAGGCTAGATTTGGTTTTATTCAATGTATCGCAACGTTCTTAGTAAAATAACGCAAGAATTTGGAAAGATGTTTAAAATGCTGTAACTTGCCTTAAATATAAAGGTATAAATCGAAATAAGATCCAATAGAAACGACACATTTTTGTCAGCAAAACACAATAATTGGCACCTTGGGCTTCTAAATTTAATAAATCCTTTGATAGTGTGCTAATTAAAGTAACTCCTCGATTACTGTAAAGTAGTTTCTGCAAGATGGTCTTAGGGAACTTGAAGAAGAACTATCCAGTGCTCAAGGTAATGGATGAAGTATCCTACATGCGATGCCATTCTGTTATTCGAAGGCGTTGCCTTGCAAAAGAATTAGTGTTTTTCACTGATCAATGCTGTACGGGTTTATGAAGTATTTTGTTAATTTTGCTATGGCACTTTCCTGCAGTTGTGAATTCCTAAGGAAAATATAGTGGATCACTTTATCCGAAACCACTAATTTAATATAATGAGATCCAGAAATGGTTTTCATCCACGAATGGATCTCAAAATGACGATCTTAATTAGTTTTCATTTGGAACAAGTTTCTTGGATCGAATTAGAGTGATTCGCTAAGATTAAGTCAACCTTCCTGAATTTCTTGTATTATCCCCGTGATATAAGGAATTCTAGGTCATTTAATTTAGTCCATACAATTTGGACGATAACCCAAAGAACGTTCTTTGGATGCCCCTCTTTCAAACTGACCACAACAGGCCAGAAGTCTACCAGCGTGGATCTCTTAATAATGCTTAAGACAAGCAGTGACACATTATATGCTTCCTTCCCTGTGCATTGAGCACCCTCTGTAGAGATTAAGAATCCCTTACAATTTAGTAGTGGATAACTTCAGCTGCAAACCGTTAAATACTCACAAGCAGTATCATCTATTTTTTATGTAGGTTTGGTTTAAGGTTTCATCTAGATCTAACAACTACTAGAGAATATTTTCTCCTACAGACCATCAGAACCTTTGTATCAATATTTTTTAATGTAGTTTGTTTGAGGGAGTGTTAAAAAATCGACCCAGCTACTACTGTCAAATCACATTTGCTCCAGAGCATCAAAACGTCAATTTTAATAATTTTTGGTGAAGTTTGTTTGGGGAGGTATTAGGAAGCTTCATTTTGATTCAACAACTTATTGATACACTTTTCTTAAACACCATCAAAACGTCAGCATCACTGAATTTGGTGTAGTTTTTTTGGCGAGGGATTAACTTCATTTCGATCCAACTGCTAGTTCTTCTTTTACTACAGACCATTAAAGCACCAATATTAACTTCTTCTGGTGTTTTTCTTGGGAGAGAAAGGCATTAAAAAGCTTCGTCTTCATAAAGGATAAAATTCTTTATACTTTCTCGTGTGATTTTCCGGATATCAAGCACGACACCTTTCAAATAATAAGTGTTTTTGACGTCACGTCGTCGTGTCAGTTACGGTTTAATGTCTCATCTCAATCGAACGACCATTGATGAATCACTTCTACTGCAGATCATCAAAACGTTAGCATTAATGTCTTTCGTAAGTAGAATATAACCTAGACTGCAAATTTTTGCAGCCTTCTAGGCGTAGGGTAGCTGAACTACTAACAATTGAAACACTACCACCTAGGGAACCGGTTGCTCTTTAGGAAAGTTCCCAGAAGACAACGATTCTGATGCACAGACCAATAGATTTGAACATTTGGAAACTAATCATTGTCTTCTGGGGAATTTCCTAGAGAGCAACCGCTTCGCTAGGTGGTAGTGTTTCAACTTTGGTAGTTCAGCTACCTATGATTCACTATACACGCCTAGAGGACTACATGAATTTGGAGTCTAGGTTGTATTTTTCTTGCATAAGACATTGTTGGTGATGGCCATAGTTTATCTATGAACCAATAGGTGGCGGTGGTACTGAGAGTCACACGCTTGACGTCCGTGAATTCTTAGTACTTACTTGTCGGAACATTTGTTAGTATTCGAGTTGGATATACCAAACTGACGAGATCTAACAAGATCGAAACCTGTCTTTGGTTTCCAAACTTTCAATCTAAGAAATATTCAAACATATTCGTTTGTGCATTAGAATCGAAGCAATATTATTTTTTTTCGTGGAATGTTAAAAAGCTTCATCTCGATTTAACTATTTCTAACGAATCATTCCGGCTACGAACTATGAAAAGCTTAGGTCTAGTTTCTTTAAAGAGGTAATAAGAAGCTTCATATTGATTTAACCGCCACTAGTGAATCATTTTCAATTTACCATTGGTACCGACAAAAATAGGTTTTCGACCTTCTTTACCTTCAAAGATGAATTCACCACGGTGGAATTTTCGAAATTAACACTGACTAACCCTTTATTCCTTAGTATTTCCTATGCCCCAAACTTGGTAAAATTAAAGCCGCAACTCGATTTTACTTTCTTTTTTCAAAACAGCGAGTTTTCAGTCAAAAGGATTTTTTTAGAACTTAATTTTTTATCCACTCGCAAAGAGCAACCCCATTATGCCTTCAGAGCACCACGAGTAGGATGCAGAAACAAGGCTAGATGTAATTTTTGGAAAAAATTCTATAGAAAAAAAAATTCCATAGATAGAAGTCCTCACTGTGTCAAGCTGGACCGTACAGGAATTTGCTGCCTCCATATTTCAGAAGAAAGTCAAGATATTAAATTCTGACATCAAAATATGTCAATGTTTTTTTAAAATTTTGGTTGAAATCTGATATGTTTCATATCCAAAAATATTCTTCTCGCAATTTTGCCTTCAATTTTAAAAAGTGTGTTTTAGAAATTTTGACTTTCACAACAAAATTTTCACTTTAATCACCACAATGTTGACTTTAAACTAAGTATTTCTACTACTTTCTTATGGTTTATTCTTAAAATTTTGAATTTAAAATCGAAAGTTTAGGGGTTAATTTTAAAATTTGTCTTCTCGTAATTTTAATTTCAGTTTCAAAATTTGACTCGAAAATTTTCCTTTTCCTCAAACTTTTATACCTTTGAAGTTGCAATTCTGAGTTTAAACTCTAAATTTATAACATTTATTGATTAATTTATAAAAAAATCAAAAAACAAGTATATGTTTTCATTTTAAAGTCGAAATATAGGAGATGAAGAAGATGTTTAATTTACCCGGGAACTTTGAGGAACAGGTAAGAATTTTAATAAAAAACTCAAAATTTACAAAAAAAATTCTCAAAATTCCTCGCTATTTAAGATTTTATAAAATAACAAATAGAAAAACCTTAAGGTTAAATACAAAAATTCAAAAAAAAAATCGAAACTTTACAAAAAACAGTAAACTTAAAAAAATATCATAAGATCTTGAACAAAGATCCCCACATTAAACAATTACACTCGAGATGTTGGGGTCAAAATTGGTTTATTTTGGGAAATTTTACGAAAAGCTGGAAAAAGGTAAAAACATTTTCAGCTTAAACTAGAAATGTTGAGAAAAAATAAAATTTCAAGAAAAAATTTAAAGGAAAAAAGATTTTTATTGCAAAAATTTATTAATATTTTACGATTGAAATCAAAATAAAAAGTAACAAATATCCATTTCAAATTGGAAATGTTGATAAAATTAAAATTTCGAGAAAAACTTTAAATTTTGCAATAAAATTATTTGTCGAATTTTCATGATTGAAATCAAAATCTTAGAGATAATTGCAAACATTTGAAGCCTAAATTAGAAATTTTAAGAAAAGTTGAAATTATAAGAGGGACGCGAAAATTTCAAATTTAAAATTTAAATTTTTAAAAGTAATTTTGTAAGTTACATAAAATGTAACCAAAGTTTTAATAAAATTAAGAGTAGTAAATTCTAATCAAACGACATCGAGATAAAAATTAAAATATTCAACAAACACTGGAATTTTGTAATTCCAAAAGTTAGGAAAGTTTCAAGGTTAATGTAAATATTTTATGGATATTTAAAACAATTTAAAGTTGCACTTTGAATTTTGAGAAAAGTCAAATTTTATATTAAGGTATTGGTAAGTGATAAATTTTAAGGAAAAGTTAAAATTTTAAGGAAAAAATTGGACTTTGTAAATTTTAATGAAAGTCGAATTTGAAATAAGAATTTTGGGAAGTAATAAATATGGAGTAAAATTCTTAATGTACAACGAGTTTTATGATACAAAAATTGGTCGAACTTTCATGAACATTTTAGGAATATTCTCAACATTTCAAACTTACTTTTAATTTCGAATTTGAGACTAAGCATTCGGAAAGTAATAAATCTAATAAATTAGAAGAAAAAGCTTCAGCTTTAAAAAAACTGAAAGTTGTAATGAAGTTGTAATCAAAGTCGAATTGAAAATAAAACTTTGGGGAAAACCTAAAATTGTAAGGAAAAATTCGAATTTTGTAAGACAGAAATTTGTTAAACTTGAATTTTCTAATACAAAAATCCTTTTAGGGACATTCTTATCATTTCAAGCTTATTTAAACTTTGAATTGGAAATTAAAATTTTGAAAATTTTTACATCTGATAAATTTTGAATCCTTTGGATTTAAAATTAGAATTTTAAATATTGATAAATTTGATAATATTTAAGAAAAAATCTAAAATTTTAATAAATAGTCATGAAGTCGTAATTAAACTGTAATTTAAATTGAGTTTAAAATTAAAGGTTTGGAAGTGATAAATGTTGAGTAAAACTTAAAATTTGAAAAAAAACTGGAATTTTGCAAAACAAGAATTTATCCAACTTTCAAGATTAAAATGAAAATAATATTCAAAACTTTTGAAATTTTGAGCTTGAAATTAAAATTTTAGCAAGTGATAAATCTGGTAAAAGTTTAAGAACAAATTTAAAATTTTAATAAAAAACTTAAAAGTTTCAACTAATTAAAATTGAATTTAAAATTAAAATTTTGGAAAGTGATAAATTTTTAGAAAAAATTTAAATTTGAAGGATGATTCGAATAATTGAATTGTAATTAAAGCTGAATTTAAAATTAAAATTAGGAGACAAATTTAAAAAAATTAAAACTTTAATGAAAAAATTTAAATTTCATAATGTTGTGAAATAAATATTTCAGCTATAAGTGTAAACATTCACGCCTACACTTGTAATTTTGTCTAATTTGAAATGAAAATCTTAGCAAATGATATATTTTAAAAGTAAAATTTTAAGAAAAAACTTGAATTTTGTAGAACAACTTTTTTTTAGTTTGCGATTTTTTTTAACTGAATAAAAGTGAGCATAACATAATGTTAAAATATAAGTATCGTTATTGAAAAAAATAGTTAAAACAACAATCCTACAACTGTCAGGATGGTCAACTAGGCGTTGTTTTCGAATTAACCAACCAAGGTGAAGGAACCAGTTTTTTTTTTCGGTATAAAGTTTCGCTAGAGATAGGACAGTTGCCCCCAAATAAAGCTTATTACGGAAGCTCCTCGTTAACGAAATATAAAATGTTTCATCATATCTTAAGAGGCTTTATTGTCTCGAGGTCTCGAAATTATTTTGGGAAAAAATACAAATATTTCCAATGTATTCTTAGGCTCAATATCCGCTTCCCTTTGCTTACAAAATCCAAATATCTGACGGAAAGCATTTTAACAAGTTGGGGTAGCAAGTTTCCGTACTCAGATTGTCGAACAAACTTCTAAGCAGTGTTATCTTTAGCGAAAATTAAACACAAATCGCATGTAATTCCTGCAGGTTCGAATTTCACTTGCTTGTAAAGGAAAAGTTAAATTAGGGTATGTGTTAATGGCCGGAGAAAATTTATATTTGAACCAGAGAATCAACAAAGCACGCTAGTTATTTCCTTGTTCGATTATTAATCCAAAGTTATGCAACTGTTTAAAAAAGATGAAACATTTGTTGGAAATTTAATCCTCTTTTATTCGTTGACCCAAATAAAATGGAATAATCATTTGATTAAATCTTTTAAGCTGCCTTTCGATCCAAAGTTTTATAGCTTAATTCGTAGGAAATCTTGTTTCAATTTTGAAACTTATTCTCAAAATTAATTTAAGATCATCCTTTAATTAAGGATACGAATTTAATAACGGGAATTTTGCGTTTGCCGAATCGAATTGTGGCTTCCTTTTTTTACTTCCTTTAGCTTCTGGTGAATATTATGAATGCTTCGAAGGTACGAAAGTACAAGGGATATGGGAATACTTACATCGTCATGATGATACCAGAAGATATAAGCAGGGGGTTCGGGGCTGAACCGGATGGAACAAGTAAGATTGATGGTGCTTCCTTTGTCCACATGTAAGTCTGGTCCTCCTAGAATTTGCGCTGTCGGCACTATAATTTAGATAGAGTTACAAATTAGTGATTGTTAAATCAGCATCTCAAGATTAGAGAAGTTGTTAACTGGCCGTTATCAAGGCGTAATGCAACCAAATGTCTGCTCGAGAGAGGTTACATTGTAGTTAATATGACGTACAATAGACATTCGTTACAACTTGGGTAGCATGATTAGAAGCTTTTACAACTATTTTAATTCGCTATAACTGAACAAAATAAGTGAGGGGATCGATAAACAAGAATATTTTAGGTTAAAAACTTGATAAATATGTTAATTTGACTTTATTATACCCGAACGAATTTACTTTGCTGTATTTTCGACAGCAGCTTGAAAAGTAAAAGGATTAGTCTAATTAAGACATTTGTTAGTAAAATTATATTACTAGCTACGATGAAAATACATTATGGCAAACAGCTGTAATAATAAAGTGCTTTGTTAAATTAGGTTCTTAAAAGATAAAAACAACCCTTGAGTTAATCTCACAAATGTACACCGTGGAATGTCACATTAAGTTGGGTTAGTTATCTACATAAATTTAGAAATAAAATCCATTTCTAAGAAGATTAGTAGATTACTGGGTTAATAAGGAACATAAACATTTAACCACCTGCATGAGGCTGATTCTCTTCTTGCTCGTAAGGCTGATCCCCCGCTAGCTCCTCTAAAACAAACAGCTTCAGAAGCAAAAATCTACAATTCACCTTGGATAATGTAATAGCATTTTGATTATTTATAATCATCTCAGTGCGTGTTATTTCAAATTTTTGTTTGTTGAGTACTTAAAAATGTAAGTGGTGAAGTTTTGAAAATAATACTTGCTTTCAGATCCTACCAAGTAGGTAGATCAACCTAACAATTAAAAACTAAGTAAAAATATGTCAGTAAAAGAAGCGAATAAGTAAATAAGAATCAATAAAATAAATGTGTTTTATAAAACACGCAAAATACTTTTGAAGGCACTTAAAAACTTCTTCTCGTGAAATACTTTTATGTTATGTGTTCTGATGAGTCGATCGTTACAAATAGTGAATTATTTAACCGGAACAACCATCATTACTGATCGCAAAAAATCTGCTTCTAATTTGGAGATCAAGACATCAAGTTAGATTTAGTGTTAATGTGTAATTTATTGATCAAATAAAATTTGACCATATTTTATAGATGAAACATAAAGCAGTAATAAATACGTTGAACTACTCCAAAATTATATTGCTGATTTTATATCATTTACCATTCGTTCAGTGTAGGCACTGTTCAAATCAATACGATGGACTCCGGCCCATAATATTTTGGCAGTTAGAGAATTTTTAAACAGCGACTTTTAGTAATAAATCGATTGCCAGAAAGCAGCTTCTAGCTACATAGATCTCCAGATTTTAATCTGTTAGATTATTTTTTATACTAGATATAACTTATAATTTATAGGATTGCTATGATAACGATATAATTTTGATAGCAACAGCCTACTATTAAAATCATAAACATAACTTCTGTGGCAGTCTGACAAACGATTTTTCACTTATTTTGTACATCGTTGTAATTGCATTGTCTTGGCTTATTCGGCCATGTAAAATTCCAATATGGCGTCTATAAGAAAAATAAAGTTGAAGATTATATATTAAGAACCAAGAGAGATAAATAAAATCTAATTTTACCATTATAATAAAATAAATGCTTTATACCAGATTATTAAATTTTGTACCATTATCTTTATAAAAAAATGAGATATTTAAAAAAATAGAAATAGATAATTTTGAGTTTCTAAAAATATTTCAGGAATCAAGTGAGATATATTGAAATTGTTTCTATAAAAATATTACCATTAAAATTATAATTGTAAGTATGATTATAATTGTAATTTAACCGATTCTGTATCTGCCATAGTTTACAAGATCCCAATGGTGAGACGCGAAATAGTACTAATCCTGTATAGTTTACATGATAGTCTGGCGATGAGATAAAAGGTAGCAGTGATTATTCAACTAACTGAAATGATTGATTATTTTGCATAACTATTAAAAAAAGATATATTAAGAAAAAGCTTGATTCTAAAAAAATTTTCCTAAATACGAAATTTTAGGAGAATTAAGTACAAAAATGAACTTTTATCTCGAAACCAGGAGAAAAAAATCCAGGATTTCAAGAAAAAGAAAACGGATAATTACATAAACAATTTAAGTATAAAGTTGAAACTTCAAAATAAGATTAAAGATTAAAGTCAAAATCTCAAAATAAAATTAAACATTTCGAAAAAGATTCAAAGTTTCGGCAATACCTATTGATTGTTAAGTTTAAAGACAAAATATCGAAAATGAAATTATGAGGTATATCAAAAAAACCGATAGTTGAAACTAAAAGTCAAAATTTCGAGAACATTTTTGAAAAAATACAAATGGAAAACCAAAAAACAAAAAGGTAGAAATTTGTAGTGTAAGCTTAAAAAATAAATCGAAATTTTGAAATAATTTAGAATAATTCAAGTTAAAACTTAAAATTTCTATTTAGGTTAAAATTCCAAGAGTAAAATAATATTGGTAAAAAAATGAGTATTTAATTTAACTTTTAGGAACAAGAAATAGGGACTGAATATGTTAAATCAAAATTTCGAGCTGATAGTTAGGCGTAAAATTTTGAAAAAAAAATCAAAATCTTTAGAAAATATACCTCAAATTTTAGGAAAAATAAAAATTTTCAATTATGAGAAAAAAGTTAATTTGTAAAAAAAAGTTAAAAAGCGTAAACATAACATTTTCGAAAAAAAGTCGTAAGCAAAAGATAATCCATAATTTATATAAAAAAATGTCTCAACATTTGGAAAAAAAGACGAAGTTCAAAATTTTGAGGTAATATTTGAACCGATAATAAATAAATTAAAGTTTGAACTCGGAATTTTTAGAAAGAAAAGTTGGAATTCGACAAAATACTTGAACATTTTCAAACATTTTTCTAAGATTTGTTCCAACTATCTAAACAATTATCATTAAAAATACTTATAATTTTTTAAATTCTTTTTCTCCCTTATGTTTTTCTTTTTGTCTTAGTTGTTTAACTGACAAGTATAAATGGAAAAGAAATATCGATATCTAAGACTTCAACCTCTTTTTTAATTTTCCTTTTTTATTAGATACATATTCGTATTTTTTATACTTTTTGTCTGATTACACAATAGCACAGAAATGAATCAACGAGTGCAGATAATATGGAAGAGCACAATAACTCGGTATGTCAGTTATACCAGGGCCAAAAGTGGAATGAAAAATCAAGACTCATTCATTCTTTTGTCTTTTCTTCATTTCGGAAGAGTTTCGTCTCTTGGTGTGAATACCATACTGATTTACTGTGCTCTTCTATCTTCAATTTGGTTTTTGCTTGTTCCCGAAGGAGCTCCGAACGGAGAATACTTTTAGTACTTCTTTGACACTGTCCTATCCTGGAAGAAGTACCTTTGTTTATAAAATAAACTTTCTTCGAAGAAGAAAATCGATACCTTCCCGAAGGGTTTAATAAATTTCTTGAAAGTGTGTTTGAATACTAGGTAATTATTTGGTTTTTAATAAATTAACATCGGTTTTATAAAAAAGGCTAAATTGGGCACCTCATGATAATTCAAAATCACAGATTATTGTTGTTTAGATGTTTCAATTTTTGGGGAATTTTTTCCTATAACGATGTTGTTAAACTGGATATGTGTGTCATTAAACTGTTAACTAATTAAGCGAATTTCGGATGACTTCAATAATATCTGACAATTAAAAAAAATAGCCTTACCTACAACATTCAAATTAACAAAGTAGCTTCTGACTGGTTGAGTACTTATTTGACACTCATATATTCCTGCGTCTCGCTTCTGAGCCCACTTTATCTGCAGAGTCCACTCATCAGTTTCCGGATGATGATTTGCCTGAAATCGCTGATCACTCGTGTAAGTGTAGCTGCCAACAGTTAATATGTGAATGTCCCTGTGGCGAATCCAGGAGACCTGAAATAAGATATAATGCATGATGCACGATCTGACGTGATACGTTGTTGTATTTATATTTTGGAGAAGACAAAAAGGAAATGATTTCTATAACGATTAGATTGATATATGTAATGGAATACGGTTTTCCATTTGATAAGATGAATATGTTCCCTTTATCTTGCCTTATTCCTCAATTTAGATGTCTTGGGAATCATTTTTTACTGTCCCTCTTGCGAGATATCCCAACGTGAACCGCTTTTAATTTAACAGAATTTCGCCGTGGAATTTACAACTTGGAAAAATACGTCCGCTTTTTTATATTTACTTTATGGGTCAATTAAGCATGTCAAATGTTTCTTTATTGGCACAAACTGAAATGAATTGAATATTTCTGTTCGGAAATACGAACTTTATAAATCATTTCTGTTCAGAAAAGATACCTGACATCCGTAAATGACGGAAAATGTATTTACAAGAGGGGCTCCTTGCTATATTTGAAAATGTTGGTGTTTTGATTGATTCGGTGATATAATTTATTTGGAAACTGATTTGCAAACTTCAAAAAAAAAATGTTTTAAAAGCATTTCTTACTACTATCCCTGGAGAAGTTGTATCGATCAGTATTTGTCACTCAAAGCAGACTGAAGTTTCTGCGATTACTGGAAGCTTAGAAAGTTATGGCTTCTGTTTTCATTCATCTCGCATACCTAACAAGTACACAAGTGTCAACCGATTCGATTGAAACTTGTGCTTTCGACAAAGCATTTTGTATTTGAACTGTTTCATAGCCGAATTCCGATTAGTTCGCTTCAAAATTAACTTCCCCTGTAAAATAAACACAGAAAATATTGCCGCGATCAATACGGATGTGTAACAATGTGATATTAATACCAACAGCTGGCTTGAAAGTTCTTTGTAGAAGTGTTGTTCAGGGATTCTAATCCAGAAACTGATACTCTTAACTCTTTGTACTTGTCTTAGCGCTAAAATCTATTGATATCGTGTAGTCGTTATTGTTAAGAGGGCCATTTTCTGTTACGATTTTCAACAAAAAACAATAGTTATATGCAATTCCGGCATTTATTGATTTAGGAGACACTCGAGGTAAAATGTGAGCAACAGCCTTGACAAAGGAAGTTCTTTGTTAGAAGTCCTTTTATGTAAAATGTTCCTATTTTAGGAGAATTTTCGCAAATCTCTTTGTTATGTCTTTTGGAAACATATGTTCCAGTTTAACTAATCACTTCATCTTTACAAACACATCAAGTTTGTTCTTTCTGCATGTGAGTGCGGATATAACGGCCTAGTCAAGGTTTTCTATTCGACTGATTTTATATTAGTTACATCGATACCTGAGCTTTTGACTGATGACCTGCCATGCCTCTTTAAAGATTGGATATTGATTTTTCTCAGTGGTTATTTCATACGGGAGTAGCCTAGCTTTTTGATCAAATATATTAAATGTACTTATACTTTACCCACTTCATCCTGTCAAGGGAAGTTTCCCAGTTTTAAAACATAAATCTAGTTTGGGAGCTGTTACATAATTGAGTTGAAATGAGCTGTTAGTTAATATTTTATTATTCTTTTACTAAAGGTACTAAGCAGTAATGTGCAATGTAAATTTGCTGCTAAATGCACAAAACAGGATGGTACTAAAGCGTTAAAACAAATACACAAATTTACGATTATGTCCTTTGCTATATTTACAACGCTTAAGAAAGCTTGTTTCACCTATGAATATAAATCAATAGATATTATATTTGTCTTAGATCTGGATACTGCAAGGAACCTGTGATCCAACGTGTATGAACCGCTTTAATCAACATATACTGGAAGTAGTCAGGAAAGATACCGGTCCGGTGGTGTAGGCGGTTGAGCGTTGGTTACTTGACATCAGGGTCGTAAGTTCGATTCCCACGTCTTGTGCATTTAAAATTGTCAATATTTGTATAACTATCTGTAGCGTATAAGCTAACAATAAAACTGAAAAGAAGTAAGGAAAGATGCGGCGCCGGTGAATCTCCAGACCTTTTCTGAAGTGTCGAGAAATCTAATATCCGGAACAGTTATTTGGATATAAATATGCATACTTCCCTAATGGGATTCATTCACTAATTCGATGTAATAACAAAAACTTTTTCTGCTAAATAGTCTCTAGAGCACTGAATTAAACACCGTGGCTTGTGATTAAGTCCATATAAGGTTTCACCCCTTTACTATATCGAGTATCGATTTGAATCTTAATGCAGATGACGTCGATGCATCTTTTGCTAATCTATTTAGATTAGTGCGCTTGAAAATGCCAGTTCTGCTGGCGAAATACGTATCGTGTAATTATTTATTTAATTGCCGATGTGGTAAAGGGGTGAAACCTTATGTGGACTGTTAAATAGTGTTAATCTCACGGTAACGAGTAACAATACGAACATGCAACAGAACGTGACCACTGTTCTAGAAGTTTCAGTGATGTTTTATTTCAAATAATGCTTTCCTAAACATTTTGTTTTTTAATGGACAAAAGCAATGAATGCTTCCTTTGCAAAATGAAAATACACATCCTTATATTTTTTTTACTTCAAAACATTTTTTGACGCCACACTTATTTGATCATACATAAGTGCGGCGTGAAAAAATGTTTTGAAGTAAAAAAATATAAAGATGTGAATTTTCTTTTGCAAAGGAAGCATTGGATGATCAATGATCAACAATCAGTTATTAAATTTTTAGGTACTAGAAAGAGTTGCCATAATTCAACCTACAACTCTATTATAAAAGTAAGATGTTTAAAAATCAAGTTTTTAAAGAACTAACCTCGAATTTTCAGTAAACCTTATATCGATTCTTAGGAACACAAAGTATCAAAAAAGCTAAGAATAAAACCAATTCCTCTGCTTTTTTTTATGGAACGGACTGGTCCTTGGTTATCTTCAAAAATTGAAATAAAAATCTTGTCCCCTGAAACCAAGAAAGATTAAAAAACACAACAGAGGTGGCTCTCAGAAACCTCTGTTGTGTTTTTAAATTTTTTTTAGTTTTAGGGTACAAGATTTGTATTTTAATATTCCTCTGCTGTTGAAACCTCTAAATATCTATTTAAAGAATCTGAGACAGGAATTTACGAGAAAAAAATCTTTTTAAAAAGCTAATTCTTTCCCTAAATTTCGATCCTTTTCTAGAAATTTCGACCTCAAATTTTTTAATTCTCAGGATAAATTTCAAACTTTGATATGATACTTTGATAATATGATTGAAGTTGGAAAATATAATTTCGGAATTTTTAGTAAATTCTTGGAAAGACAAAGTAATTAACAAAAATGTTCCTAAAATTTCGACTTTTTCTAGAAATTTTGAAAATAAAGTCTTAAGTTAAAACTTTGTGACTAAATTGAAAAGTGCGCAATATTTTCGCAATTTTTTTTCTAAACATTGACTCTTCTTTTAACATTCCGAATTTCAGCATAACATTTTTTTTTATTTTGAATTTAATATACTACTTAGAGAAATAAGTCTAAAGCTGAAGTGTTTAAATGAAATTTTGAGTCAGGCATAACTCTAAAAAAACAAAAATATAAAAAATATTCCTGAAATTAACATCCAAAGCATAAATTTCTTGAAAAATTTTAAACTTTCAAGCAAAAGGTTCATTCAGGACTAAGGTTGCCACTTGTCTTGGCTGGAGATTAGCAAATCGGCACGCAAGGAAAAAGAATTTTGGATGTTCAAAAAAGGTCCTCATATTTCTTTATATAAAAGTTTAGTTTCACGGTTGCAATGTAAATTGATGACTTTAAAAAAGCTCATCACGTCATCACCTTAAAACCGCCGATCAACCCGGAGAAATGAGGGGTTAGGCCCGAGGCCCGAAAATACCTCACTAAACCCCTAAAGGTGCCAATCCTATTTAAAATGCTATTAAAATTCTTAGCTCGAATTTACTATTTTTAGTTTTCTATGTTCGAATTTAAACTCGAAATTCGAGAAAATGTGGAAACTGAAAATTAAAGTCAATAATAAATTTGTCTATGCATTTTAAATTTACAAACAAGAAGTCGAATATTCAGGATTTTATACAAACTTCGAATTTGAATCTAATATTTCAAATATTTTTAGTTATAATTCGCTGCTGCGCGTGCAAAAGGGGTTAAGTCAAAAATGGATAAAATTGGAGAAAACAACATAACTCAGTTAGATAGACAGTTATGACTTAGCTTACTTTAAACAACGACATTAACTTGAAAATTATATACCAAAACGACTTAACTCATTTTCACGAAAGATTGACTTAACACTTTTTACACGCGTAGCAGCGAATTTAAACTCGAACTTTGGGAAATTGTGGAAATTTAGAAATGAAGATCACATTTTTAAGAAAAAGGTCTTAATTTTAAAAAAACCTTAATTTCAAGTTTGAAGTAGAAATTTTACTGCTCACTAAAAACATTGTAAATTTAAATTATAAATTTTAAGAAAAATGTAAAAAATGTCGACCAAAGTTGAATCTGAAACTAACAGAAACAACATGATGTAAATCTGTTAAAGAAATTTTGAACAAAATTTAGAAATGTTAAGTTTTTTTTTAATTTTTAATCTTTTCTCAAAATCGCAAATGCCTACATCAGCAGTGCGTTTCAATGAAAATTATTCTCCATAAATAACTTTTTAGATCGTAATTTTTAGAAAAAAACGGAAAAACATGTTACGGACATACGAGGGTGGTCCGATAAGTACTTAGCCTACAAAAGAAAAACAAAAATTTTGGACAAGTGGCGATTTATTTCTCAACGTAATCTTCTTTTAACTCGATACACTTGACCTAGCGATGCTCCAACTTCTTTAACCCGTCTGAAAAATACGTTTGTTTTCTCGAGGTCTGCAAAGTAGGCCTGCGTGGCGGCGGTGACCTCCTCATTCGACTCAAATTTCTGCCCGGCGAGTGACTCTTTCAAGTTTGGAAATAAATAGAACTCGCACGGGGCCAAATCTGGAGAATACGGTAAATGGGGCAGCAGTTCGTAGCCCAATTCGACCAATTTGGCCGTGGCGAGGGCAAAGGTGTGAGTCGGTGCATTGTCATGGTGGAAGAGCACTTATTTCTTCGGCAAATGGGGTCGTTTTTTCTGCAATTCGGCATCGAATCGGACGAATAATTCGGCATAGTACAGCCCTGTGATCGCTTTGCCCTTCTCCAGGTGGTCGATGTAGATCACATCTTGTGAATCCCAGAAAACGGTGGCCATCACCTTTCCGGCCGATAGGACAGTCTTCGCCTTCTTCGAAGCACGTTCACCGGGTGAAGTCCACTGTTTCGACTGTTACTTGGTCTCTGACGTGTACCAGTGGATCCATGTTTCGCCGACGGTCACGAAACGACGCAGAAACTTCTTCGGATTGCGCTTAAACAGCGTCAAACATTGCACCCATTGCGCCGACAGCTTTCTCATGCCCAAAATATTTCATGAAGGATATGACCAGAGACTAAATAGACTGAACCTAACACGGTAAGCAGTGAAGCCAGTTGAAAGCCTGGCTAAAGCCTAGCTCCATCTAGCTCGCAACGCCCTCTTATTATTTGACAGACCTTTGCGAAGATAACATCGGCTTTTTTTAAAGAAAATGGGCTGTAAATATGGGGAAGTGTATTGTGGATCATTGTTGAAACCTTAGTGAACACATTAGTAAAGGAAAATCAAGAGTTTTATTCTTTGGGTAGGTAAAAATAAAATATATAAATATTCAATTATCGGCGTGCGCGCGTCGCCATTTCACTGCAATCATGACGTGTTTACAGCACCGGCTTAACAATATTGTACACAGGCGTCGCGTATTGAAAGAAAATTATTTTACTATTAAACCAAGATGTCTTCGAAAATAGTTCTCTTTAACTTTTACCAAAAAGCACTTATAAAAATTATCCTATTGGTCCAAAAGCCCCTAATTCTAAAGTTTCATCTAAATCGTTAGAACCGTTACGCGGCAGGTTTCGTATTTATAAATTTTACCTAATCCAACCATATCAAAGAGTAGTGAGATGCACCTCTCCACTTCCCCGGATTTTAGCTTCAACTGTACGCATGAGACAACATTGAAACGTTCAGTCTATTTAGTCCCTGGATATGACCCACGCGGTCTTTTATGATGCCTACTGTCCCAGCTATCTCGCGTACCTTCAATCGGCGGTCTGCCAATACGAGATCTTGGATTTTTGTAACGTTATCCTCCGTAGTAGCTGTTTTCGGGGCATCTAGGCATGGCTCGTCAAAAACCGACGTACGACCACGCTGAAACTCGTTAAACGAATTTTTGACGGTCGCCATCGAAGGAAAAGAGTCACCGTACACAGCATCCAAGCGCTCTTTTATTTCGCTGCGCAATTTTCCTTCCAAAAGCAAGAATTGAATCACCGATCGGTATTGCCCTTTTTCCATTTTTCTAAAATCCGCGGACACGCCTGTTTCCACACTCGGTAAAAACAAAACTACGAGTCCGATTCGGCTGAAATTGTGACAGTCCCGTCTAGGAGAATGTACTACACGATAGTAAATTCTCTTGCGATAGTGGCGCCAGCGGGCGGTGAGGCTAAGTACTTATCGGACTCCCTCGTATTTTGGTCATATTTATACTGAGTGTAACTGTCGTCCCTACATCCTCAGATCAAACCCTCCTATATTTTTTAAATAAGACATAACCAAAATATATAGATAAGATACGAGAAAGAATTATTGATAGCCAGATTTTTGACCCCAGATGTGTTACCTTAAATTATGTTAGGGGTGCTTTTAAAGCTAGATTATATCATTGTATGAAAGTCAACGAAAGTTAGTTTGAACACTAACTATATTTTTCCTTTTTAATTTAATTATAATAAAATTACTGAAGCTGATGCGATATTTCATTTATTCGACTAACCCTTTGTTAATTTAAATTGAATAAACTATCTCTCTGAAGATGATAGCTTGGCTATCGAAAGGCGTTAGAGCAACCTTTGTTGTGTTTTTTAATCTTTCTTAGTTTCAGGGAAAAAGATTTGTATTTCAATTTTCGAAGTTAACCAAGGACCAGTACGTTGCACCAAAAACAAAAAAAAAATAAATAAAAAGCTGTATCTTTACAAATATTCACTCTAA
The DNA here is from genome assembly GCA_028583605.1 of Dastarcus helophoroides. Lineage (NCBI taxonomy): Eukaryota > Metazoa > Arthropoda > Insecta > Coleoptera > Bothrideridae > Dastarcus > Dastarcus helophoroides. Next base: position 14,923,885 of record CM053333.1, read on the forward strand.
ACCTAAAGTATTATACATTCCAAAGAAAAAAAAAGGGTGGCCTATTTAAAAAAATGGTTTGAGTAGGCCTGGGGATGCAAGGATGGCAGTTACACCCAATATAAATATGACAAAATATGTCCCTTTGGGTCTACTTATTGACGTATTTTTGGGTTTTTTCTAAAACTTACGATCTAAAAAGTTATTGAGATTAAACATTTTTCATTGAAACGCAGTTTATGGTGTTAAGGAATAATGTGCGTATATTTTGTTTATTTTGGAGGTAAGTGTTTAAGTCAAAATAAGAAAAGCATATATTTTTACTTTCTTTTATTAAGGGATTACCGTCTAAAATACTCGCATTGTTATTCCCGGACTGTATAAACTTGGCATTTTTATATCTATTTAATAGAATTAATATCTAAATTTCGGGAGAGAAGAGTCAACATTTTCAGAAAAGGACACAATTTTAAGTTAAAGTGAACACTTCAAACAATCTATGAAAAAAAATTCTCAAAATTTCAATTTTAATATTAAAATTTTGATTTTTAAAAAAGTTTTTATTTATGAGCAAAAAATTGAACATTCTGCATTTGATCAAAATTCTGCGTTTGTACTTGAAATTTTGAAACAGAAAATGGTACAATGTTTTATAAATGTCAAGTTTTTCTCGCAGTTTGAAGTTTTTTCCATTTTTGTTACTCGAATTCGGTTTTTACAAATTTTGAGTATTTTCCAAAATTTGAACTTTCTTCTTATTATAGGCAGTTTATGCTTAAACTTATTATATTAGAAAGTTTTTAAGTTTTCAGAAGAAAAGATGTCATTTTAAACAAAGTCCAATTTAATAAAAAAAATCTATGGTTTTCAAAAAAATAAAAATTTTAAGGGTAAACTTGAAATTTTAAAAAAAGGATCAAATTGGGTATAAAGTCTGAATTTCTAAAAAAAAATTTAAAATTTATAGTTATCAAATTTATGATTCGAGTTTTTCAGCGCTTTCAGGAGTTTCAAAATTTAAACGTAAAACATTAGTATTAAAGAAGTTTTTATAGCATTACCTACTCCAAGTACTTTGTCTTTCAGTGACCCAAAGCTTTGCAGTCAGAGATTCAGTTTACGCTTCATCCTGGGCCCAAAACTCGTCCTTAAAAAAATGTCAGCAGTGAGGAATCGTCTTCATTAAAATAAAGCACCGCTCAAAACCTAAAGATGCTCCAAAATTATCAGGCTTAGCTTTTTCAATCATCTGGGCTGGGAGAGGAAAGTTGGTATTACTGTCCACGGGGTAAGAACGATCCTGTCCATTTTGGTCAAATCTGAATTAGAACTATTAGGGGGGACACCAAATGATAAACCATGTAACAGATAAATCACCAGAAATGAGTGGATTTGATTAATTTGTTTACGTGTTTAAAACTTCAATGACTAATTCAACAATTACGCAAAAACTCTTTTATTTCCTTAAAAGTAAAAATAACATCGGCTCTGCTACTTGAATTCTTTGGGCGCATTAGTGTTTTAATAATAAACATTATCTTATTGAGCGCTGGAAATTCTTTATAGGGCAAGGTTGAAGGACCCTTATCATAAGCAGGTAAGAGAATGAAATACTCTGGGTTTTATTTAATTCCCTTTCCAAAGTGGGGTTCACTTAATTCTGTTTCTAAAAGACTACTCAGGAATCCACATTCGTCATGATAATGAAAATTGAGTTTATTTTCCCCATATAAAAACCTTTTAACGCACGAAATTATCAAGTCCCCCTAGAGAATTATAACGCAGAATCAACAAGCATTTAAATTTAAGTGTACCATGACCGGCAACTGTAAAATTTATTGACTGCATTAACAATAACTCGCTTTTGAGAAATTAAGTTGATTATATTCCTTCTGCCATTAAAACAAAGGGTTGAAGGAAATTTATGATTTCTGGCATTCATTTGGGAATATTCTCATTAATGGACGAAAGTAATAAAATAGTGTTAAAGTAAAATTTAAATGAATCCTGATGATTATTTAGAATTGATTCCACATTTGTAATTAATTGGAATAATGCTACAAACTGTTTTACAACAGTCGCAGCTCTGAGCAATAACGAATTTTCTTTTTTTATTTCACCGCCCCAAACCACTATTGATTGTACAATAAACCAATTAGGTGCAAACAATGCAAGCTAATTATAAAGAAACTTTAATTACATCAATTAAAGTTAACTACAAACTAAGATTATTTAGCCCTGGGATCGATACAATATGAAATATATCGTGACATAAGAAGGTAGTTCTTCAGAAGCTTAGTTTATACTCTTGAAAAACAATAGTTTCTTTTTCAGAAAATAAATGTAATTGTGTCTTTCTTTATATAATTTACACTATCATTAATTAGTTTTCTTATTACTTTTAAAAAGTCCGCCCTTGGAAATATATTTAAAATGTTTATATAAATAAAAATTATTGGCAAATCTCCGAAAAAAAAAACTTTTGACATACATATTTAATGTGGTATTTAATGCTGGCTCTTGACTCACGCCGAAACAATGCGAGAGGACTCGAGGGCGAGAGTGTGGAAATTAGGTTCGTTTTTTGACTCGCTTTGCCTCCGTTTGTCTCGGAAATGTTTCGTGTCGAGTCGGTTTTTAGGGCAGAGTCAAATAAAAAAAGCACGATAACCGATAGTGCGAACGAGAGAGTAGATATAACGCTCGCAATTATAAATGTCCTATCAAATATCTCGCCGAAACGTTCTGCAAGGTGTCTCGACGCGAGTGAAAAGTTAGCATAAAAAATTCTTCATGACATCTGACAAAAAAAAATATTTTAGGATTATCACATAGAATTTTGAAATACAAATCTTGCCCCCTGAAACCAAGAAAGATTAAAAAAACACATTAAAGGTTGTTCTAACGCGTTTCGATAGCCAAGCCATCATCTTTAGAAATTTAAGGACAAAAGCCAAATTGAGGATTTTGGTAATAAAGTTAAGGTTTTGAAAAAGCCCAGTGTTTACAAAAAACAGTTTTTTGAGATTCTGAAAAATTGACATTTTAAGCTTAAATTATGTAAATAAAAAAATCAAGATTATTAAAAAAAATCGAAATCATTAAATTCAGAGTGAATATTTCGGAAAAAGCATGAGTTTTCAAGTTTGTAATGAAAATGTTAAAAAGGATTTACATCTAAGGATGGAAATCGAAAATTTGAAAAAAAAAATTAACCGCCAGTAAAATTTGAGGCAATTAATTTTGAGAAAACAGCCCAAGGTAAAAAATCCATAATTTATATAAAAAATATTGCTTAGTTTTTGCCAATGTTATAGTATGAAAAACATTCAAAACGATGAAACCATTGACAAATTGCTGAAAATAAATTAATTTTGACATACTACTAATTCTTCATGGTAGGCCCTTATTGACCGGAAATATTATGTTTTTTTCAATTTATTTAACATTTCTTCGGCCCAGTTTGGAGATATTTAAATTTTTATGGTTTGTTGACAATTTTATAAACAGTTTTTGAAATGCGACTACGTGATATTTAAATTTATTGAAAACGTCACTTCATGACAGTTTACAAATTAAAAGGTTAGTTTATTTTACATAGAATAGGAATAATGAAAAATAGGAGACCAAAAATTAGATATGGAAAAAATAAAAATTTTGTTTTTTTGATAAATTAGGAAAATATAAAAAAATACATAAAAGAGGTTGTAGCACTGGACATCGATGTTTCGCTCTCATTTGAGCTCGTCAGCAGTGCATAACATGGAAAGGGAACAATGGGGAAGAAATACTTAAAAATAAAATTTATTTTTTTTTTTAAACATAAAAAAGAAAAATAAAGAAATTTTAACATGAATAGACGTTTACTGTGTTAAAAATTTTCTGTGTTAAAAATTTAAATATTTGAAGCCCAATCCAAGAAACAACTACTCCGAGGGCTAATACTAATACTACTAATGGGATATTTAAAAAGTCCCTTAACAGCACCTGACGACATATAACAATAGTTTAGGTTTCATTTAATGAAATATATGTAAATAACAAATTAGGATTTAAAAAAGTGTAATTAGGATAATCACATTAAAAATGGGGTTCGAGAAAATAGTCGAAATATCTAAAAAAAATAAATTAAAATTTTTTTATAATAAATAATTTAAAGCCTAGATTTTGAAAAAACTCGAATTTTTTTAACTCGAAATTTCGAGAAAGAAGCCAAAATCCTGAAATCAATGGCAACATTTCTAGAAAAAAATAGAAAGTTTTACTTTATATCAAAATGTTAAAAAAAAATGGAAGAAAACTAAAACTTTTGAAAAAAGGTTATAATTATAACAAAATTCTTTCTTAAAAAAGATTCTCAATATTTTGGGTTTAAAAAATCAACAAAATAGAAATTTTTGGAAGTAAAAATAAAAATTGCGGGATTAAAATCAAAATGTGATGGGGAAAGTAAAAATTTTGAACAATTCAGAATTTTTAAAAATAAAAATATAATAATAACAATAATAATGAGAAAATAAAAATTTTATGTTAAAAACGCAACTGAAAGAGATTAAAAATAATTGAAATTTTGAGATTAAACTCAATTTCAAACAAGTCATCCAAAATCGAAATCTTTAAAAAGAATTGACATGATTTTTAAAATTAAGTCGAAATCTCAAAAAAAAATCAGAATTATTAGAAAAGGTACAAATGAAAAACAAATTTCAATTTTCGATACTTGAAACTGCGAGGAAAAAGTCGTAATTTCGAGAATGAACCTTTTATTTACTTTTTGGGCTGTTCAGCGTGAAATATTAATTACTTTGTTTTCGTTAACATTTTCAAGATCCTGTCTTTTTTTAAAGTTTAATCCACTCGCAAACGGTAACCCCATTATGCTTTCAAAGCACTGTGAGTAGGATGCGGAAACAAGGATAGATGGCGATGAACCGTCTTCTTAAACAAGGATAGGTTGTAATTTTTGGAGAAAATTACTGTCGGTAACAAGTTCCATAACTTGGAAGTTCTATAGAAGAAAGAGACAGTAGACAGAAGTGCTCACTGTGTTAAGCTGGACCGTACAGGAATTTGCTGTCTCCGACTGTCTAGTACGCCTCAAGAATCTTGCCCTTGGGGGGATCAATCCTATTAGTTCCTGCGAGCATCTTCCATGAGAGTACTTGTACAAAAGAGGCAAGTCACTAACCATACGCCTGTGCTCTAGTGTTTCGAGAGAATCGGTCAGACTCCGGTCATCAATTAGGCGAATCGCTCTTCTTTGAATTGAATCCAAGAGAGCTAAAGTGTGTTTTGGGGCTGAACTCTAAACATGAGAACAGTATTCTAGTGTTGGCCTAACTTGAGCTTTGTATAGGGTTAATAGCTGATGAGATGTGAAGTACTTTTCAACTCTAAAAAGAAAGCCTCTCAGAGAAAACTTCTCAGAGGCGGATTTGGCAATGGCGCTCACATGATCGTCCCAAGAGAAGTTAGTGCTCGCATTCTCTCCTAGGATAGATAGATTAGATCCCATCGGAAGGATTTTACCGTCCATTAGTATGTTTGTTGCATTATCTCTTGATGTTTTCTTGGAGAAAACCGCGGCCTGGGTTTTTGAAGTGTTGAAGTTGACCAAATTGTTCTTACGCCATTCCAAAATAATCTCGAGATCCCGATTAATTGTCTGTATCTGCTGTTCCCTTTGTCGATCTGAAGCAGCGATAGATAATGGTTTGTCGGAGAAAAGATATGACACAAGGTTACTATCATCTGCGTAGCTGTATATAGGATTGGAAGTTGAAGCTAAGAGATCTTTTATGTGTAACAGAAATAGAGTAGGAGATAGAACAGACCCCTGAGGCACCCCTGCGTTAATCGCAAATGTCTTGGATGAGATGCCATCGACGAAGACCTGAAGAGATCTGTGAGCGAGAAAATTGGATATCAAATGACAGAGTCCAGGAGGAAGATGTTAATTTGGCGAGAAGAGATCGGTGACAGACTCTGTCGAAAGCCTTTGAGATATTCAATACCACAATCCTAGCCTCACCATGTTTCTCCATAGCTGAGTTACAGATATGAGTAACATATGTCAGTAGGTTGCCAGTGGAACGTTGTTGTCTAAAACCGTATTGCCTGTCGGAGATGATTTTATTTTCCTCCAGATATTTGAGAATCTCGATGTTGATAACCTTTTCCATCACTTTAGGTATAACGGGTAACAAAGATATAGGGCGATAGTTGTTAGCCAGATTTTGAACTTTTTAGAGACAGGCTGCACTCTAGCAGATTTCCAGATGTTAGGGAATACACCTTTGTTGTAAGAGAGTGTGAACAATTCGCTTAGGACAGGAGTCAACTCTGAGGCGCACTTCTTAAGAATAATAGCGGGAATACCATCAAGGCCAGAAGCTTTCGAGGTGTCGAGCTCAAGGAAAATCTTCCTGATTGTGCGTTGTCTGAAATAAACTTCAGGCATCGAAGGACAACCTTAGGGAGAATACGAGGTTCTGCGTTACAAGAACCAAGATTGGAATTTTCAGCATACATTAATGTTAACATGTCAGCTTTTTCCTTGGAGGTAGTAGAAATATTACTATTTTCATCGAGTAAAGGTGGAACATTTGAAGGTGTAAAATTCTTTCCAATCGACTTTGCAAATCCCCAAAAGGACCTGGAACCGTTCGGACAGTTGATAAGCCTCTGGTGCATTTTATGATCGAAATCACTTTTTGCCTCGTCAATAACCTGGTTACAAGAATTTCGTGCATCTACAAATATGGTCCGAGTCTCGACTGAGGGATTATTTCGCCAACGATGATATGCGTGATTTTTGCAGGAGACAGCTCGAGCACATTTTTTACTGAATCAAGATTTACTGGAGGCAGACTTCTTTTGGGAGTGGGGAATTCAGCATTCCATACCAATCAGGATAGTGTTTAAAAAATATCCAAATCGTTGAAAAGAAAAAAAACGATTAATTGAACTTTGATATATTGTACAACAAATGAGATCAAAAAAAAATCAACTGCCACAAAAAATTGGTCAATTCCTATTACATTGCTATAAAAACAGATAATGAAATAATAGAACAAAAATGAAATAAAATTCTTATTTTTTTCAACAATTTGGATATAATTTCAGTATGGAGCATGAACATATGTTAACAAAAAAACCAGGTTATTAGAGATACGACATTTCTAGAAAAAATTTAAATTTAATTTACACAAAAACTTTTTGGTTTCAAAATTAAGCGTGAAAAATTATGTATTTAGTGGTCAAAACATTTTAAGCAAATGTGAAAATTGTTAATTTATTACACATAAACGTCCCGGAAAGAAATAAAAGAAAATTTGAGAAAAATGTCGAAATTATGGACAAAGTTTTCAAATGTTTTGAAAAAGATTTCCTACACTTTGGGTTTAATCTTGAAAAATTAAGGTTAAAGTCTCGAAAAAATATTAACATTCTAAAAAACTGGAAGTTTTGGGGATAATAATAATGTAGAGTTCGAAGTCAAAGTCTGAAGGGAGTATCAAAATTTCGATTGCGTGATTAACATAGTTTCAAAATTAAATTGTTATTTTAAAAAAAAATTGAAATTTTTAAAAGTAGAAATTATTTCACATCTCATCAGCTGCTTACTCTCTACAAAGTTCAAATCGGGACATTGGAATACTATTGTCATATTTGGAGATTAGTTCCAAAGCATACTTTGGCTCTTTTGAATATAATTCCAAAAAGAGCGATTCGCCTAATTGACGACGAGAGTTTGACCGATACTCTCGAAACACTGAAACACACCCGGGTGGTTGGTGACTTAAAAAAAAAGTTAAAATGAAACTATGATAATGAAGACTTCCACAGCCAGAGTCAGTTTTCCGGGATTGGACCGTGTCAAAGAAGTAATAAAAGTATTTGACGTTTCGGTAACCATAGTAAGAAGGCCTGTTCAAGAACAAAAACAAAAAGAATAAAATAACAAATAAATATTACATACAATAGAAATAAAGAAAATATACAAGAAATGAAGAAACTAAATTTAAAACAGCAGAGCACAGTAACTCAAACTTTCTGAAACTAAGCAATCAAAATGGCACAAAGGACTAGATGGATAAGACTGAAGACCACGGTAATACAGTATGTCAACCATACCAACTCTGGTTGGTTAAGATACCAAGTTCTTTGTGCCATTTTGATTGTTTAATTTCAGAGAAGTTTCGCCTCTGGTATGGTGAACATATTGAGTTACCGTGCTCTGATGTTTTGAATTTGTTTTCTTCATTTCTTTTTTTTTGTGGAACAGACAGGTCCTTGGTTACCTTCAAATGAAAAATTAAAATACAAATCTTGTCCCCTAAAGCCAAGAGATATACTCTCTGAAGATGATAGCTTGGTTATCGAAACGCGTTAGAGCAATCTTTATTGTGTTTTTTAATCTTTTTTGCTTTCAGGGAACAACATTTGTATTTCAATTGTTCATTTCTTGTACATTTTTTAAAAATTTTTATTGTATGTAAATTTTATTTATTTTTTCTTTTTGTTCCTGACTAAGCTTCCCCTTTCCAGTCCCGGAAGAAGTATGTATATGTTTTATTAAAGTGAAAATTTTAAGAAAACACCCAAAAATTTCATGGTTAAACTGACATTTTTTCAAATACAAAATGCAAAGTTCATTAAATGAAAAGTTTAGCGGCCAAAGTTCCATTTGAACGAAAAAGGTGTTGGAAGTTTTACATTTTCATGATAATAATTGTACCATTTTTAATCTCTTCGTCCTGAAATCGTTAATCACTCAAACAGAATTTCCAATTATTGAACTTCACCTCTGCCACATGTTTCAGTATAATATTACCTTTATGGTATTTCATATGATTAAAGTAATGTTATACTAAAAACAGAGATAATAATTTAGTTGAATTTAATCATGTTAATAGTGTTTAATAGGTATCGGATTCTTTCGGACTTTTATTATAACTTTCGGCTAAATAATATTAGTTTCATCTTGAGTAGACAATTTCAGGCAGATTATTAAAGCAGATATTAATAGAAGATGTTCGAAAGGCAACATATTCCGAAGACGCGTAAGTACCTACAAAATATAGTTAATTGGGTACAATGAGAAGCTACATTAATATACCCCCGTCTAAAATGGAATTCTCGATATTTATTATAGGAATGAGTTAGCGTTGAAAGCTGATGCTATGAAAACTAAATGAATAATGAGTTATTGACAATGACATATTTGCCTTTACTACCCTAAATGTATATCTATTAGCATCTCTTGTATTTTCCACCCTCTTGAGAAGAATTTTAGCTTAACGTAAAGCAACTGACACATTTCTGAACCTTCTTAATATATACATATATCTTATTCAATTAAGAACCCTCCCAAATGAAGGGAAAGCGAAAAAAATATAAACATGTTTTGAATTTTCAAGGGTATTGTTTTCAGTAAAAAAACAGATGTAATTAGGTTTCGTTTTCCAGGAAATTTTAATAGCTAATTAGGACAAGCAAAATAAAACATTTAACGAACCTTTTAAACATGACTTTTGGAATTAAAGTTTAATTTTTAATACGGTCTTCAAATTAGAGAGAAATTGCCGCGAAAAATTTTGTTTAAGCCCGAACACTGCAACGTTTTAGGTTTAATTCGACTGAATAAAGAAAATTATTTAATATGCAAATGTGTGGTGTACATGTTTCACTTTTCTGATTCGAGCAAAACAAGGAAGTTACCCAATGCAAAATGGAAGACGCTAAAACTAAATTGAATTCGTTCTACAATTCAATCGTAAATGTTTCAGTATTTTCAATTCGAGTCTCGTATCTTAAATAAAATCCTCAGATCACAATAAACAGTTTAAATTGATTCGGATGCCATACTTTAAATTATTGGGTTGGAATATAACGTTTTTCAAATTTTTTAGCACAGTGCAGCGCCATAAAAACCGAAATGCTAATTTAGTAATGAATTTATACAAGTAAAGCTGATTCATTAGTTAAGTAATACTCTTCGATTTTTCATTAAAACAACTCCCATTCTTTGCATGTAACACATGTATACTGAAGTAAACAAAATAGAATATAATCTTGTTTTCTTTATTGGAGTTTTTTGAAGTAAAAACTTCTTTAAGCGCGCTAAGCGACTAAAGATAGTGGATTGCCATATATGGCAATCACATATATCGATATTGCGTTACCAAAAAACGCTACTTTAAACTACTAGTCGATTGCTCTACCACTGTGCCACCGAATTTAAATTAAATATGCAAAAATGTGTAAACATAATTGTTTAAGTTGTGCTTTAATTTGATAATACAGGTCCATATAAAAATTGGTGTTTGCTGGAAGTCTGATTCTGATTTTCTAGGATGGTTTTTCCCGCTAAACACTAATCTGAAGTTAAAAGTGGGGGCCAATGAGCAAATAATCGACAAAAACCCAAAACACCGATAAAAATATCGTTACTTATCGGTTTTTTGGATTTTTCTCGAATATTTGCTCATTGACGCTCAATGTTGACTTCAGAATCGTGTTCAGCGGGAAAAAATACCCTAGAAAATGATGGTCCGGCCACCAACCCACACCACTTTTTTTTTTGTAGACGTTATTATTCACGTTCTCTATGTAAGCGAAAATTAGAAAAGAAAAAAACGTTAGCAAAATTCCGATAGGCCGACAGGCGTGAATTCAAAATGCGCCTTGCGCGATAAGCGAGACAATCGCAATAAAGATAAGAAAGGCAAACCTTCAATATAACGTCTCTACTCATCTCCCTGCTAGTGACTTACTTTTTACGTACTACCAACTGATTAATGTTTTTGTTTTAATTTTTGATCTGTCAATTTTGGAGATTATTTCTGTTAAAAAATTGCTTTATCTTTGACAAAGAAACGACCTAGATAGACTTTAGTGAGCGAGATTTTGATTATATTGTTACGGGCTTATCGGTTCGATTGATTACACGTGTGAATTACACCACTTTATTACCAAATTATCTCGGCACACTTCAACTGAACAGTAACTCACTACTTATTTACTAATTGCTAACCCACTAACTGCACTGACTTCGAACTGACTGACTCGAGGGAAAGCTGACCGCCTTTTTATAGTTTTGGCCCCCGGCTTCTAGAACTTTTCGGCAGATAAGGCTTATCGTTTGCCGAAATTTCTGGAACGCTTATCTGCCATTTGTTTCGTTATCGCGGCCGCTTTCCCCTTATCAGATCCTTCTAGAAACTTTTTTTTATTTACTAAATTCTACAATTCTATTCTAAATCATATTTCATCTATTTACATTACGTTACAATATATTAAAATCTAATTAATTAGGAACTTCAAAAAGGCAATTGTTAGGCCGTTGTGAACGTTTTAAAGAATGGACGAAAAATGTTTTGAACATTTACTCAGTTTAATTAAAACCAGAAAAAGATTTTCTAAAATTACATGGAGTTTCAAAGGGTATCAATAATTAATAACACCTTGAAGATTCTTTATTTTTGTTATGACTGAAATTTAATGTATCCTTTTCATGTTTTCGAGTGAACTATTTCTTTATAAATACAAGTGGCGTGAAAAGCTGCCTATGAAGCACTTGTTGATAGATACATAAAGGTAAAATTGTTTTAATGTATTTAAATAAAATAGCTCATTATTGGCAGTATTGAGATAATGCAAATTAAAGAGTTTACATAATCACGAAAAATCAATACATTGAAAACATAATCTTTCAAATATCTTAAAATTTGCCATGGAAATATAAAATTTAAATAGTCTGACAGGTTCTTTAATATGCAGTAACTTAAAATAGACAAAATCGAAGACTAGAGCGTATACAAATATAATAGATATAAAAACTACAACTAATAATTTTATTTTCACAATGTGAAATTTTTATTTTTGATATTACAATTTGAGAATTAAAAAAACACTGTTATATCATAGTTATAAGTTTTCACTATTGCCGGCAGTCCCCATAACTGCCCAATTTTTTTCATAATTCGGAACTATCTAAACTCTAACATATCTCTGATAATTTTTTTAAAATTGTGCCACGCGATTAATACGATATTTTCATATATTTAAATATTCTAAATTTTAACCCAATTAAAATTTCAAGAAAACGAGATTTTAATTTTGAACTGGAAAGTTGAAACTTCCATTTTCACATTTTTTCGAGATTTTATTGTGATTTAAACTGTAATCCCAAAATTTCCAAAAAAAAGTAAAAATTTCGCCTTTCGAGTTAATTCTCGGAATTTAGATGTTTCTCCTAAAATTTTATCTATAGGGTGAGAGTTTCGTGGAAAAAGTACAAACGACTTTAAATCCGAAATGTTGCGGAAAGACTTAAATGTTCAACTTAATCTTAAAAGATTTTATTTTTGAAGCGAATAGCACGCCCAGTAATCGTCACCATCATGCTAAATGGCCTTACCTATGTTGATAGTATACACATCAGGAGAGATTTAACTGTCGGCGGGCCTTGTATTCTCCTACACCAACCGAACCAATTGAACGAAGGATGGAACGATATTGATAAGAGATATTCCGCACAGACAATTAATTTCAGTACTCGAGTTAAATTCCGGAATTTAGATTTTTTATTATTACTTTTATATTTTTGGGAAAAGTTCAAAATCAAAATTTTGATCCTTGAATCTCAAACTGTAAATTCGAAATTTTGAGGACCAATTTCTACTCTCGCTTAACTTCCACATAACAATTTTATTTTCACAATTTCGAGGTTTAAAATTGGAAAAGGGATCACCTCTACTACCGTCAAGTCATCAAAAGCAGCATCAAATCCTTTTTTATTTGTTTTTTATTTTCGGGATTATTAATGTGAGTAAAATCCTGAGGCAGCTGGGAGAAGAATATGAGAAGTTCGATAGAAATGATAGAAAAAGAAGTGTGGTATTCACATAATACTTTTATCTACAGCACTTTGGTACAAAAAACAAAATGTCTATAATTCCTCACTAACCTTATTCGACGGATTTGGCCCATTCAAATTCTTTTCTTTAAGGAAATTAACATTAAAGTGAAGCGGTTGTAGATTTGACATTATAGAGCAAATTAAAACCGAATCTGAGATAATGTTGAGAAAAAAATTTTTGTGACACAAGTGTTGTCGCAAAATATATTTAAAAAAATTATAATATTATATTATTCACAAGTGGTAATCAATTCGAACCGATAAACCCGTAACAATATTAACTTGGCAGAACTGAGATTTAGAGCAAATATTAGTGATGAAGAAAAAAGATAACTTAAAAACTTTGGAAAGCGCAAGCAGGGATCAGTAACGAAATAAAATCGATAAAATAATGATTTCAAACATAAGGCCAACGACCAACTGAAAACGATAACTTAAATGACATTGTTGATAAGTTGAAAAATATGACTCGAGAAAAACACCAGCGATTAAGGAAAAATAAGTTGAGAGATTTGATTTGAGACACCAGACAACCATGACGGAAAAATGATAACTGGAACGATCTGGAAATCAAAGCAAAGACCAACGAAAATCAAGAAAAAAGCGTCAAAAAAAAGGAAGTGAAAAACATGAGACCAACGAGAACTTGAAAAATCTGAAACTGAAAGCCAGAATTAACGACGAAGGAAAAATAAGCTCAGAAATCTAACAATTTGAAACAACAAAACAGAAACGATAACTTGAATGATTTAAGGTTTACGGGAAATATCAGCGACGAATAAAGAAGATAAGGTGAAAGCTCTGGAGATCTCAAGTTAGTAACTAGCAACACAAGAATATTGATAAGCCGAAACATCTGGTTTTAAATCTAAGATTAACGAAGAAGAACAATAATTTAAATAAGACCGACGGGGAAAAATAGGTAACTTGAAAGACCTGATTTGGGACAAAATACCAGCAATAAGGCAAAACTAAGTTAAGATGAAAAGATGAAAACAACAACAAAGGAAAAATGATAACTTGAAAGTTTAAAAACAGAAATCAAGATACCAACTTCGAAGGCAGGATATGATATAAAACATGAAACCAAGGAGACGGGAAAACGATAACTTGAAAATGATTTGAAATCAAAAAAGACCAAGAAAGGTTAAGTTCAGAAACCTGATTTAAAAAATGAGACCAATGATGAAGACGAAGGATTACTTAAGAAATCTGGAATTTGGGGTAATTGGTGACAAAGAAATAAGATAAAAAATAGTGATAAACTGAAACATTTGATTTCAAACATGGACGACGAATTAAAAACAATAACTTGAATGAATACCAGCGATAAGGTAATAATGAGTTGAGAAATCTGACTTTACATTTACCAGAAAACGACGACGGGAAAACTTGAAACGTCTGAAAATAAAAGCAAGGACCAAAAACGATAGAAAAAAAACTTAAGAAACTTGATTTCAGACACGAGACCAACGACAAAAGGAAAGAAATTTGATGAAAGATCTGAGATTTAGGGACAAGATTAGTGACAAAGACGGAAGCGCTGGAGATCTCAAGATCAACTACATGAGAACAATGACAAATTAAGAACAATAACTTGAATGAGATTGACGGCGAAAGATCCGACTCAAGGCAAGGACCAACCCCTTAGAGATTTGAGAAAACAATAGTAAAATAAAAAATACTTTGAGAATTTTGTTTAAACTAAGCAACCAGCAATAAAGTAAAAAAGATAACTTGATAGATCGGAAGATTGAAAAATAATCGTTTTAAAGATCCGACTTGAAGCAAAACGTCAACGAGTCACGAAATACAGATAATTTTATAGATCTGATTTAAAGCAAAATACCAAATATGAAATAAATAATTTAAGACAAGCAACAAAACGAAAAACAGATTTTTGAAAGAAAAGATAAATAACGAAAATTTTGTTTCTTTCGAAATACGTATTGATTCAAACAAAATTTTAGCTTATCTGAATGAGTTTCATTCTCCGCTTGCGATATACATTTAATTTGTTGTTGAAGTGACACTTTATTTTGTTTTAATCTCCATTTATGGGTTGCCCTAAGTTGAAAATTTATCTGGCATTCGCCGAGATTGGAATAGGAGTAATTACGTCTGCAATTATCTGCTTTTACTAATTCCCATTAAACCAAGTAATTAAAAGATGCACTCGGAGCATACGTTCCGAGGGATAGTAAATGATTTAAGGCTTGACTTGATTTAATTAGCTAAAAAATCCTAGATTAAAGATTGTCTTTAAAACAACTTTTTACTTACAATGTTTTTGTTCGAGGCGTTGAAGGCGCTTGAATAATCTCAAGTCATCTGTGCATACTTTTGCTAATCGCTCACCTTTTTAACACTTGAAAGGGCAGTTTCTAAAGTTAAACGAGTGTTTTGTAGTGAATATCAAAGTTAACTTTGATCTCGCCAAAATCTAAATTATGCCTTGAATCTCCAAGTTTCACAAGATAAATGTCAGAGAAGAGACAATCATGGCTTTTGAGCTGTGTCAAACAACAACATCGCATTTAATGTTAGTGAAATTTTCGTGAAAAGTTGGCATCATATCTACTATTGTTTCCTTTCCACTAGGATACATCAAGTTTCAAAGATAATTAATGTTAAGACCTTCTTTTTGCCCATCTATTATTATGACACATTTGTTATCTATAACAAGATGCCTCATTTATTATCTTTGCTGATGGAACTGCAGTTTAAACACTTTCAGACTCATTATTTTAAAATTTCCTTTCCACGTAATTACAAAATACTCTCTGTTGTTAGTGCTGTATCGTCTCTTATTAATTGCAACAGTATATACCAATAATAGTTGAAATGATATTGCAAGCAAGCATTCTTTGGAATCTGGGAACGTCAAAGGCTGTTAACTTTCATAATATGTATATATCAATTTTTTTTTGGTTTATTCTCACTTCATGCAGTTTTAGCTCAATCATAAGCAGGAACTAACAAGAAAACAAGTTAACCAGAATTTCAAAAATGCTTAAGTAGTTGCAAAATTTTGTATGTTCTTACTATAGATGTACCACAAAAAACTTTACTTTAAAGCCTCATATTTCTTTAATTGTGAAGCACTTTTGTTATTTAAAGCCGGGATGAAGACACTGATTGAATAAAAAAACCACGACAATTTTTAACTACAATACATCAAATCTGGGATTCACAATTTCCTAAACAGACACTAAACAGACACTAACCAGTCAAAAAACTGAAAAAAAAGTTGCGAAGGCATAAAACACTTGATAACTAATATTCAGAATTATTATTTTGGTAGAAAAGTTAACCATTGCAAACGCTTGTTAATTAGGCAAGGGACAATAAAAACTTTGACTTCGTCTGGGACAAAAGGGCTGACGAGTAGTATTCTGCTAGAAAAGTTAACCAGTGCAAAGAACATTTGCTTGTTAACTACTCTAAAGACAATAAAAACTTTGAGTTCGCCTAAGATAAAAGGGCTGATGAGTAGGTATTACTTCAAAGATATTCTTCTTACAAGATTGGACTGCGTCAAGAAACTACTTAAGGAACTCCTTTTAATAGAAGAATTTCACCTTTGGTATGATTGGCAGATTGAGTTATTATGCTCTTCTCTGTCTTGACTACCTTTTTCTGTCCTTTTAGTTTGGGAGGGTTTCATCTCTGGAATGGTGTGGTATGGTCGGCTGAGTTATTGTGTTCTTCTGTCTTAAATTTTAGTTTTCTTTTTATTCTGCCGTCTTTGCTGCAAAGTTTTGCGTCTGTATGGTTGACATACTGGTTTTGCGTGCTTTCCTGTATTGACTACATTCTTGCTCTTTTCTGACACTTTTATTTTAGAGGAGTTTGGCATCTGGTATGGTTAACATATGGAGTTATCGTGCTTTTCGCTATTGCCTATATCCCCCGTTCTGGTACCATTTTCATTCTGGAGAAGTTTTGCTTTTAATATGATTGACATACTGAGATACCGTGCTCTTTTGATTTGATTGATTTTGATTTTCATTTCATAGCTGCAACGCCTCTGGTATGATTGTCCCTCTTTTCCGTGCCACTTTAATTTTGGGAGATTTTTGCTTTTGTATATTCTTTTGTCAATATAGTTGACCTACTGAATTATTACAAACTTCTGTTTTAAATTTGGATTTCCTTGTTTCTAAAGAAGTCCTCTTCGATGGCCAGTCTAATCGTTGTTCAAGTTCCTTAACATGGTTCAATTTCAGAAGACGCAGGTTATATTTTACTGGTCGTAAAAAAATTTAAAATGATGAAACAAGTTATTGATAATATTGATCTACTTCCAGGACCACAATTATTGTCTATCCGTTGCCAAGTAAAAGCAATGCAGTTGCGAGTTTACAAAGCCTAAATGCATGAAAATAAACTTAGGAGAGAGTTGTCTAATGCGTACTGGTGTTTGAATCGTAAATTTGCTTATTTTTTAATGAATTGTTTATTCTTTTTTCGTCTGACCGTCTCAATGTGTAGCCTAATTGAATGTAGTACTAAAACAGCCACAAATCTCTTACATGAGTAAAGAAAGTAGCGGCAAACAGTGCTTACTTTTTAAGATCAAGTTTGCATGTAACTTTTGGCTCATTTGTCGTAAGTGTTTTATTTGATACGTATAAAAATTTATTAATTAAAGTTTTTACCATTTTTACCATTACGATCGCTTGTACCACATTTATGTGGTTATATTTAATACTTCGAAGGAGGTGCTTGCTGCCTAAATCGTACTAGCATTTTATCACCTAAATCGTACCACATTAACAAGCTCCAATAGGCCAATTGAAGTTGCAATGAAGAAAACCAGTTCTGATTTATGCGTAAAGAAGTAAAAATGACAGACATGGTGCAATGCATGTAGAACCTAGGTTCACGAAACTTCTGGAGAATCAACGAAGAAAAATCTGTTTTTCAAGTACCCAAAATGTTTATAATAATATTTTCATATGTCTGCTTAGTTGTATTTTATAAGATTTAACGTTACCAGAATAAATATTTAATTTTGCTTTAAACTTTTATTTTATAAAACCTCTTAAGAAGGTGCTATAAGGTACGATTTAGGAAACCGGATCATACTTTTGCAGACCTGAGGAAAAGCAGTATTATTTGACATAAAAATTATGGTTAGAAACCAAGCTATAGAAAAAAATGTTGTACACACTCCACATAAGATACCCAATAATTTTGAACTCTCTAATGTACTAGGAAACACGATTAAAATTAAGTGGTACGATATCGGCAACTCTCCCCTATATCCCATGAAGACTCTATACAAAATTTAGAGCCTTCCTTCTTGCAAATGACTTTTATGTTCGCATACAGTCCTACACTTAAGTAATTCCAGATTGCTACTGTCTATATTTTTAATCAGAGTTAACCCACATTTGCGTTAGTTTCGGCCCTCTGTGAGGAAGATTTTATTAGGATTAGGAAGGCGTCGCAAATAGGGTTGGGCCGGTCTCCAAAGGTGAAAAAGCAAACATGGAGAAAGAGCAAAGTGGATTAGTGGTAAAGGACCGAAAAGGGAGGTGTTATTAATGACAAAGATACGGTAATTGTCAGCTGAGCTGGACTCGATCTAATTGCCAACTTAGAAGTCAGTTAGTTTTAAAAGGTATATGCGTGGTTGCAGTATATCAAACGAGGGAAGGATCACGAAAACTGTTGAATTCTCCACACGTCTCACTAAGTGACGTCTGACGTTTTTGTTTGGACACACGACGCGGACCATAGATTTGTCCAAATAGCGGAACCAGACAATTTAATACTGAGAATACTTTTGGACGTCTTTGGCTAATTACAGGAAAGTTTACAAATAAATTCGCTTTCCGGCATTTTATCTCTTCTCGAATCATTAAGTTGCGTTTAAGTATAATAACTTTACAAGCTGCATATGCAAGTAAGTTTTTAGTACACTCTCAAAGATATACTTCTAGATTTCAGAAACTTTGCCTTAAGTCCCAGAGGTTTAGTGCTGTGCAATTTTATGATAACGTGTGAGTGTTCCCATATTCAACGTGAAGTTCTCCGAATGGAAAGTCTAAGGTTTTACAGCTTCTTAATCTTGTTTTTACAGTGTCCATCTTTGCAGTCAATAGAGCGATATTTTTTCATTGCAGACTTATTTACATTGTGCTAAATAACCAAGCCGGAACAATTTAGGAGACGGCTATAAAAGGAACAAATAAAACGGATTGGGGTTAGAAATGGAAAATAAAATAATTGGATCCCTAGGAAAGCCGTGATTGTGAGTGCCTAAGCCAGAGGGAGCGAAGTATTTCCTAAGGAAAAACTACGTCAAATATATTAAACAACGGGATATAAATGTTTGTTTTTCGCCTAGAAGTGTTAAGACACTGTAGCTTTACTTTCATTTTCTTTGTTAGTATTTTTTTTATTTATAACTATTTAGCATGTCAAAACTATATATTTTTACTCCTTAGAATATAGAAACCATTATCACATTATTAATTTTACTTATTCAGATTTCCTCTCTTGTTTTTTTATATGAGGTGAATTTTGTTCTCATCTAAAAATCAATATGACGAACAATGGAAATAAAATTCGTAATCGCTAAAAAGCCAATTGTTTTTCTTACTGTTTTATTACCTAATATACGAGATTGACAATCTACCACGCTTTTAACCATTCTTTGTTTAGAGTTCCAGTGGTCGATTGTTGCAAAATGGTGGAGGAGCAAAGACATATCAGTTAAATCTTAGGAGAAAGTGGAAACTTTTCTAGTTTCTAGAAGAGCAACTTTCTAAGGCACATAATTACATTTTTTAACCTTACTTTATGGAATTTTTCAATATTCATAGCTCATGAAATATTTTAACAATAAATATAACAGTAAATATTAAAAAAGCGACGATAATGTCAAACCGCTTTGGATTGAAGTTCAGATTAGACGAAATATTTGTACAGGAGTCTATGATCTCTATGATTCAAAATTGGTTGGCATAACAACGTTCAAACAAGCTACTGGTATAATTGGCCCCCGATACTGAGAAACGAAAGCGATCCGATATTGCCTGACATTATTTGAAACATCATAGAATTTCAATTTTTATTTTTATATTTATTGTTAATATATTTTATGAGTTATGAATATAAACCTAATTACAATTAGAAACGCTATAGCATATTTAGTAAAAAAGGAATTACAAGTTTATCAAGAGACAATTAAATGATTATTATATTTTAATGATCGTACAATCGAATTATTAAAAATAAAGTATGAAGTCAAATCCTTTCAATGAAATTTTAATATAAATCTTCAAGGTTTTTGAAAAAAAGTTATTTTGTAAACTTCTAATTTTAAGTGAAATTTTTAAATTCAAAATATCGAGAATTTTTTTGAAGTCGCGAAAATCCAACTTCCAAATTAAGATTCTATGATTAAGATTCGCAATTATGAAAAAAAATGAAATTTTCAGTAAAAATAGCGAAAATTATTTTTCTAAAAAATATATTCTGAATTTTTAACCTTAATATCGAACTAGGTAAGTATCAAGTTTTAACCCAAAATTTCTATAAAAATAAAAATTGCGAAAAGCTAGAAATTTCAAGACAAACGTTTTTTCATAAAGTTTTTAGTATAAAAGTGCGAAAAAACTGATATTTCAAATTTCGATGCAGTGCTTTTTTTAGATGATTATCAAATTTGCCACGCTCGCTGCTCTGATTTTCTCAGCATTAAAAAATTATGTATGGTAGTACAGGGATTTTGGTAAAGCTAACTCATAAAAGTAAAACGAGTATTTGATGTAAGAACAAGAATACCACTGGATGACAGTCAGTTTCTAAATACGAATGATATTGTCCAATGTGCGCACATTTGGGTAGCTCATCTTGTAAAAACGTAACAAGAATGCTTGTACCTATATCATGTACATCTAACATATACAAGTTCAAAGATATGTTTCGCTTGTTTTGGGCTTTATTGTACATTTTCTGGCAGTTTCTGCCTTCAGGGCGCAAATTTTGAGCCCTCTTTACATTACGTAATTTCAACAGTTTTAATTTGCCTTCAGTCAAGAAAATTAACTTCATGTTTCAACGCGCCAATTCCTGACTAAGGGCAGCGTTATGGAGAGTTGCAGCTAACAGAATTAATTAATTAAACTTCTTTAATTTAATAAAACCCAATCGAACGTGTACTCACCGTTTTGTTTCCTAAGTTTCTAACTCTGCAGCTGAGATAAGCTGATTTTCCTACTAGAGCTGTGACATTTCTTGGGGTTTGAGCGTCGAAATATGGTTCGAAACGGTTCGGAGTGGGAGGTATGGCTCCAGGATTGACGGTGGCACTTTCAGCTATTGCATTGAATCCGTTCCCTCCGGAGCTTGCCATTCCACCGTTCACAGACCACCCTGGAATGCAAAATTATTCTAAAGCCGTCACATTGATAAATCCCAGAATTTGATTGAAAGTGAACCTTGAAATTAAACTTGGGTCGATCATTTAACAGAAAATTGTTGTGCACTAATTATACATATTACCTTGAAAGTGATTATATTATTAAATTGTAGGTTTATCTAAAAAGATAAAAGAAAATTTTTATATGCAGACCTGTAATTTGACGTGCCCGGATTTTACCAGATTTAAGCTTTTGCATATTTATATTTCTATATTTTCAATGTATACCTACTGAAAAAAAGTCGATGTCGAAATCAGTATTTAGAAATATATTTCTTATGATTTCCGTAGCAATTTTTGAAGTGGAAACATTGAGATATTATTAATAGGAGGAAAAAACTTATGGTTTTCGTGACCATCACGCTAATCCGCATTTCCAATATATATATGCAGCTATGATTAAGACGTGTAATAGAACTAAAAAATCCGTCCTCGGCAGTGGGGTTTGAACTCGCGGTCTATCAAGTGAAACACGCACCCTTAACCAATTGCACTATATACTCTCTGTTGACAAATTCAAATTTTAATTCGTCTTAAACATATCTATATGCTTACTATAAGTTAAGTTGACTACTGTGCATTGTATAAATTGTGTGTTAGTTTGATTATTATTTAACTGTTTAATTGTAAAATCACAGAAAAATGAAGGTTGAGCACGACACTGCAGGCTCTATGGTTCGAGCCGGAGATGGAAAATCCGTTCGAGATGTACACTACAATTTTCCTACATTTAAATTCCATTAAAAACGAAAATAACAGTTGAAAACTAAAATAAATAAATAAAAAGAAACAGCACACAACTTGTCAAAATATGTTATGTTGCTCTGTAGCTAGCGATTGAATTCCTGAAAGATATTATGCGACATACTAAGACTTTCACATAATTATGGGATGTTTTCCTTGGAATGATTGTGTGTAGTGCAATGTTTTCAAGTCTTTTCAATCAACTTAAATATTATATGCGTGCGACATACGTTCTTTTGATATTTTAGCAAGGTCGAAAGGAATTTAAAAAGCCACATTGTTAAACATTAACAATTAGGGTTCAAAAATGTTATTCGGTATTACCACAGTAATTCCATTACAATAACTTTCTGTCGGGGTGTTTTCATATTACCATTTAATTAAATTGCCATACGGCCTGAATTATTCTCTGGGTTCCAATATTATTAAGTTCAGCTCAACCACGGTGTGACCACAATATATGGTACCAGCATTACTCGTACTAAACATTAATTTTCATGCGATACTTCATATGTAATGTTACATATTTTAAACTTGATTTGGAGTTAAATTTTATTTAAAGCTGCCACATAGCCGGAGTTATTTTTTGCAGGTGAAACCTGCTCGCTTATGTATGATGTCGATGTCGATGATGTGAAATCAATTTGAGGGTTTTGAACCCGGGTAATGAATCGCGACAATTAGTTATCAAACCGTTGGCGCTCAAGTATATTTGACGTTAAAATATTTCACGATATTCGTGAATTACGATGAGTGACATTTGTTATGTCGCTCATGTTGTAACTATTTCGCGCAAATCAAAGTACCCCGGGAAACGTTTTAAGCCGACAATCATTCCTTGAAAGTGCACTTCCTAAATTATATGCGACAAAATCCTGGCTCCAGCATTTTCCGAGATAAAACGCAAACGATGTATGAAATCAAAGAGTTATTGTAAGTTTTGTCTCAACTACTCCATAGTGTAGTGAGTGCTCCAACTGGTAATGTTTTCATTATGACAGCTGTGAAAACCAATCGATAATGGTCATAAAATCTTGCTTGAAGTAAAGTGTTTAAAAACTTTCTCGTTGTCGAAAATTTTATGGCTCTAACACTCGCAAGCTATCCCCTAAAAGAAAGTTTTTATTTATTAGTTCGTCGGAGTCGCGATTAGCCCACTAAGTGATTCATTGACGCCCTGTTTTTCACTAGCTGGCAGAACGAAGGATCGGATGATAACGATAACTAAAGACATGTTTAGTAACAATTTATGAGTTAGTGTAAAGTAGAACGGTTGGCGACAGCATCCTGCGTTATGCGACTAAGACCGGAATATGAAAGGATGTTCCGCTTCCTTAGCCTTCAGCATTTCCTACAGATTATGCTTACCAAAGCACTCACACACAGATACCTAATTAGGCTCGCCACTAATGAAATAAACTCGATATTTATTCTCCAGACCGACTTTCCACATTTTCCGGGTCGAGCAGGTTATAGTCTCATTTGACGATACATCGAATCTTCTAATTAATTAAACAATAATTCACACACTGTGGGAGGACATAGTTTAAACTATAATTAGGAGTGTTACAGATGAGTGCATGGTAATTTTAAACTATTCACTTTACTTCTACGAACGGAAAAACTAACAAAAAATTTGCTTAGTATAAAAGATCTTTATAGGTTAAGGGAACGTAGATGCAGATGAGTAATCATGATTCCGAGATCGTGGTGGAGTAGGAAAAGATAAATTTGATTGACTTCAGTGCAAAAACTCAGACCTCTATTTTTTCTAAGAAAACTTTAAGGATAACATATCCAACATTCTCATGGATTGTAAAATTCTTCCTATAAGGTCTAATCTGTCTATTTTAGGAGTAAAAGCAAGCGTCAAATTTTCTTGGAATGACTATGTACCGAAACCGCCTCTTAGAAACTGGGTTTTCTTTTTAAAAAGTATCAGCTACTCACTCTTTACAAAGTCCATATACTGAAGTACTGTTATCATGTTTGGAGTTCGGCCCCAAAACACATATTGGATCTCTTGGATTAGTTCAAAGAAGGTCAATTCACCTAACTGATGATGAAATTCTGACCAAGCCTCTCCAGTCACTAGAGCACGGCGGATCGTTGACAAGAACTGATAGCTCCGATGCCCCTAAGAGTAACATTATCAAGGCATACAAGGCGTCAGAGATAACAAATTCCTGTTCAGTCCAACTTGGAAGAACGAAAACTTCTATTTATGGGGACTTTCATTTATGGAACTTCCAAACTTTGAAATTCGTTGTCAAGCAGAGTTGTCTCTGATAACCACAACCTATTCTCATTTAAAACAGCAGTTTATCGCAATCTAGGATCATGAGCTGCTGCTATTGCCTGTCTTCTAAGAGCATAATTAGGTTAGCCCTTCCAAATGTACTTAAAAAAGAATCATACCTAGTATATTTCATTGCCTCGAATAGTAAACATGTTATATTTAAGACAAACTAACATCCTGTAAATTACTATGTAAAAAATCAGAAGGGGAAATAAAGTATTGCTACCTGATTCTTGCTCTTCATATAATTCATTTGGTTTCTAGTTTTTAATTGAGTACTTTGGTATGATTTCAATATAATAACACTCAAAGATGGAATCAAATTTTGGCACATTAATGGTTCATTATTGACCGGTATGGAAAGTAAAAATCTAGAAGACTGGATCACGTAGAAGACTGTAGAAGTAAACGCGTGATAAAGACAAATAAAGTTATTTTAAATCATACTAGTACAAGATCAGATGAAGTAAAAGTTTTCTTGATACAACGGAATATGTTTATTAATATACATAATCAAAGATTGATCTATCCTACAAGGTGGCTGAATAAATGACCAAGGACATCTAATTTACAGTGAAAGTACAGTGATCGTGGAAATAAAAGACTACGTAAATTTTAGGCAACTCACCCTCATTTTGATAGTATTTAGTATTGAATTTACAATCAATGACGACAAATATGACTTCACATCAATTAGTATTTTATTTTGTTTACCTTCACCCTTTATTTACTTGACGTGCCTCCACAATCTGAAGTGGTGGTTTTTCACTGAAAAATTTAAGAATTAAATAAATTTAACCTTAAGTTCAAAATTTTTGCCTGATGTTCAACATTTTGAAATTTTTTAAGTTTATTTAAAAAATGTAGTCTCTACTTTTTTTAGGGAATTCGAATGCCGAAGTTACACTAAAGATTTCGACAGTTGTCTCGAAATTTTGACTTTAATTCTAAATTCTAATTTTTTTCGAAATTTTGACCTAAAAACTGAAGTTTGGACATTTTTTCCGAATTGTTCTTAATTATTTTGTTTTCAATGTTCACTTTAAAATTAAACTTCCCTTTTTATTATTTTTTTAAATCATTTTTCCAATTCATGACTCATAAGCAATGAATTATTAAATTATTTTTGAAAAAACTCAAAATTTTCATTCATCTGAAAATGATATTACGCTTTTTACGATTTTAATTTATGTAGTGGTCTTAAACCTAAAGTACTAAAAGAAAAAAATAGAAGATTGACCTTACGAATTAAAATTTGACGTTTTTTCCTACTTTGCTTTAATTATCTTTGATAAAAAGTACAAATTTCGATCCTAAACCTGAAATTTCCGCATTTTTGATAATGTTCATCTTAAAATTGAATTATCAGCCCCCTCTTTTTAAAGTATTTTTTAAATTATTTTTATAAGTCATAAACCACAAATTATTAAATTATTTTCTGGAAGAGTTAAATTTTTTTATAAAAATTTAAAATAGTAAACATTTTTTCAAAATTTTAGACTTTAATCTTTTGCGAAATTAATTTATGTAGGATTATCGAGTTCATACTCGAAATTTCGATCTTTTTAATAGAAGCTTAACTTTAAAATTTGAAGCTGATTTTTTACATATTTTTGAGAAAAACTAAAAACTGTGAAATGAAATTTGAAATTTCTTGTTTCTTTTAATGTAAACTATAAAGATGAACCATTGATTCTTTTTTTTTGACTATTTTTTTGAATTATTTTCATAACTCATGCAGTGTAAATTATTAATTAGATTATTTTCAAAAATTTCACAATGTTGTCGTTGCTTTGTCTCGAAATCACATTAATCTTTTTACGACTTTAGTTTATGTATGAATTTTAATTTCTTTTAATGGAAATTAGACATTAAAAAAAATTCGTCATTTTACCCTCGTTTGTTTTATTTACTTTTGGGAAAAAGCCAAATTTTTGGCCTTAAATTTGAAATTTGCACATTTTTTTAATGTTTACCTTAAAACTAAAGTAACGACTTCTATTTTTACTTTCTTTTTTAATTATTTATATAGCTTTTAAACAATGAATTATTAAAGTATTAAATTATTCTTTAAAAAAATTAACATTTTAATATTTTCTTTCGACACCTTTTGTTTCTTATTATTATTATTATTTATTTCTGCAAAATACTTAAGCAGGACTTAACTTCATCGTATTTGTTTTTTTCATCAGCTTACACGCCGGTTATTCATTAACATATCAAGAATTCAAGTAAATACGCTAAAAATGTATTTTTCCACGCTTCCAAGCTTGGAAGCAGCGATACAAGGAAGGTACAAAAAGCTCCGCTTTGGTGATAAAAGTTCATAAATTAAATTCCGTTCTTGAAATGTGGCCAAACTCGGAGTGGTCTTCCAGAGTACAAGTTAAAATACATTTTTGTGACAGTGCGTTTGTTTGGGTAAAATTTCTGTCGCTCCAATTTATCTTAAATAATAACATTTTAAAGAAAAAAGAAATGAAACAATGGAGCAGATAAAACAATTTATTAAAGGCACCTCTGTCCAGGACAGTTACAAAATAACCTTTCTAGAGAGGGTATAAAACAATACCAAAGGATCTTCATTCATATAAATATTATTTTTAGAAAGCGGACCGAATTTAAGTTCTATTACTTTGAAAGTGTTTATGGGGCGTATTCCGCGATGGAAAAAGTAATTTATTTTCGACTATTGCAAGGAACAAATAAGAATTTTATTTCTGTGTATTCCCCTCGCCAAAAATTTTGTACCATATTTTCTAACTACTCCTAAAAGCATTCAACCTTCCCAAGTATGTAAACATTGAATAAATTTGAATTTTAAAATTCTGTGAATACATATCTGTTCGATTTGTTTTTACGAGTATGCCTTTTCTTTTTTGTTGATAAAGTACGCCCTTTCTGAGTTTTTTTATGTCCTGGATAAAATTAACGCGCCTCGCCTATTCCTATCGTTTAAAAATTCGATGTTGGAAAATGTATTGTGAAACACGTCTTACGTTAAATTATTTCCAAGCGCACAAGAATTATCATGCAATTTTAGATAAGGGTCTTACTGGATAAGCCATAAATCACATTTTTGCCATCATTAATTATTTTTTAGGCCATATACTTTTTCTTCGAAGACAGAAAATAAATGGAACGAAATAAAATGTATACGCATTATGTTTTGAATAAAATAACTCCATCTGGAACATGTAAAATTAGTTTCATAGCAGATCATTAATATTGCAACTCCTCAACCAAGAGAAACATGTCAACATTCTACGTTATAAATATTTTATGAGTAACTCAAATAGACTATATAAGTAAGTTCACAACTAATTAAACCAAAATTTATCCTTAATTAAATTATAATGTAAAGTGCATTTTATTATTTTATTGGGCTGATGTTTGTCAGATTTATGGACACGAAGAGTGGGTATCCATTATCCGTTTCTTTTTTTGAGATGCTTTCGAGTACACTTTAACAAAAATATAAAGCTTGTTTATAGACATGTTTTGCTTTTATCAATATTTGAACTGAGATAAGTGACTAAAGGAAAAAAGCAGAAAACTTCAAAATATCCCTCATGGCAGCGCTAAAGTGTATTCCAGAATATCGAGGGAAGTGACAAATAGCTCCGAATACATGATATTGATTTTTGTCCCGATGTATGAATATATTTTACTTACTATTTTGCTTTTAAAATTGAAATTTTTAAAGTTGGAAATTTCTAAATATGAACACAAAAATCAGGTATGTGAATATGTATTTCAATCGATGTTTGGCTTTGTTTAGTGAAGTGTTTACAATTGAGGACTCTCTCATTTGTATAAACTCTTGAGATCAACATTCGTGTTGTTTGGAATGTCCAGTGAAACTCGATATTGTGGTATGACCAAATCAACGTTGTTATGATTGTTTTAATAGTCCTTGATGACATCGTGGACCATAGATTGTATCATTAGACGTCCCTAATTTTCTTCAAAACCCAAATTATTCAGCTTAAATTTTATTTATATTTAATTTGTACTGTGAATCCCTCTTTCTAGAATATCCCTTATATAAAGCTTCATTTATTTTTCAAAATCTTTATCTGAATTTAATCAAAAATTAGTCTTATGCTTGGTTGAAATAAGTCTCAGGAATAAGGTACATTTTAAGAAAAAAGCTCTCTTAAAATTTTTATCGTGTAACATTAAAACTTCTCTAAACTGATACAGAATATTTGGTTTTCTTATCGTTTACAACAATCCTAAGAATTCCGTTGAAAATTCTAAACAATATAGTACACATATGAATTCGTCAGCAATGTCAGTTTCCTACAAATTTCATGTTAAATTTAATTAAAATTTTTACTTTTGTTCGAAATTTGATTGAAGAACTTTTTAATTCTAAAAATAAAATCAAAATACTAAGAAAAAGTAAAAAATGTCCCAAAAAGCTTCATATATATTTTTCTTAATTCTAATATTCAACATCGAACTGTTTCTGTCTAGTTTATTGAAACCCTGAGCTTGGTTTGAAATGAATCTAAGGTCTAGTGTACATTGTAAGAAAAAATTCTCTCAAATTTCTTGTGTTATATTAAAGCTACTCTTATTTGATACAAAAAATATGGTTTTTTATCATGTAAAAGAGCCCTAAAAATCCTATCCAAGAGTAACACAGTTTCAATTGGAATTAGTAGCGTGTAAATAAAACTTTCAACAAAAAGCAGAGTTTAGGTACAAGCTTTAATTAAAATTTTATGTTTAAACAATATTTTTCAACTCAAATATTTGGAAATTTTTTTAAATTAATTTCAAGTTTTCTGGAACTTTGTCTTTTTTTCAAATTACTTAGTTTTTTAGGAATCTTTTCTTCACTTTCTTCTAAAAATATACAAATTATTGACAAAATGAAATCTATTGACAAATTTCTGAAAACATTTTTGAATTTTGATGTACAACTAAAAATTGTCAAATTTCACCTCATGGCATCTAAGAAATAAATAGGTTAGCTTTCTACGACATAAAATTAAAAACCCTGAATTGAAATCACAGAGGAATAAAATGTGATATCGATAAAAAATTGAAAATTAAAAAATTAATCATGAAAAAATATACCTAAAACATATGAGAAGGAGCAGTAAAGATGTCGTTGTTCCTATGTCACTAATTTATAATTTTCTGGAAATTTCATATTGAAGTTCAAATTTTTTAAATACAATTAATGACTTTTGTTTCAAATTTGAACCTTTATTTTAAATCCGGAGATTAAGATCAAAATTTTAAACACGAAACAAGAGCTTTTTTATATTACCTTTGTAAAATTAAAAATTCTGAAATTTCCAAATGAATTTGATTAAATTCAATTAAATAATTCTCAAAATTTAACAATAAAAATTTCAAATTCTTGGCTTTATTCTAGAATCCATAAATTTTCATATTTTTTTAAAACGTCGACTTTCAGGATTAAAGTTGAAAATTAGCGGAAACTCGAAATTTAATTTATTTCATTTTGTTCAAATATATTACAATAAAATTATATATTTTAAAAGCAACCTTTCACTAGTAAATTTAAAATCTGGAGAAAAACTTGTTTTGGAAATCCCAAATTCCATATTATGAAATCAAGTTATGAAATTTCACCTAAATCCCAACATTTTGCCTCCAAACTAGAAATTTTAGGTTTTCTTTTTCTCTATGCGACATATTTTGAATTTAAGATCAGATTTTCGACTTTAAATTAAAAATTATCTTTTTTAAATCGAAATTTGGAAGAATGTTTCCAAGATATGTTAAAGTTTTTCCTTAATTTAAACTTTAAACCCAAAATTTTTATAAATTTTTATCTAGAAATTCCGAATTTTTTTACATAATTCCGGATTAAATTTAAAACATTTCAGCCTCGAAATTTTAATGTAAAATTTGTAAGGTAAACTCAAACCCTTGGGAATTTTTTTGAAATTTCCAAAATTTTTTCTCCAATTTTTTTTAAAATTTCAAATTTTTTTTCAAATTTTTAATTGGAGGTCAAAGTATTTTTCTTGAAAATTCTAGTTTAAAATTTGCAATTTTGGGACAAAAATTACAAATTTTGAAATTTTGACCTTATAAATATTTTAATTTAATCAGTCAAAATTTTGGGAAAGGACCAAAAACTTCATAAATAAATTATTTCAAATATTTGAGTCAAATTTTGTCTTTAACCTAAAAATATTAAGAAATTTTCAGTTAAACTTGGAACTTCAAATTTTTGTCGAAGCTTCGACTTTTTTTCTGAAAGATTCAACTTTTTGTCAGGTCTAAAATTTTAATCAATTTTTTGATTTCACAAATTTAGACTTTAAACTCGAAATTCTTGTTTAAGAAGGGGTTTCATCGCCAACTATCCTTGTTTCCGCATCCTAGTCGCAGTGCTTTGAAGGCATAATGGGGTTACCCTTTGCGAGTGGATTAAACTAAATTATATTAAAATTTTGAGAGAACTTAAAAAAAAATTTCATATCAAAATTTGGAGTTTAATATAGTAAATCAATTTTTGAATTTGATTGAAAATAGTTGATTTTAAATTCACAATTTTTAAAAAATAGTTAAAAATTTGATGTTTAAAGCTGAAATTTTAAGAACAGTTTAGATGTAGAAAAATATACAATTGGCTACGCAGATGATGTAACAACCATTCTGCTTTCAGGTAAACAGGAGGGAGTACTCTTGGAGTTAATGCAAGACGCCTTATATATAGTCGAGAAATTCCTTAGTAGCAAATCCTGCAAAGACAGAAATGGTTCTTTTCACGAATAAGAGGAAATTAGCATGTCTAAAATTTCCCAAACTCATGGGAACCCAACTCGGTTTGTCAAATCGAGTGAAATACCTTGATATTGAACTTGACAGCAAACTGAGCTGGAAGTACCACATTGAAAATAAATTAAACAAAGCTTAAAAGATCTTCTGGCAATGCCGTGGGGCCATCTCCTAAGATGAGCTCTTGGCTATACACGGCAGTCATCAGACCAATTGTAAGCTACGGAGTTATAGTTTGGTAGTCAAAGACAAAGTGCACCACTATAAAACAAAAGCTAAATCACATCCAGAGACTAGAGTGTCTAGCAGTGATAGGAGCAATGAAATCTACTCCAACGGCAGCAATGGAGGCGATCTTGTGCCTGCCTGCTCGATGTATTTCTTGAGGGGGCGGCACAGGCTTCTGCTCTCCGTTTGCGAGCAGGAGGAATGTGGAATACGGTAGGTAAAATGGTGCGTGACCGGCGCATAATGAAGGGGGCGCTCCAAAAGGTACCTATTCTGGGTGCACCGATGGACCATCTACCGGTGAAATATAACTTCACAAAATCCTACCGTATAAAACTGGATGAACTACAAGCAAGGATACCAGACGTAAGTTTACAGGCTGGACCATAAGTAATGGTACATAGAGCAAGAGTAGATTTTTCGTATAAAATAACGTGATTTAGCTACATTTACCTCATACAAAAAGTTTATATAAACAGAGATACAGGGTGTCAAACTTGAAAAAAAAATTGTGATTTTTTCGCATAACTGATGAACACATTTCACTATAGACAAGATATTAGGCATAGGGGGGGTTTCTTTGGGCAACAAATTCCAAATTGCTAACAAATTGCCAGTAACTCATAGGGGGCGCCACCTGGGCTACCTTGTATTATTCTAAAGCATCATAACTTTTTTGTGCCTTTATGTACACTTATTTGTAATAAATATTTTTATTTATCTACATTTTTTACGTAAAAAAGCTATACCTTGTAAATGTTAATACAAGCAACCGTTTTCAAGATATTTGCCTTCAAAGTTTGCAGTACGTTTATTTTAAGTTTGTAAATGTGAATTTTTCGCAGTTGGTTTCGGAATAAAAGTAATAAAACCGACTCTGAAATAGTTTATTTCAAATATTACTCTACTGACATTATTATTACACATACTTGTTAAATTTCTAAAGCAAATTTAAATAAAAAAAGTAAAGTATGTGGGAAATGACTTTTTTCATGTAAAGGGATTGTAAACAATTAAAAATTTGGCTGCCTTTTATTGAAATTCAGCTCCAAATATCAGCTTTGACCACGTAGACTACTAAAATTTTCTTGTGCTAACTCAGACATCATATCTCACATCTCTATGTTAGAAAATAAATTACGTCTTAATTTTTGGATTTTCTTTATTGAGATTTTCAAAATTTAGGTAATAATATTATCAGCAAAGTAATATTTGACATGAATTACTTTCAAAGCTGTCTTATATTACTTTTTTTTTTGAAGCCTACTTCGAAAATTTAATATCTTAATAATTTAAAACCAAGGCACGTCAAGCTTTAAAGGCAAATATCTTGGAAACGGTTGTTCGTATCAACTTTCAGAAAGTACACTTTTTTACCTAGAAAATATGGAAAAATAAAATAATCCATTTAAAATTATTATAACTGGGTGCCCAAAAAAGTTATGATGATTTAGAATTATGCCGGATAGCGCAGGTAGCGCCCCCTATCAGCTGTTGGTAATATGTTAGCAAATTAGAGTTTGTCGACTTAAGAAACCCCCTTGTGCCAAATTTCGTGCCTACATTACAATTAACTCCATAGTTATACGAAAATATCGAATTTTTTTTTCAACTTTGACACCCTGTATCTCGGTTAATATCAACTTTTGGTATAAGGTAAATGTAGCTAAATCACATTATTTTTATTCGAAAAATCCACCATTGCTCTGTGTACCATTACTTATGGTCCACCCTGTATACACGGATGGATCGAAAACAAATACGGGCACTGGAACAGGAATCTTCTCGGAAGACCTGAACCTAAATGTAAGTGTTAAGTTATATAAATATTTAACAATCTTTCAAGCGGAGATGTTGGGAATTTTATATAGCGCCGAACAAATGACGCAACTAAACATTACAGGAAAATATATTCAAATAAAGACGGACAGCTAGGCAACCCTTAAGGCCCCGAGAAATGTGAAAACAAACTCAGTGCTGGTATGGAACTGCCACCTAGCTTTAGAACGTCTATCACAAGAGAATGCAATTGATCTAATATGGATGAAAGGACATTCTGGAAAAGAGGGAAACGAACGCGCTGACAAACTGGCGAGGAAGGGTTCGGAGGGACAATTCGTTGGACTAGAACCAACTCTTCTCATGGCGAGATCAATCGTAAGGTCCCTACTTAACGAAGAAATTTATCGTAAACACAAAGCCATATGGGCATCAATAACAACATGCCGACAAACTCACGCATTCATTAGAATGCCGTGCAGGAAAAAGGTAAACCAAGCCTACAACTCTCAAGGAATAATCTCAGAAAACTTGTTGGGATTAAACAAACACCTCAACAGAATGGGAATTATAAACGACATGAGCTGCAGAGAGTGTTTTGAAGAAGATGAGAGTGTCGAACACGTGATGTGTCACTGCCCGGCACTAGCATCAATCAGAGGATCCACGCTGGGGGACTTCTGACCTAGTGTGGTCAGTTTGAGAAAGGCGCATCCAAGGGACGTTCTTCAGTTTCTCAACAAGGTTGGGTGGCTGAATGATTGACCAAGGACACCTCAATCACGGAGATAGCACAATGGGCCCGAAAAGGGTGGCCTAATTGCTGGCCTAACCTTTAGACAACCCACAACGAATCCAGAATCCAGAATCCAGATGTAGAAAAAATACATAAATCAACAACTTAATAAATCTTGCAATTTTGATTTCAAAAATTAAAGATGTGTGTATGTGACAAAAACTTTAAAAGAATTGTTTCAAGTATTTGCTTTAAGGTAAAATGATTTATCGATGTTCCGATTTTTTTTCGGGATTTTGATTTTTTATCGAACTTTCAGCGAAATTTACACAAAATTTTGTTTATGTCAAAATTTCGAGTTTAGTGTCGAATTTTATATTAAAACACTAAACATCTTTCTTAAACTTTCCACTTAGGTTTTAAAAGTTTGAATCTATTCTCAACATTTCGCCTTAAAGTTGTTATAAACAAAAAATCCTACTTACATTTCAAATTCCAAAAAAAAGAAAAAATTCGAAATAAAATTGGAAAACTTTTTAAGATCTTGAAGTTTTTTTCAAAATTTTGTGTTTCTAATTTCAAATTCTAGACTTTGGAAGTTGAACTTTAAATGTCTTTGATTTTTCAAAAATTTGAATTTAAAGATGAATTTAATCTGAAAACTTTGAAATTTCAACTTTAAAATCAAAGTTTTAATATTTTTAAAAATAAAGAATAAAAACTGTAAATCTCAAGCTTGAATTTAGATATTTAAAAATGAACTAAGAGTTTTAAGTTTTTACTTTATTTCGGAATTTTTAAATCCCAAACTCGAGATTTCGACTTTTTTCTTTAAATTTCGACATTTCAACATATGAAATTTTAAGTTGAAATTAAAGAAAAAATAGGAATTCCAAATTTAAACTTGACATTCATCAAATAGGCCAGTAACCATAAAATTAGTCTTAAAATGAGGCGTTTCATGAAATAATTCGAAGAAAGTTGGTAATCATTTTAATGCCTTTTTTCATTCTTAAAATGGGTAATCTAAGTTTCCACGGTGTCAAGGGGTAAACTTAACTTTCTAGCTAAAAAAAACCGCGAAATGTTTGTACTTTTTTCCATTTTCCAGTAGTAACTTTTGAACGGCGTTCCTTACGGAAAAAATAGTTATTACAAGAATTTTAGGGCATAAAATTTTGGTTAAAATAGGTACCCGAAAGTTAAAATCTGGTGCGGTGGTATAGCAGCAATTGACAGCCAAAAAGGGTACTTTTTTGTCCATTGTATGAAATTTGTACTACCCTAATATCCATGCATGCGTAACTTCGAAACTGCTATTCTAACTCAAAAAACTTATAAAATAAAAGTTGTGGAGCATAAAATTTTCCGTCCAGTGAGTACCAAAATATTTAAATTAGGGTAAATTTACGTATACATATGTACATAAATCCAAAATGATTACCTAGTTAGATGTTCTCTAGTTTGCATTCCATACATGTTTGGTACATATAAATTACCTTTGGCTCCATTGTGCATCAAATTTAAATACCTTTTATTCTTTGCTAACGTCAGAAAATAGAAATTGGGGAGTTACGTTAACATAATTATATAAGTGTCTTGAGAGTTGATTTCCCGAAATCATCAAGTTCTTGGAATTCCTACAATTCCTTCATCGAAAAAGATTATTAAAACATAATCATTAACAGGTGAACAGACAGACATTTTTTATTTCATTCTTTGCTATAACCTCTAGCACTTATAGTTGGATAAGACGTAGGTGTGTTAATGAAATGGTTAGTATTAGGCACCCGAGTTTCTTCTGAAATTTCCTTTGACCTGTTGACCTTTATTCTCCCAACTTGTAAAAGCTTTAGGTACTCAGCAATTGTAAAGATCATCCTATTTTACATGTTTTAAACGGATGCAATATCACATTAGTATTCTTTTGCCAAAGGAAACTTAAGCTCTCGAGGCTACTGGAAGCGAATCGATCTTTGAGGAGATCGAGGCGGTGTAAGTTTGTAAGAATAAATGCACTGATGTAGGTTATACAGTGCAATTAAAACGTTCGTATCAGCCCTGTGTTGTTCTATATCGGTCCAAGAATACTAAAACTCGTTGGGTTTTCAACCATGCTTGCTGCTCCCTACTAAAGCAGCAGTATTTCAGTATTTTCTGCAGGCATGCCACCAAATTTAAATGTGATGTTTTTAGGCGAACAGTTTACTAAACTAGAAATTGCCTGTTATTTATCTCCATCATCAATGAACCGGCTCCACCTAATAATTAAAGGAGAAACTGTTACCTTATTTTTTTGCCAACCTAATGTGTGTTTTAACCGACGACATCATGCCATCTACCCCAGTGGATTTATTTTTAAAATATTGCACTGCTATGATATCCTCAAAAATGATGCAACTTCCAGTAACTTCAAGAACGAAAGTTCCCTTAGCAAAAGAAGGCTCAGGTTATGTTGCATTCGCTCAAAGCCTGTAAAATATTGTTTCGCATAACTGAGTATCTGAAGCTTATGGGAGTTGAGGAAATGAAGTAAATATTCCTCCCCCCCCCACCCAAAAATCAGAGGAAATTACTCGGGCTCCTAATAGCACCATTTCAATAACATATGTACTTTGGTACTTCCTAGACGTAAAATTAAATTCTTTACAAATTTTATTCTATAGGTTTTTGAAGTCAAAATAACAGTTTCAAAGTTACGTACGCATGAATTGTGAGATAGTAAAATTTCATACAATGGGTAAGAAAGTGCCTTTTTTTGGTTGTGCATTGCTGCCATACCACTGCACCAAATTTCAAGCTTTAAGTACTCATTTAAACATAAATTTAATGCTCTATAATTCTTGTAGAAACTATTTTTTCGTAAGAACCGCGGTTTGAGAATTATCCCTGGAAAATTGAAGAAAAGTGCCAAAATTTCGCGGTTTCTTTGGGCTAAAAAGTTAAACCCACACCTTGAGATTGTGGAAACTCAGATTACTCATATTTAACATCAAATAAAGGCATTAAAATGATTTCCAGCTCTTTCAAAATTATTTCATTAAAAAATCCTAATTTCACTGGTCCAAAAATCGAAATTTCGGAAATAAAATGTAATTTTTTTAGAGATTTTTTTTTTCCAATAACTTTCTCATTTGTAAAAAGTACGGTACGCCGTTGTTTGGGACATATCTTGTTTCTATCAAAATGGAATTCCAGAGCTGCAATTAAGTACGAATTAGACTTGTCTTTGCCTTAAAAGAGCACCAAAAACTAATCCGAAGCTTAACATTTCAGCTCGAAGATCAAGACAATGGATTGATTTGGGACGCACTATGTTTAATCACAAAAGAGGATCCCAAGGCTGCACTTAATTATTGTAAATTAGACTCGCTCTTAGATCAAAATGTGTTTGAGAATTTAATCCAAAGTTCGCCTTTAGCTTAAAATAATCCTAAAAATTCTGCTTAGATTATGTAAAGTTTGAATTGGAACACGCTGCATTCCCTTATGGTTAAATTGACATAAAAACTGGTTTCTCGCAAACATATTCTAAATACTGAATATTATCGCAAAAGGTATACAACATGATTTATAGACTTTATATTCTCCAAAAAAAGGTATCTATATGTTTTTTTGTACGAGTGATAGTTCATGAGATAACGACATTTCGAAAATTGAAAAAACAAATAGTATTGGGAGTTAGATGCGAAATTCAAATAAAATTCGAATTGACTTTCGGTCGTGGCGAAAAGTCTTGCCTGGTATTGGCAGTTACGTAAACGTCTTTTTCTTCATGTACCAATTATATTTTTGTCCGAGAGTCAGACGCTTACATGATGTTGGTAACCGAAATAATAAATATTGTCAATAATTTTACATGAAGCTTTTGGTTTTGATTTTTGTTTAAAGGGTTGTTTTCATATGGAATTGGTTTCAATATTTTATTGAAGTAATTGTGTGTAGTATAAAGTATTCGAAATGATTCCAATTGAATGTCTTTCCTGTTAGATTGTGCGACTTATGACCTACTAATATTTTGCCAATGTTTTATTGAAAATAATCATGAGTTCAACATTTTTTTTCCAGTTTATGTTGTGGAATTATTTTTGTTATTCGACTTGTCAAGCAAGCTTCTTCCTGGTGGAATAATTTTTTATTGAAGCAAATGTGATTTTGTGTGATATGTTTATTGACCCCTACCCAACCTGAATCCTAACACAATACTCAATTAAGCTGAAGAAAATTAAAGAGGATTTTTCTCCAAATTTTAATTCATGTTCTTCGGTCTTCTCCTCGAATCTGGTGAGTATATTTATTAATTGTCTTGTACTTTCGATAGTCAAGCAAGTTTTTTCCTTTGAGGGTAATTTTTTTTGTTGTAAATACTTTTCTCTGTCTCATTTTTCCTTATTTTTTAACACAATATTATCTAGTGTGAATCCTATTTTGCTGTTGCTATTTTTTTTAATGTGCAGGTGTGGTTCTGAGAAAAACAATCATTTGTACCGTTTCTCAGTTTTTATTTTGGAGTTAGTGATTGGTGTATATTATTAAATGTTTTGGTCTAGCAAGTTCCTTTCTGGCCAAGTAATCTTCTATTGATGCAGAAATGCTTTTGTTTACCTGACGCTCAACGTCCAGTCGAAGTAGGCCGTTTGGCTGTCATGGTTATAATTCTGAATTATAGCTGCGAAGCAGATAGGTAAATAGGGCAATAATTATGCAAAACATAAATCTAAGACAGGATGTTGGCAATGACCGGGTGAAAAGGAGGAAGGTTGAAATGATTCATCAGTTAGTGCCATATATTTAGGTGATTGCTTATGCGTTTGACATCTAAATGTAGTAGGTAATCAACGTAAGCTTTGCGCTTTATTAATATCTGTAATTAGGCCGATTTGATACATGCCCCCATAGCACACTTCATTAAAACACGCGAAGTTGAGGCCCTATAGAGCCCCGAATTAAATACTAGCTCCGCGCTCTTTTGATTCTAAATGACAAACTAAAGTTGCTCGGTTATTAAGTGAAATAGTTCACTCATGAATGTTTCCGTTTCATGTCAATATAAAAGCATTTTTTTGTGAGCCAGGTTCATTAATATGTTTCATTTATTAAAATTTTGATTGAAACATTATAATTAATAGAAGGGTTTACATTAAATCTTCCAGGTTTGATTGACTGAGTCATAACTTCATATGAAGCTTTTGCTGTGTGTATATGTGTCTGTTTCAGAAACTCAACTTTCGAAAACTTAATTTACTTTACACCCCGTGTAGTTTGAAGTCTATTATTTGCACTGATTTCATCCTGTCGTCGCAAGTGTTAACTGCTTCCTTGTTCGAGGTATAAATTAACTATTTGCAGGCAGAATCCAACATCGTATAACTAATCCAAACTGCAGTTGAACCTGCAGATTAAACGGTTGTATTGCTTAATTTTCAAGTCCTTTTATCACTTGTGTCTCAGCTCCGACTCTTATAATACTTCTAAATGAAGGTTCACTAATTAGTCAAAAATGTTTAAGAGTTTTTCGTTAATAAAAGAATCAAGCTAAGAGGAATCTGTATTTATTTATTCTCTCGGTAAAAGTGAGGGTCTAACCCCGCAAGTTGTAAGTAATAATTTTGAAAGTTTTTTGCTTTATACATTTGCCTAATTACATCTTTATATTTCAACGAACCTGGATTATTTAATGGTGTCCAGTACCCAATAAGTATTTTAAAAAAGTTGGCTCCAAACAAGAACATTCTGTTGCCTTTCGAACTGTGATCAACATTGGGCATATTTCTCTCTCTCTCTCTCTCTCTTTTTCTCTCTCTCTCTCTCTCTCTCTCTCTCTCTCTCTCTCTCTCCCTCTGTCTCTCTCTCGCTCGTGCGCGCCATCAAGGAGAAGTTGAGCGGTAAATAATTTTAAATCCTTTACTTTTTTCAGTCCCATTAATGAATTTGAAAGGTTAAACAAAAACTTGATTATATGTTTTGGTAGAAAAATTGCATTTTAAAGTTACCCAAAATTTATGCACCGCCCAAGATTATATGCAATTTTTCATATTTTACCATAATAAATAATTTCAGTTAAGCTTCGATTGCTTATTAAAATAGTAAGTTAATTTGGTAGCAAGACTTGTTTACAACAATGTAAAAAAAATATTGAAACTTTTAGAGGAGGTTATTATCATTT
This sequence comes from Dastarcus helophoroides, assembly GCA_028583605.1. NCBI lineage: Eukaryota > Metazoa > Arthropoda > Insecta > Coleoptera > Bothrideridae > Dastarcus > Dastarcus helophoroides. Next base: position 14,963,952 of record CM053333.1, read on the forward strand.
TATTAGCTTTGAAAACTTCCACTAAATTGCTAAACTTTTTGTGGTAGTTCAAACTACTTTTTTAACACGTTACGCCCAAACATAATTGTTCATAATACTCAGTTTGATGTTACTTGTTGAAAAATTTTTATAAATTTATCAAGAACTAATAGACCCTGGTCAAAATCCCTGATGCGAATTCACGTTACAATTATTATTGTATGCTTACATAAATTTACAATTTTTCAGCAAATTCTTAATAACAATCAGATGTTATTTGAAACTACGGTAAATTAAATAAAGCTAAAGCTACAAAAAATGCATTTTTAATCTAAACAAAATGATGTAATATTTAAGAGGTAAATAATAATAATAATAATAATAATAATAATAATAATAATAATAATTGATATCCAATCCCAATGCAAATCATTCCAAACCTGAAAAAGTTGTTTTAGACAATAAGTCTATTTAATAATGAGAAATATTTCAGATAATTCTTATAATAAAATATTTTCATCTCAGAAAATTCATATGAATGATGCAAAATGAGAAAATGTTTGACCATTAACTAAAGGGACATTTTTGTATACAGTGGCTTGTCGATCCTTTTATAAATAAGAAAGAAAGTGTTTAGAAGTTTTAATTTTTTAGTTTTTTTTGTTGACAAGATCTAAACAAAATATACTTGGACTTTTTATTATAATTTTTAATTCAACTTTGGCTTCAAAGTCGAAATTTAAAATCTTATCTTGAGATATGTGTAAAAATCCAAAAGAAAAATAAAAATTTCAAAAAGCAACAATTCAAAATTTCTATAAAAGAACACTTTAAAACTCAATCTTGTATTTTTTTACAAATCTGATTTTTTCTTTAAAACCTTTATTTAGGATTTTAAATTTAAAATTTGAATAACAATTATACTTATGCAATATTAAAGTTAAAATTTTGTGATTAAAATTGACAAGAAACAACTTAATATTTTAAAATTAAACTTGAATATTTAATCTTAAATATAAAATTTTGCACAAGTGATGGAAATTTCGACTGTAAAATTAACAGTTAGTCCAAAGATTCGATAAAAAAGAGAAAAAGAATGGTATGTTTTTAAGAAATTTTTGACTTAGTTCGGTTATAAATTGAAAGTGGGTTATGAAGAATAGTTTTGCCTCTAGTATGGATGATATGAGTTACCGTGCTCTTTTTTAAATTTAACAACTCACAGGACCCGTTTTATGATAGCTATGGCTTTGATTTCATTATATAATTGGAGAAGTTTAGTAGAAACATTTGAATGGAAATTATGTTTTTGTATGGATTTATTGTGATGACTTCTTTTTGGCCATGAAAAATTTCGAGAAGACTGGCAACCAATGTGATTTAGTAGAAATTGGAGTCACCTAGCAGAAAGACTCTCCAATACTGTTTCTTTCTGTATGATGGTTTGCATCGTATAGAATGGTTATGAAGGTTATTTAAGCTCTCTGAATATAATATAAATTTTAGAAAACCGATTACCGAAAATCGAAAACCGAAAATAGAAAGTAGTCTACTGACTATTCCGCATCGTAAAAAATATCTCTACCAATTTTCATAAAAAACGCTTCAGCAAATGAATCGTTTATATACTAGTAAGGATAACAAAAGTAAGCTTCAATAACCCAATTACTTTTTTTTTAAATTGTAAATTTAAAATCGCGTTGATTTTATTGTTGAAATCTTAGGAAGAACGAACAAAATTTTAAAATTAAAAAAATATATTTTGCGAAATTTTAAGCTTAACGTAGACATTTCTTATTTAAAATTAATGTCGAATTGTATTTTGTAGATTGCAGATAGACGCGTGTTACTTCTTTTGTAAGGACCCTAATCTAAATTATTTTAATATTTTTCAGACTTTTCATAATGTTTAGGATTTTTTGACAATAAAAAAACCAACATGACTAAAAAGAAGGTGGTTATTATTATACATTTGTAAATTCCATTTTCTTGCGTGGTAGATTAATGAACTTTCTTGGCTTTTCGGGCGAATAATTGACTAGAATTTTTTTGTTTGTCTTTGGTCTGAAGTAAGTCTCCAGAAGGTGTGCATTTGTTCCTCAACTGTAGAGTTTTGCTGAGACATGGCTTTTAGTAATACCAAAGAATGGTTCGGGCCCACAAAGTGGTGCTTTTGCTTTTCTTTACGCAAGGCTATCAGCCCTATGTCATTTATTTTTATTCTCTCGTGGTTTAGCATGTGGGAATAGTTAATTTATTTAGACAATCTTAGAGTCAAAAGCATGGGCCTTAAAAGCTCTAAGATTTGCCTGGGTATTTGAAAATATAAATATTCTGCTCATCTAATCCATCTCTTAAGACATTGCACATATTCATGTTATGTATTTCGGCCTGCAAGATGGTGGGGCTATTGTCTAGGGATTGTTATATCCCAATGCCAATAACTTTATCCATCTTGCAGCTATCTGTGTACCAGATAAAGGTTTTATTTTTTGTTTTAATATGACAAACGAGTTTTGCTGGCGGACAGAAATAACTATTTCAAACGAAATGTCGAAGTCATAGTTAATAACCACACAGTCCTTTGGTAGCGCTATGAAATACGGCTAGAAAAACTCCATAATTTTGTGGTGTCCTGTAAGGTCCCCCTTTTTTTAAAGTTTAATCCACTCGCAAAGGGCAACCTCACTATGCCATCAAAGCACTGCGAGTAGGATGCGGAAACAAGAATATATGGCGATAAACTTCTTAAACAAGGATAGGTTGTAATTCTTGGGAACAATTCCTTTCAGTAACGAGCTCCATAGCATGGAAGTTCTATAGAAAAAAGACTCCCCGTGTCACTGTGTCAAGCTCGACCGCATAGGAATTTGGTGTCTCCGACTGTCTTGTATGCCTTAAAAATCTAGGCCTTGGGGGGATCAATCCTATTAGTTCCTGTGAGCATATTCCATGATAGTATTTGTAGAAAAAAGATAAGTCACCAACCATCCACCTGGACTCTAGTGTTTCGAGAGAATCGGTCAAACTGTCGTTATCAATTAGGCGAATCGCTCTTCTTTGAATTAATCCAAAAGAGCTAAAGTGTGCTTTGGGGCTGAACTTTAAACTTGAGAACAGTATTCTAGTGTTGGCCTAACTTAAGTTTTGTATAGTGTAAGTAGCTTATAAGATGTAAAGTACTTTTTAATTCTAAAAAGAAAGCCTAGCTTCTGAGAGGCAGAGTTAGCAATGGTGCATACATGATCGTCTTAAGGGAAGTCAGTGCTTGCGCCCACTCCTAGGATAGCCATATTAGATCCCATCGGGAGAATTTTACCGTCCATTAGTATGTTTGTTGCAATATCCCTTGATGTTTTCTTAAAGGAAACTGCGGCCTGAGTTTTTGAAGCGTTGAAATCGACTAACTTTTTCTTACCCTATTCTATAATGATTTCGAAATCCCGATCAAACATCTGTATCTGCCGTTTTCTTAGTCGATTTGAAGCAGCGACGGATAGTGGTTTGTCGCAGAAAAAAAACACACCAGGTTACTATCATCTACGTAGCTGTATATCGGATTGGAAGTTAAAGCTAAGAGATCATTTATGTGTAACAGAAACAGAGTAGGAGATAGCAAAGACACCTGAGGCACCCCTCCATTAATTGCAAATGTCTCGGATGAGATGCCATCGACGACGACCTGAAGAGATCTGTCAGCGGGAAAATTGGATATCAAATAACAGAGTCGAGGAGCAAGACCTTAAAATGTTAATTTAGCGAGAAAAGATCGGTGCCAGACTAAAGCCTTTGAGATATCCAATGCCACAATCCTAGCCTTTCCATTGCTGAGTTACAGATATGAGTAACATATGCCTGTAGATCACCAGTTGAGCGTTATTGTCTGAAACCGTATTTCCTGTCCCAGATGATTCTATTCTCCAGATAACTTTTTCCATCACTTAAGATATAACGGGCAACAAAGATATAGGGCGCTAGTTGTTAGCCAGATTCCTTTTTCCCTTTTTAGGGACAGACTGCACCTTAGCAGATTTTCAGATGTTTGGAAATACACCTTTGTTGTAAAAGAGGGTGAACAATTTGCTTAAGACAGGAGTTAACTCTGAAGCGCACTTTTTAAGAACAATAGCGGGGGATACCATCAAGGCCAGAAACTTTCGAGGTGTCGAGCTCGAGGGGGAATCGTCCTGATTTTGTGTTGTCTGAAAAAAACTTCAGGCATCAAGGTGCCAATCTTAGGAGGAATAGGAGGTTCTGCGTTTCGAGAATCAAGGTTGCCCCTGGCGCATTTTACGATCGAAATTACTTTTTTTCTGTCTGGTGGATTCGTAAGGCAGAGCTGGCCGCCTCCCTCTTTGCACAAAGATGGCAGTACAAAAGGCCCAGCATGACCTCCATTTCTGCCATAGGGCTGGTGTGCTACGGTTCAGACAGGCCAGCCGTTGCGTTTTGTGCAATTTGCTTTAGACCAATTTTTCTTCACATTTTGGCTACCACATGGAGAAGGCATATATAACGACGAGTCTTACTACTGCATTTAATATGACTACAAGATCGTTTTTGATTTTAGTCCCCATAACTTACCAATTAAGGAACGGCATGTCCACAACGCAAGAAATTCTGGAGTCAAGGTGGACTCCTAGATATTTTACTTCGCTTGAAAGAATAAGTTATTTTTTATTAAAGAAGAGAGCTCCTAAAATACTTTTCCTTTAATGTCGAAATGTATAAATTAATGTTTAAAAAGACGAAACATCTAAAAAATATCCTCAACATTTTGAATTAAGCGGTTTAATTTCCAAATTAAAGCAAACATTTTGCGTTTAAAATCTACCTAATGCGCGATTGAAGGGAAAAAAATCAGAATTAGAAAAAATATTTTCTCAAAATTTCTAAAAATATAGTGAAAATTGAGGATTCGTCTTAAATTAAAACCAACATTCTTAGGTAAAACTGAAAGTGGCAATTTTAATTTTAAAAAAATTATGAAAAAGTTTGTAAATTTTTAAGTTTAAAAATTTCAAGCATAAGTTTCAAATGTATTATAAAAGTTTAAATTCGATTTATAACACGAAATTTCGAATGCAAAGACCGTGGGGTTATCCGCGTCGCTCAGAATCATTTAATTTAATAAAATAAAAATGTAAAAGTTTAGACGGGAAGAAACAAGAAACACACAGCACTGTGGTCACTTGACGGTCAGGTACTGAATCCCGCTCGAGATCAACATCTGTAAACGAGTGAGCCGGAAAGTAAGGCAAAAGTGCATTTTATGCCTGCGAAATTCCTATGTATAGGAACGTAAAGAAGCGTTGTCTGGCGGGAGTGAACTGATTTCAAAACTTTTGTAAATTGAGTTTGCTCCCCCGGTATCAGTAGGTTGCAATTTCTAGGTATAGTGCCACCTTACAAGTATCATGCAAATGATCCATCCACCACATATGTTTAGTGAGCTGCATTATTGTAGCCTTGATCGTCTTCCATTTTTACGAGATTTCGAAAATATAAATAAATAAAATTTCTTACAGGTTTTTGATTTTAAGTGTTTCGTCTAAAAACAGAATATTTCAACTTTTTATGCAAATTTTTTATTATTTTGTTTCACTTGAAATCAAAAGGCAAAATCGTTGTTTGCTAAAAATGGTATTAACATGTTGACAACAGGAATAATATACAGAACTTTTGAACCTTTTTTATGAAAAATTTAATGTTTTTATTCCAAGTCGCAGATGACTCTATTACTCTTTGTCAATCATTCCTGGTGTAACACCTTATTCAGGTGTCCCAGAAAACTGCTTAAGCCCTAGTTGAATAAAAATTGGAAACAAGGTCTACGAAAATTATGCAAATGGTAATAATAGTCGTGAATATGAAGAATTAACGTTTAAACTTGGAGCATGCATGAAAAGTCCGTTGCTTCGTGACTGTTGATAAATAGTTTTATATTTTACTTTAGTAGATTTTTGCACGAAAACACCTAACGTGTATGCACAATGCCGGATAGCTGTAAACAAACAAATTCACCCTCAGGTGAGATCTGCTACCGAAAAATGAAATTAAAAAAGTTTTAATAACTTCAGAAAGTTCATTATTATCACATCACCTTGTCCAATTTCGTATATAGAATTGTGATTCAAGTGGTATGCAATTGAAGATCCCAGGTACTTGGCGTGCATCAAATCGTGCAAGGGAAATACTTGAAAAAGAAATCCAATGGATAATGTTCATCCCGCGATAGTAAACAAAGTTGTAAATGGAACGCTTAACGGTTAAGATAAAATTTAAGAACCAATTTGGTGTATATTTAACAGTAATTTCCCTAAAGTAGAAACTAATAAGTTTAAACATTTATTATATTCAAAGTTTTGAAACCAAAGTCCGGTTTCGATCTTGTTACATCTCGTCAGTTTGGAATATCCAACTCGAGTGCCAACAAATGTTCCCACAAGTAGGTACTAAAGAATCACCGAACGTCAAGCGTGTGACTCTCAGACTACCGCCACCTATTGGCCCATAGAGAAACTATGGCCATCGCCAACAATGTCGTATGGAGGGCTGCATGAATTTGCAGTCTACGTTCTTTTCTAGTTGCATAGTAACTTCCCTATTTATTTAAATATTTTACCAACTTTTAATTGAAAAAATCTGATTGTGGACATTTACTAGTGGTAAATTACATGCAGGGAAACATAACCGTTTAAGTTGGCAGATTCACAACATGATAAAAATCCTAAAAGTCCTAAGTGAATTGTCAATACTATCGGCGTGACTGAGTTTCACCTCGTTCTAAATTTTATGTGGTCTAATTTCACAGGCAAATTTTTTTGACGTCGATTACGATTTTGATGTTTCTTGAATCACGCCAATAAAAACTTAACTTCGACAAAACGTTTAATACCTTAAAATGCCTCTATATTAAGCCATTAATTCAGCTTTGCATGTCACGCACATGAAATACTGATTAAGTGAAAAAACCGACGGCCTTAATTAACAAAAATACTCAAGTGCAATAAATTGTCTAAGTTCGTTAGCAAAACCGTCCTCATTAATTTGCAGGAGCTGAGTCAAACACCAGTAATCTAATATCGAATATCTGCTACCTATAATGGGGTAGAAAGTTCGAAAGCACGTGCATCCCTTATTGTAGCGATAGGCACGTTTTGTTTTCAAGAGATATAAACTTAGTGCTGCATCTACATATACGTAAATATGTTAACTCGAACCACAATTTTATGTGTAACATTTAGACTTTAAACGTTATATGAAAACAAAAAAATGTCAATTTAAAATCGCAATTTTAATAACGCTCTTGCTCTGCATTCTTCTCCATTCGTGTCTTTAGAAGACTCAAAACAAAAAGCTTATTAGTTCTTTCATAAAAGTAACAAAAATTCAAAGCATGTTTAACATGCTTCACTTCGGAAATGAAAAGTCTCTTTGTGTTTAAAAATAAAATTAAATCTGCCCCAAAGTTAGATCATCTCCTTTTGGTAACAATAACAATCAACAGGAATTTCGTGACGTTTATTTGGAAGAAAAAGTGAGCCGTCTTATTAAAACTCACGCGTTGCCGCGATAAATTACATTTTGAACCAAATTACAAATTTACTTAACATTTCGAGGGTATTTTTTGTAATTTTAGTAACATGCCATCCTTACACATATTTTCTATCGTCAATATACGTTTGAAAAATTCAATTAAGGTAACGGCCAGAGCTAACACATAGGTATTTTTCCTTTTAAATCGTAATTAAATATGCCTCAAAGTTTGTAAAATTTTTTTGGTAACAATAGTAAAAAACAGCAATTTCTTGATGCGAATTTAAAATTGAAAAAATTCTCTGGACAACTTATTTTATTAAAATTCATGCCAAAATGAAATAAATTACATTATGAAGAAATTTATAGACCTTCTTGGAACAACAATGGAATATTCTAGTAGTTCTACCTTTAAAAAAGATGGGCATCATAAAAGCATCGTCGAATAATGCAATGGTATCTTGTGATGATTATTATTATCCCTAAAGTTTTTCCGCACACTTTTCCCTTGCGTTTCTTGTACCACAAGAACCGATGCGGCTTTAAAAGGCAAAACCTGCTATTTAAAAAAGGTAGAGTCCATTAACCTTTTCAATATTCCATTGTAGACCTCGTCTCGGTTATATATTATATTTAACATTGAAAAGGATAAAAATGCCCCTATATGCCTTTTAAGCTGGACTTTCGATCCATTTGGTTTCCGCGTTTCATGTCTAGTTGGATATTCGTAAGCAGGGTCTACAAAGAAAATCCGCAAATTCGGTAGGTCGTAATTTTTTAACGGTGGCAGTATGAAAAATATTCGGAGTAAAGCATAATAATGGGAGCAATTTAAGACGGTAACAGTAAATTAAAAAATTCCATGGATCTCAATTGCCAGCGGTTCTCATCCCCTCAACTTGAACTGTCGTAAACTAATTAATCTTTGGAGAATTCTCCTCCATCGAAATAGTTAAATATGAGATAAGAGTGGCACAAACTTGTGTCGATTCGTTTTATTTCTCTTATGAAATTATTATACCATCGGGTTCCCCTGTCAAACTAAGAGGTGAGAATGCGATGAAAAGGTTATAATGGATTTACAAAGTCTACATTTTACCACCGCTTTCGTCAATGAAAGTTTTTGCTAGCATCTACGGCAGTCTCCCTAACAGCATTTTGTAACTTCACAAAGAATTAAATTATCCAACGGATGCTCCTTTTATTTTCCAAACATCATTAATAAAGGTTGCTTCTTTATAAGTTAAAAGAACAAAGGTTTTCGACAGACTCCATTATTTTCTTCCATTTAATGTTACTTTAATCGTTTCTATTTTGAAATTCTTAGTCAAGGATAGACTTTATTCTTCATGGTGGTCTTTATCGGTCAAAGACATTATGTTTATTAATTTTATTCAACATTTCTGCAACCCAGTTTGGAGATATTTAAATTTTTGGTAATGAAATTTGACAATATTCTGAAACATTTTTTGAAATATGACTACGTGATATCTAAACTTTTTAAAACGACACCTCATGACAATTGACAAAACATAGGTTAGTTTATTTTACATAAAACATGGAAGACCAAAATTAGACATAAAACAAGTTTTTTTAAATAAATTATGAAAATATAAAAAATGTAAAAAAGGTTGTAGCACTGGACATCGATGTTTTGCTCTCATTTGAGCTCATCAGCAGTGCATAACAAGGGAAGAAACAATAATTCTATTCTATGTTTTGTCAACTGTCAAAATTTAGATATCATTTAGTCATATTTCAAAAAATGTTTTAGAATATTGTCAACTTTCATGAGCAAAAATTTAAATATTTACATAATATTAATAAGCAAAAGGATAGGCTTTATTAAATTCTTACAAATTAATAAATAAAAAAATGAATGTTCCTAATATTATATCGGATCTTGACAAAAACAATTAGAGGAAGCATGTCCTTTTGCAATAATACGAGGTTTGGCAGAAAAGTAATGAGACTGATTTTTTATTTACCAAAGTTTTTATTATTCACAAACATCAATATTATCCTCTTCAAAGTAATTCCCTTGGGCATCTACACACCGATGGAGAAGTTGTTCCCAGTTTTGGTAGCAGCTCTGGAAGTCTTCAACCGGTATGGTCTTTAGCACATCCGTTACACTCTTTTGGACGATGTCGACAGTCCTGAAATGATGTCCTTTGAGGACGTGTTTCAGTTCAGGGAAAAGGAAAGGCACAGGGAATGAGGTCAGGTGAATACGGAGGCTGAAGAACCCCAGGAATGAATTGAGGTCAAAAATTCTATGACGTAGACGGTAGTGTGACATGGGGCGTTGTCATGATGGAGCATCCATTTGTCTGCAATGTCTGGTCTCACGCGCATGACTCTTTTTCTGAACCTGTCAAGGACATCTTTATAAGAAACTTGGTTGGCATAACGTTACTCCAAATTCCGCTGTTCCATTTTGCGTGAGGCACAACCAAAACACAACTTCACTAATAGCAGTCACAAAAATCACGTCGTTGCCGGACGGATTTGAACCTCGCACTGAGCTATGGGAAGATACTGATACACTCTATCACGAACAACAGCGCAGCGTTACCAGATCGCTTGCAGTGTTGCCATTAATTTTCTGCCACACCTTGTATATTGTTTGACGGTCCTGTCGAGGAAAAAATTTCCAAAAGCACTACATCTCTAAAACAAATGTGACAATCCCAATTATGAATAATTGTGTTTTAGGGTACGTACTGGAGATTACCAACCCACAACATAGTTACGCTTTGTCGGAACTCTGCTGTTACACAATATTACTCCAACTGAGATAGAAAATTACAAACATGTTTGTATTATTATATTTTCGTTATCTTATCAAACAATCTTTTAGTTCTAATTGAATACGTTGTCAGTCTTTGGACGAGAAAGTTCAATGTGCGTTAGGGGATTTAATGAAATTTGGGTCATTTATCTTGGAAAGTTGGGAACTCTTTTTGTTAATAAATGCGCAATACTGAAACTAATAATTAGTTTTGGGCAATCAGAGGCAATGTGATAAATTAATACGAAGATTAAAACCTGACAATAAGACAAATGAAACGCTTGAAGTAAAGCAAAATTAATTCATTTATTCATCTCGGAGAAATAAATTGTAACAAGAAGATAAAATGAATGTGGACACCAATAATTTAATTTCTTTAATAAATTATTTATTATTTATCGTTAGCTATCCTATAAACGAATCATTGGAAAATTTACACTGCCAAAGATTTCCCAACGAATGTTCCCTTCTAATTTTCACAAGCTATTTACTGCAATTCATATTGACCAGCCAACGTTAAAAGATAGATTGCAAGGCAGGGTTGAGACAGGAAAATGGAAAACTTCCTATTAAGGACCTTGAAACAAATGAAGTGATAAAATATCGCTTAGTACCGGGAGGTGGTTGTAAGAAAGCAATTCGGCGAAGTAGCTAAAGCTTATAAATCCAAAGAAGTTGCCTTGATGAACACTACAGTCTAATGAAGCGTGAGAACCCTACCGATGTAAAAATAGGTATGCTTTAGTCATCACTGTTGGCGAAGGATTTAAACATTACATTCTCCATTGATATCGATTGATTCAAGCTGAGGGATATTCCTACTGGTGAGCGGTTGGCCTTGTTTTCCTAATTCTCCGCTCGCATCATCGACTAATATAATGCAGAAAACGTCAGTCAGACAGTAGGGACAGTCTGACGGAAGTTAGGCGCAAATTGTTAAATATTATACTCCTTACCCAGCGTGACACGTCTTCCTATTTGCACGGAAATATATGCCAACTACATCATTTCCTGTTAATAAATTCTTGAAATTAATAAGCCGTATACACTTTTATGTTCGCAGACGAAAACGTTTTCAATGTAAATTGATTTCAACAGTAAAGCAAGATCAAGTAATAGCTAATTTGTTGCATGTAATGACTTGCATTCCTTCTCTCTTTATTTACAACAATGACTTGGCATCTGAAGGGCTATCTCAACAAACTAACTACATTTATTTAGAGCAAAAGTGCATCCTACAGATTTAACGAGTTTTTCAGATTTCAGTCCTTATTCTACCATTTTCAATTTGCTTTACCTATAGATAGACTATTATGAATCCAACAAAAGCCAAAGAATATTCCATAGTCTAGAAGAAAAAGTTAAAAGGGTTTGATAAATAAGCCTCGCGAAGATTTCATAAAACATCCAACGTCATTAAAACTCCTCTTTCCTAGAGCTGTATCAAAGGGACTGCAGGGTATCATGCAACAAAGTAATTTTGTAAATGGTGATAGCTGTAGTAAATAGAAAGATGCTTCTGCTTTGGCGCGGAACGTACTTAATGAGTTGTAAGATCCAAAGCATCAATAAAATAGATAATTACATTAGAGCATTGACGGGACGATTTAGAGCAATAAAATTGTAACCGCTTTCGCGCATCCACCAAATTAATCCACAATATCCTAAAACTGAATCATTGGGTTTTACATCTAATTGCCAATCCCCTTGATATAAATTTCCAATAATTTATAGTCTTTTACGGAAACTTTTGGGGTTTCTTTAACTCGTAACACATAAATACTGAATCGGGCGAATCAATCTTTAATAGTATCGTGTAGGTGACTATAAATTTCTTAATAGTCGTCTGGTTTAGACGTTTATGTAACTCTTAGAAGGACTAATGCTACAACGCTAAACTCCCTTTATGTTACAGAAGTTTGCATGTTGTTGACATTCGTTAGTGTCCTCAAAAAGAATAACAAGAAAAGTCAAGCGCGAGTGATATATGGCTGAGATCAATTTTAAAACCAATGATTATGATGAAGCAACATTTCCTTGCAAAAAGAAAAGGTCTAAAATTTACATTACATTCGCGAGAAGAAAAATTGAACACTTTCGTTTTGACGTATTTTGGTAAATTGTGTACAAAACGGTCTAATTACTTTCGGTTTGCGTCGTTTTACTCACAATATGAATTTTTATCGCAGATTTAAAAATCTGATTTTTTATGGAAAGTTAATTCATACCAATTACTATTATGCACAAGCACAGTTCCATCACAATTACTTTTCGAAATTGTTCGTAAAAAACCCGTTAGTACCTCGTTGCCAAATTTCCAATCAGCTCATAACTGAATTAGACATTTTTTTTAGAAATAATTATTACGAATCTCGCAGCATAAGGGGTCATTTTCACTTGGTTTCATTGAAATATTTTCGTTTCATTAAAAGCATGCCCTCTACACAAATAAGCGATTTAATATAAAGTATACAAAGGAGATCAATATAGAATTTGCTAAGAAGCCTTATAGGCTGCGACCTAGGGGCGGCAGCGGCTTAGAGGCTAAAATTTTCAGAGGGCCTTTGCTAGCAAGTGACTGATGAACCGGACAAAAAATTCAACTTTGGAGTAGAAACTTTTAAAATACCTGGTTTAAACTTAAAATGTATATCTTCTTCTTCAAATTTAAACCATTTAGCTTAAAACAGAGACTCTTTAAATTTTAAATTTTAGAAAAAAAGCTGAAAAAGAATTATTTCAAAATTTCAAATTTTTGCAAATCAGTTTTTGCTGAAAATGTTAAAAATCTCGATGTTTTTAAGAGTCTCAATAGAAAAATGTCTTCTTACTTTTCAAAATATTGAATTTTTAATAGAAATTACAAGTCCAGTATTGACGTTTTTCTTAAAATTTTAATATTAAAGTTTTAACCACTTTCGATATTTTGGCAAAAAAGTCGAAAAGTTGAAATCTTAACTTAAAATTTGTATTATTATTAAATTTTCGTCTTTAAAGCTTACTTTTTTTTACCTCAAGATTTCAATTTTAAGTCCAAAGTGTCGACTTTAAGCTGAGAACATTTAACGTTTTTTTTTCCTAATTTATTCTGGAACTTGGTTAAAAGTATAAGTTTAATTTTCTCCAAAATTTCTGTGAAGTAAAAACTTCTTTAAGCGCGTTAAACAATTAAAGAAAAAATAATTTTGCGTTACCAAAAAAACGCCACTATATACTACTTGCCAGATAATTTATTTCTACCTCTGAATTTAAATTGAATATGCGAAAATGTGTGTACAATAATTGTTTAAATTGTCTTTTAATTTGATTATTATTATTCCTATTCTCTCCGTAAACGAAAATTGCCTACATTAGAAAAGAAAAAACGCTGGCAAAATTCTGGTGGGCCGAAAGGTGTCCTCCAAAATGCGCCGTGCAAGATAAGCGAGACAATGGCATTAAAGACACGCTTTACGTAAAACGCTGTCAATTTTGGAGGTTATTTACTTTATTAAGAAATTGATTTATCTTTAAAATTGGAATCTTGTACAGATGACAATTATAAAGAACCGATGAGCCGGTTTATATTATATAGCAGTAGCTGTTTACTAATATAAAGAGACGTTAGTGAGCGAGACTTCGATTATGGAGAAGGCAGTAGAAATTAATGAATTACGAACTTTAAGAAGGCAATTGTGGGGCGGTTGTAAACGTTTTTAACAATAAATGAACAATATTTTAAACATTTACTTAGTTTAATGGAAGCCAGAAGGAGATATCCTAAAATTACAAGGAGTTTCAAAAGGTATTGATAATTAATAACGCTTTAAAGATTTTTTATTTTTTTATGACCAAAGTTTAATGTATCTTTTTCATGTTGCTGAGTGAACTATTTCTTTATAAATACAAGTGGCATGGAAAACTGCCTATGTTGCACTTGTTGGTAGATACATGAAGGTAACATTTTTTTAATATATTTAAATTTTAAAATTAACTCTACATATTTTGCATATCGACTGATTCAACGAAGAGTACAGTAACTTATTATTAGCAGTATTGAGGTAATTCAAATTAAAGTCTTGCTATGCTAATATAAAATTTAGATAGTGTGATAGGTTGTTTAATATACAGTAACCCAAAATAGACAAGATCAAAGACTAGATTGTACACAAATATAAAAGATATAAAAACTACAAATAATTTCAATTTATAATATATGACATTTTTATTTTTGATATTACAATTTGAAGATAAAAAAAAACACTGTTATATCATAGTTTTAAGTTATCACTTCCGTCGGCAGTCCCCATAACTGCCATTTTTTTTTTAAATTACAGAATTCGATTTTATTTTTAAACTTTTGCCTTTTCTCAATTTTTCTTTTTTATTTTTAGCTGATTCATTTATAAGCGAATTATTTTCAATCGTTTAATCGAGTTAAAGTTTAATATTATAGGAAAAACTAGCGACGTAAGAAAGGTATTGTTTAAAGTTGAAATATTAAAAAGAAGTTTAAAATTTGAAAAAAGAAACTCAAAATTTAGAAATATAAACTAATGTGCAAATTTTATAATATTGTTTTAAATAATTACAAAAAAAACAGAAAATCGTAATTCAAAAGTTGAAATTTGAAAAAGGAGTCGATGTTTCTAGAAAAATAAAAATTTATAAAATCATTATGTTTTCATTTGAAACTTAATACAGAAGATTAAATTTTAAGAATATTTTCGGATCAAAGTCCAATTATTTGGGAAACGTCCATGTTGCTTCGATTTTAGTGTGGAAATTTTAGGAAAACATTGTTGCCCATCTCAAAATTTTTACAAAAAACTTCCAAATTCAGAAAATAATATCAAAATTATGCGAAGACACTGAACATGCCGAAAGGTTGAAATTTCCAGTTTAAACTCAAAATTGAAGTCGAAGTTTTTGGTTTAAGTTAGACCATTTTAAAAAGATCTAGAATTTATATAGTAAAATTGGTATTTCTTGTTTAAATGCAAGATTCTGTTTAAAAAAGTCAAATTTTTAAAATTTTTAGTCAAATCGTATTCTTTAGAAGCATATTTTGGTTCCAAATTTAAAAATTTAATTAAATAATTAACAATTGTATGTTTATATTCGTACTTTGAAGCAAACCTAGTTTTAAAAAATTCGACGAAAAAAACACAACCGAAGAAAAAAAATTCTCGAAATCTTAACCCTGCAGTTAAAATTTTAGAACAAGTAGTTAAAAGGTATTTCAATTTAGTATTTAAAAAAATCGAAAAATCGTTAAAAAATGTACAACGCAACAACACCATCTAAGTAAAAATAATATAACCAATGGCGACTAGATTCTGCAGAAATAAGAATACTTTTTAAAATTATAAATTATGTTTTGCAAGCAAGTTCAGTGATAATTTAAAAATAATATCTTCATTCTCAAATATTCGGGATTTTCGTTCCTCTCTAGTGTTAGGTGAACCCTGCTACAAATAATATAAAATTAGTACAATTCCACTTAATTAGGAATGCTTAACAAGCCTTATGTATGAAGGAGGGGTGGCACAAAGTGAACTAGCCTATACTTAAAAAAAGTATAAATTCGGCACCGAACGAAACACAAAATAAAACAACTACTTCCAAAATCAAACAAATTCAACCTTCACTTACTATTCATAAATTTTAGTTGATTAATTTACGAGGTTTATCACTGATGGACGAACATCAGCAATATGCTAGATAGAAGATTTTTCTTGTTACCACAAATATCGCATGTTATAACACAGAAAAATCCTGAAACCATTAAGATCCAGAAATACCCAACCAACACTAATAAAGATGACTATTGAGATTGGGAGATAATTAACATGTATCAGAAACAAAGCAGGAGAGAAAATCTATCTCTGAGGATAGCGATGAATACAGATGGTGGGCGGCATTCCCTCTAACGACGAAAAGTTCCAACCTGACATGTATTGTCCGGCGCATCAATTAAATCTTCAAACCATTTTTGCCTGCATTAGGTTTTGGGAAAAAATTGAACCCACGCTTGAAATCATTTTAAGTTGTCTTTTTAGAAATTCCCCTTCATTGAAAGAAATTGCATTGAAAATTTGGTTAGGAAATTTCCATAAGGTAAGAATATTTTCTTCAGAAAATTAAGTAGTTTAAGTTCTAGAATACAAAAATTCTAAGCTGGAATTTCGCTTAATTAAATTCGGAATAAAATGCAATTACTCTGAATCTGCTGTATTTTTGAACAATATGAAATAGGCATATTTCTAGACTTCAACAACTCTTTAAATATGGATCTAAGGTTTATATAAATTGCTAGTCGGTTTCAAACTGATGAGTACTGTTTCATAATCATGTATTTTACCATCTAAATAATATGTCTGTGATAGAATTCAGATTTCAGGATGACCGGTAAAGTAAACAGAAAAAAAGAACTATATAATGGATGTATAAATATGCATGCCGTGTAGACTGTGGGGAAATCCCCTCTTTGGAAATTTTTAACTGACCGCTGCCATCAGAGATGAGAAAATCGTTTCGAATTTGCTTATACCCCAGCCGGGGAAAATCGAAACGAACATTAATCTCAATTTGATTTATTCATTCGTTAAAATCGTATTTGTATGATTTGTATATTTTCATATTCCCTTGGGAAACGTTCTTCGTTACCCGACATTTTACACAGCTAAATAAATTAACTCTGAACGCGTCAATACTAATTGAACAAGTTGTTCACTCGGTTTAAAGTTTATCGCCATTTTGTATATTCAAATATTAGTAGAGGACGAGAGTACGGAGCGTTAACAGCATATATGCCAATTACAAAACGCTGACCTTTTCATTACAATTTGCTTTAATCAAATTAAGGCCTTTTCAAACAAGAACTTTTACGAAAAGGCGAAATGGAAAATTTCTGTGTTCAAAATCACCCCTGGCTAAACTGTTAATTGGAAGACTAATAAATTTATTACATTTTCTACACCTATTGATAAAGGTTGACAATCTAATTTACTTTTAAAATGGGGCACAAAGTTGATTATTCCGCTGGTAGGACTACCGATGCCATTTGCACACATTACACAATAATGATTTCTAAATTATCGCACTTTCCAGTGCCCAGGCCATAAACTGCCTGAATTACAACGGAGAACTGCCTGTTGAAATGCAAACTTGCCATTCTGCATCTATTAACGATAACAAACATTGAAACTTAGATTACATTTAATAGTGTTAACATTATTATTTTAAAGCACACTTTTACGCCGAATTATTAAGCTGAATAACAAAATGCTTTAGCAGAAGAATTACATCTTATTTTATTCCGCTCAAGAATTACAAAAAAATTTGCGCATTGTTTGATTGAAAATTGCTTTTAATATTAAATCCCACCCATATACAAATAACTGGAAGAAAGAATTTCCTCTAATCAGGTCAAAGCTTTAGAATGAAATTCTCGTTGCTGAGATGAAATTACGCAGCATATTTTATTCAAAAATTAAACTTTGTAAGAAATAATCAAGGAACATATAAAAATACAGATGAACCAAGCTAATTGGAACATTCGTAACGCTGTACTATAAAATGCAAAGGCAAGACTGGTTTCTCCCCCAGTCTGTATAACCCTGAGCTACAGTTACACGTATACAACATCAAAAATCAACCCAGTACACAGGTACTAAACAATGCAGATTTTAATTATTTAATGATCCAATGAAAAGAGGAATGGACTTTAAATGCTGTTACTAAGTCCATATAACGGCTTTACCGCATAGGTAAAATGTTAAAGGTTAAAGTTTAAATTTGAGGAAAGGATCGACATTTCGGAATTTGGAATAATTTTTTTAATAAATTAATTTTTTTTCGAAAATTTCACTTTTTGTAAAAATTTTGCCTTTAATTTCAATACTTTCATTTTTATTTTTTCTATTGACTTCAAATAACAGTCAATTAGTTTTATTAAAACTTTCCGAGACCTATGTTAGAAAACAGTTAAACTTTTTAAATAAATGGAAATTGTTAAAAAATTTGTAAAAAACAAATAAAATTAGGCAGTCTTGAAGGCTGCCAATTCAAGTGAAAACTTAAAACGACAAAATAACATTGCCTGTGTAGTGTAGTTCGAACCATACAATTAAACAAGTCCAAATACTGAAAATATTTTAAAATAAATGTTGTCAAATTGACCTACCTTTTTATATTTATGATTTGGATGCTTATAATCTTGTGGAAACGAATCTAATATTGATAATGAACTTACTAACAAAAAGAAGTGTTCAATTCAAAAATACGAAGACTATTTGGATGTTGGGGATCATCACCAAGAACAATACGTTTAATCCTGGAGGTAGTTGTTTCTTATGGACTTAACTTTACATAATATTTGAATTGTCACAGCTGCTTTTTTAGTCGTAAAAATTGTTTCTCAGATTTACATTCAAGATTCAAATATGTTTAAATACTTCAACCAATTTTTTAAAACTGCTGCCTCCATTATTTATTATTAGCTAATACTTCGTCTGCGAACTTGAAGAAATAACTGCAATGCAATTAAATGGAAGTTTTAAAAGAGGTTCATATAAAAAATGAAATTTGAAATTAATTTTCCATAAAAATTCCAAGCAGTAACGTAATATTACTGAAATCGATAATACAAATACCAACTTTTATGATACTGATTCGGCGAGAGACCGTTGTCAAAATAAAGATCACAGGGATAAAAAGTAGTCTACCAACTCTTCAGCATAGAAATTTGGAAAAAGATTGTACACTCTTTTTGGATGGACCAAGCTGAACGCTACGGCCTATACGAGCTATCGGATAACATATTTTGGAACTAAATATTGTAACGCAATGTAAATAGTTAGAATAGAATTGTAGAATTTAGTAAATAAAAAAGTTTCTAGAATGTTCTGATAAGGGGAAAGCGGCCGCGATAACGAAACAAACAGCAGATAAGCGTTCCAGAAATTTCGGCAAACGATAAGCCTTATCTACCGAAAATTCTAGAAGCCGCGGGCCAAAACTATAAAAAAGGCGGTGAGCTTTCCCTCGAGTCAGTTAGTTAGAAGTCAGTGTCGTTAGCGGGTTAGCAATTAGTAAATAAGTAGTGAGTTACTGTTCAGTTGAAGTGTGCCGAGTTAATTCAGTAATAAAGTGGGTCTTATTCGATAAGTGTAATAAATTCGAACCGATAAGCCCGTAACAATATGTTTAAATAGAGGCTGCTGAGATCTAGACGTTAAAAATATTTTGAAATATGCAGAGTGTTTCAGAAAATCGTTAAATATCAAAGCTGTGTTTTTTTTTAAATGAAATGCCATGCTTCCTTTTCATTTTTAAATCCCGTACCAAAATTAAAGTCAGTTTTTATAAGGTTTTCCCATATCTAAAACTTACTCTTTTTGAGATAATCCACTTTTTTAGAAACACAAGGTTTTTAAAATGAGAAATTTTATCCCCGAAAGTAAATAATTTTGATAATGGCTTCAGCAAATTTTCATTTGGCATAATAGTTGCCTAGAAAATGGTATTTGGTCAAGTTTAAAATTTTATACACTTTGTTCCAAATTTACCGGAACATTTACTTAAACTGCAGTCACTCAGTATATTTTCGTTTTAAACATTGATAAGTTTAATTAACCCTTTGCTCGTAGGTAGGTTTTCTAAGCTTATATTCAGTAGTTTAGAAATTATAACTAGTTTCAAGAATTGCGCGACATCTTGTTATTTATTCAAAATAAAGCAACTTTTGAACAAGGGTAGCAGACTTCAGTAAACTGTAGTAAGTGTGTCACAATAAATTAAGTTTTATTTCCTTTATTCTAAGCAAATTAAGGTTAACTTCCTCATTAAAAGATTAGCTGAATTTGCTAAAATGAAAGAACATTTTATTAACGAAAGGGTCAACATGATTTTGATAATAGCTGAACGTTATGAAAGCTGTATTAGCAAGCAACGTCCTTGGAAATTACTTTTTTTATGTCCCTTAAGTGGACAAACTTTGTTAGGATTTCTAAAAATATACTTTTGAATTATACCAGAAGACTTTAATGTAAGATAAAAAATGGGGGTTTACAATTTCGTATATTCCGAATGTTTAAATAGAAAATTACAAAATAAATGTCCTAGAACAGTCGGTCCTCATAAGTGGCCATCCAGATGGCCGGATTTAAAACCAATGAATTTTTATAATAGAGATATGAAAAAAATATGCATACAATGCTTCCTGCTGAGGACATGAAAAATCGAATTTGAAATATTTTTGAAACAATGGACCGAAACATTTTTAATGAATTGTAAGGAATCTTTTGCAAAAGCAAAAGTCTCCACATTTGTTACAGTAATATATTAGAACATTGTTTTTATTTGTGTTGATATTTGTTTTATAATTTAATTAAATAGTGGCAAAAGTAAATATTAACTCCTTTTTTTTTTTACAAGAAAGACACGCTTTCGCATTTAAATATTAGTTAGGATATCTTGTACTTATTATTAAAATCTAGAATTAACATCTTGCACGGGGCCCTCTAAAAGTTAGTTAAGATACTGTTTGGAGATTTACATCTTTCGTGCACATGAATAATTTTATTTAAATAATATTTTTTGGTTTCGAGATTACAATGCAGTGTTTAAAATAGTTCTATGGTAGCTGTGCATTATCTAGCGAAATTTTAAAAATATGATTTAAATTTGGGACCTATGCTTTTCATTCATGTCTACTTTACACCAGAGTTTGATTCGTCCTTCTTATTTGCAAATCAGACCGAACTGACAAACTGGCCACTAGTGAATGTTAAATTACTATTTAATTGAATTAATTACAATTCAATTGTGTGTCATTTGTATAAAAATTCTGCCACTGAAAATTTCTTGTTAGTTCTATGGTTAGATGCAAACGATGGAGTTGCGTACAGCAACAGCCTCTTTTTAAAAAATATTTCTTGGGCTTATATTTCATGTTTCAACACATATCGAAAATCTTTTCTCAAGGACTAATTTCAGAATTTCAATAAGTAAGAGTCTTAGATGAAGGTGTTTGGTATAAAACACTTCCAGCAGTAGTTACTTTGAAGGTGCCTTTGATTAAAGTGACAAGTTTGTTTGGAATTATTGGACTTTGCAAAACATTTACCAAAGTTCTGCCTAGTTAATTATCTTTAAGGATATTCAGCCACTAAGAACCCTTGCATTATTATTTATTAAACTCTGCAAGAAATCTGCATAAAGATTACGTTGTGGGTAAATTGGGGGAAGATGTAATCTCTTTCAATAGGGATATTTAAGTTAATGAAAAACAATTGATTATTTAATGGATGCGTTGCTTGTTTAATTCAAGTATTAATCCATGGTATTCTGTTATAGCCATTCGCCCTTTTTCTTCTTGTCTTGACACTGCACCTTCATTAAGGAGTTTTGGGCTACGGTGGGTAACAGAATATGCTCGTGAAAAGTATAATGATGCTTGACCAAATTCAACATGAAGTTATTATGCGGAACAGCTACAAAACTGAAACAAGCAACCCCTGCATTTAGATTAATAGGAGGCAATTCTATAACCCACTCCATTAAACCGGCCTGGCTTTATAGAAACTCTCATCAGTCGACGAAGTTATGCAGCGCAGCGGTAAGACCTTCAGTTTCCACAGCTAATACACCAATGATAACATTGATTACAACTGATACCGATAATATAGAAGAAGGTAAAATGTGAGGATTACCTCATATCTTCGTCATAAGCCTCACCGAGATAACCACAGTATTCCGGCTCTGCCCCAGTTATTTAAAAGATTCCTAATTAATTAATGAACATAAATTAGAGACGAGGCGTGATATTGTGCTTAAAATGATGAGAAAATCCTTGCCATGGTAGCATAGGCATGAACATGTGCTAAAAACGAAATTTCGTTCGTTTCACAACTAACCAACCTCAGCAGAGTCATTAATGTTGAAAATTGTATTACCATCCGTACTTCGTTTCGAGTAAAAACTTTTAATGCATTATTCGGACAATTTATTTATGCATCAAGCTAAAAATACACTCTGTAAATTGCATTATAAATTTTCTATGGCAAAGTCGTTTCAATAGAAATGAATGAAAACATATGATTTTTATTTTTCCATGCATAAAGCTTAGACGTGACAGTTAATTTATCATCTAAATGACACTTTTCGCCTGTCAAATGTATTTCTAAGGCGTATAATCTTTCGATTTGTCGGATCCTTTTGTGTAAAATGCGTTCAATATCCTTCAAACAATAAACGTTATTAATACCAAGGAAATAACGCAGACGAGGAAATTTCCTTTGCACTATAGGTGCGAATTTGTCATAAAGTAAAAACTAACTTCGACTGAATTATGTAAAATAATCTCGTCCTAAAACTTTTCCGGGAAACCTTAAAACTTTTTGTGAATAAAATAAAACTGGGCTTCGTCTTTTTGTAATTAAGAAAAGCCCATTAACCTAAATGTAGTTGGAAAACTGGAAAGCAAACAAATCTATCGATTTAACTGGTATGTAAACTCAATGTAAAATTCTTTTGTTTTGTAACTTCAGCACATTCTTGATTTATATGCGTTTGTGTACATTAATAGCATTCGGTAAAATATGGATCTGATATTGCCCAATGCATTACGTGCCTACGTAAAATAACTTTTTGACAGATTCTTCTACTTCTGCTGATTCCAAAGTTACTGTGGTTTGGTAATGTTATGCATATTTCTAACATGTGAACTTTTATCTTGAATTTTCATTTCTGTTCATTATTTCGATAAAATTACATGGTTTGTTGGGCGCTACTTACTTTCAATGGTTGCGCATCAATGATGAGGCAAAAACTATAATAGAGCTTTTTGCCCTAGAATTTGTGTAATTAAAACTGATGTTAGAGTTTTCCGAATTTATGCATTATTTCTATTCAGAAAAGTTTTCAAGCGTAAACTTGAAATATCTAAAAAAGAGAAATAACCTTTACTGCATTTATTTCAATTTAAAAATTTTTAATTTTTTCAAAAATATCAAATCTGATCAGCTCCAACATGACATTAAAAAATTTGCAGGTATCAAAATTTATTTTTGAAGTGAAAACTTTTTTAGGAACGTTTAGTGATTTTCGAAGTGAATTTATGATTTCGCGTTACCAACATGCTCTACTGTTGACATTAGACCTTTCCTGATGTTTCAAAATTAGCACGAGTCTGTCCTGTACATAAAAAGGGCGACAAGTCAGTTATTTCTAATTATAGAGCGGTTACCATCTTATGTAACTTTGCAAAGCTTTTTGAAATTATATTATATAACTATATTAATGACTCAGTTAATAACATCATATCAGTTGACCAGCATGGTTTCGAAACAAACGCTCCTGTATTACAAACTTGGCCTGTTTGTCTGAATATACATCCAAAGTTCTGGATTTTCAAAAAGCTTTTGACCAAATTGATCTTTATTTGTTATTAAACAAGCTTCACTGCATTGGATTCTCTAATAATATCAAGGTATTTTTTAAATCATATCTGAGTAATAGAAAACAATTTGTCAAGCATGAAGGTTATTCTTCGCCCACCTATAAGGTAACATCAGGAGTACCCCAAGGTTGAAACTTAGGTTCGTTGCTCTTCTTATTATTTATTAATGATTTACCTGATAACATTAGTTGCCATAAATTATTCTTAGCAGATGATTTAAAAATATATACTTCATATATATTCATATATACTTGGAAAACTGTAACATGTTACAAGACCAAATCAATGTTATTAAAGATTGGTGTGACGTCATCTGCCTATACCTTAATATTACTAAGTGTGGTGTTATGACATTTTGCAGAAAAAACGAACCTCTATATTATAAGTATAATATTAATAATATATATTTTTCCAGACCTAAAGAGATGAAATATTTAGGTATCCTCTTTGCTTCTCAATTTGCGTTTATTTCTCACTTAGACGCAATAGTCAGCATATCCTCCAGAATGCTAGGATACATACTTAGAAATTGTAAAGACTTTAGTTCCATTTCCACCTTAAAATTATTATTCTACTTACAAGTAAAAAGTATCTTAGAATATGGCTCTCTAATATGGTATCCTCTATATCAATGTTACAAAGACCATATCGAATCTGTACAGAGGAGGATTTTAAATTACCTAGTCTTTAAACAAAGCCAGTCATATCCTCCCAGAAGAATTGATCATTACACTTTGTTGAACAGATTTAGTGTGGTTTGTCTGAGATTTATTTATTCAATTTTATTATTATAGTCAAAATTATACGTTTTGCTATAGATTTTCCTTATTTGTTAAGTAAAGTCAACTTCTTAATTCCTGGCATTGAAACTAGGTATAACTCTGTATTTTACTGTGATCAACCAAGAACAAATATTCTAAATAGAGCTCCCTTAAATAACACTTGTCATAACTTCAATAGAGTTTCCCATCTGTGTGACGTAAACATATTACCATTTAATAAAATTAAGATTTGTATCGTCAATACTTTGTAATGTATAATTAACCAAGAATAAGTTATTTTCGACTGATATGTGCAATATTTATATCTAATTCATGTAATGTGTAGTGTTTCCTATAATTGAGTTTTATGTAATCTGTTGAAAATAAATTACTTTATTATTATTAGAGCATGTTGGTAACGTAAATTTACATGATGGTAAAGCAGAACAAAGAGTTTACCACCTATTAAAAATCACTCAACGCGCCATGTGAAGCGTGTGAAGCTTGTGATATGTACCCAACTAAGAAGGAAAGGTCTCGAAGTGTCAGTCGCCGATTTTGCTAATTTTTGGATATGTTTTAGAGGACCGAAATCTAAGGGGCACGTTTTTTTTATCGGCTGATAAACGGTTTTAAGGGTAGTTTTACCCCCTCAAAGTTGGAGCAAAAAATGCAGATTTTGCTGTTTCTCGAATAGCAAAAATGATATTCGAGTCGTTTCTTTTCCCAAAAGTTTTGTTTTGACGAAAAATAAAAGAAAGAAAAATTTCAAAATTTTCCCGTCCCCCTCATGGGGGCAAACCACCCTATTTATAAGTTTTTTAATCATAAAAATGGTAATTAGGGCAGCAACATTTTGAAAAAAATATATGTTATTTTATACATTAAAACAAATTTTTCCTGTTTTAGGATATTGTCGAAAAAAATTTTGTTGGGGGTAAACACCACTGACACGAATACGTAAATGAAAGGATGTATTTTTATGATTTTTGTTTTATTATTTTTCTGAAGTGAAGTATTTCGGCGAGAAACTAAAAAAATAATTTTGTAAGATTTTTTCTGTGACCCCTTATCCCCACCCTCCACCCTTCCCTTATAGGAGGGTGAGCTACCTACTTTAAAAACCGGAAAATTCGAGATTATTATGATCCCTCTACCATCTATATACACCGAACCTCCCCTGATAGGCGTAAATTACCTGTTATGAAATTTTTAGTTAACAAGAAAATAGTCATTATAACAGCTAAATTTTGAAAAATAAATGTTATTTTATACATCAAAATTATTTTTACTTTTATTTGGGTTTTGGTGAAGGAAAATGTTTTGGGGGTAAACACCCTTTAGGTCAAACACGTATATAATAGGATGTATTTATATGATTTTTGATTCGTTTTTTATCTGAAACAAAATATTTCAACGAGGAATTAGAAAATTAATTTTTTGGACTTTTCCAGTCACCTCTCTTCCCCGCCCTCCAACTTATCTTACCAGAGGGTAAGTCATCTACTTAAAAAATCGGAAAATTCGAGATCATTACGATCTCTTCTTATGCACCGAAAAAAATTCTAAACTTTTGCACCTCCATAAGGGAGTAAACTACCTCTTTTTCAGGTTTTTGAGTATTCAAAAAATTGTCATTAAAACAGCAAAATTTTGAAAAGAAAAACACTATATTTTATATACCAAAACTTATTTTATTGAATTTTGTTGGGGTTTGTCGAAGAAAAATTTGTGCAAATACGTATATAAAATATCTATATAAAAACTACGGTCAGTTGTCTGAACTTTATAAAGATTTAGAAGTTTTGTATATTAGATATACCTACACGAGAAAAATGGGAATTTACCAAAACATTTAAGTGTATATATTACTATGGCGGTAAAGTAATTCGTTTCTTTTTTTCTGAAACGATGGGAAATGCAACAATTTAAAACTTTTCTAAACTCTGTTTTGTGGTATCTAGAGAGACAGCAATGATCTCAGATTTCCAGTTTTTCAAGTAGATAGCTAACTGGCTCACTCTACTGGTATGCCAGGACGAAGGGTGGGAACGGGAGAACAAAAATTTAAAAATAATATTTTTTTACCTTCTTTAAAACTCTTCGTTTCAAAAATAACGAACCAAAAATTATACAAATATATCTCCTATTATAAACAAATATTTGCGTTAAAGGGTGTTTACCCCCAAAATATTTTCCTTCACCAAAACCCAAATACAGGTAAAATTAATTTTGATGTATAAAATAACATTTATTTTTCAAAATTAAGCTGTTATAATGACTATTTCCTTGTTAATTAAAAATTTCATAAGAAGGTAATTTACCCCTATCAGAAGGGGTGGGGTTAAAAAAATTTGGTAAACTTTTCTTTCGGTGTATATAGATGGTGGAGGGATCATAATAATCTTGAATTTTCAGGTTTTTTAAGTAGGTAGCTTACCCTCCTATAAGGGAAGGGTGGCAGGTGGGGATGAGGGGTCACCGAAAAAATCTTAAAAAACACTTTTTTAGTTTCTCGTCGAAATACTTCGCCTCAGAAAGAAAATAAAACAAAAATCATAAAAATACATCCTATCATATACGTATTCGTGTAAGTGGTGTTTACCCTCAACAAAATTTTTTTCGACAAAATCCAAAAACAAGTAAAATTAGTTTTGGTGTGTAAGAACATTTATTTTTTTTCAAAAATTTGCTGCCGTAATTACCATTTTTATGATTAAAAAACTTCTAAAAAAATTTTTTTTCTTTTATTTCTCATCAAAACAAAACTTTTGGGAAAAGAAACGACTCGAATATCATTATTGGTATGTGAGAAATAGCAAAATATGCAATTTTTGCCCCAACTTTGAGGGGGTAAAACTACCCTTAAAATCGTTTATGAGCTGATAAAAAAAATACGTGTCTCTTAGATTTTGGTCCTCTAAAACATATCCCAAAAATTAGAATTAGAAAAATCGGCGCCCGACACTTCGCGACCTTTCCTTGTAAGCTATACTGCTCATGGTAAGTCCGCTTCTAACTTGTGTCGTAAACAAAACTATACGCCTATTATTAGTTAAATTGACTGTTGTGTTTTGTTTAAATTGTGTTATAATTTGACTATTATTTTAATTGTTTGATTGTAAAATCACTGCACAGTTCAACAGTGAGTACCATAGTAGTTTGTACAACAAGAGCAGATATGATGTTTATATCTCACGAGAAGGAAGTTTGAGCACGAAACCGCAAGTGGAGTGCTCAATCGATCGAGAATGTACTATTCTCTATTTTATAACCAAATATTTGTTAGTTTTTAAAATAAAATGTAAAATGTAATATTCTGCAATAATAAAAAGAATGCAAAGTTTATGTTTAAGAGAGTTCATTGTCAATAAACATTGGATTGGTCTCTACACAATTTTAAGAATCCAAACCACAATTATAAAAAAGTAGGTCAGTTTATTTTAAAATATTTCCAATATTCTGACTTGCTTACAAGTGTGAGTTTGAACAACACTACATACACTGTTATTCCCTAGTTTTAAGTTTTCCCTTGTGTCGGTTGCCTACAAGACTCCCTAATTTTTTTAAAACAATCAGTTTAATTGTTTTATTTACTCTTCAAAGCGTGACATGAATGAAATTTTATATCTGAATTTTATTTATCGTATGACCTGTCATCACAGTTTGTTGCAAGTTCATGTCTAGGTTATTTATAATATGTTTAATTGATCCTTTGGTAGCGTCTAGGAAATCGTTGGGGTCACCTCCATTTGCCTTAAGTGGACATTTCCGGATTATGTGTATGTATGTTTTGAATATAAATATAGCTTGCTTAAGTCATGTTTCAGTGATCATCTAAAGTAAATGGTCGAAGCAAAACAAAAGCGAATTGATACCAGTTGAGCAGTCGAACGTTAAACAAGCCGCTAAGTTGCAGACGAAATACATCAGAAATCTATCCGTTCCCAATAGAAATAATTTAATCTTCGATAGTCGCTGATAGAGTCTAACCTAGCTTTCTAACGCTCGCCGTTTGATAAAAAAATCTCTATTTCATGATATGTGGCCGCCTTGGATTTTGGAGAAAAACAAGACAACGTAAGCCCGTGTTGATATGTCGAGGAGAAACCGACGTCGAGGCGGCAAGTTAAGTCCGAGAAGCATCTCTCGGGACTAATAAAACCACCCAGTCGGCTTCTGGGTCAGTGTGTCGTTTGAAGCCATTCTACTTCTCTTTGGCCGCTACTAATACAACTTAAACCTCTCATACTTCTAATATTACACGGCCTGCTTTATATCCAGCTGCCTAAGATATTATTCCTGGCATTACACAGCTGTCCGAATTTCTCTAGGCTAGAATGCAGTCAAAAAAGGCCTCCTATTCAAGACCAGTTATTATAACTTTGGGTTTTAAGGCGAAAAATAAATGAAAGCGGGAACTAATTGCGTGCCACCAAAATACTTTCAGTTCAAATCTACAGCAGCCATTTAATTTAATGGTGTTGATAATAGGCCATGATTCTAATTAGAAACAAGCTAAACCCAAGTCGATTGGTTTGCGTTTGGGCGCTTTGTCGTGAAAATTTATCCCCCTTCACAAGCTCGAATTTAGTTATCTTTTAATAATTATGATATAAGCTATAAAATTTGATTAGGGTATTATTTTTGATTAAAAACTTAAAGATGTTTAGATTAAAATAAATCTTCAGTGTAACTCAACTTCTACGTGACAACAGAAGCTTACAAGCTGTCAGGCAGATCTGAGATGAAATCATCCGTATCACTCTTCAAATATATGGAAGTGCTAGCAGATACTCTATTTAGTGCCTATACAGAAGGGAATTTTGCTTAATAGTCTAGAAGCTGTTAAATCTCATCTAATGATTTCATTCAAGCCCAAAACAACCAATTTTGACATTGGTTTCGCAATTGGAGCATGTCAAGGAACTGCTAAAAGTATTTGACATTTCGCCTGCCATCTTAGTAGGATTCTTCAGAAACAATAAAAAAACAATTTAAGACAGAACTGCAGGATAACTCAGTACGTCAATCAATACCAGAGACAAAAAAAGTGAAAATAGAACAAAAGAGAGAGCGAAGGGATGCAGAAAATAAAGAATAGCAAGTTAACTCAGTATGCCAACCATACCAGAATTGATTTTAATCTGTAGAGACTCTAGAATGAAAGATAAGATCCAAAATAGAACAGCAAAATAAAAAAAATAGTCAAAATTGAAAGAGCATGGTAACTCAACATGTCAATCACACCAAAGGCAAAACTCTGCCAATTGGAAAGCCATGAAAAGGAGCAGCTTTGCTATTCACTTGCGTGGTCACACGTGAAAATTTTTCAATGGTTCGTTTCCAGATGAAGGGGAACATGTAACCAGTAGCGAACCTAAAGTATTTGCCGTCCGGGGTGATTCCTAATTTACCGCCATTTTAAATCAATCAAAATTAACAAATTAAAATGGTCGTTTATTTTCTCTCGAACACGGAAACCATATTCTTCACATGAAATGTTCAATATATCATTTTATAATATGTATGAAAAAAGTTTTCCTATGTAGTGGGCTGTTGTATTTTTTGGCATGTTCACGTATGCTCCTTACTTAATGAATATCTTAAACGTACAAGTAAACAAACATAACTTTAAAATAATAGTTTGTACAACAAGAGCGCACGAGAATATTTGAGTGCGATATGGACAATCCGCTCGACTTGTACAGCGAATTTTTCCTACAACTGCGATCCATTCAAAAGAAAAATGAGACTTAAAGGTCCAATAATATTCATATGAAATTTATATCTTCTAATATATTTTTTAAAATCAAGTGTCATGTGTCAATGAATCATCATAAATTTATCGTAAAAAATTCATATTTATTATTTGATTTCGTAGGGTGCGTTTAGATTAGACACTTTATTCTGTACATTTCTCTCTGAAATAATAATATATCAAGTATAAACCATCCCGAGAGAAGCTATCTGAGACTAATTACACAGCTGAGATAAATTACTCAACAAAAACACAAAGACACAAATTTTAGCCAGGGTGTGACGTATACCTCAGAAGTTGTAGTCGTCTACTTTCTCTCGAGATATTTCATGCGATTAACTATTGTATTTAATATTGAGATACTATTCCATATGAGTAATTTGCAAATTTAATTAGACAAAACCTGTTCAATATTTACAAATTATTGGTCACAGCATTGTATATCCAGAATTCCCAATTAGACCTAATCACATTTTGATTATTTAAAGCAGCAAAGACATTCTACGTCTCAGCTAGAAGTGTCAGCAATTTTATTCAGCTACATTTGTGTCAGAGTATAAAAGAGCAAGCAAACTTAGTCTCAGATGCCTGAGATTTGTATTATGAAATAAGTCTCTAATCTAAACGCACCCTAAGGTAATAATGTCGCAGATATTTCACTTGCAGCTTCAGGAATGTGAGCTGGGATGAAATTTATTGATTATGAACTAAAATCACTCATTTTAAATATTTTCTTCGCGAAATAATTTAGAAGTTTTAATCAATTTGACAGATTCTACAGTACAATATTTTTGCTTGGATATTATCGATAATATCGGTCAACCGATATACAGTGTGTCCCACCGGAAATCGCCGCAATAGATATCTGGCAAAGTACTTATTTAAAACATTTGAAAATTTGACAACTTAACAAAGACGATAGGACCAACACAACTAAAATATTCACAAAGTAGTATTTACGGTTATACCGGAAGTTGACACCAACTTCGTTATTTTAAATGAGGCACCCTATATATTTTTGCATTTTTAAATTTAATTTAATATTCTAAGGCCACTTTGAATAACAAACATTGTTCTTGAAATTTATAGTTTTTGAGATAATTGGATTTTTATAAAAAATTTGACAGATGCAAGGTCCCACGAAATTCTTTGTATCTTTTTTAAGAAACTAGATATTTATTTTATAATTGGTGTGTGAGAAAAACACATACAAAGCTATCTTCCACAGCTGTTATAAGTTCAAAAACATTATACCGAGGGTTGAATTCAGGTCTGCTTATTTTGGTAAATTTAAACAGCGATAACTTTGTTATCTCAAATGGAACACCCTATATTTTTTTAGCCTATCTTATGTAGATTTTAGTTATCTTTCATCTAATATAAGCTTTCTAAGGGTTGTTCTTACAACTTTTAGAAATCATTGCAATTTTTTACATTTTTCTGCCATTTCACATTAAATGAACTCTCGGGTCGCATATCAGTGATGTTATGAGTAGAAATAATCTCTATCGACAATTATACTGTCAGGAAACCATTTGTCAAATTATTTATAGTTTATTTTTAGTGTGTAGTAAAGCTAAAATAAAAACATGCCTAAACATCTCTTTTAGTAATGAGAATTATTTTAAATTGTTTATTCTTTTCTGACGATGTAACAAAGCAATATCACAAACATGTGATACAGTGATAAATTTGCTGTTCAATATCCAATAAAGTCCTCATGAAATCCAATAAAGCGAATAGTAGAAAATCTTACAAATTTTGATTCCGTAAAAGAGAAATTAGGTAGAAGAAAATCTGTTGTTGGTAATAAATATGTCGAAACAGGATTTCCAATTATGTCAACTAGTCATGATTTCATTTTAGCTTCATCACACACTATGAACTACTATAAGTAATTTTACTGATTGTTTCATGATTTAAATGTCGATATCGATTGTTTCTTATTT
The DNA here is from genome assembly GCA_028583605.1 of Dastarcus helophoroides. Classification (NCBI taxonomy): domain Eukaryota; kingdom Metazoa; phylum Arthropoda; class Insecta; order Coleoptera; family Bothrideridae; genus Dastarcus; species Dastarcus helophoroides. Next base: position 14,996,179 of record CM053333.1, read on the forward strand.
TTAAGTAAACATTTTTTCTACTTATTATGTCACTGATATGCTACTCAATTAGAATTCAATGACCATGAAATAAAAAAAGAATGTTAAAATCGCAATTATTTCCAAAAGTTGTAAAAGAAACTCCCGCAATGCCTATATCAGTTAAAAGATAATTTAAATCTGCATCAGAGAGGTCAAAAAATATAGGGTGTTCCATTTGAAATAACAAAGTTATCGCTGTTTGAATTTACCAAAATGTACAGTCGTGAAATCACCACTCGGTATAATGTTTTTTATTTTATGAAAGTTGTGCAAGATAGCTTTGTATATGTTCCACTCATTTATTAAATATGAAATAAATATCTAGTTTCTGCAAAAAGATACAAAGAATTTCGTGGGACCTTGCATCTGTCAAAATTTTTATAAAAATCCAATTATCTGAAAAAATATAAATTTTAAGAAAAATATTTGTTGTTCAAAGTAGCCTTAAAATATTAAACAAAATCCAAAAATGCAAAAATATATAGGGTATCTTATTTAAAATAACAAAGTTGGTGTTAACTTTCGGTATAACCGGAAGTATTACAACTGCGAATATTTTAGTTGTGTTGGCCTCGTCGACTTTGCTAAGTTGTTAAATTTTCAAATTTTTTAGATGAGTACTTTGTCAGATATCGATCGCGGCGATTCCCGGTGGGACACACTGTACAGTTGCATCTGGCGTGGATATGAATTTATATCCGTTGAGGCCTACCTGTCCTACTCGCAAGTTGTAAAGAAGACAATGAATATACAGGTGAGAGTAGGAAAAAATTGTTTTACTGTTGTGAATTTTTATTCAACGTTATTATTTCTTTACAATATTTTATTTTGTTTGATTTCAAATATGTAATAAATTGTAATTATTGGTTACGCCTGTCTGTTGACGTTGTCAAGCTTACATTTTAATTTGGCGTGTACGAATCAAGTGAGGAACATACGTAAACATGTCAAAAAAATGACAATACCACATTATTAGATGGTAAAACTTTTTGTTCAGTTTGCATTTACTTAAGAGCAAATATGCCTAAAAGTAAATATTTCTAGATATTTTGAGTTTTTTTCTGAAAATTCCGAGGTAAAACTTGAAACTTAAAATTATTTTCTTCAAGTTTATAGCTCTCTAAATAACACATAATACATAATGCAACTAAATGTAAATTATAGAATTTAGTAAGCTTCTGGATTTTTCTAAAACCCAGAAGCGAAAACTATATAAGGCGGTCGCCGTTCCCTCGAGTCAATCAGTTAGAAGTTAGTTAATCAGTGTAGTGAGTTAGTAGTTAGAAGTGAGTTAATTATTCAGTTGTAGTGTTCCGTGTTTAGTTTGGAAATAAAGTGGTTATAATTCACGGCGTAATAATCATTCGAACCGATAGCCAATAACCAATGATATTTATTTTCCAAAATATAGATTTTTTGATCAAAATTTCTGACATTTTGCAAAATTTTGGTGTTTCTGATTGTTTTTGATTGTTTTGTAAACCGATTTAAATTTGGAAACTTTTTAAAACTTTGAAAAATATTTTCTAAAAATGTTCATTTTTAAAAAAAAATGTGGACTGATTTCTTAATATTTTGATATTACACTTAAAAAACCACTTTTTTCCCAAAATTCCAATTTTAACGTAGAATTATTATCTCTAAATTAAAAAAAAATATTTAATTGTATTTTAAAATTATTACATAATCCATGAATTATTTTTACAATACTTCACGTAATCTTGCTATTTTTAAGTTTTTACCAAGAATTTCTATTTTAAACAATATTTCGAGTTTCTCCAGAACTATTTTCTAAGTGCTTCTAATTTTGAAAATTCGACCCTTTTCTGATGCCGGCTCCACAATCGCTCCGCGAAAGCCCGCGAAATAGCGCGGACGCGAGTGTGGAGGCCTTCGCGTCTTCGCGTTCGCGCTTCGCGCTGTTCCCTGTTCGAAATCGGTTTTTCGGTCCGCGTCAAAGGGTTCGCGGGACTTTTGCAAGGTGCAAGCGCGAATGCATCCACACTCGCGGCGTGAATTCAGTAACAGTTTTAGCCTTTTCTAGTGATTATTGTGTGGTTTCAGAGAGGACTATTTTTTATTCTCTATTTGGTGTTTATTATTAATATGCAGATAATTATAATATGCTTTAGCGCAGCGGCAGAAGCAGTGGCTACCTGTGGGTCCATTTCCATTGGAAGCGCGAACTACACTGCGAAGTTTGCGAGTGTGGAGAGGCATGTGTGCAAAAATCGTGCGCGAATCGCAGCGTGAATTCACGCAGAGATTCGCGCGAATGTGGAGCCGGCATGAAAATTCTTGGTTCACACTATAAATTTTTAGTTTTTAATTTTCTAATTTTTGAATTGAAAATAAAATTTTGACATTTGATTTTCTTTTAGAAATGCATATTTTTTTCTAAATTTTGAGTGTAAAGTTAACAAATTTTTTATAGTCCTACTGGAATTATCATTTTTTTCAAAATGTCACCTTTTTTGCAAAGTGATCAGTTTAAAATTTCAATTTTTCTTTTTTTTTGATTTCCAGCCAAAATTTTGACCTTTATAAAGGTTCTGATATTTTAGTTTACCTTTTTTTTGAAACCTAAACTGAAAAATTTACTATTTACTGGAAGATCAATTTTTTTGTGGCTAATCTTTGTCCTGATTATTTTCACAATTATGAAATTTCTAGATTTTTGCGAAATTTGATAATTAAACTTTAAAGGTTTTTCTATATATCGATTTTTTTCAACGTTGCGAATTTTTTTCAAAATTTTGAATAGTCTTCACAATTTAAATCTATCAGTTGCTGAAAACCTTTATTAAAAACGCTTTTTTGAAATTTAGAATTTCCGCTTAAAATTCTGAGTTTACAATTTCAATTTTTACATTTTTCTACATTTCAGTGAAAATTGGACTTTGGTTTTTCAATCTTTATTACCAAATTGGTACTTTTCTATCTGTGTTGCAATTCAAATTGATGTTTTTTTGTGCTAATAAATTACGATTAGCAAGCTTGTAAATGCCATTCCTGCTAACGAAACACATATCGCGTAATTATTGATTGGTTGCCGATGTGATAAAGAGGTAAACCTTTTAACTGTGAAACCGCAATGTCGACTTTATCCAGAAATATTGACTCTTTTGGAGAAATGCTTAATATTTTCTCTTAAAATTTTATATAAGTTAATTCTCAATTATTTTAATTTCTTTTTCAGGATTTTCACTTTCGATGTATCTGTATATAACTTCTAACTACATATTATTTTTCCTAAAATTTTGATTTCTGCCAAATTTGGGCATCTCGAAATTCTCGAAACTTTGACTTTTTTAATTCCGGGTTTTCCATTTTCAAAATTTTAACCTTTCCATAGTTTCAAGTTCATATTCAAAATTTTCATTCTAAACTCGAAGGTTTGGAAAGGTTATTTTGTTAAATCACCATATGATTTTTTTGGAAACTTTAACGTTTCTCTCAAAATTACAGTTTTGGGATTCCAATGTATACTTTTTTTTTGAAAAATTGGTGACAACCCCAGAAATGTCGACTGTTTTAAGACAAGATTAATTCATTTCAATGGGGAGGGGGCACCATGAAAATATATAAAAAATTGGGGAGGGGATAGAAATAGGAGGGCAAAACGAAAATATATAAAAAAGAAAATTTGGGGGTATATGGGGGGGGGAGTAGTGGATGTTAGTGGCCGCCCTCAATTATTTGTACTTCTCCTTAACTGAAAGAAACCGCTGAAAGTTTGGAAAAATATTTTTTTTAAATATCTTGAAATTTGTTACATCATCGATTTAAGTTTTCACTTCTGTCGGCAGTCCCCATAACTGCCCAATTTATTTTTGACATTTCGAAATTTTTTTTTATATCCGAGCTGTCGAATTTTTTGCTTGAAATTAGTCTTCTGACAAATTTGGAGCATTTTAATTAAATTAGACTTTAATTTTAAGCGATTCAAGTTGAATCTTGAAATTTTGCCTTTTTAATCAAAATTTCAGCTTGAACCCAACATTTTTTGCAAATTTTAATGACGCCAATGACGCTGTTTGAAGTACTTTTAGCTCAGCTTCGCCTAAACTGGTCTAAAACGAAAAATTGTTTGGATTAATTTTTGTGTGATGTGAACTTACTTATGCAGATTTTAAATCAACGTGGAACTGAAATAAAAACCGAGAAATAAATCATTAGTTTGGCCCCAACGAAAACTTTAATTGAACTGATGCATTTTTTTAATTAAACAGAAACGGTTTGACGCGCTGCTTGCAACGATCAAAAAAAATCTGGTGTTTTATTCGGTTTTTTTAGATATTCTTTTATGGCTTAAACTCATGATCCCAGACACTTACTTGAAGTTGCAAACAAATTAAAAAATATTGTAACGCAATGTAAATAGATGAAATAGGATTTAGGATAGAATTGTAGAATTTAGTAAATAGAAAAAGGTTTCTAGAAGGTTCTGATAAGGGGAAAGCGGCCGCGATAACGAAACAAACGGCAGATAAGCGTTCCAGAAATTTCGGCATTCGATAAGCCTTATCTGCCGAAAATTCTGGAAGAACGCGGGCCGAAACTATAAAAAGGCGGTCAGTTTTCCCTCGAGTCAGTCAGTTAGAATCAGTGCAATTAGTGAGCTAGTCGAAGTGAGTTAATTGTAAATTGTTGAGTTCAGTAATAAAGTGGGTCTTATTCGATAAGTGTAATCAATCGAACCGATAAGCCCGTAACAATATTGTCAACACTTTTTTCATGAAGTCTTTGGTTTCGATTGTTTTTTTTCTTCTTTTTTTTTGAGGCGATTGTGTGTAGCACGATGTTTTCCACGATAAATTCTAACCGAAGCGACTGCTTTTTGCTTTTATTCATTTAAAAATGTTTGCAGCATATTGGGGTTTTCACATAGTTACTGGGGATTTTAAAACTGTTTGGAGTTTTATTTTGAAGTGACTGTATGCCCTTCGATATTTTTGAAATTAATTATAGTTGAAATGATTATCATTTCTACCAGCTTAAATGTGTTGTGCGGCTTACGGTTTACTGATATTTTGACAGTTCCTGTTGTAAGGTTTTTAAAAAGTTATAATGGCAAATATTAATCTCAATTTCATGATAGCTGAAATTAGAGAAGTTATGGCATTTAACTCCAGCTTTTCATATGAGTATATAACTCTCCTACCTAATTTTATTTAAAGTATTGATGATGACAGATTATGTTATTTTCTCATACCCATAATTTATACAAAGTCTAGAGCGACCACTATTTATAAAATTCGTAGGCAAAGTTGTTAAGGCTCGCTAGCATAACATAAAATGCAATTATATACAACATTTTGTAACAGTAGAATCAGTGAGTAGATACAGAGAGCATTGTTTTGTGTTAACGCTGTCTAAAAAGCTAAAATGAAAAGAAGTCTGGCTGCCACGTGAGTATATTAATAGACTAGAGCAGTTAGTCAAAAGTCTGGACGCAAAATGATGCTAATTAGTAAGATACCTGCTTGTAATTAACTTGCTTTATTATGTGGGACATTTTTATTCCAGCGGGATCAGTGGATATAAACTAACATTAATTACGCTACAAACGAAAACTCACAAAAGAAATTTCGCAGCAGCAGACACGGATAGAGAATCATAAATAATTAGGATTGGGTATTTCTTATACATAAGTGGAAAATGATCAGATGATAGATGAGTTTTTACGAGTGATGTGATCATTGCTTATAACGAAAGATATAGCTGATGTCTGGCTTTATTAGAACTTACAAAAGTGCAATGGAATTAAGGGAAAGACTTCTTCGTGCATTATATCTAGTCCAATAAATTGAAAACAACATGGGTTCTCTAGAGAATTAAGTTTACCTTAACTTATCTAATCCTGAAAAGATTACTCCACATTTTCGTTTTATTTTTATGTTAATGTTTTATTTCTAGGAAAAATAATTCGCGAAAGAAATGTAAGCTTTATAAATATAGCTTGTAAGCTCTAAAAGTTAACTTTTTCTTTTTAGAGTGCCGTCTTCATTGTTTATTGACGGTTGGCAACTAGATACCTGCACGAGTGAGTACGGCATCGTTTGATTACATGTACAAGTACTCGTTTGAAGAGTACAACGATGCCGATTATGGTAATCGTGACGTCATGAGACGAGTATGTGTAATAATCGGCATCGCGTCTGATTATGTAATCGGCATCCCTTGGAGAAATAGAAGGCGCGTAATTTTGAAATATAATTTTGTGTTTATATTTTCTTGGAAACAGCTCTAACCATTTTTCGAAAAATCTTCCTTTCTTTAAAACTACGACTTTGTTTACGTTTCGAACAACTATTTCAAAAATTTCTAGTTTTTTTAAAAATTTCAACCTTTCAAAGTATAAATTTTGTTCTAAAACTTCGCCTTTTTAAAATCTTGACCTTTTCCACTTTTTGAAAATTTGCACTTTTTTAAAAATGCTGAATTTTTGAAAGCTAATCTGTTTTAAAAATGTCAGTTTTAAATTTTCGATTTTTTCCAAATTTTTTTTTTCAAAATTTGAAATTTTTAAAAATTGTAACTTTTTAAATATTTTGATTCTTAAAAATTTCGACTATTTTTTAAATTTCAATTATTTTTCAAATTTAGATTTTTTACAAACTTTCGATTTTTATTTTTGAAAATTTTGCTTTTTTTTTAATTCCGAATTTTTTTGAAAATGTTTTTTTATGAAAATGGCGACTTTTTTCCAAAATTGTAACTTTTTTGAAACTTTTGACTTTTTAAAAAAAATTTCAGTATTTTTCAACATTTTAATTTTTTGAAAATTTCGAGTGTTTGACCGATATTTCAAAATTTTAACCATTCAAAACTTCACCTTTGTCTAAATATTAATTCTTCAAAATTTCGTCCCTCTGAAAATTTCGACTTTTCTGACAATTTTGGCTTTTCCTCAATATTCAGACTTCGAAAATTTTGACTTTATTTAAAATCTGATTTAGTGAAATTGAAAAAAAAATTGAAATTTATCGAATTTTAACTCTTTTTAACAATTTTTTTTATTTTTTTTATCCCAAGAAAAATTGAGTTTCCTGATAATTTTGTCTTTTCTTTAGTAAAGTAACTTTTTAAAACTTTAGATTTTATTAAAAAGTCGATCGAAAATTCTTCAATTTTTTTTTAATCTTAACATTTTTTAAACATTTTGACTCTGAAATTTTATATTATTTCTCAAAACATTAACTGTTTAAAATATTTCGTAATTTTTTAAAATAAAGTCGAAATTTTTGAAAAGTGTCAAAAATTTCACATATTTTTGGAAATTTTAACTTTTTATGAAAATTTGACTATTTTTCAAAATTTTAATTGTTTTAGAAAATATTAATTGCAAAATTTTCGATTTTTTTAAAATTTCTACTTTTTTTTTAAAAAAATTACGACTATTTGATTTACTTGTTTTAAATTTTGACATTTTTAAAAATTTAAACCGATTTTTAAAATTTCCTATTTTTTGAAAATTGCGAATTTTTTAAATGTCAACTATTTAAAATTTTTGATTTTTTCAATTCCTGCTTTTTGGGAAATTGGCTTTCAAATTTTCGATTCAATATTTTTTTGAAAATTGTGACTACTTTTTAAATTTTACATGTGTACTTGTAACATATTCAAATGTCTCTTCCTTATACAAATATCGAACTATTTATAAGGAGTTTTTCGAACCTTTTAAAATTATTGATGTTATATTAAAAAATTGTATTTTTTTGCACAAAATTCGACTTTGATCAAAATTTGGACCCTTTTAAAGACTTTCGATTTTCATCATATTTTCGATTTTTTCAATTTTTTTCTTAAAATTTCGACCTTTTTTCAAGGTTGCATTTTTGGAAATAATTTTCTTTTTTTTTAATTTCGTCTTTTGTTTACGTTTTGACTCTTCAAGGTTTAGATTTTTTCCCAAATTTAAATTTTTTATGAAATTTCTACATTATTTTCAGGATTTGCATTTTTGGAAAAATTTTCCTCTTTTTTTTTTAATTTCGATTTTTGTTTACGTTTTGACTTTTCCAAAAAATTTTATTTTTTTTGAAAATTTCGATTTTTCAAGGTTCTATTTTTTTTAAACTCAGTCTTTTTAAAATCTTGGCTTTTTAAAAAATTTTGACACTTGAAAAATTCCCACTCGTTGAAAATAAAAATGTAGAATTTTCGAAAGCTAAGCTGTTTTCATTAAATTTTCGATTATTTTTAAAATTTGAAAGTTTTAAAAATTGTTACTATTTGAACATTTTTATTCTTAAAAATGTCGACTCTTTTTTAAATGTGAGTTATTTTTCAAAATTTTCGAATTTTTGCAAACCTATGATTTCTTTTTTAATTTCGCTTTTTTAAACGTAACATTTTTTTCAAAATGCCAAATATTTTTGAAATTTTCGGTTCTTTTGCAAAATTTTGAATTTTTAAAATTTTTTTCAAAATATAGATTTTTTAAATTGTGACTTTTTTAAAAGTTTTGACTTTTTAAGAAATTTTGATCATTTTTCAAAATTTTAATTTTTTGGAAATTTTGAGTATTTTAAAAAATATTGACTGTTATTTCAAAATTTTAACTATTCAAAACTTCGCTTTTTTCAAAATTTGGTATTTTTTTTGAAAATTTCGACTTTTCTGATAATTTTGGCTTCTCTTCAATATTCAGAATTCGACAATTTTGACTTTATTTGAATTCGATTTAATGGAAACTAACATTGTTTTTCGAATTTCGACTTTTTTAAAAAATTTAAACATTTCTTTTTCAGATTGCGATTTTAAAAATAGTTCGACCTTCCTGATAATTTTGTAATTATGTAAAGTGAACCTTTTGAAAATTTAGGTTTTTTTGGAGAGCTGCTTAGAAATTCTTAAATTTTGTAAATCGTCGAATTTTTTGAAGAATGTTAAAATTTTAACACTTTTTGACTTTTTAGAAAATCTTAACTTATTTTTTGGAGATTTTACCTTTCTATGAAAATCGTAACATTTTACAACATTTCGATTGTTTTAAACAATGTGAATTTAAAATTTTAGACTTTCAGAATTTCAACATTTTATTTAAACTTCTCAGTTTTTTCAAAATGTTAACTTTCATTGAAAATATAAGTTCCAAAATTTAGACTTCTTTTATAAATTTGAAAATTCTTGAAAATTTGGTCTTGTTTTCAAATATTCAATTTTGTCGAAAATTTCATTCGTTCTAAATTTTGACATTTTTAAAATGTAACCTGATATTTAAAATATCTTATTTCTTGATTTTTTTTTAGGTTCCCGCTTTTTGAAAATTGGCTTTCAAATTTTCGATTTGATATTATTTTCGAAAATAGTGACTATTTTCTAAAATTTTGCTACTGTACCTGTACTTGTACTTGTAATTAGAACATATTCATGTATCTTTTCCTTATTGATAGACAAATATCGACCTTTTTAAGGGATTGTTCAAACATTTGACTATTTTTCGAAGTTTTATTTTTTTTACTTCGGCTTTTTTACAAAATTTCGACTTTTTCGTGAAGTTTTATGTAGTAAATTATACAAATACCCGCTAATAAACACATACAAATTTTCAAACTACGCATCTTAAATGTAAGGTATAGAAAGTATACATTTTTGATAAGTGTCAACTTGTAACATGCAACACGAAACCGATAATATAAACTTCACGATTACAAATGAGTATATTCGGTACGATGCTGAGATGCCAACGATTCCAATTCCCCGATTACATACTTCGGAAAAGTAATCGGTGATTAAAATCCGATTACATATTTACTTACTCCTGCAGGTCTCTATCGGCAACAATCTCGGCGAACCTCTGACGATCTTGGGCAGTTAGAAATAGTAAGTGGGCATACCGCATACCTACTTGTCCTTAATTGGAGCATCTCTATTATCTATGCCTTTAATATTGCACATCAACGATTCTTATTATTTTTCAATATCTTCAATATCTTTAAACATAACTGAAATTACTTCACTGTCAATCGAACCTTTTATAAATTAGCCATAATACCAAATGGTAAAGAGTTTTACAAGTAAGAATTTTAAACTTAATTCTTCGTGGTACAGTAAAACCCCGCCTAAGGCGGAGGTTACATTCCAACCAAGTAAAGCGTTATACGAAACAGCGTTAAACTAGGTTATCTCTTCATGTAAATAATAGGGTTGGAGGAAATCTGGTTTAAAAAGTAAGTCACGATTCATCTTTAGATTATTCGGGTTCTTCTGCATTTCCAATTTTCCGCTTTTTCATCAAGAAGGTGCCTAATGTCATTTGTTATTTGTATTTTTCTTGTGTGCCCTTGCATCTTGTCTTACCTTTAAATTTCTATCAAAATCTGCTTCACTTTCAATAACTTGGTTCATACTTTCTGTTATAGTGGCTAAACTGGTTTTTGGAAATGCCAAAAAAAAATTATTTGTTCTTCAAAATCACTATTTTCAAGATTTTTGTGTTCTTCTTGATCCACAATTCCCTTGAGCTCATCATTACAATTTCTTTGAGATCTTTTATATTTATAAATCTGTTTGTTTTTCTAATTTGACTATTTTGTTCATATCAACAACAGGGTTCCTAGTGTCATTGTCCTCGTTTAGATCTGGTCAAATGATTTTCCGCACTCCTTTCAAACATTTTTTCATTACGTCATTCAAAAAGAAAATTATATATGTATGTTGCATGTACTTTGGATTTATGGAAACCCCAATGGTGCGTGCAATTTTCAGGGAATCCCATTATTCCAATAAAAAAGGCGTTAAACCCAAACAGCGCTAAACGGAGTAGCGTTAAGTGGGGTCTTACTGTATATTGAAGTTTATATTTACAATTGCATTTAAATTATAATTATTGATGTGAATTCACCGAGTAATTGAATATGTTCATACTTAAAACCTTCCCATTTATATTTATTCTTAACACAAAATATAAATTTAATTTATTTTTCGATGACTGGCGACAGCGTAAATTCGGAAAAGGAAAGTGATTTCGACTTTTCCTCAAATAAATATTAAATTCGAGTTCGACCTAACTGTTGGAAATTCAATAAAACGATTATTCATTTCATAAATAATATTAGAGTGTATTGAAGGAAATAATTTCAGACTCGCTTCTCGCGAACTGTAGCTTTTAATTACAATTAGTGAAACCAATTTAGCAACAGTAACAATTAAACTACTGAAGTCTCACAAGAGGATTTAAAGTAGCTACAGGGGTTTCATCAGTATTCATTACTGAATATTCTAAATTTTTAACGGAGAATTTGGTTTATATTTATTTCTTTTCCTTAACTTTCGTATGAATATCAGTACCCCAACAGAATAGAAAAAGGTTCGAATTCGAATTTTTTGTGCCTTGCCGTATATAACCACACCTGATTAACTACTAGCTAACTGGTAACTTTAGTTCTAATGCACAGACCAATAGGTTAGACTGATTTAGATTTAACGAAGCAAAAACCGGTTTCGTTCTTGTTAAATCTCGTTAGTTTGATATACCCTATTTGAACCTTCAAACGAAATATTTGCCAAGTTTAAGTTAGGTATGCTAAACTGACGAGATCTAACGAGATCGAAACTGGTGTTTGGTTACAAAACTTTAAATTTGATAAATCTTCAAAGCTACTGGTCTGTGCTTTAGAATAGTTTCGTGGACTTTCCTCGAGTGACTGTTTTTGCTAAACGTCAGTGGGGCAACTGTTAGTAGTTCAGCTAACTATGAGTGTTGCCCTATTGCAGTCTGGTCGTATTTTACTTGGTAACCTAGGCTTGAAAAAAAATATACACGTTCCAAGATGTAGATCATATCATATCAAGCGTGAATGTAATACTTAACGCTTTTCTATAAAATTTCCAAAAAATACAACTCTACTTCCTTTATAGTTCGAAGTTTAGTTATGTTAAATCAACCTGAGGTAACTAAGTTTCAAAATTCTATGACTGTGATGCGACTAACCACCAAGTCAAATTCAAATGAAAATTATTATACATAAGTTAAAAATAATCTCCGTTGTAAGGTAAACTCTAAGTAGACTTTAAACCCAAAATAACGATTTTTTTTCTTGAAATTTTTCATTTAAACTTGGAGATTTAAAAATGTTTGCTATAAATTTAATATTTTTTCTTAATTACCACGTTTATGGAAATTCCAAGTTTCCACATTTCCATTTTACTTTTTTAAATAAAATTTCTACTTCAAACTAGAAATGATTTGAAAGATATTAACCTTTCTTATCCTAATTTTTAATCACGTAAGTTGACTTTTCAATATTTTAAACTCTCACTTTTTACTCAAACTCTCAGTTTATACTGTGATTGTTCATCTTTTTTGACTTTAAAATTAAAATTCATTAATATATGAAATAATAATTTATTTAACAAATTTTGAACTTTCGAGTATAAGTCCTATATTTGAGTTCACAAACTCAGTTTAAAGTTGAACATTTAAAGTTTTTAGGTAGAAATTTAAATTGAAATTCGAAAAAAATTTTACAGATTTAGATCATAATTTATAGAAAAACTTTAATTGTATGTTAGAAGTTCAACATATAAAATGATGAGTTTTTTTAGAAAAACAAATCACATCTATTGAATAAAGTTCAGAAAAATATTTTTGAATTTATTTTTCTTAATTAGAATTTTTATTTTATAGAAGAAAAATCTTAATTTGAGAAAAAAGTAAAGATTAAAAAAATGTTTTAAGCCAACTCAATTTATTATAAATAATATCTCAAACTTTATAGAAATTAGGAATTTTTAAATAGGAAATCGATTTTTAGAAATGTTATTGACATTCGAAATTTAAAAATGCAAACTATAAGAATTTTTTATAAAATCCAAATTTCTCTCGAAATGTTGACTTTTTTTCAAGAAATTTAGTTTTAAAAGTTGAATTTCATTCTAATAAATTTCGGGTTTCCCTGAATTATTCTTCTATCAAAAATTCGCGAATTTATTTTATAAACTTTGAGGCGATATTAAGAGTAAAAAAAATCGAAGTTTAAAAAGTTAATTAAAAAAAGAGTTTCTCAAAATTTAAAATTTAACCTAAAATGAAATTTTCAATTTTAATTTGAAAATTTGGACTTTTTCAAATAATGTTGAGCTCCAATCGAAATCTTGGGTTTAAATTTCATTTCTGTTAAGTTGGCATTTTCTTCGCCAGTTGCTTCTTCCACACGTCTAAATTTTCGGTTACCTTTTTTCGCCAAGGATAAGCAATCTTTTATAGATTGCTCCAAACAGCGATTAACAATCTAAGATTTAACGCAATCGCTGTTTGGGGCAATCTATAAAAGATGACCAATCCTGATGAAAAAAGTGAAAATCTAGACGTGTGGAAGAAGCAACTGGCGAAGAAGATACAGAAAATATCGTGGGTTTAAATGTCGAAAAAATGAGGAAATAAATCAAATATTCGAGTTTAATGCTGATTGATAATCGAAAATAAACACCAACTTTTAAGACTTATTATATATTAGGAGCTCTTTTCACGAAATGTTAAGTTTCATAAATATTTTTGTTACTTTTGAGTTCTTACCTAAATTTCGACGTTTTTATGTTTACTGGTTTATGATAACGAAGGCTTCCACGGTCAGAGTCAGTACAGGATACACTTCTTTCGGGATTGGACCGTGTCAAAGAACTACTAAAAGTGTTCGACGATTCGCCCACCATCGTAGGGGGTTTCTTCAAAAATAACAGCGGTTCTCTTTCTTTTTTTGACGTACTGGTCACCCGTTTACCAAACGGTCGCGTTTTTCATTCCGTTTATCGAAAACCCACCCATACTAATCGTTATTTGCATCCAGAGTCCGATCATCACCCTTCGCAAAAACGTTCTGCCATAAATTCACTAGTTTCACGAGCTGTAGCAATTTCACAACCGATAAATCTTTCGGACGAGTTAAACAAAATTCGTTTCAACCTCCGCAACAATGGTTACAAATCGCACGACATTGAAACTGTCACTAAACGACATCTTCACCCTACCCCTCGACCTTTACAAAATTCAATAATGTCTTCTAAAGCCTTTCTTCCTTATGTTCACGAAGTAACAGATCAAATCAGAAAATTATTGAGAAAACACAACATTAAACCCATTTTTGCATCATTCTCAAAGATCCAACAGCTCCTCCCATCTCCCAAAGATAAAATTTCATCCTTTTGTTCTAATGGTATGTATAGGTTCCTTGTTCTTGTGGTTCAGTGTACATCGAAGAAACGGGGCGATCATTTAAGACACGAATATCCGAGCACCAAAGATGTCTAAGGTCTGGTTTATTTTCGCAGTCAGCCATTGCGGAACATCAACATGAGATCGGACATAAGATTCTCTTTGATAATATTTCAATTATATCCAATATTCTCAATTACTATAATAGAAAGATACGCGAGGTCATTGAAATCCAAAAATTGCCCAAAAAACATCAACAGGAACGACGGTTACATGCTTTCCTCCATTTGGGAGTGATCGCGCAGACGAATGGCATATAAAGTTTCCCTTTCTTTCTTTCCTCTCAAAAGAGTTTCGCCTCTGGTGGACATACTCAGTTACCGTGCTCTTCCATCTAAACTTTCTTATCCTTTGTACCAAATTTTCAATTCAGAATTTCGCCTCTGGTATGGTGGACATACTAAGTTACCGTGCTCGATGTTTTGAAATTGTCCTTTTCATTCTTTCATTTTTGTTTATTGTTTCTTTTCTTTGTTCCTGAAGAAGCCCCCTACGATGGTGGGCGAAACGTCGAACACTTTTAGTAGTTCTTTGACACGGTCCAATCCCGGCAGATGTATATCATTTACTGGTTTACCTTGAAAATTATACTTATTTCCAAACTGTCAACTTGAAAATCGAGGTTTAATTGATTATGCAGTCAACAATTTTGGGTTTTATTTTTAAGTTTAAAAACGAAATTCGTGTTTTTCTTTGAAATACCTATTTTTTATTTCCAAAGTTTTTTCTCAATATTTTGAACGTCTTTTAAAATATTGGCATTTCTTAATTAAATGCAAGTACTTTCTTCAAATTTTTACCTCAAAAGCAATGTTTCATATTTAAAAAACTCAATTTCGATATTTTCTTTGATATGTCGAATTGAGCTTTTCTTAGAATCGTTACATTATGACATTTTAAACTTGTCAGGAAGTTTACTATATTCTACTCTCAGTGCTCCAAACATCTTATAGGGTTACCCTTTGTGAATGAATTGTATTAAACCTTGTATAAAACCGTTTATATAAAAATGTTCTTATATGTACATATTTTGTAAAAGTTTCCCGGTTACACGGGCTGCAATTAGAGGAAGGTGCAAATATCGCTTTTGAGTTATATCCTCATTATTTTTGGAACTCAATTTTCAAAGGTAAAGATAACTCTTAAGCAACTATAATTAATAGTATAACTGTATTTACCTCAAAACAGTTCTAAAGCCCCGGGCTTGCACCTATATTATTACCAGGGCATTTGGAGGGTGCCTTACTCTATCAATTAATAATACTGTTGCTAACTACTTCCATGTAATTAATACGGAATATGTAAAGAGTTACCTTTATTTAAAGGTGGCTTGAAGGCATAAGATTATACAAATAGGGACTAAACTTTCGCATCATCCGTGTTTAAGCAACAAACTACCAATTAAAAATAACTGGTAAACAAGAAACGCATTTGTGTGTAGCAAAACATGAACTGAACTCTTCATTCAAATTTCGTAAACGTCAAAACCACCATAGATTACTAAATTAACCAGCCTAGTATTTATGTGAGTAGGGAAAACGTAAATCCGGGCGAAATTAGAGGAACTTCGCTTCTTAGGTTCATGTAAATATACTAACTACTCTTTTAACTTCACGTTTCTTTAGGTAATTGCTTGTGACATCATGAATTTTACATGGATTCTCAAATTTTCAATTAAGGTAACGCTTGACGCTTGAATAGGAAAGTTTCGTAGGCGTTTAATAAAAAAAGGTCTTTTGACGAACATTTATTTCAGCTACTTCAACATAAATTAAATCGAAGCATTATTGTATACATTGAAAAAAAAAATCAATTGATGAGGGCTTCATTTAATACTGGAAAGAAGACTAGATAATTTTTAGTTGAATATCTGACTTAGGAGCGACCGTGTCACTGTTCCAGGATACTTTTAGAGAGATCTGAAACGCACATTACTTATGAGTCGTTTCGCTCAACCGGGGGTTATCCACTTTTAGCAATCTTCTTAAGACATGTAGTACATTCTAGAATTACATGATTTGAAGGGGCCCATACACTAACCAACAACTAATTCAACATTACACACACATTACTCAATGTTACAATACATTTAGAGAAACACAATTATTATGTTAGGAATCAAAAATACGTTGCCCGCTAGCGTTTAATATAACCATAGTTCGCTTCGAAAATTATTACTTTATGAGGCAAAAATTCAAAATAACTTGAAATAAAAATTCTTTCATGTGAACCTTATGTAGGGGAAAGGGGGACAGAATCAACCATTTTTTATTCAATGTGCCATTTTTAAAGTTGTATTAGAAAAATCTGGTAACTATGGCCTTTATTTACAAGATTGACTAACTTTCAGCGATTTAAAAGTACTTTTAGTACCAGCACTCAGCGTTTAAAAAAACCTTAGAAATGATTCAAACTGCCCCACTAGCGAGGTACATTCAACCAAATGATGAGGTAATTTCAACCATGAGATATAAGTATATATTTTTTTAAGCAGTCAAACAAAATGGTTTTTCTACTTAAATAAATTCATTATGTATTTTGGAAGTGAAATAAAAAATTGGTAAAACATGTTTGAAGTAAGATTCAAAACAATACTCAAAGACAATAACGTTGGTGTTAGTAAACATTTTAATATGTGGGGTTAGCCTTAAACAAAAAGGACATTTTCTGCAGAATTTGGACTTGAGAACTTTAAAACTATGTAACCTTGATCAGCTGCTGATATATCACTGACCAACGGATATATGTAACTTAGTGTTTTTTGGCACAAAAATTTAATTTGACATTTGAATTAATTTTGTTTAATTCTTTTTTTACACAGCATTTTATGTTTTTAGCGGAACTGTCACCAGTTGGAAATCACATTTAAACATCTTTAATTTGATTTTTCAACAAACACTCATCAAACTTCAAAATCATTTTTTTTCCTTAATTTATAATCATCGTAAATAATACTATACTCCGGTAAAAGTAAAAGTAACACCATGGTACAGAAACCACGCTAAGATTGTCAGAACACACTAACAATAAACCAGTGGTTGAAATTGTCCCATCTAACGCTGGTTGAATCTGCTCCATGTTAAATATTTGAAAAAAATATATTTTTTTCCACCTGTCTATAATTTTACGCTTGGGGTACTATAAATATTATCAATCTACTATTTAACATATATCGAATGCAGCCCGTTACAGATCAAATTTAGAAAATTCATGTGAAAAAATTGAAAATCAAAAAATTAACTTAAAATCTGATTTTTGCTCAATTTAGCTTAAACACTAAAAAATGAACATGTAGAGTAATGTTACTTTCCTGGTGAGTGTTCTGACGTATGAAAAGCTACATAGGAGCCTTACGAAGCTAAATTTAAATCAGGGTGTCCTTTAAAAGGGCTTGGTTGAATATGCCCCAAGGTTGAATCTGCCCCCCTTTCCCCTAGTTATAATTATACGTCTATATCAAGTTATGTAACTAAGTTGATAATGACCGTCGTCACTGCAGTCTATAAAAAGGGAAATAAAAAGTGATTTTGTATTTATTTTTTAATAATTATTACATATCATGCTGCTGAATCTATTCTGATTGTGATGATTTAAAATAAATTTTAGTTTGAAATTTTTAACATTCACAGGAAATAATTCTAATTGAAGTCAACAAAAGACTTATTTTTCATAAAAGAAGGTAACTGAATAAAAAGTTTCAATTACAAATAAAATCCGCATGCATACGAATTAGATGAAAATATAAAGGTAATATTTTGCACATTATAAATTATAAAGCAATTTTTTTTCATTAGGGCATTACGTTAGAAATAATTTTTATATATTCATATTATTTCTGATTGTTATCCAAATGCAGTATAATTATTAACAGAGAGATATTCAAAAAATATACCCTTTGCCTGGAGAGAATTTAGAAGTGATAAATAAATGTTTTGGCATAATCAACATGACATGCAACCATTCCAGTTAGCTAACGAAGAAAAATGGAAAATCTAACATAGGCAATAAAAATCTATCAACAATTAAAGGCATCAGATAAGTAAATCAATCAATAATGCATTCAGCACTCAGCCAGTATGGAATTTTTCACATTTTTAACGAATTAAAAGTTTAGTTTTGTTTTAAAAAACTAAATGAAATCTTGTCCTTTGGTAATTGAATAAATTCAGTTCTATTAACTTGAACTGGGCAAAGAAAAAAGACAAAAATATTAGTGAAGTAATTAAGCAAACCTAACACTCAACAAAATAATAGACTACAATCAGCAGCCAATTAATGAATTTTTCAGATTTTCAAATGACCTAAGAATTATTCCTGTTTTTAAATACACAAAGCATATATGCTCTTGGGATTATATAAATAAATACAATCATGAAATTTTCAAACTTTGAGAGGTTTCAGTTTTGAAAAATAAAATGCAACTAAAAACAGGTCACGTAAAATTAAAATCACTAGGGTCACTAATAGTGAGTTAACTTCCTTGTAACATGACATGTTAAACTTGGCAAATAATGTTAATCAATTATCCTTTAACGAAAGATTGGAACGTGCTACAGTTGAAATATTTACAATCAACAACTTCAGATTTCAGCCTTCCTTGGCCTTATCAGTATGGTACATTGTAAACCTTTCCAACTTATAGCTAATTGCTATAAGTTGGAAAGGTTTACAATGTACCATACTGATAATTGTGCCTGACTAATTGTCAGGCACAAAAATGCTTAAAAGATCTAATGTAACCGACCTTCGACTGTATCTTGCAGAGAACATTGTTTTTAAATATTAAGTAATCATTGCTGATAATTACAACCAAGTTATGTACAAAGTAATTAAAGTTAGAAAGGATACTAGTAGAGAGATAACTTTCTTATATTTAAATTTTATTTACCCTTATTTAACTTTTTCTTTAATTCTTATTGGCTGCTTGTCTTCATAATATGGTAAGAAATAAATACAAATTAAAAGCAAGTTTAATTCTTCAAAACATTACTTAAGTTTCGGAAAATACTTCCAATATTTTTTCTGCAAATTCTATTTTTTTCTAGAAACCACAATTTACATTTCAAAATTTTAAGCCTTTAATATAATTTCATTGAAATTTTTGAGTTTTTTCTCAAAATTCTGAATGCAAAGAAGTGATATTTCAAATTTCCACTTTATTTGATAAAATCTGAAATTTAACCTCAAAGCTTAGAATCGTTCTCGAATTTTTGAATATGAAATCGAACGTTTGTGTTTGAAGTTAAACTTCTTTAGTTAAAATGGAAATTTTCTGATGGAAATCTAAATTTTGAGAAAAATATCGAAACAGAACGAATGAAAATTTTAGAAGAAATTCGAAATCTAGTAGAACAATTTTCCTAAATTTAGGTCCGTTAGTTCTGTACTTTTATAAAAATGTGAAAGTTTGCAGAAAAACGGTTTTCATTTTTTTATTCAAAATATTTTTAATTGACGCCATTGTAGATTGCAGATTTTTAAAAGAAAGTTTGGTTAGTTAATATTTGCCTTCACATCAACCATTTTATAACTGCGATGTTTCTGGTTTTGTTTCATTCCGAAAACTTTGGTTAGGTGGTGATTTTTTTTTCTAGCAGAACGAAATCGATTCCAGTTGATACCAGAGTCTGTGAAAAGTTACCATTCCAGATAAGGGGGAAAATAATTGTCGAAATTGGATACACGAAATTAACTCTGACGATATTAAAAAAATAAATGGAAAGAGTGAGGGCTTTTTTATATACAAGTTTTTGATCTGGCGAACTCGACACACTTCTGCCCATGATGTGTGAGCCATAAAGTTACAAATTTCGGTGTAATTTCATAAAGTTATATTTCTGGCGATATACTTCTAGTTTATAGATGTCAAGTTATAATCTACAAACGCTTTTCCCAATGCATATCGGCGAACTACTTTGTCCAAGCGGCTAGGACTGGTCCGGCTATAAAAGAGTTTTTTAGAAAGAAATTGAGGTCAACATAGCGAAGAAAGAGCAAATAATGTCGGGGTTAACAAACCTACCCGGATATCGGCACAATACACAGGGATTTCATCCTAAATCCAAATAATAGATGCGGCATTCTTTTACAACCTAATTTCATATTACCATTTTCAGGATGATTTATTTTCTTGGGGACTGAATCGACGTCAGTTATTATTGGCAACCGACGACACTGTTTGTATTTCAAGATTTACATTTATCTTCATTATAATATATTCCTTTTTACTGGTATAAACCTTGGAGATGTAGATCCATAAAAATTGGGAGCTTATAAAATAATTTTTATTCTCGATTCTCTGTTGGTTTCCAATCTAAAGGATATCCTTTCTGACAGAAGCATATTTGCCAGTCGCTCTACAGATATATTGACATTTATTAATTGTGATTTGCCGCAGGGTTGACATTCGAAATACCTTTTATTTGTCTTCATTCTTCACGAACCAAATGCAAATCCTCGACATATAAACTGGGAAAATTTATCACCGAATTACCCTCGTAAGATATTAATTAAATAAGTTACGTCTCCGGAACGGTTGGGACATGTAGTGAAATTAATTTACAGAGTGAGCAAAAAATGTGCCCTAACTTTCTAAGTTAAACAATTTTAATTAAATCGGAATATGACTTTCTAAGTCTGCAGAACATCAGCTACACAATACGTTGATTCGGTGACTGTTATTATTAAGGGATGATTTGTTTTTCTTAACTCGTCAGTTCCATTCCCCTAAGTAATGGATTTCTTGTTCACTTTGTTAGTAATTCTGACAGTTTGACAATTGTATACAATATTTTTCAAACTTAAAGCAACAGATTTCCAAATCACAAAGGATTACGAAGAAGGCGAAAAATAAAATATTTGTCTGAAAGCATTTCAGGTAATGTATCTATTTGTTTTCTGTTCCCCCGCTAATTGAATTTGTTGGAGTTTGGAAACTTTAATCTTGGAAGAATTTGACGAAATAAACCATTTCACAATAATGTATCAGGTTCCGTGTTTTATTAAATAATCATATGATGACACTCTAAAATTGGGGAAACATGACCTGCAAATTTCTCTGCAAATATTTCTTTATAAAACGTAATGTCTCGAATTTATGTAAACGAGAAATCAATATTGGCTTTCAATCTATAAATTTAACTTGATCTAGATGCTTGTGCTGTTAAAAGCTCAAATACATGTGACACTAATGAATGATGTTTGGAAATTGGAGATTTTTAGTACTTGTTAGTTCACATGTGATTACTGGGAAAGCTATTTTTACCATTTTATTCGCTTGCTTTTGGTAGGGTTACAAATTAACCATTCCATCTTTACCTTCTTTGTAGTCGGAATTCTAGTTTTTAAGAAAAATTGGCAATGGCTCAAAATTTCAGATTAGAGTTTCATTAGTTCTTGAATGATATATTTTGAAAATAAAATTGAATGAGGGATAACATGAGAGAAGTAAATTAAATTATTAACGGAGGTACACCGTTTTAGATAAAATATTTTGCTAGTCTCATTTCATTTTAAACTTTGATCTGAAACTGACAATCTAAATATGATATTCTGAAATGCACACATCGGGTTATCATGAAAGTTATTTTCAGGAGATGGCATGTCTGATTATACCAGAACAGTTGGAAATAAATGAATTTGTACATATCAAAAAAGGGGACAGTTTAGTTATTTTCAGGAAAAAGATTTTTCACGAATGATATGTTTTTAAACCTTAAATGACGAAACTGTTTAATATTCTGAAAACATCACTAATAAATTGATATCTAAAAAACTTAGCTGTCGATTAATTTTTCATACACAATTAACCTTAAAAAGTAGACCATTTTGCTAATACCGCAAAATAGGTACTTTAATTGCTCATAATTCATGAGTGGCACATAGATTTAGGCAATTAACTATGTTAAATAAGAAGGTTTTTTCTAATTTGGAGCTTAAATTCAAAACAAGACTAAAAAATTTAAATATTTAAGTGTCCAGTTGTCCAGTTTAAACTTAAAATATTATACTTTATTCTACTATCGAGGAAGATGTAAAAATTTGGCGATAAAGTAAAAAGTTCGAAAGCAAGACAAAAAGTCTTTTTAGAAGAAAAACCATAAAAAACCGAAGTTTACATTAGAAGTTTAAAAATGTCGGAATTTGAAAAAAATTAAATAAAACTGAAATCGACAAAATTTTGGTTAGGACTTTGATTTTTTAGAATTTTACAGACTTAAAATTTTTATTTTTTAATGAAAAAAATTTAAATTTTGAAAGATAATAGGTAAAATTAGTCAAAATAAAAACCATATTTTTAAGCTTCTTGAAATGTTGAGAAGTATAAATTGTGGGATTAAATTCAACATTTTCCTACAAAGCGTCTTGATGCCCTCAGAGCTGCATACGCAGTCTCGGTAGGGAATTCGATCCCGGTCCTTATTTCTAATCCCGGGATTTCGGTATTATATTTCGTAAATCCCGGGATCACGATATGATTTCGGTATTGAGGGTTACAAATAAAAGATAATATTTTTTACAGAAATTTTTTGTAACAAATCAAAATGTAGACAACATTCAAAAATCAAAATTTAGGCAAAAATCAACGTATGTTACGGTATACAGGCAGCTAATATAGTCACTCTTAACTAATAAAACTATGAGTCCAACTAAACAGACTTAAAATAACTCACTCTTTGTGTTAAAGTAATTCTTTTTCAAAAATAAAAAAGGTCTCTTTAAACTTATAAACTGATGAAATCTTCATTTAACAAACTATGCAAAAACTTCTGAAAATTAACAAAAATCTTAAGACCGACCAAACAGATGACTTTCATATAACATATTACCCTAGATCTAGCTGGTAATACAAAAAGTATTCAAAAATAATAATAATAAATAATATTTCTCTTAAATATTTAATTATAACAATGAGTCCAGTGTCTCACCACCAAACCGATTAGTTAGTATTTTGTGTTTAAAGTTAAAATTTCCAGGTTGAATTCTGAATTTTAAACTTGACATATTAATCTTTTTTTTCGAGTATTCCTAAAAATAGTCAATATTTTGGAATAAAAACCTAAATGTTGAAAGAATTATCGCTAACCTAAAATTTTAATAGGTAAAAATCTCAGGTTTAAACTGACAAGTTTGAACAACAACATAAGATTTTGAATAAAAGGTCAGACATGTATCTAAAAAAGTTCTAAAAATTTTGAGTATAAATTGTGTATTGGAGTATTAAAAATTTGAAGTTTAAATTCATAATTTTAAAACAAAAGTTCATATTTTAGTTTAAGCTCCTTGTGTATAAAAAGTCGAGTGTAAAGACAAAACTTCAAGTTCAAGTTAGGAATTTGTAAAAAGTCGAACGTTTCCCATTAAATTCAAAATGTAATTTCTTCAATAACTGTCTTCGAGGGCGTAGTAGTAATTTGCATCTTTGGTGTTTTATGTGGCGCATGGGAATGCTAAAATGATGGCTGATAGCTTGTAGATCTCTAGCAACCATTGGTGTCTTATATTTTTCGGAATCAGTAATGCCTTCAGCAGTTGCCGACTGTTTGGGTACTTTGTTAACGGGCTCTGGTTCTTGATATACTTCTCTATCAGTCTTTAATTCATATTCTAATTCTTCAGCAAATTTTAAAAGCGAGTGCATCTATTTAAAAAGACAAAAATACAAAGTAAGACCTCCTTCTAAAAATGCACTCGCTTCCAAAATTTGGGGATGTACTAGAACATATTTTAGCATGGCTTGTGTGGCTGCGTCTGGCATTCATATAAAACTATCTCCCCCGCCCCCGATAGCTTCTCAAATTCAGGATTCTTGCCTCCAGCATCATTTGACCATCATAGTTTTTGGCTTTCTGGTATATTCTGTACTTCTTTAGTAGTTTTAGTATTTCTTGCACTTATTCAACAGTATCCTGTATATCTCTTTAGGGGCTTCGTTTTTTTAGCAAGCTTCGTTACTTTGTGTATTCCATCAGTAGATTCAAGTATATCTGGCTCTTCTTCAATAGCCTATGGAAGTACCAGGACCCTTGTAGTAAGTTCTGCTTTGTGTGGTGATTCAACAGTCTTCAGAAATTTTCGCATTTATTGGATAGGCCCTGTGTTTTGTATATTTATTCAGCAGTATACTAAAGCCCGTGCATCTCTTTGGTAAATTTGGATACTTAGTGTAGTGTTTCAACAGATTCTGTCATATCTTTGGATGCTTTTGTTTTTAAGTCCAATTCTTTAACAGTCTTTCAAAGTCCGGTACCTTTTTAGCAGGCTTTGGCTCCATGCAGGACTTCCACAGGATTTTGAAATTCATGCATATTTGTAGTAGGCTTTAGCTTTTTGTACAGTTCTTCATCATATTTTTCATAAAATTCATTACTTTTTTAAAATGATGCTTCAAGGAATTAAATAAAGCAAATTTATTTTGAACAGTAGGAGTTGCTTCCTCTATCATTGCAAAAGAATCTACCATATTTGTTGGCTCTGCTTGCATTTATTAGATTTGGGTTGAGTATACCAAACTATCGGTCCTTGGTTTTTAAACGCTAAATGTAATTTATACTTCAGGCTATCGATATGTGCATTACAGAATAAAAATAGGAAGCTAAAGTGATAAACTCATCTATTATCTAATAATATATTGTAGCACTTATTTAAGCTCTTAAACAAAAAGAAAAGAAAAGCTTTACTAGTTTTAGGGCCGCAAGCTATTAATGCAGCGGTGTAGTTGCATGTCAAATAAGAATTTAATAAAACACGTACACTACCAAGTTGTGAAACTTCTAATTAGACCATTTGATGCATAGCTAGATTGACCATAGCATTATTACATGATTTAGACGGCTTCCTTTGCTCACTTCTCTATTGAATTTGTGTCCCCAATTAAGGGCGCCGTCGACCAAACCTCATTATTTCTTGATAGAAATCACACCTGAATAGCTTCCTTCACCAATTACGTTCGACACATAGCTACTACACAATATGCAGCCTTTACAAATTTTATGCTACGTCAGAGAATACCTTAAATTTAATTTACAAGCACAACCAAAGCTTTCGGCATAACATGAAATATTATTGACGTTTTGGCGAATGCGCCAGGATATATGTAGCTTAGAGACACTCGTAAATAACGCTAAACCGGAGTAAGGCTTTATTAAAAACGTATTTTTATCCGGAAAATTCATTTTGCATGTGGTTTGTAAATTTTCCTTAACCCTTGCGTGTTGCTATGGATATTAGATTTTTATTAGGTGTACCGAGGGAATGCGTAAAGACCATTTTGTTCAATTTATTAGAAAATGTGTCGTAAAAAGTCCATCGGATCTCGCCATCTGCACAGATGTAATGTTCGATGGCGGGCGGGTATATATAAAGTACGAAATGCCATTACTTCTTCATTATTGACAGCTTGAATATTATCCGCGCTTCGAGTTTCTCCATCACAGGCGAACCTGTACCTAGTACTAGACACTTGAAAACATAAAAGTGAAACAAATTGTTATTCATTTGGCTACATTTGACCGTAACCACTGACATAAATTCCCCTGAAATAATTTTATAAAAAGTTGCTTCTTTGCCAAAAAATACGCGACCTCGGTCCGTTGTCGTAAAATATTTATTCTCTCCTGCGCTTTTTCAAATGTATTCTTATGTTGCATTGTTACCTTATGATTTATTAAGCGAATGAGTAAATATCCCTGAGATTCGTGTTTAACATGCAAATAAAATTTATTCGCAAAAAATATGCCCGCCTTGAAAATGATATATTTTTCATATATTCACATCTAGATAAATGACTCCGCTTTCCAAATTTAATTACATCGAACCTTTTTCCTATTAATCATACATTTCAAATTCATATCATTCTTTTTGAAATAAGTATTTTCCTAAATTATACTTTTATTTAATCATTTAAGTCAAAAGAATATTTGATATGCATGAAATGGGTCAAATTATCCCTATGAAGAAGGGTAATAAAATTAGTTGTCCCCTGGGGTAGGTGATGGCGAGTATAATAAAATCTTTCCATAAATATCTAAGAAGTCGACTCTTGTACCATCTGCGAAAAGTTTTATATCCCTAAAATACTCCGAAGAAAATTTATATCAGGTAAATATACCGTAAAATTGAATATCTTTCTGACAGTGTATTTCTAATGCGTTTTTAAAGGAAAACTCAAAGACCGGAAGACGATTGTATAGTTGCTCCGTCGTGTTTGTGATTTTTAAGTAAAAATAACAATGTGAGGCCTGAAAATTCTCAAGCAACAGCGACGTGCCAACGGGGCTTAAATAAAACCTATTTATCACACACAAGGGCGTGAAAACAAGTCGCTAAAGTAAAGACCCAACATAATCTCCACCGTGTGAAAACTTTTCTCGAGCTACAAAGATTTCATCTCGAAATCAAGTTTTACATATAAATATACAGGATGGGTTTCTACTTGTTTTACAGATTTTTTCGTCTTAAATTAAATGATACTGTTGAAAAATGCGTTTGGCCGATTTTAGACTTTGTTTTTCTTGGGCTGCTTTTGTGAGTACGCATAGTACTTTGACAGATTTCGTGTACTTCGTCAGTTAGGATACTGTTTTAGAAGCTATGGGTCTTTGTGAACTTCATCCGCAGCAAATGTTTCTTCGTGTATTTCATCAGCAATCTCTGAAAGTACCTAACATTCTTTAGCATGCTTTACATATGTTCTGTCCATCCTTCCGATGGGATCTAATCTATCTATCCCAGGAGTAAATGCGAGCACTAACTTCTCTTGGGACGATCATGTGCGCGCCATTGCCAAATTCGCTTCTCAGAAGCTAGGCTTTCTTTTTAGAGTTAAAAAGTACTTCACATCTCATCAGCTATTAACACTATACAAAGCTCAAGTTAGGCCAACACTAGAATACTGTTCTCATGTTTGGAGTTCAGCCCCAAAACACACTTTAGCTCTCTTGGATTCAATTCAAAGAAGAGCAATTCGCCTAAATGATGACGAGAGTCTGACCGATTCTCTCGAAACACTAGAGCATAGGCGTATGGTTGGAGACTTGTCTCTTTTCTACAAGTACTATCATGGAAGATGCTCGTAGGAACTAATAGGATCAATCCCCCCAAGGGCAAGATTCTTGAGGCGTACTAGATAGTTAGAGACAGCAAATTCCTGTGCGGTCCAGCTTGACACAGTGAGGACTTCTGTCAAGGGGACTCTTTTTTTTATAGAACTTCCAAGTTATGGAACTTGTTACCGAAAGAAATTTTTCCCAAAAATTACAACCTATCCTTGTTTAAGAAGGCGCTTCATCGCCATCTATCCTTGTTTCCGCATCCTACTCGCAGTGCTTTGAACGCATAATGGGGTTACCCTTTGTGAGTGGATGAAAGTAAAAAAAAAATTTTTTGCATTACTTTAGTACATCTTAAGCTTTTTCAGAAGCCTTCGAGAATTTCTTCCCTAATCTTACATCAGCAGATTTCTTGTGTAGTAGATTTAAGCAGTCCTCACCATGATGTGAAAATTGGACAACCCTCACACCAGGGTCTTTATTATTTTTATATTACATAATGTGATTATACCATATTTTTTGTATCTTTTTTGCGAAGTTTCGTTAATTTCATTTCTGTCGAGAAGAAGAAGCAACTGACGAAGAAAATGCCACTCAACAGGAATGGAATGAATATACTACCTTTATTAGTAATCGTCAGTTTATTTTGTCCCCCTTCAGGCTCTTAAGATTATTTATGTTCTTCTGTAAGAGCCTTTGGACTACTTACAGAAGCATACATAAAGTAGTAAATCTGTCATAATAGATCTTGTATTCTGGTAGTGTCATTTCTTAACTGTCGCGCTTTTTTTTTACTATATACTTCTTGAGGAGCTCCTAAGTAATACTTCTTCCATTGCATCAGCAACCTTTGTTAATTCTTAAGTAGTTTTTGGTCCTTTGTCTACATTTTTAGTAGCTCAGGGCATCCGTGTACTACTATTTTTAGTACTTCTTTTTCAATTCAATAGCCTTCAGGTTACGTTTGCATTTTCCGACAGTGATTAGCAGCCAGATTTTTAGCACTCTTTTGCACTCTTTTGCACATATTGCACTTTCCCCGTAGCCTCTGGACCACCGTTTACTTCTTTAGTAGGGTGCTATCCAGTACTTCTTTCGTACCTTCCAATACAACTTCTACATCAGCTTCTAATGCATTTTTCTCAGTACCTAATCTATAATAACTTGCACTTTTTAAGTGCCCTCTAATATTTATTGCGCGCCTCAGTATGTTATATCTTTAACTAAAGGCACACAACTTGATCAAAAAACTAAAAACACAAGCATCGTTTGCTTCTCTTCTGCAAGAGAACTCACATTTTCTGTGCTTCCTTCATAAGTTCTAAGCAGTACATTTGAAGCATCTTACGAGCTTCTGGTACTTCATGCATTTCCTTATTAGGTTATGATTTGATATTGTAACGTTCCGTTTTTTTTATTCTGCGCGCAAATTTCAAATTTAGCGACACAACATTTCTCAAGGTGGTTGTTATTTGGTTACTAGGCGACGTTCATAAATAAAACACTGTTTGTTGATACCGCCAAGACGACTATCTTGTTGGTGGTTGCGTTTATTATTCGGCAGCAGCTAACTTTTCTCCCTACAATTATGCCCGTTTAACCCCCTATTTCAAGTTTATTCTCAAAATTATTCAACATGAAACTTCGTAGTTAATAAAGGAGCCTAATAACATCTCAGGTAAATATATTTCCTAATTTTCTTAAGTGTCCGCAATAAAGCATGCAGCGGTGCATTCTATTTTCAGGCTCCTTCTATCACATTTCTTCCCTTTGATTTACATTTTAGCGACCTTTTCACATTATGGTAGTATTCTACCTAAACTCGTCCCTGTTTGGTTAATTTGGTTACTATTTCGTCCGTGGAAAGTTTACATCGGAATTGTGCTGTCTTTGTCGTATTTGATCCAGTTGCGTTGGATACTTCTGTAGGCCTGCGTTGGCGAGCCCCATTTTCCGGCACAACATCTTGATAGAAGACTTCCAGGTGATTGAAGAAACCTTTCGATTATAATACATTGAGGTACTGCTATTTAAATTTTACTTTGTATATTAAAGCCAACCCAAATTTCAAGAATTTAGGACAGATAATTAGAAAACTTTTCATTATAAATATAATCATATAATTAAGATAATTTCATTTTGGTCCAGGTTTCGATATAATGAAAATGTAAGCTAGTTTTTTTTATAAAACTGTGGACCACTTGTTAATACTTTGTTTAATCTCTTCTTAATTTGATAAAAGTAGTTTAAATATGAATTATAAACCCTTTCGATTGCTAACATATATAATTTGAACTAGTTTCTGTTCGTTTCAGTATCTATTATTGTAACAAAAACGCCCCAAACAGTGCACTTTTTTATTCTTGACACTTTTGAATTATTTACGGATTGTTACTATTAATTTTTTTAAACAATACTAGTTCTAAGATTTGAATTTATAAATAACTTTATATACTACCCCTCGAAATTTGAATTTGTAATGTTTGAATATTGAAAATATAAGTATAACCATCTCTATCGTTGACTGTTTTGTCACCTGCATGCTAAATTAGTAAGAGCATTTGAAAGAACAGAAGATACGAGTCTTGATCGGGAGATCATGTCATTTGGTAATTTCAGTTAAAATATTTTTGAGTAACGGCGAACGAAATTACCTGGCGCCCTTTATTTCTTCTTAAGATCCGTTAACCTTAAATTTTAAGTTAACATCAAAATCCCCGATTAAGAATCGATTACACTAGTTACCAAATTCCCAGGCTCTTCAAAGGACTCCGACCCAGTGTGCTCACCGACGAAGAGCTGCCGTCCGCATGTGTCAGTTTTTACTCTTTCCAGAGAAAAACGTTGCAATATGTTGCCAAGGAACATGAACTTAGACTTCATTAATATCACAAGTGCTGTAAATGAAGAATTTGTATGAAATGTTTCCAGCATCCTTCTTTAGATGCCGGAGGCTCTGATAGTTTTTGTGCTTCTTGGTACTGATCTGAAATAATATAACTCGACCAAAGAACTAAAACAGTAAACAATTTTTCTCCACAATTTTTTTTGTGGTGGTAGTCATTCTTGGAATAGAAATAGTTTTATAAGTTTTCCATGAAAATTCCGATAAATTTGAGACGAATCACCATCCGATGATGCCCTAGTTCAGAGCGATTCGGGTATAATACCATTATCAATTTAAGCATTCTCAATCACCAAAAATCACTAGCTTTTTTTAAAGAAAATCCTTCCTCATCATCAGCTGGCTCTGTTACATTTAGAGCTCTAGGTGTTGAGGTTAGTCAGATTTTTTGACGATGATTTGAAAATTAGTTAATACCTCCTTAGTCTATGCAAAGCAGCAGAGATAATGATTTGTCCAAGAAGATAATGGTATCTAGATACCATGGGTTGTGGGGTCTATGAAGAAAGCAAGATGATTCCTTGGTTAACACATGCCTTTAAAATTTTCTGCCTACATCAAATGTTTACCTCATAAATGCACAAAACAAAAACATGTTAATCATCATTGCAAGGTATCTCTCAAGTATAAGCCATTTTTTAATAATTGCACCCACTTCTTAGGGATTTCACTTGTTTAAACTACTTTCAACAATTCTTCATGGTTATTGGTCGATATTAGGCGAAAAAGCAAATCATTCAATTACTTCTTTTATTTTAAACAATGTTTTGTCCCAATCTCCAAGTGTGCAGCTTCCTCTGCATTTTCTTCTTCTTTTTCTTCTTTTTTATATTTAGCGATGTCGACTCGAGACTTCTTTGAATCAGCAGCAGCCCGAAAAGCGATTTAAATTATGATTTAAAAATTTTAATCACGTGTTCGACTCTTAAAATTAATGACATTGCAACCGAGACCCTGTATATGCAAATACTTAAAGCAGGAGACAGAATCGACTTATGGGGAACTCTCATATGTAAATGTTACGGAACTGAAACGCCATCAATAATGCACCTGATATTTTCTGACTTTTAAGGAAGTAGATATTAAATAACAGAAAATATAAAATGTTTGTCCTGTTTTTTTCAATTTATTTAACATTTCTTCGGCCCAGTTTGGAAATATTTAAATTTTTATGGTTTGTTGACAATTTTATAAAATTGTCAACAAACCATAAAAATTTAAATATTTCCAAACTGGGTCGAAGAAATGTTAAATAAATTGAAAAAAACAATATTTCCGGTCAATAAGGGTCTACCATGAAGAATGTTTGTCCTGTGTGATAAATTATCTTACGGGCATACTTGGTTTCATTACTACGACTGTATACAGATTTTATCCAAAGAATTAATACATCGTGCACATTTTCGACACTTCTTTTACAATCGCTTTAATTGGGCGGTCTAAAACATTGACCATTATCCAAATAACATTCGTATTCTATGAGTCGTTAATGTTAATCAAAAGCTTAAATAATGGTAATTTCTGTGGCTTTTAGATAAATTCTACTGCTTCCTTCAGCCTCTCAAGAGCTTCTGGTACTTCGCCCACTTCCCCAGTAGCCCCTGATTGAACATCTTGCCCAAAGACATCATTTTAGACTCCCTTGATATTATCCGGAATGTTCGCATTCTTCGACTTTACCTCCGTAGGGAACTTGTGTGAGTAATTTACAGCGTCTCATTTAAATGCCGAATTTTGATTAAAACTCAAGACATTTGCATAAAAATATTGAATGTGCATTCATCACTAAAAGGATCAACTGTTCAGCCTTGACGAATTGAGAAAATAGATTTCCTAAAGGCTTTAGGAGCAAAAAATTCTTTTTCAACTAGACACTCGACAATGCACGAATGTGTTCAAATTTCTCTTTCATTTGCCAAGTCGATCAAAATTGATTTACGTTCTCTTGTTATCCAAGAACTTCTCTTAAAAGTAATTTCACTTTTATATTGACAATCGTCTACAGGAATAAAATAAAATAAAGAAGAAACAGATGCCAATTAATTTTTAATAGTCATAAATTATTGTCACATTTTTAAACAAATGTTCTCATTTGTTTTCAGCGCTCTAGGATAATTTTCCCAAGTTATACCAATACCATGATTTTTGGTTGACCCCCAAAAAATTCAGCAGAGAAATTTGAATAAACATCTTCGCAGAAGTAATTGACAGACAAGCCATCTACGTTGAATACTCTGGCAGGGTTGAGTTAGATTCATTTACTTTCTCAAATTTATTATGGCAGTGTAAACACAACCACAGTGGGTTTAAAAAAAATAATGTTCTCGTCTTCAAGCCAGAATATATAAAAAAATTGACTTTTTCTTACCACCAGTCTTGAAAGTGTTAAGTTAAGTTTATTGAACTTCAAACTGGTCAAAATGCATCAAAAGAATCCCCCCGTTCGTTCATCACCTTGACTTATAAAGTTAATATTCGTAATCTGCGAAAAATATATACACTTTCGACCATCATATCATCGACTATCATATATAACTGCAAACTGTGGTTTAGTAAAAATGTTCTTCTTTTTTTATTTTCTTTGTAAATTATTAATGTTGTGATTTACTAATTTTATTGTTCATTAAAACTCGAATGCCTTAGGAGTAAATATAATAAATAAATAACTTTGACCAACTTTGTATTAACTCAACAGAAATTTCTGATCAACGATTCTGAAATACTGGGATTTGTCTCGTCATATTTGCGTACGCCTGAAGGTGTTAACTTGCGAATTTCAACAAATTTATCCCTTGGGAGGAAAAATGCTTTATGTAGATAAAGATATCAGAGCGCGATATTATCATGCAGGACATTTAGCGTTGTAAATATCTAATTCGCAGTGAAATTCTGGCCACCAGGGCCTAATAAAATTTATGGTTCATAAGGACAAATAAGTTCGAAGAACGCTGAGTCAGGCACACAACGGAAAATGTTTGCGATTGTGGCTGCTCTCGCTTTTCCTACCAACGTGTAAAGGGAGTGCCTCTGAAAGACCTTAAAGCTCATGCCGTTTTGCCCACCACCTTTTGTTCTCATCGTTACGTCTCGCTTTAAGCGCAATTCGCACGAGATTTTTTATGAAAAAGCAATATCCTTTCTTGCATTGTGCCAGCTAAATTTGACTTTTTTTGGCTAGAAGAATAATATCTAAAACATCTTTTAAATGTCATGTATAACAACCAAAATTTCCACCAAATCCACAATTTTTTTTCAATATTTATAAAAAAAAAGCATGACTACAGTTTATACGGCACAATATTAAAATAGTTAGTATTTTTTTTATAGCCCTGTAATCAAACGGTTACTTTTAGTCACTAGGATAAAAAAAAACGCAAGTTTTTCAGTCTCGCATTAGTTAAAAAGTAGTCTAATACTTCAATCTGTCATATCTTTGTTGTTAAAATCTGGAAATAACCAATATTGTCCTTTTTTGATATTTATAATGCGTTAATCCTGTTCTGGTCTGGCAACGCATGCGATATCGGCTACTGAACAAAGCTTCGTGTTTTATTTAACTTTTTTTTAATGAAACAAGAATCTGCAGGTGATTTAGGGCTTCGTCGGTAGAGCACGAAAGCAAGTCTTGCCAAATGATCCTTAGAGTCCTTTCAAAGGTTTCTATATATTATCCCTTTTTGCAATATATAGTCGGAAGGTAAGGATCGGAGAAGTTGAAACTAAAATTTCACGTAAAGAGGTTTTAAAGAAGTAACTAGACTGGGAAGAAGTATTGCATTCTTTAATCAAGAGTCTTAATGTTTTATTTCATGCAGCTGGAAACTTTAAGATCCGGACATTAATCCCTAGAATAATTTAAACAGGTATCTCTCCTGGCTTATCATATATTACATTTTAAGAAATATTCAGTGAAGCAATTATCCTGCATGTGCTTAAATAAACAGAGCCAGTAGGTTCAGAGCTATTTACACAACA
The DNA here is from genome assembly GCA_028583605.1 of Dastarcus helophoroides. NCBI lineage: Eukaryota > Metazoa > Arthropoda > Insecta > Coleoptera > Bothrideridae > Dastarcus > Dastarcus helophoroides. The sequence continues at coordinate 15,030,350 of CM053333.1, forward strand.
AATTACTACAATTCGCTGAACATACTGGCCTAATATACATATCAAACTAGAGACTTTTATTAATAATTGCAAATTTTTCGAGTTGCTAAATTCAAATTAAACACAATTAATTCCCCAATTTACTCTTTAATATAAAAAAATGGATCAATATGCTCCTGCCTAAAGCATGTGCTTTTTCAAGTCGCCAACAAAGTCCCTGCAAACATGTTTAAAAGGTAAACTTTATCAATGCAAAATAAATCTTACCCGGCTAAATTTAAAGGAAAATCGCTGTAAGCCCTTGTCTGACGTGAAAACTCAAGTAAAATTCTTTGTGAAAAACTGCGAAATGCGGATCAAAGTTTAAACGTATTTACTGAAAGGTAATTAATATTGACACGACCGTTTGATGTTTTCTTTCTTTCTCTACCCAGATTGCTAAATGTGCACAGACTTTCACTACCGCACTAAATTTATTAAGAAAGGACCCCTAACTAACCAAATTGGAGTCAAACTTCTATAAGCAGCTTAATAATCGTCCACGTTAGTTAAATTAGAGGAAACGATAACATATCATAGGTACACATCAAAGCAAGTAAAGTACCCTTGCTTCTCAAACTTTCAGTCTCAATCTTGGTTATTATTCGAATAAAATTTCATCTACATAAGATGGAGGAAATAAATCAAAGATGGTATTTCAACAGGTCTAAGAAAAATTTTAAAGTTGACAAAAATTAACAGCCATTTTGTTTTCAACTTTTTCACTTTTTTTTACAGAAATTTAAGTCAATTTTTTTTTCCAAATTTCTAAAACAGGACTAAATTATAGGTTTTTTCTCAAAGAATTTAACTTTAAATCAGATTGTCCACTCTAATCTCAAATTTTAAAGTTTAAACTCGAAATATCGGCTTTTTTTGGCACCTCGTTAGGAATGTAAGATTTTCAGTTGTTTTCTAAATTTCGAGTTTTTTTTTTTAAATTCCCAAATTTCAATTTAAAACCTTTCTATTTCTTCTAAAACTTTAAAAAAGCAAGAAAATTTCGAAAAGTTTTTATTTATTAGATTATGAGTGTATACATATAGTATAGTATTAAAAGCATTCTTCTTCCTCCAAACTTCCAGTTTTAAGTTGACAATATTTACCTTTTAATAATTTAGCCCTTCAAATTAAAACTTATATTTGTTTTTGTTGTAATTTTAATTTTGATTTCGCACTTTTGATATTTTTCTCAAAAAAAGATCGATATTCTGTCCTCGAAATTTTATTTTTGTGTTAAAGTTCTACTTTAAACTAAAAATTTGTTACCTTCTTGCTGAAATTTAAATTGTAGAATATGAATTGCAACTTTTTTTTCGTAATTTCTTTTAATACTAATCTTTCGACATCTTTTACCAAATTTAAATTTGAAACTTTTTGTTAAACTTTTACAATAAACTTGAAATTCAGATTATTTTCAAAGTATGCGACTTCGGTCGACTGTAATCTTGAAACTTAGTTTTCTCAAAATTTCTAGTATAAACTTAAGATGTCAACTTTTCCCTTAAACTTTAAATTAAAATTTGACCCTTCAAGTTTTTTAGTTCTGATGTTATTATTTTTCCACATTTAGAATTGATTTTTTTTTAGTTTTTATCTAATATCTTAAAAACGAAAACTTCGAGAAGTTTTTATTTTAAAGGTTTTGAGTCTGAAAATTTAGAACTACTTTTCCCCGATTTTTCATTTTCAAGTTGACTTCTTCCTATATGTTTAACCTTGAAAACAAAATTTCGACTTTATTCTGAAAATTTTGACTCAAATCTCAAAATTTTGTTATTTTATTTTAATGAAAAAGTTCGGTTTTCTTTTAGAAATTTCAATTGTTTGTCCAAAGTTCCAGTTTTAACCGGAAATTTGTTAATTACTTTTCATTTTAATTTTTGTTTCAAGGTTTTAGTGGAAATAAATTACTTCTCCTTTAAATTAAAAATTTTAAGTTACAAATTTTCATTTTTTAACATTGTTTTGAATTTAATGAAAAAATATTAAAATTTTTTTTCCTTTAAAATAGAGTTGAAATAGAAACTGTTTTTAAATCATTCGACTTTAACCCGAAGTGTCCACTGTAATCTTAAAAACTAAAACCTATCTTCTGAAAATTTCGAGTTGAAACTCGAATCACTCACTTTTCTTCAAATCACCGATTTTAACTTGCAATGTTTATTTTTCTAAGCTCTTAAAAAGCACTTCGAGAAATTTGTACCTAATTGATTTTGAGTTAACACTTCGGAATCTACTTTCTCCCAAAGTTTTTACTATTAGGTTAACTTTTTTTATCTTCGTCCTAAATTTTCGATTTTCAAATTAAATTTTTTTTCATTTTTTTCGTCAAAGTTTCACTTTGAACCAAAAATTTATTATTTTCTTTCTAAATTTTAAATTTTAAGATATAGATATCCACTTTAGGTCAAAGCTTGTTTTCCTGCTCCTAGAATATAGTAAACTTGAAATACGAAATTTTTTCAACGAACACGACCTAAAACCAATTTCTTTAAATTTCTTTTAAATATTTTCGGTTTTTTTCTATAATTTAAAAAATTACAAATCCAAACGCGAAACTTGGAGAGAAAAAAATGTTAACACTAGAATTGAATGTTTGACATTCTGAGAAAAACTGTAACATTTTCTCAGTATGAAATTATGACTTCAAATTCAATATTTCTTGCATAAAATAAGAAGAAAAAGGTAATTTAAAATTTGAAATCGACATTTCAAGATTAACGACAAAATTTTGAGTTGGGATTCGTGATTTGTTATTAAAGTAGAACTTTTGATTTTAATCTCGAGATTTCGAGACATTCAATTTGAAATTTCAAATATTAATCCAATCCTCTGAAAGAATATATAAATTGTGTGTCCAACTTTCGATTATTTGCAAAAATCTCAAAATTAATGTTGCCATTTTGAGATTAAATTGAAAATTCTGAAAAAAAATGTTCCACAATTGAACCCATAAAGTTTCTATAAATGGGCTGGATAAAAAGAAGTGGGGATTTTACTTTTAAAGATTTGAAGATTTTAATAGAAATTTCCATACTAGAATTGAGGTTCTGACAAAAAATAGGACTAGGTATCCTGAGTCGAAAAATTAAATACGAAGTTTTGAGCCAAAGTGAAAATTTCAAAAAAAAAGTATAATTTTAGGGTTAAGAAATTTCTAAGTTTTTCTCAGCAACGAGGATAAGTTAAACTTTCGAGGAAATCGAAAATTCTATAAAGGAGGCTCAAAATTGTATACTATCATTCACTGAATCAAGTATTAAACTTTGAAAGCCCCTTAGGTTAAAAACCTCAAAGTTAGTGTATTATTTAATAATAAATCATATTTTCGCCAAAATGCTTAACCAAAATAATTTTCGTGCTGTTTTATGTAGTTATCATGTGGGTAGCTATGTGAAATAAGTAAGAGTAAGTGACTTCTATATCTAAAAGTTTATCCTGCACTTTTAGAAAACTTGCTGTTTCATAAGAAAATGAAGTTAATTTTCGGTTAAAAATGCACAATATTGCATATGGCAAGTGGCGCATAAACCGCACGTTGGACAATAAAAACTTAACATAATATGAAGTAATGTACCTATAAGCATAATAATGTTTTATTATTATGGCTTTACGTCAACTTTAGTATTCTTGTCATTCGTAGCTTGAAACTGCAGTAATGCATGTGAAATGCGGAGTATCTACTGGGTTTCAGCGCTAACATCCCTCTTTTCATCTTAAGTGAACAAAATATTGGATACTGAATCATTTTATCTGAAGCCGAGGACTTAAATCCATTGGAATTATATACAGCATGACAAGATCAATAAAAGAACCGAATGTCGCTAGTCAGTTCTTTTAAAGTCAAATCAAGTAAAGAGACGAAGGAATTTAAAAAAAGGGACGAAAAACTTGGTTTACCACCGAGTCAAGTTAGAATGCGAATATTTAGATATGAAAGTAGCGAGGATGTATTACAAATCATCAAACCAGAAAGAGAAATGGGTTGCAAGAAAGTTATAAATCTAAGTCTTTATGACTTGGAAGGATTTTAAGATGAATAGAACAAATCCAATAATTTTCGACGGATATTTGTTAAACGTTGCAGGGTTTTTGTCTACATCGCGGTTTCGAAAAGAAAGGAATTTTTCACTGAAATGTGCCGGCTTTTCATTGGATCCATTAATGCGTACAACTGGAAAATGTTCAAATCGAACATTAAATAAAATTCCTTGAATTTCACCACTGTCGTAGGTTCTTCATGAAGTGTTTATTACGTCATTCTATTAATCATGCGGTTTTATTTCCCAAGAAAATAAGTTTCAGTTCAGTGTAATACTTAACTGCGTTTGTTGTTATTACGTTTCAAGATGTAAAACGAGTAGGGCTTCTTAATTAACAAAGATCTCTAACTGCATGGAGATAAGAAAAGAGATTTGGACCCCTTGGGATATATATTTTAAGGAATATTCTTTGAAACTGGAGGCAATTTTAGGAATTCAACATGTCGAGAATTCCTGAAGAATATCATGATATTTCCGTATGTTAAATTGTAACCTAAGCTTTGTAACTTGCTCTTGACATACTGCGTTATAAAATCTCTGAACATTCAAGTGGAGGAATTTTCTTTAGTGGTTATCAGTGTATGTCAACTGTCAGAGACAATTGACTTTGAAAGCTGATTCTGTTTTATTTGCAAACAAACAGATTTACTGAATCCGCATTGTCGGCGGTGAGGGGAAAGAAAAAAGAATGTAATATTTAACCGGCATTTAAAATAATTAAGAATTACACAGGAGGGTTTATAAAGCGACTGAAAGAGCAGCATAATAATTTATTATTTATGTTTATTCCCCGGTGAAGATATGTAATTCCAGCAGAGGAAATGCCATTTAAATTAACAACCACGTTGCAGCTTCAACTAATTAAGGACTTTATTATTATCAAAGTGCTGAATGTCGAAATTTTCATTTCGCTTTAAACGCATATTTATTTTCTTTTAAATTTATACTCTATTGCAGTCGTCCCTGTAAATTATTAACAAATTATAATCTTGATTTTTCATTCAGGCATAACCTAATTAATAAATTTTTAAATGATGTTATTAAATTTCCATGATAAAATAAAACTGGCAGTCTAGAAGGTCCGCAATGTACCTACATTGCGGACCTGGCAGTGTTATTGCCAATGTTATTGCGTACCTACACGATAACATTTTCAAATTTTGAAAGTTATTTTCAGTTGTCAGAAATGAACCACAACCATGCTGAAATACCAAAATATCATCAGCACCGAAAATCATTTTACCAAATAACACGAACTATATGCTTTACTGTGACATAAACATATATTTATTATTTTTGAGTCAAAATATTCCACAACCGACAGCAAAAGGTAAAAAAGTGTAAGCATTTACTCAAATCTGCCAAGGGCATCTAAAGCAGACCTAAAACACACTGCAATTCATAAAACAACTCTAAAATACCTAAACTAGGAAGGTATTATGAAAATTTTAAAGTAAGACATAGCAATAAGGAAAAAATATTTAACCACTCTGTAAAATATGGAGGTATTACATATGGCTTAAGATCCCTGAAAGTAAAAATACCATTAGAAAACTAATAAATATACAAATAGAATTATGTTTAAAGTACAAGAAGAGGGCCGGACTGGCCACAAGGTAGATCAGGCAATGCCGATCGGCAGCATGTCCGATGGAACGGTCTGTTGAGTTGCGCTAGGAAAAAATACCCTACTTAAAAAAAAACAAAATTAATGGAATAGTTTACACATTTATTTCCTATGATTTCTTGTTGGACTTTTTGTTTCGTTTTTGTTTAAATTCTTAAGAATTTTTATGATCAATCACGCCAAATGTCCTACCTTGAATCTACAACACATTGACAGACCAAGCCTTGAAGGACAGCATAAATCACTTTTTTTTTAATTTTTAAGATTCCCTTAACTATGTATGTGACCATTAAAGTCGAATTTCGTTATCGAATTTGAAAAAAAAGTCGGTTTATCTTTCCCTTACAAATAAATATATTTTTTATGATTTATTTTGGTATTTCTGTCTCGTTTCTGTTTAAACTGTCAATAATTGTAAGTCCAAATATCCTTCCATAAAGCCACAAAATCTTCACAACGAAAGCCTTTAGGGACCGCATAAATCACACTTTTTTTTATTTTTCAAAGATTTCAGTGGTTATGTAGGCGATGTCAACGTTTTTCTAGAAGTTTTGTTTTTTCAAAATTTTGACTTAAATGTAAACACTTCGACGTTTTCCTCAACATTTCGGAATAAATACACTCGATATTTTGGGGTAAAACTGAGAATTAAAAATCTAAAGTCTAAATATATACCCCAGGATCAATGTATTTGAAGTCACATTGTTTAAATTATTTAGGTACAGAAATAAAAGTCTGATTTAAAACATCTCTTGCTTTCGTGAGATTTTTTATTAAAAGGGCTAAGAATGTTTTTCAGGGAATATAGGTATTTTTCATTTTTGGTGTGTCTCCGCCTACGCTCCACGTTTTTTTTTTTTTTCAAAATTTAGAACTTACAAATTACTGTCTGTACTACTTAGAACTTTGACTTTTACTTTTTGCAAAATTTCAGGCTAAAATTAAAAATTTAAAAAATTAACACATTTAAGTCAATAATTGAAATTTCGAGAGAAAAGTCGTATATTCGGGGGAGTTTTATTATATTAATTCTGAGAAAAGGTCGTTTTCCATAATAAAACAATCACCCTTAACATGTTAACGTTACATGAGTTACATGAGGACCTCTGTTTCTGAAATGCCCAGGCGGAGTCTGGGACTCAGTCCTTACTTCTAAAAAAGCTACAATGTCAAAAAGAGAAAAGGTAGAAGATTATAGCCAACAATACTTAAAGCAGTCATCAATTTGACATACCTGTCTCAAAAATATTTCATTTCTCAAAAAGTTAACCCAAGAAATCCTCTTTTAAATAGAAATTTGAAGTGGTTGTTTTCAACCACCAGTAAAACACGTTCGTGGTAACAAAATAATAAAAAAATGGAACATTTAGCTGATACACCGATGGCTCCAAGATAGACGAACGCGTTGGCATTGAAATACATGGAATCACAATCTCTTGGCAGTAGCCCCACCATATTTCTGGCCAAAATACATGCCATAAATATGTGCTATTGTGAATGTCTAAAGAGACACATTAGAGTGGTCAGAATATTTATATTAATAGACAGCCAGGCAGCTCTTAGAGATCTAAAGTCTTATATTTTTAACCCTAAGCTTGTCTGGGAGTGCAAACAATATTTAAAAGAGCTGGCAGTAGATAATAAATTGATTTTAATGTAGGTGCCACGCCACGAGGAAATACAAGGAAATTGGATAGCTGGTAGTTTCGCGAAAAGAAGAGCCAAAGCATCATTTTGTGACCCCATATAACTAAAACCCATATCTCAACGAAACTCCAAAACTGGGAAAAGGGACACATGAAGACCCCCTGGAGAAATACCTTAGGCCAAAAGCGATAAGATTTCTAGATAATTATTCGCCAGAGAAGACAAGAAAGCTGATCGATCCACCCACGAACGATTTGAGGTTGATCACTGGTCTTCTTATCGATCATTGACCCTTGAGACATCATCTTAAAAAAATGGGCAAAATGGATATCAGTCTGTGTAGATTTTGTCGATTCTCGGCCGATGCAGTGAAGCATATATTGTGCAACTGTCTCATTGATCAGAATAAAACATTTCGGCAAGATGGAAATAATACCTAAAATTGAACTCCAAGAAATATTCCAAACATTATTAAAAATCTGAAACCTGAGAGATATAGGAATTATTTAAATTAGGGTTATTAACCAAAAGAACTAAGTTGATCGAAGTGAAGAAAGGCAACTAAAAGCTTAACAGTCCCACAAACCTACAATATACAATCTATTGATCTTCTTCAGCAATAGTTGGAAGTTAGTGTGCTTTTTTTGGTTTTTGGTGGAGTATGTCAGCAGCCTTTGAAAGTCCGATATATTTTTTTTAGTAAGCTTTCTTCTGCTATCATAACTTTCTGATTTTTTTATTAGAAGCTTCTGATACATCTTGCGCTTCGTCAGCAACTCCTGAAATTTTTTCAACAGTTCTTAGTGCTTGTTCACGCGTCCTTAGCAAAACCCAGTTTGTAGTTCTTCAACAGCTTCTTGCACTTGTTTAGCAGCCTTTGGCAGTTTATATATGCAAGGTCGGGTTTTTGTAGTTCTTTGCATTCTTTTACATTGTGTGCACGTTTAATTTTTTTCTTACTCTAAGTGAATGATTTATTTAATGTTAATTAACAAGAAAAATGTCACATCTATCAACCAATGGCAGTTGTTTATCAGCAATGACAAAGTATTCTAGGCTACCTACATAAAATGCTTAATGATTTATAATTTTGCACAATATTTCGCACAATTATAAGAATGATGAGAAGTTTTACTGATAGATTCATTTTGTTAAGGAGGTTATTTATTTACTTCAGAAAACTCTAAACACCGACTTGCAAATAACGCGTGCGCAAACAGTTAGAACAACTAGAAACAACATTTGGCAATATGACGTAAGTAAGCACTAAGAGAGAATTTCTAAGAATTCATTCTCTAGGATTGTTAAGTTGGAGATGAAATAAAAAGTGAATCATACAAGGTAGATGATCAAAAGTTTTTATTTTGATAATGCCCTGTATATACGCACACTCCATATTTTTCCATTTTGAAACAAAACTAACTATAGCCAAAGGAGCCGTTAGGTAATTGGGTTAAAGTTACCTAGAAACAATAAACTCCCGGTACAATTTGTGTAGGAAGCCTCGCCATCTGTTTAAAATTAACCAGTCTGTGTTAGCCCGAGATATTCCCAGAGATAATAGTGATAATACTCCTTTCGTTTAATGGTATCCGAGATAATATCTAAACGAAATCAAGAGCGGGTTTTTCCTTGTAAAATAAGAAGAGAAGTGTTGGAAGCAGGAAATTGACATATACAAAGCGACGCTGGGTGGAAAATTACCGTAAGAACAAGAGAGATAGCATTAAGGATCCTACCAAGGAAGCGTAATTTCGACGAAAAAAAAAAGTGAATAACAGGGAACTTTAACAGAGCGTGTAGTTTATATTGACGTGACAATAAATAAGCTAAAGTCGCTTCACAGCGAAAGCAGTGTTAAAGACATGAATAATAAGCTGCTAAAACCGCGTATAAGTAGTAATTCTTGCGGGGTGCACCGTACGCGTTATGATGAAGGGTGAAATAACAGCAACGTATCTCATACTTTATTCATGCGTACTGTGTGCTCAGGTCCGAATTTCACCAGACAAGTGCCATCCTCATTTACGCCCCAGTTAACACGATAACAACATCGCCGAATCGCATAAATCATGTTTTGAAAGTCACCGGGAATATCTGCAGCGACGACATTTTTAAATTCTTGCTGTAAACTAATTCGGGGTGTTGTCAGCACATTACTGGTAATCCTGCTTCCTAGGAAATTTTACGCTGCTGGATGCCAGATCCCATGCAATATCCAAGTTCCAAAATAGAATGAAAATATCATTCTAATTTTATTTATTTATGCTGCGGATATTGTTCATTTTTAGTGCTTATGAAGGCCTACCCAGTTGAGTCAAAATTTTATATTTGAAGTTTCAACTGGGAAATTTGCTAAATATTTCTAATTTTATCTATATTATCTTTAAATTTTGACATTTCTCTGAGTTAAACTCTTCCTACTTTTGAATGATAAAATAAAAACTATCGACTTTAAACATTAAACCGCAAATTTCATAAGAATGTATAAATTCAAAATTTCGACTTTTTTCGAAATTTTAATCAGTGTAAAATATTATTGTAATAAAATTTTGTTTTTTTTCCGTTCGAAATTTTGAAATTCTTCTGGAAATTGTGAGCATCTGAAAATTCCGGCAGCTACAAGTTTCTAAAAATAATATTCCAAAGTTCTGAAAACAACACAACAACTTGGTAAGTGGTAGACTGGAGCTTTCCGTAGTCCGAGTTATTACCACCCCACGTGTCACTAGGAGGCGGTGAAGTGATGCTTTTATCATGTTTCCGTCTCTGACACGAGAGTCGGTTCCTGTTATTTTTCTTTCCTCATCATGTTCTTTTCCTTAGTTTGTTTTTCTTTTCATCTCCTCTGATTTTTTCTTGTAATTTTGAAAAACAAAGATATTTGATTCTCTTCGTGCAAAAAATTCCGGAATTAAACTACCCTCCCATTTAGATGTCCCGATGAAGGGTGTGCAAGGGAATCCAAAATCGAGGAATAATTTTAATGTGCCACAGGCCAAATCTCTTTCAAATAATTTATTTAAAATTCAGTTCTGTAGCATTAGGAGGCTAAACTCACATATAAACTCGGTTCATCAACACCTTCAAAACGAAAGACGCAATGTGCTGTCTCTGACAGAAACCCAAGTCTTCCCATCCATCAAAATGGTCCAGTTGCTTTGCTTTAGTTACGACTTGCACAGAAAGTTTCGACACACGAGGGAAATTTGTGTTTGTACGCGAAGCGACCTGTCCTGAGAAGAAGCACTGGAATCTGCTGATCATGATGTGATTTGGCAAAAAACCTGCTCCAAAAGCGAAGTGATATTCATTTGTTCACTTTATCTGTCTCCAAACGATCCCTCATACAGAAAGCTCTTCTTTTATCACCCCGTATCCTTCGATCACCTACAGACGAATTATCCAAACGCTGAGGTTGTTTTTCTCGGTGCCTTCAACATACACAACATCCCCCGGTTAAGAATTTCTTCCCGCAGTGACGATGCGAGAAGGGTAGCACAGGCTTTCGCCATCATTTGTGGACTTTCGCAATTGGTTGAGGAATTCCCAAGAATTCCCGATGTAGATACTCATCAACCTAATCTACTTTTCGTTACAAATTCTCCAAATTCATATAAAATCACTGTGACATCACCGCTTGGAAATTCCGATCACAAGCTTGTAGCAGCCTCTCGCTCACTTCATATATCACCCTCTTCTCAGACACAACCCCGCAGTGTTTGGCACTTTAACTCTGCAAACTGGGAAGAATTAAGAGACTTCTTTGCATCTGGCAAGAAGTTTGCGTTAACACAGTAAACCCTTCCTCAGTCGTCGAATCCATCACTGAAGCTATCCTGATTGGTATGGAATGCTCAATTCCCCATTCCCAAAAGAAGTCTGCCTCCAGTAAACCTTGGTTCAGCAAAAAATGTGCTGGGGCTGTCTCCAGCAAAAATCGCGCATATCGTCGTTGGAGAAATAATCCCTCAGTCGAGACTCGGACCACCTTTGTAAATGAACGACATTTTTGTGAACACGTTATTGACGAGGCAAAAAGTGATTTCCATCGTAAAAGGCGCCAGAGACTTATCAGCTGTCCGAACAGTTCTAGGTCCTTTTGGAGATCTGTAAAGTCGATTGAAAAGAATTTTACATCTTTAAATTGTCCACCTTTACTCGATGACAACAACAATATTGTGACTACCTCCAAGAAAAAGGATGACCTGCTAGCCTTAATGTTTGCTGAAAATTCCAACCTTGACTCGCGAAACGCAGATACAGATAATTAATCGGGATCTCGAAATCATTCTGGAATAAGGTAAGAAATATCTGGTCGACTTCAACGCTTTAAAAATCCAGGCCGAGGTTTTCTCTAAGAAAACATCAAGGGATAGTAAAACAAACATACTAATGGACAGTAAAATTTTCCCGATGGGATCTAATCTGTCTAGCCTAGGAGTGAATGTAAGCCCTAACCTCTCTTGGGACGATCATGTGCGCCCCATTACCAAATCCGCCTCTCAGAAACTTGGATTCCCTTTTAGAGCTAAAAAGTCATCCCATCAGCTACTCACAAAATACAAAGCTCAAGTTTGGCCAACACTAGAATATTGTTTTCTGACTGCCCTTAGCCCCAAAGCACACTTTAGCTCTTTTGGATTCAATTCAAAGAAGAGCAATGCGCCAACCTGATGACGAGAGCCCACAGGCGGGTGGTTGGTGATTTATCTCTTTTCTACAAGTACTTTTATAGAAGATGCTCACAGGAACTAATAAGATTGATCCCCCAAAGGCAAGATTTTTGAGGCACACTAGACAGTCGGAGAGAGTAAATTCCTATGCGGCCCAGCTTGACACAGATTACTTCTATCTACGGGGGCTCTTTTCTCTATAGAACTTCCAAGCTATGGAACTCGTTACCGAACGGAATTTTCCCCAAAAATTACAACTTATACTTGTTTAAGAAGGCGGTTCATCGCCATCTATCCTTGTTTCCGCATCCTACCCGCGGTGCTTTGAAGGCATAATGGGGTTATCCTTTGCGCGTGGATTGAACAACAGTCCCGATCCAAAGAACAGAGCAATATTTTCTCTCGTAGAAAAAGACGTTATTATTCTTTTGAGAATAGTTCTCACGAAAAGTTAATTTTCTATCAGAAAACTTTCACAAAACTCAAAACTGAACATACCACTTCTTCTATTAAGCGGTCCTTTCCAAAAACCAAAAACGATTATGAAATTGATCCTATGAATCTTTCAGAAGCACAAATTTTCACAAATTCATATAACAAGATTGACCCTTTCAAAGTTTCTTCACAAAATTAGTATTCAGAATTTGCTTCTAAAAACTTATAGAGCGTTTTTCTAGACTTTCCAGAATGATAACTGACCACATAAAACAATTACTAATCTCATGGAACAATAAGAGGATCTTCAAAAACATCACTAACAACCCTATTACAAAATAAAGTAAATTTAAAAAAAAAAGAAGCAACAATGAAAATGCGGTCTATTACCTCTAATTGTTCAATTCTGAAACCAAAAATGCGATGTGTTTTGACTGCGAAACACCAGTTCAAGACTAAATTGGTTAGCAACCCAGAATTTCCGAAAATGAAAAAGGTTATAGAACTAACAACTTCTCAGAATATAAACACTATTAGAATTCGAAGCACAACAAACTAGAGAAATTCAAAAGGTTTTTTCAATAATACTTATTTATGTCAATGTAAGCTAAAAAGTTAAACAATTACAGGTACTATAAGATATTTAAATCATTTGGTAATAGGGATTTTTGACTTTCGACGGAAACACTTCATATATTCCCGTGACTTATCGGTTGCATGTAACATAAAATTTACCAAATAAATAAAAAATATTTTTGGGTGAAGTGCCTTTCATACGTGACAAAATTTAAAAGTAAAACTTCTATTAAATTTCTGAATTTCAACTTCAATATCAAAATTTCGTCTTTGATCTTGAAATTTCGATACTACTCTCAAAATTTTGGTAATGAAATAGATATTTATTTGTTAATTCCATATTTTAAAATAAAACTAAACTCTTCTAAAAAAAAAATATGAAAATGTCGAGATTTATCTCAAAACGTTAAGTTTAAAATTTTGTTTAATATCAAGATTGAAGTAAAATTTTGAGGCGATGTCTAAATTTTGAAAATATGTTTAAAAAGGTAAAAGTAACATTTTTGACTTTTAACTTAAAATTTGACGATTTAAAAATCTAAATTTCACCTTAAACATAAACCTTCTAATAGTTCTCTTAACTTCGAGTTTAACATCGAAATTTCAAATTTAATCTCGAAATTGTGAAATTCTGCTAAGATTTAAAACATAGGATTCTTATGAATTCTCTAATCTCTACTTTTTTCTCGAAATCTCGCATTTAAACTAAAATTGGTTACATTTTTTTACCTATGAATTTTGACTCAAAAGCGAGAAAAAAAATATTTAGTGTAAAATGAAGATTAAAAAACTCAAATTTTTGAAAAAAATCCCTCTAGATTTATTTAAAAGAGATATCACAATTTTCAGTTTAGTCTAAAAAAGGGCTTTTCTTGAAGCAAGGTTTTTAACCTAAATATTTTTTTATTTGAAATGTTAGTTTTCAGTACAATCTTGAATTTATATTTCTTTTTGTTGCATCAACGAAATTTTCATACTTTGTGTAGAGGATATAAACTTTTTCCATTTTATGTGGACAGAAAGATTTTGTTACGTTGGACAAAAGTTTATACATTTCGTGTTGGGCTTTCCATTCAGCCATCTAATAATTTTAAAGATCGCAACGTAACAGTGAGCCGGCTTCTCAACTCGGATAATTTCAATCTATGGGCAAAGTTATATTCACGTTGTGGTTTCGATATGTAATTACTTCAATGATCCGTATCGTTAATTTTCCAATAACTGTAACCTAAACGGCCCGTTTAGCCATTAAGTGAAGTAACTTTCTAACTTCGTGATATATTCATGCACAAAAGCTTCTTTTCATCCACAACAGTAAATAATAATTACGCAAGGAAATTGCAAAAAAAGATATACTCTGTTCTACATTTTATTGAATCGCGGAACGGGGTCAAATTTCGTAGAATGTCAAAGCGTACTTATCAGGATACAAAATCTTCAAGGGAAACATCTCCGCAATATCTTGGATTTGTGAACTAATTTTGCATTTATATCGCAAATGTATCTGTTTCCAGTAAGGAAGCACTCCTAAACTGAAAAGAGGGTCAAGTTGTCATCGTCCTTAAAACGGATAAAACTTTAACGACGTATAAACAATATAATAAGTTTGTGGGAGTCGCACGAAAAAAAGCATTAGTCTGTCAAAGTTCTACGACCTTTGAACTGGATAAGTTCGATAAATATCCTTTTAGACGAACTTAATAGAAACCGATCCGATGAACTTTTTGCTGACTTGGATTGAAACGATAAAAGATGAAGGCTTACTTTAAGAAGCCACTCAACTAACACAATTGAAAATTATTATGGACCATAAAAATAATCCCCGGATTTACATCTTTTTTATGGCCAAAGCATCATCAAGTAATTACAACTTAATCTAATTATCCAACGACAAGAAGCTTAAAAGCCGTAGGTTAGTTATTTTGAAAATAAAAGCTTTCAAATATTAACACCAATATCAAAATTGGAACATCCAGACAAAACTATAAATTATCCAGTTCTAGTTTTTTCCAGAAATTTCGACTTGAAGTTTCAAGAAAAATATTGCAACAAGAAATACTAAATTTGGAAATAAAAGCCAAAACCTATTAAAAAAACTTAACATTATTAAATATACACTAGACAGAGGACAAAAGGGACATAAAAATCCCAAAATTGTAGGTAAATTTTAAAAATGCTGTATATCAGAGCAAAAGTCCTTAGTTTTTAGATCTTCAGTTATATGTTAACGTTTCAGCGTCAACAACTTTAGGATAATCATTGGAAAACCATTGGCAAAAAATGTTTCTTTATTTACTTTTCGTAAAAAAATTGGGCATTTATGGGGATTGCCAACAGAAGTAAAAACTTAAAACTATGATATAACAAATTTAAACATATTTCAAAAATATATATTTTCAATGACTAATTTTTCGGATTAGCCGAGTGTCGGATTAGTCGGATGTCGTATTATTCGGATGTCGGATTATCCGGATGCCAAATTATACTGATGGTGGATTAGCAGGATGTCGGATTAGCCAAATGTCGGATTAACCGGATGTCGGACTATCCGGATACCGGATTATCTGGAAGACGGATTATTCAGATGTCGGAAAGGTTTTAAGGAATGTCATTATGTTCGGAGTGGCGTAGTAGTAGAAAAATCGATTAGTAGTTCAAAGTAGCGTTTCTTGGTAACGCTAATCCAGGCGTTTTCCCCTATCTTTAGTCCCTTAACGCGCCTAAAGAAGTTTCCACTTCAAAAAAAATAATTGCAAAACTAAAATTCCAATTTTGAATTTTTGTGCAAAATTTCATGACTCTTCTTATAAAAATTGGTTTTTCTCGAAATTTCTATTTTAATTCCAAAATAATAGATAATCACGTTATTTTTCTTTACAAACTGATATTTTGAGATTCAGCTTTAATCTTGATATTTGTAAAATTTAACCCCAAATTTTAAGAAAAGCTTATAAACGAGGTCTAATTTTTTGAAGTACAATCCACTCGCAAACGGTAACCCTATTGTATCCTTCGAGCACCACGAAATTTAGCAAAAAATATAATTTCTAAAGTAAAGTTTTAAAATGTTGACCTCACACTAGAAAGATCCTGTTTTGTCTCGAAGCGTCGACTTTAAATTAGAAGTTGGAAGAAAAATGTTGAAACCTGTGAGATAGTGCGAAATTTTGAGATTTCTACTATAAGCAGCAAATAAATGTAAAATAGTTTACTGGAAATGTCTAAAAAATCTTGATATCAATTTTCGTATTTCAAATAAAAAATTTTATTTCAGTCTTGAAATTTATCTTTTTTTTTTGCTTATAAAAATTCTTGAGTTCAATCTTCAAGGATCAGGTTACATTCAGCTTTAATAATAAAATTTAATTATTTTCTAGAAGTTTTGAGTTTATAGTCAAAATTCTGACATTTTAAATTTTTTGTCGAATTCACTAATTAAAAAAAAGTTGACATATAATTTAATTTAAAGTTTAAAACCAACATTTTTTTTACTTTTAACGCAAAATTGCGAGATTAAAATCAAAATTTTAAAAACATAACTTGAAACTTCGAGTTTTTTTTACAATTTATTTTAAATTTTCAGTTTGATCTTGCAAATGTAACCTCGAAATTTTAATTCAATCAAAAAATGTTGAGCCTCATTATTTGACATTTGATCTACAATTTAAACTTAAAATTTTAAGAAGCATGCCAAAATGTGAAAAAACTTCACAATTGCTGGAACTGCTTGACCTTTTCATTTCAATCACGAAAGTTCTAGTTATTACTCAGAATTTTAATTTAAAGCCTTAAATTTTAAGTAGCATGTTAAAACCCAAAATTTTTATTTATGTTTAGAAATTTCGACTGAAAATTTAATAACTTTTTTAACAAATTTTTAAAATTTTTTGAAAGGTCAAGAATTTAATAGTTTCAGTTCTGTCTTCTAAATTTCGACTTAATTACTTAAAGTCTAATATATAAAGATATTTCAAAAATAATAAAAATTAAAGTTAATAAAAAGAATAATAAAACAAATAAGAAAACTTTAAATATGAAATTTTTAGTTACAACGAGAAATGTTAAGATTTTATTTAATCTTGACATTTGAAAATTTAAATATGAGCTCAGAATTAAAAAAAAAACATCATGGATGCGGCTGCTCGAGAACTTTTGAGGAAAACTTCTTTCTGACAAAAAAATCAAAATTTAAAAAAAAAGTTGGTGTTTTTTATTATCATCATGTTCACTTTAGATCTGAAATTTTAAGAAAAAAGTTGATACCTGAAATTTTAAGACCTTTTTTTAGGGCTTTTGGGTTTAAACTCGAAATTTCGACTTTTGTCGAACGAATTTATTTTAAATATTTCGGAGTTAACAATAGAACTACGGGTCAACAAAACTCAAAAAAGAAGGAAAAATCATTTTGAAGTTGAAGGACGAAATTTTAAGGATAACAGAAATGTTGAGATTTAGACCCATAAAACTATAATTAACTAAACTATTACGACTAAAGCAGTCGAAAATTTAAAAACTAAATCCCATAACTAAATGTGCAAAAGTTTCAATTTTGAGTTTTTCAGACGTTTCGTTTGTTTTATAAGGTTTCAATTTTTTCTCGAAAATTCTACTTTTATTTCTAAATAAAGATCTTAATCAAGAAATTTTTATTTAGAAAATAAAATTTCCAGATCTAAATTTAACCTCGACATTTGAAAAATCTAATTTCAAACGTAACTTAACTTTAAAAAAAGATTCGCAAATAAGTTTGCTCCAGAAAGTTCGAGAAGAAACTCTAAATTAGGGGAAAAAACTTAAAATCTCTAAAAAGTCTCAAAATTTTAATGTCGACCCCGAAAACATTACCGTCTTTAGGATTCCGTACCTTAAAAGAAAAAGAAGGAACCTTATAATCTCATTTCCCCGTCTGTTCGTCCGTCTGCCAGAAAGATGTTTTCCTCGAAAACTATGTAACGAAAAAATTAAAAATTTTGCACAGCGTTACTTCTCGATGACTCACGCAAATACCGCTAGCCAAGGATTAGAAAAAAAACATTTTTAAAATAAAATGGGAGGTTAATTTGGTCTTTGAAAAATCAAGTTTTAATTAATACAACATGTGAAGCATTATTTAAAAGAGCTACCTCTAGAGATCCCTAAATATTTTTCTTTTATAAATTTCGGTCCAAACGTCTTAAAGATACAACTCAAAATGTGTCACAAATGATCGCTCCCCCTGTTCTCTTAAGTTTCTACAGATAAAATTTGGATGTTAATAGAACCACAAATTATCGGAAAACTGCAGGTGTGTTAATATCGTAATAGTTGATGAGAAAAAAATACTTTATGGAAAAATAGGTGCTTGCATTCCAAGGCTTTTTGACCCATACAGTAATAATTCTTTTCATATAAAAAACCTGATTTCGCTAAAGGATATAATGCAGACCATATTTGTCTCTTACAGTATTTCATTTAGATAAATATTTTTGGAGTTAGCACTAGTTTATTAAATTCCAGACAATGCAGTCATTGCGGTTGGAATCGAACATTTTAGCACGATCCGAGGCGATCCCATAAACTGTGTGAGTCGTCGACTTATTGCGAATGAGTGCCTTTTATCTAAGAAATTATCAACACAATTATCAGTTACATAAATATTTGGATTGATTGCAGAAAAAGTGTGTATATATCTGAAAATAATTTTTTGTTCAATTTTAACACAAGAAAATTTTCATAAAATTTTAAATTCATACCTAAGTAAAAATGATTTAATTTGGTCTATTGACTGTTTACCGCAGCAATTGGAGCCTGACTTAATCTAGGTTAATTTTTTTTAATGTAGACTAAGTTTGAAATTTTAGGAAACATGTTAACGCTTGAAATGTCGAGATTGTTATTTTGAATTTAAATTAAAGTTTTGGCATTTCGATGATAACTCACAAGTATATGTGGAAGGTTAGTCGAAATTTCCAAAAAATGTCGAAATTCGAAATTCTACATCAAAATTTATAATTTCATAGCAAACTTTCGAATTTAAATTCAAAATGTCGAACTATATCTCGAGTTTTAACTCTATTCTTGAACTTTAAATTCTTTTTGAAACTTTAACTTCAAAAGCCTTATTTATCCTTGTGTTGTTTAAGTCTTATTATAACACAAAGCACAGAAACTCGGCGCTTTAATTTTCTGATAATTGATGTATTTTTTTACGACAGGAAAGCAGCGTTTTCAAAAATTCATTTCCTACATAATTAAGGTGGCTTTAAAAGTGGTGGCTCCGTTCCTTTTGTTATATTTAAGACCGATTAATATTTGCTGCATTCTAATTTAAGTCTTCGAAACTTTATACAGCATTTTAAATTTTCCTCGGTGAAAAATTTCAAACTCGGCTTTTCGCATTAAGTTTCTTTTTAACATTTTCTTTAGTTTTGTTGTCAGTCGCCTTGAACCATCTAAGTGTCTCAAGTAAACTCAATTTTTGCCTTAAATTTTCTGACGCGAAATGAATTTTGCACGAGATCAAATAAGGGAAATGTTTTTCGTTAAGTCTAGCCGTTATACACCTGTTATCGCAAATTATTATTAGAAAATATTTTGGCCTAAATTAGAAGTAAAGGAGCTAAGAGGCAATATGAAATACACTAGAATGTTGTAAGTAATAATATCTGTTTTCATTCTTACCTTGCATCAGGTTTTGCACAACAACCTGAAGTTTAATTGGTTTGAAAATGGGTATCGAGTGATAGAGCTCCTTAAATTACTTTGGCATTTAGGTGTCCTCGCGATATTTAATTAAATTATGGAGGTGATACTCGAAATAATTTAAGGAATTTAGTTGGAAATAGTTCGAATATTACAGTAGGATAATCGTTGAATTATTTGAGCTAATATTGAAACTACCCCTTTCAGGCAGTTAATCTGTACCTTCTAATGCCGCAAACCTTTAACCTGCAATAATTTATGATTACTACTATTATAACGCAGAAATTTCCCCAATAAATATGATTTACAATTACCGTTTAAAATTATTCCTCTTGGAACTTATAATTCGTTCTTGTGATATCTCGAAAAACATCCCCGCGACAGATGTTCTTCTTCGTTGAACATAATTGCCACCTTGATAAAGAAGTGAAAGAATAAATTAAAACATTTAAAAGTTTGGGCCCAGATATATTAATTAAAATGTGCTTCTTAAATAAAATCCATACCTATCAGAATAAAGTATTTCAGTCAAAACTTCCCCCAAGAAAATATTTCTTACAAGCTAGTTCAGTTATGTTATTTTCATCGGTAAGTGAAAATCAATTAGTATTTGACCTAAAACACTACGCGAAATAATTAACAATAATGTGTCATCCTCGTTTGCGCGGTTTCGAGTGCATGAAATATTTGTCTACATTTTGTTGTCATCAGAAGTACCAAATAAATATTCATTTATTATGATGGATGTTAATCATTACGAATGGCTGTTAGTGGATGTTGATTGTTGCGACTATAAATTGTTCGTTGATTCTCATACATACATTATATCACCTGCAATAAAGCTGCACTTGATAGGAACAATAAAATTTGGAAGCAGCTTTAATTCAAAATGACATCCTTCGTTCATAACTTTAGTGGTGAAACATAAACTGATGCTTCTAATGACATGTATGTGGTGGACGCCTTAGATTTTAATCATACTATTGTTTAACGAATATGTGATGGTGAGAAGTGGGGGGTGTGTCGGCATCCACCAATTTATAACATTAACTCCAGCCTTTACCATGGGGTTAGTACATGATGCACACAGAGCGAATACAATTTTACTACAAAGTCTGACAGCATGTTTGATGAGAGCGTAACCTAACGGCGCATGGCTGCACTAATTTTCCTCGTCATTACATGTCTGATATATAAAAAAAAATTAAGACTCTCCCTTGTGTTTTATTCTGAGGGAACCTTGAAGGTAGATACTCTACCTAGAAAGCAGGATTGGCCGCAAGTTATCTCGATAAAAAAAATGCGTGAAGCCTTTTAGCGTGTAAAATAGTCTTATTTCTTTGATAAAGAGCTAACCAAAACGACAGTTCGAGTCGCAAATTACCGTAGCAGTAAAGAGGTAAATAGAGTAATAATTTTTTTTTCAAATAATAAACTTGATTTAGCTAAAAGATAGAATGCACATCAAATGTGTCTTTTACATTATTACATTTAGATGAATATTTTTGGAGCAAGCACTACTTTATTCAATTGCACACACAATCATTGGGCGTGTTAGTTATCGACTTATTGCGAATTTCGAATGAATGCTGTTTAGCTGAGACATTATCAAAATAGCTATCAGTTTCATAAATATTTGGATTGATTGTAAAAAAAAAGTATGTACATCGTAAAATAGACAATTTTTTTATATTTCAATTATAATACAAAAAAATTTAGACAAAATTTTAAATTCATACATAAGTAAAAATGATTTAATTTGGTCTATTGACTGTTTACTGTAGAATTTGGCACGGAACCCTAATTGTGCGAGCCCGTCCCGCTTTTGGCAAAAATTTTTTTCTTATACACATGTGGCAAAATACTCAACAAATATATATTGCACTTACTATTCGATCATATACCCAAATTACTTGAATTAATGTTTAAGATGTCTGGCAATCATTTTTTTGACAAGCTAAATTTTACTGTAAATTTTGCACTTTAGGTGCTAGAAATGTGTGGCTAAAGTTGGCGCGTTTTTGCTTGATTTTGGGCCTGGTACAGGTCGATTTATATATTTGGTAGGCAAATGTCGTACCGTGTAAAAAGCGAAGTAGTTCGTGGCATTGTGTATGCATTAGAGGATGTTGTGGGGTGAAATCTTCAGCGAATTTATACAGTCTTTCACCATGCAGGTTAAATATGCATGGATGTTTTCCGAGTGGACACCAACCGTCTAGCTTATCGGTCTTTCCATAAGCCCTTGAGCATGCCTTTAATTTCCCTAACGTTTAAATAAGCTTCTTGCATTACCACAACAATGAAACGATATATCAACTCAACTTGATATTTTAAAGTCCATACGCCCTCAAATTCCATCTAGTCCGTAATTTTTCAATTTAACCTTTGCACAGAATAAGCGCCTAAATCAACAAAGTTGGAAGCATTTAACGAATTACCATGCAAAGGGTAATTTATATCACTATGTATTAAGTTTCAGATTTTGAGAGCGCTGAGCTAATAACGCTGCAACTAAAATTAGCTACCTTGATACGAAAACCCTAAAGTTGATTTAAACTTCCGCAAAATATTGGCGATGCCGAAACATACCCCTTATTTAACAATTTCACATGCTCAATTTGTCATGTCGTCCTCAAATGAAACGTAACACAATAAAGATTTATGTTAATCCTTAAGTTACAAATATCTCCCTATAAAAGAATATTGAATTTTTATTGGATTTTTTAAATTTAAACTTAACCCAATATAATGGGGGAATGCGCTTATTTTGAAGCTGATTGTTATAGGGATGCAATTTTATACTATCAAGATAAATATACGTATTATCAGTGAATGATCTTATTGGATGGAGTAATTAGGAGCTAACTTAAACTCTTTAAATTTCAGAAAACATGGCAACTACTTATTGTTTCAGATAGAAATGTAAATGTTTGAACGCAGATATGGGTGAAACCGAACACGAATTCTGATGATTAACATAGAATATTTAAGGATATTGCAAGGTATTCCAATGCAAGACGCCTCTGCCGTGTAATTGCAGCCAGAATTAGTAATTTTCTTATCGTAGATTCGCAAATAAACGTCAATGCGCTTTTTCGTTGCTAAGAAGATTTCTATTTGTTTATCGCATACTGTTTATTACTACAAAATATATGAAAATAACTGGTTTATACCTAAAATTGTTTAAACCTGATTCAGTTGTAACAAGATGGCTAATTATTATTCTTTAAAGTAGACTCTTATTGGTCGGAAACCCTATGTATATCAACATCATTTAAGATTTTTGCGACCCAGTTTAAAAACATTTCAATTTACCATATTATTTTTAAGTACTTCTTCCTTATTGCTCCCTTTCCATGTTACACACTGCTGATGAGCTCAAATGGGACCGAAACATTGATGTTCAGTGCCACAACCTTTTTTTATATTTTTTATATTTTCATAATTTATTAAAAAAAAATTCATGTGTAATTTTGCTCTTCTGTATTTCATTTTTTTCTATTTTATGTAAAATAAAGTAACCTTTTTTTAACACCTGGCATGAGGTGACGTTTTAAAAAAATTTAGATATCACGTAGTCATATTTCAAAAAATGTTTCAGAACATAGTTAACTTTCATTATTAAAATTTTAAATAGTTTCAAACTGGGTCGCAGAAATATTAAAAGAAGTTAATAAACAAGATGGCTACTCTTGTAAAAAAATTGAGGGTACAATCTAAATACCAAGAAGTTTAAATATACGTATGTATTTTGGTTTCGGTTTCGACTCAAACCCGAATAGAAGCCAAAATTTTTTACCTCAAAATCTAGATTAGGTCGGTCTCTAGTAAAATGTCTTTTCAAGTAGTAAATTACCCAATTTTTATTTTTATCTTCGTTTTTGAGAATATACTTAAAACCCTTTCGTAACACCCAATTTTAAAAGGGACTTTTCAAGAAAGACCCATGCTAATTATCGATAGTCACTTAGCTGCTTTTTTTACAGTTAATTAATAATCCGAATTCTTAAGTAAAATTAGTATTAACTAAACCTAACAGACTAACATATTTTCGTACTTACATACAATCTTAAATTTGGTGAATTCTCAGTCTAATAGTTTTGAGCCTTTGTCTAAACATTTTGAGCTATTTTGCACTTCAATCCATTATTTGATTGCCTGAGAGGTGCTTGCGAGCAAAAATGTGCTCCAATTGGGCAACGCACCTTGACCCCTTTTGTAAATTACAATTAAACGCGGTTGTTTTATCCTGGCCGCTTAGAATGCAGCTTCTCGGTTGTTACGTGAGAAATGTTGAAGTAAGGCCAGCATTGGCAGGGCGGAATTGAAAATAATGCGAATCTGGGACGGGATAAGTGAATGACTGCTTTTTAGTTAAGGCAAGTGAAGATTTGTGAGGTCCTTAATAGCAGCTAAGTTGAGGCGGAGTAGCGCCTTTACTGGTGTCGAGATCTCGTGGGAGAGCCAATGGACCTTCTTCAATACGGCACCTTTAAATATTTAAAATTCGATTAAATTGCTAATGAAATTTTCACAAGTCCAAAGCTTTAGCCAAATAGAACAGGCTTTGCTGTATCAAATTTGTCGCATATATTAAATTTTAAATTAGAAGGGGGTTTGACATCCCGTGTTGAAATTATTCCTCTGTTGGATAATACAACTTGAAGCACAATGACTTTAGTTAATGCTCAGACTAAATGATTAAGTTGTTGCAATATGTGTGACAAATTGCAGAAAGGAGTGTTTCCATCTTGAATGAATATTGACAGTAATTGTATGTGGTGCGATAGGCGTTTGACCCAGCTGTTGTTATGTCCTCAACTTCATTACGATTCCGTATCAACTACAAACATATCCCTCTTCTGTGTCCACAACAAATGAATTTTATTGTTTCTCAGATTACCTTGCATTTACAATTGTCAGGCATTTACCCACTCTTAGTGCATATCGCAATGTTATGTTTTAATTGGACCACTGTAGATACTATAACAAATTTTGTTGTCAAAGTTTCAGAAATTGGTTCTACTTGAAAACCTACGAATCACGTCTAGACATTTCTAGAGAAACTCTCACTGAAGTTGTTTTAGAAGGCTGCGTACTTTGATGTGACATGCGTTTTCAAATAAAAGAAATATAGAAGTCTGAATAAAGAATTATTGCGGAGCAGCCTCAGCACTGCTCTAAGGGTAGGACGGATGAGTGGATTTAGTTTTTTAATGGCGCAAAGCAACCGCGAAATTAGTATTGAAGGTAACTGTGGTGAATGCAATTTATCATAATAATGTTTGGATTACGGCTTACAACAGGATGTGCTGCTGCACCAACGGCAATATAATAGAGTATTTTACTTTTATTCGTTGGTATTCATCTGGATATAAAGCCTTGACATTTAGGTGAAAATAATTCTTACACTTTTGCAAAACAACGGCCAAATATTTAGATGGGAGAATTCCTTTAAGAGAATGACTTATTAGTAATTTACAGCGCCATGTTAGACTGAAACATAAGGATACAAAACATCGAGGAAGGACTGTTAATTTAAATGAGGTTTCTCCAATTATAACGCTCCTACATGTTTCAGATTGTCTCTTGACGTTATGCATTTGTCTTGCTTGTTCGCATTCACATAATTTCTAAGTATAAACTTGGCGCTATACGCCGAATTTAACCCTGTGCCTCCACCATAGACATTGTACATCTAAACATTTTTGGTTACATCACGTTACATCACTTATATTAGAAATTAGAGGACTCCCACATTTTTTTAACAGTGGACGCCCAAGACGTCCGCGTAAATTATGCGTTTGAAAAAATTAAATAATCTGTCAAGAAGTTTTAATAACAATACATTAAATGAATTTAGAATCTTGAAGTTAATATTTTACAATGTGTCATTTTAAGTCTTTACATATGCTGCCAAAATACCACTAGAAAATAATTAGCACAATATATTTATATTTAACTTGACAAGAAAAACGAATTTCAGCTAGGCTAGAATTATGTTCGGAAACATTGCACTGCACATAAACCTTCAAGAAAAAACTGAAAGAGGGTAAAATTTACCGTACATCATACAAAAATAGTAGTATAAGGTATAACATTTCTAAATTAACAGGAAGAATGGTAAATTTAGAAGTCATCGTAGAGCACATAATCACTTCAAAAAAAGATCAAAAGCAAAATCGTTATGAAAAATTACAGACAATATCTTTTAATTTGTTTACTACCAACCTCAAATAAGCATACTCAAGCTTCAATATGATTAGCCCATAAAGGGAAATACGCTCAAACAAAGGCCAATACCGAGCGAGGTTTCACGGCGCCACCGGAAACTATTTTAAATTTCATTTCACTTTTGGATTTTAACTACTCATTATATATTTTTTTCAATGTTGATCTCAATATATCACGAACTAGCATTGGTATAAATACCTTTTTATTTACTTATTTCAAGTAGGTATCTAATTTTCTAGCTTCACAATGATTGAAGAAATACAGATTTAAATAAGCGCTAAGAACAAGTACGACTTTTCGGTAGATTAGTCTACAACAAAGCTACGTAAGTGGCTTTTTTAGGGCTAGTTCTTTTCAAGAGCAGGGCCGGATTTAGACTCAATGAGGTCCTAAGTTATTTAAGATATGGGGCCAGTGTTGGCAAGTAAATATTAAATTTATGACGTTACCGGAAACTTTTTATTGAGCAAAAAAAAAAGGTCGTCACACTTGGATGACGCGAGAAGTTCTGGTAACCTAAAATAGAGCTTTTTAACGGAACTCAAGAATTTTGGTGATTAAAATGATGGAGACCCTAAGTACAACTTGTATAGCTTATATAAAAATCCAGAACTGTTCGAGAGCCATTAATAAATATAGTACTAGAGAATGACAAAAATCTACCCGAAGATTTATTTATGTATGAAAATGATAAGACTTATTTAAGTCGGTCTGTATGTATATTTCTCGAGGGAAAGAGGCAAAAGATATGGGATGATGAAATGGCCACCTAGGTCACCTTACTTGACTTCCATGGATTTCTTTTTATTAGTTCTGTTATTTAATAACAAAAATCTATGCAACACAACGAAAATCGTTAGAATAAATTACAAGAATAAATTATTGCTTGAATAGTAACTCCAAGTGTGCTACCATAAATAACGCTGGGAATGCCTTTGAAGCTAGATTATATCATTTTATATATAAATCTGCGAAGGTAAGTTTGAACACCCAATACTTTTTTTCGACTTAATTAAATGATACTAAAATTACTGGAGCTCATGCGGTGTTTCATTTATTCGATTAATCCCTGATAAATTTAAATTTAAATAGCTATAGCTCCGGAAATATTCATTCTAGACCCTAAGTATTATACATTTCTATATTTAAAAAATAAAAGGGGTTGGGCAATCAGAAATTTCTGCAGCAGATCACCTAATATTTATTGAAAAATTGGAAAACATTGTAAATTTTGAAAAAAAAATCCCGAAATATTAAAAAAAAGATTCAGATTTTTTAAATGTCAAAAAGTTCCAAACTTTAAAAAGTTAAAATTTAAAAAAAAAATTGAAAGTTATAAAAAAGTCGAAATTTTCAGAAATAACTACATTTTAGATGAATGCTTAAAATATAAAAAATTCAAAATTTTCAAAAAAAGTCTAAATTCTGGTGAAATTCGTGGTTTTTAAAAAAGTCGAAATATTGAAAAATAGGCGAAAGTAAAAAAAACAATTTTTAAAAATGGTTGGATTTGCAAAAGATGGAAATTTAAAAAGTCAAAATATTGGAATCTTTCCTCATTATCGTAAAATTCAAAATTTTTCTTTTAAAATAAGAAATTTTAAGAAAATTCAAATAAAAAATAACTCAAAAATTTTGGAAAAAGGAAAATTTGGAAAAAAACGAAATTTTGATACAATTGAATTTTTTTAAGTAGAAATTTTTAGAAACGGGAATTATGAAAAATATCAAATTTTAACCATTCAAAAATTTTTTCATATTTTCAAAAAATTTTAAACTTTGAAAAAAGGTCAAAATTTTGAGAAGCCGACCTTTTACAAAAATCAAAAGTTTTGAAAAACTAGAAATACTGAAAAGGTAGAGTTTGAAAAAACAAAGATTTTACAACATCGAAATTTAAAACGCAAAAAATTCAAAAATTTGGAAAATATTTCATATTTTCAAAAAAAGTCGAAATGAGAGGCATTCATATTAAAAAGCCATCAGGTCTGCTGAAGAGGGCTCTTTAATCTGTGACGTTTTGTTTTTGTAAAGTGTTTTATATCTTTCCTTTACAAGTTATTTATAATTAAATATGCCATATTTTTGAACTGAATTAATGTCGCTATAAAAATTCGTATTCAAACTCTTGCGCTATATCAGTTTTTATGTCGTCGTCCAGTGGTTATTTTTAATTCTGTCGTGTACTTGAGAAAAATATGCTATAATTTTAGTGGAAGTTCGGGTAGAGCGCTGTTAATTGTCAAAACTTCAATAACAATCGTATGAATTAACGATTGGATTTAAGGTTGCAAATGGAATTTTTTACGATGTCTGAACACATTAGATCATCCTTATGATCTATTGGAGCTTCCATAGGAAGACGCTGTCTGGAAATCCGGTTTAAAGGAAAAATTTTTTCAAGCCCAGATTCTGAGTTTATGCTTTTAAGTTTGTTATTTTGAAATATATACAAGAAACGAGCACAAAAAATGAAAATTTCATAAATGAAACCAAAATTTTTCAAAAAACTCAAAATTTAATTTTGGTGGAACAGACTGTTCTTTGGTTATCTTCAAAAATTATCCTGTCCCCTATCACGTTCAGAGAGATACCTCTCTAAAGATGATAGCTTGGCTATCGAAACGCGTTAGAGCAACCTTTGTTGTGCCTTTTAATCGTTCCCTTAATCGTTCGTCTTTAATCGTTTTAATCGATCAGGGGACAAGATTTGTATTTCAATTTTCGAAATTTGATTATCAAAGCATCAAGAAAAAGTCGATATACTTAATGACAGAATCCGAAGTTTTGAAAAAAACAAAAAATAATTAACCCTAATTCGAAATTCTTCTGGCAAATGTCGACTACTCTTTTGGAAGTTTTGTCATTTTCAGCAACAAATTAAGTTTTTATTGTTTTATTTTCGACAAAAAGTGTTAAATTATGAGTAATTTTGGCTTTAATTGACAAATTTTGACTTTTCTTTAGAAATTTTAATATTAAAATCATAATTTCCTAAAACAAACGCTAAAATTTTAATAATTTTTTTCTTGAAATAACATGGTAAGGTCGATATTTCTATAGTGCAGAAATATTAAAAAATAGATATTTATCAAACTTACAGGTGTAAATTTGAAATTTGAGTGACAAAATAGTCAAGTCTTTTTCTAAATGTATAATTTATTGAAAACTTCAAGCTTACGTTGTCAGTTTTACTTATTTTCAAGTTAAAACACAACATTTAGAAAATAAATTTTAAATTTGGAGGTTAGAGGTAAATCCTATAAAACCACGCCAAATTTAATGAATGTTTTCAAAGTGGCAAGAAAAAGTCGATATTCTGAGGGTTCTACTTACACAAAGTTCAAAAAACTAAGAAAATATCAAATTTTCGAGTTTAATTCAAAATATCAACGACAGCAATTTTCAATAATTTTGTCAAATGTTTTAAAAATTTTCTATTATTATCGACCCTCTTATTAAAAAGTTCAGTTGTAATTATTTTTGAGTTTAAGTAATGTATTTAGTCGA
Organism: Dastarcus helophoroides; assembly: GCA_028583605.1. NCBI lineage: Eukaryota > Metazoa > Arthropoda > Insecta > Coleoptera > Bothrideridae > Dastarcus > Dastarcus helophoroides. The sequence continues at coordinate 15,059,803 of CM053333.1, forward strand.
AAATTTGCGGTTAAAGCCAAAATTTCGTAAAAAAAACGCACAATATGTAATAATATTTTCTCAAGCTAGCAAGAAAAAGTCGATATTTCAAGATTAAGGTGGAAAGCTCGAAAAGATGAGAATTTATTAATTTTTCGAGTTTAAATTTTAAATTTAAACAAGAAAAATTTTGAACAATTTTTTACATAAGTTTTTTCAATATTTTTATTTTAAATTGGTTCTTTCAAGTTTATATGTTCTAAATAATTTTGAGAAAAAAAATTAAAATTACGAAATTAATTATATTTTATTATACTTATAAGATTGATAGCACCACATTGTTGAAATAAAGATTTTCATTCTGATAGTGTCTTCTAAATCCAAATATTTAAAGTTTTCTTTGTGGTTTGTCTGTTTTTTTAGACTTGTTATCAGAGATGAAGTGATTTAGCATTACCTTGGGCAGATCTGCGTCCGTAAAGTAAAAATCAAACAAGAAATTTTGTTAAAAAAGTCGTACAAGCGAAAATTTTGTTGCAACGTGCCTTATATTCCATTGGTAAAAGTAAAAATCACTGAAATGAAAGAAACGCTTTTATTCAGATAATTCATACTTATCCACAGCGGAAGCAATGTTGAAATCCCTCGTTAAAATGTTTTTAAAATACTTTTGTTGGGCTTGTTTCACGTAAGCCAAACAAAAGTAGCTTAAAATAATTTAAATATGAAAGTTCTACTAAATTTTGTTTGTAAACAGTTACAAGTATGTATCGTTAACAAACTAAGTTCTAGTTTGTACTCAAATATTTTATGTAAACCTCACAGTATTTCAGCATATAATTTGCTATTGGGTAACATTTTGGTTGTATAGGTCATCCAGTCCTCTGGTGTATTTAAATGGGAGAATCAGCTTTCTTTAACGCTGCCAAAATAGCAACCGGCGCGCCGCTATTTGTTTTTTCTTTACGTTAAAGTAACAAACGAGCTTTGTTCCCATTTAGAGAAAAGCCAAACCTTCAAATGAGTAGGAAATAAATGAAGGGACTATGGAAGTTCTAGGGTGATTTGGTGGTCGAATGACCAGTAGAATTTCCGATAAGTGTAGAAACATTTGTTCTTGTAACTTCCAACGCCTCTAGTAGACAATTATTGATTTGTGGTGGTCTGTTCAAGTTAAAATGGACCCGGATATACGTCTTTTCTAGCATTTTATGGAACGTTGGCTCGTCATGCATACTTATAAGTCTTGAAACTATAGTAAGCTTCTTGATAAAACAAATATTTAGGGAATAGCAATGTTCACATGGCGTTTTAAAACGTGGTTAACATAAATTTTTATCTATGAAATATATATAAGGTCACGCTTTAAAAAAGTATTTTCATTTGTTTCTTCTTACCGCGCAATATTCAATAAATTTATCTCCTTTTCAAATATTCAGCTTTATGGTTGCAGATCGTCCTGTTCTTACACTCTTACTTGGAATATAACATGAAATGATCCCAAAGTGGTTTGCCATACTGGCGCTGCTGTATTGTTTTCTAAATGGGCGACTTTTGTGCTTGTCTTTTTAATGATGATGGCGCAGTCAGCAGAATCATTAAACAATTTGGCGCCACAACTACATGTATGTACATATCAATTAAACATCACTCTCTAGTATTAATATTTTTTATTTAATTAATTTGCATTAAATTCCGTCATTCAATATTAGATTTGTTTAAAACGAAATTGCCGAGTAATTAATGATTTCAATTATAGCATAAATTAATTATTAGATACAGCAAGATTTTCGTGCTAACTGCCACTCATTTGTAGTCCAAATGTGGCCCATATGATGCGATATTTGTTTGGTAGCCATACATTGGTAATATTTTTGTGCAACAACGGGAACAACTGTTTTGCTGGTAATACATTAAAGTAAGCTGTATGCATTCGCATACCCTCGCACATTCTAGGTTAACGTAAAAGTTATGTTATGTGAATTCGGGCATTAATTTTATAGATGCAAAGCACAGCAGCATGTTACGGCATATGTTGCCAGGCATTGTGCAGAATCTGACATGGCTCTAACCCTTTACCTAACTTAAACTCATTTTAGTTTAAACATCTAGATGTTGACATTTGCTTTCGAGCTTATCTCTTTTGTTCGTTCTTTGGCACTGCATAAGTATTTTTCATGAGAAATAGCTCTGGTTGGGTGTTTCTGTAACTTATGAATAAAAAGTAACTAGTTTCATGCAATATTCTTATTGTTAATACATAAATAATGTCTCATTAAATTATCATTTTAAACGCATTAAATAATATTTATGTAAAAGTGATATTAAAGTAAAATGTTTTTATTTCAAGTTATATATAATATTCTCTTTCGCCGGGCGTGTTTTTCAAGGTAAATAAAACATAAACACTAACGTAAGTAAATGTAATTCTTGATGATATTTGCTTTAAAAGTCAATAATTCAGTTCAATACAATTTCTTGATTACATATGAGTTAATTCTGATCTACTGTTGAACGTAAGTCATTTAATTGCAATAGTTCTATGTAACTCTAATTATATAAATGTAGAAACAATAAATAAGTTTGATAATCTTACGTTCCGCATTTAAAAGACTGGAATAATTGCATACTGGTCCACAAGTTTTCGTAGGCTTTTAACTCAATATTTCGTTTAAGCTTCCATCCTTGCATAATAATCACAAATATTTTATCACGTATGTTCCATTAGGAAAATAAATTAGTGCAGTTAACATAAAAATCTGGATTTATCTAATAATGACTTGCATTAAAATTTTACAATTACAGTTCAAATAATTAATTAGTTATTTTATTGAATATTTAATAGCTTTTTGTTGACCTATATTTTTTCTAGAAGTATGATATTTCATATTAAATGACAAATTTCATTTAAATCAATAAGAGGTATTATTATGTTACTTGGTGTAATATTCTGTTAAAATATTTAATGATCCTACTGTCCGCGACACCTTAATGAAAATGGCGGCATATGAGATAACACATTATTTTTATTAAGACTATTTCAGTGTCTAATGTTGGAAAATATTGAAACTTTTTAAATATCTAAAAATTATGGACAAAAGACGTCTTGCTTTTCACATTTGGATTATTACATATGGTTTTTTAATGATAAACGTTGTTTCTTAGACGTCTATTCATAAATTAACAAGGTTTACGATGTCTCTATTTAAAAGTTTTTTAACACCTTCTTTATTTTTCATTTATTAACATTATTTAATAATATACATTACTAAAGAGTTCAAATGAGAATAAAATATAGCGTGCCAAATGTTATGACCCCTTTACATTTTTTATATCTTTATATTTGCCTCAAAAAATTTTTTCGTTTCTAGTTGTTTATCCACGTATACCTCTTAGTCCCCAATATTTCAATTTTTGTTTTTCGTTTTTTGAGTAAATGACAACTAACCTATTTTTTTTTATTGTCAAATGTCATGAGGTAACAATTTAAGAATTGTTAAGTATGAGTCGTATATGAACTTATTTTCAGTTTGTCAACAATTTTCAATTATTTAAAAAGTTTCAATATTTTACAAAACTAAACCCCGAAATAGTTATTTATAATAAAACTATTTAGCATTTTCAGTCAGCAAGAGTTTAAAAAAATATATAAAAGAAGGAAACAATCGTCAGGGCTGAGTTCAAATTTACCTAGTAAAAATTTCCAAGACAAAGTGTTCACAGGTTGGGAGGTATCAAATCGAAAGTCTTTGGAGAATCAGTTAATTAATTTTCAAACCTTCAAAACCAAAAATTATACGAACGCAGTCCTGAAAGAAGTAAACCTTTATAGAAAAAATTAAAATATTTGGGGAAACGTTGAATTTTCAACTTGTTTCTCTGAAATTTGGTTGCAAACCTAAATGCCAAGAATCAGTTAAAATTTGAAAGAAAGCAAATTTTGAATTTAAAATCTAAATTTTCTGCTGAAATTTAAAATTTGAGAAGAACGAAAAAAAGATTTGGAGTCTAACCTTTAATTTTAAAGCAAAAAAATAGAAACTTTGATTTCAATCACTTCAATCTGCAAATCTTTCTCTACATTTTTTCCTTGAATGCACAATTTTAAATATAAATGGCTTTGCTAAAAACAAAATCGAAGTTTGAAATTCAAAATTTCGCTAAAAAATCAAAATTTTGACTAAAAGTCCAAATTTTAGGTTAAAATTTGAAATTATGTAGAAAATTTTTTTTTAGAAATTCACATATAAATTAAAATTTGGAGCCTGAAAATAGAATTAAAATGAAACAGCAGCATTAAAACCCCAAATTTGACAAAAAACGTACCATTTTTTTTAAATTTTAGGCTCCTGTTGACTTAAAATGATAACTATTGTCGTTTTAAAATTCTACTTTAAAAAGAAAATTTCAAATAAAAAAATTTTGATTGGAAATTGGAAATTTTGAGAAATAGGTAAACAATTTTTAATCTGGGTTTAGTTTAAAACAGTAAACATTATTTACTTTAAGCTCCAAAACAGAAAACAAATGGGAATTTGGATTTTAATCTTGAAATTTGAAACTATTTTCAAAATGTTGTACTTAACTGAAGAAATTTTCCGGAAAAAAGTAAAAATTTAATAAAAAAAAGTTGAATTTTATAACTAAATTTTTTACTATAAAACGAAAATTTGTAGAAAAACTAGAAATTTCAGAAAAAAAGATAAAATTGTAAAAAACGTACAAAATGTGATTTATAAGTTACCACTTCAAAAGTATCAAAATCTTGAATTAAGAAAGCATTAATTTTTAAGCTGAAGTAAATATTTTAAGAAAAGCAAAAAAGTTTTGACTTTAACTTCTAAATTTTAAAAAAAAGAAGAGCTTTGCAGACTCCAGTTTTGATATTATTAGAAAAAAGTAAAAATTGTAACTATTTCCAGATTCCTTAAATTTAAAATTCCCATAAAAAAATTAGATTTATAGAAAAACTCTAAATTTTGAATTTTAAGTTAAATTTTGAGCAAAAATCTTTAAATAAAACCTAAAAATTTAACAATAACGGTAAAATGTTGGAGTTTAAAACTTTAAATAAGATGGAAAAATTAACTCTTTTATACAGTTCAACTATAAAAACAATTCCAAGAATACGGTCACAATTTTGAGAAAGATGTTTCTCTGAAATTGTTGATGCTTTTATTAAAATGTATACATAAATTTAAGAAAATAAACAAAGTTTCAGAATAAAGGCGTAGAAAAAAATATGAATTTTACAAAAAGTCGAAATTTTCAAAAATATTTATGTTAGCTATAATTCCACTTTTGACTTTTCCAGAAGAAAAAAAACGAATCTCGAGAAACGATCAAAATTTCTAGGAACAGAAAATGTAGAATTTTGAGATAAAAGTTATTATTTCCAAACATTTAAAAAATAAATAAAAAAGTACAAATTCTGGAAAAAGTAAAAATTGTTAATAAAACGTCAACATTTTAAGACAAATGACAAATTTTTCCATAGTAATACTTTTGGAAAGAAATTTAAATTCTGAGAACTAAGTTGAAATTTTGAAAAAAAGAAAAGAATTTTGATAATCAATCGAAATTTGGAGAACAAACCCACTTTAATAAAAGTCGAATGACAACATTTCGAAAGAAAGATGACCTTATAAAAAATTCTTAACTTTCAGGAAAGATGAACTTTTTCAGAGGAAGAAAAAATGTAACAATTTTAAGAAGGACAATCGAAAATTCCATTTAAACACGAAGTTATGGAAAAAATTGAGACACAAGAGATTGAATTTTGACAGAAAAATCGAAAATCTCGATAAAAGGGCAAATTTTAAAAGAAACCTTATAAAATTTCCAGAACTGAAGATATAACAGATATAAAAAAGTTGATTTTCAGAAAAAATCTATTTTTACAAAAATAAAGTAATTTCAAAAGTTATTTAAAAAAAGCATTTTGCAAAGAAGCCGAAATTTAAAAAAATAAAATAAAATCTTGTGAAAAAGTTGAAATTTCCTGGAGAAAATCAGATTTTAAGTAATGGTACAATTAAAATATGTCGACATTTGAGAATAAATATTAAAAAAAAAACACAATGCTGTGGTGTTGCCAGGCCACTTAATTTTTCGCAAAACTCTTTTATTTAAAATATTTCAAGTAAATATTTATTTAATAATAGTAATAGTAATTTACTAACATAATTAATTATTTCGAGGAAGATATATTTCGCGAAATGGCGATTTGCAAACCACCGAGTGTTTCAAATATATTTTTAACTAATTTAATTTCTAGTTAACCATTTCTAGTTGTAAATCCGAAAGGCTCCTTATCCTACAGGGACAGTTCTCTATATATATTTACTATCCCACAATTAAAACATTAATAATTTACTTACTTTTTAATATTAGTATCCTGCTTCATACATTATCTTACCTGCAAATAAGAAACAAAGTTATTATGTATTTATTTAAAAACTATTAAGTATTAATTAAGCCTCTTAGTATTTCAAATAAAAAATCTAAGACTGAATTGTTATGTTTTGGTTATTTTTATTTTCGCCAACAATTTGCGTAACATAAATGTGAATTAATCATAAACAATCTTCATTTCCACCCCCTACTCGCAGTTTTCCAAGGACATTGTAATAGGGTAACTTTTTGCGAAATGAAACAAATTTATCGGTGTGTTGATGTTGCCGAAAGTGTCAGCTTTGGAATAGTAATGATTTCGCTACCATTTAGGTTATTTCTTTATAAAAATTGAGAGTGATTTTCCAATAATGCAATGTGCCAGCGATAGTAAATATCTTTCATATTTATTTCAAATAGAATTTAGATTTCTTTAAATCCAATACATCGTTTTGTTCTAGCTGCAGAAAATTCTCTCATCGGATCATTTTCACCCGTAGTGCTTACTCTTTCTTATTTTTCTCTTTACAAAAAACACATAACATTAAATAACCGAAGTTACACTTACGAAATTATCAACTACAAAAAGTTGTTGGTTGCAAATACCAGCTCGTAAAATATACGCAACGGTCGACTGAAACTATGGTACATATTTCAGTCCTAGAATTCCCCAGCAATGTTAGGGTATTGTAATCCCTTAACTCCAATATCACGAAATATTATTTACCAAACGTTTAAATTCAATGTACCGCCGAATTTGAACGAGGTGAGAATTTCATCAGATTTCCAAGTAGGAAAATATTGATTTAGAATTTGATAAGGCCGTAATGTATTTTGAGCTCTTACAATAACAAAAATTTGGTAAAAAGGCGTTTAATTTGAATTTTATAAACAGAAAAAGGCTTCTTGCAAATGCAGTTCTCAGGCTTTCTATTTTTTTGTCGTTTGCATAGCATTAGAATTGAAATGTTTTCACACAAGCCGAATTCCCTTGTGACTTCGTCGCTATTGGAATTTGTCATGGCCTTCTTTATTATAGGCTGTTTTTTATTGTCCCCTAGCTCTTTTCCGTTTATTGCCATGCGTCCGTAGGTATTACTTAGGTACAACTGAAAAGAGTAGAAAATGGAGTCTCATATTAGATCCTTTTCCCCTTTTATCGTATTACACATTGAAGTCTTTCAGATAAAAATGCAGTTATTTCTTTGTCTATCGAAAAGAACTTCTTTCCTCCAAACGCGTGTGGGCGGTTTAATAAAATGTTACGGCGAATACAAAAAATATCTACATTAGCCAAGAATCGATCATGCGTTAAATTGTAATAATATTTTGATATATTTCAACATAAATCCTGCTCTTTAATGTTAGTACTTCGGTATTTTAATGTTAATATTTGAACGTAGGTACATAATAATAATTGCTGAGGGACTCGGTGCTCAATTTCGTTTGACAGTTTAAACTTGAGAAGCGTTTGGTTGGTTGGCCGTTTCGAATCCATCAAGGTGTTAATTCGTGAGTGATATTTTAGAACATTCCTATAGGGTGCAATTCGGTTAAATTCCCCAGCAGTTTACTTTGTTATCTATCTATCCCAGAGGATTCTGCCTTTCTGATCTTACAGCAAACATAAAACAACCTAGGGGATCATTTTGTATTCTTAAACCGATTTACTTAATTCACAGGCAACTTTTATAGGATTCTACCCGATACAATACACATTTGGACAAATCAGCACAATTCGGACTTTACTAACGAGCCTCTTTATTTTTTACGCCCGTTTATCGACCGAAAGCTTGTTGAGGACCCACAGGAGTAAAATAAAAAACTTACTAACATGAATGAATGAATGAAAATCTAGCGAATGCTACTGGAACAATCGCTCCCAAACTGTGCTCCATGATTCCCCGAGGTGCCACGATTGTACTACAGAGGTCGTTCAAAAATATGTCAATATTAGCGACATTATGCAACAGCAACTAGAGAGGACGAATATAAATCAGTTTAGCTTTTTTTACACATAATGCAAATTAAAAATTAAAATATTTAAGATGTCAGAAAAAGATACCCCTATGGAAAAAAATAACAATGGCATCAACGATTTTTTTCCTTATTAAACTCTAGTGCAGATAATTTATTCGCAATATAAAAATTACTTTTGAAGATTATCGATTACAGTTGAATAAATGGTTTCATATTGTAACAAAGTGTAGTTGTAAAGTTTGTATTGGTTATTGTGTAGTGTAAGGAACTCTATAGAAATATTTGATAATGGGAAGCGGCCGCGAGAATGAATCATACGGCAGATAAGCGCTCCAGACGTTTCCGCAAGCGGTAACCTTATCTGTACCGAGATCCGTCTAGAAAATCGGAACGGTATAAATACGCGGTAATCTTTCTCTCAGGAGTCAGTTGGTTAGTCAGTGTTAGTCAGTTAATTAGTCAGAGAGTTAAATAGTCTGATAGTTAAGTGAATTATAATTGTTGTGTTCTCCGAAATAATTTTGAAATAAAGTGTTTACAATTCACGAAGTTTTAATTATCGAACCGTTAACAATACATGGGCGTAGGAGGTGCTTCACAAGAGGCAACATTCATTTTAAAAACATGATTGAAAAAATGCGTAATATGCAGAAAACCATTCATCTTCAAATTTAATATGCTGTTGACATTTTGAGGAAAAAGTCTTCTGGATTCTGGATTTCTGAATTCGTTGTGGGTTGCCTAAAGTTTAGGCCAGCACTTAGGCCACCCTTTTCGGGTCCATTGTGCTATCCCGAGATTGAGGTGTCCTTGGTCATTCATTCAGCCACCCAACCTTGTTGAGGAACTGAAGAACATCCGTTGGATGCGCTTCTCTCAAACTGGCCACACTAGGCCAGAAGTCCCCCAGCATGGATCCTCTTATTAATGCTAGTGCCGGTCAGTGACACATCACATGCTTGATACTCTCATCTTTTTCTAAACACCCTCTACAACTCAAGTTGTTTATAATTCCCATTCTGTGGAGGTGTTTGTTTTATCGACAGCGACCTCTCCAAATCCCTAAAAGTTTCCTGAGATTATTCCTTGAGAGTTGTAGGCATAGTTTTGCCCCTTCCCTGTACGGCATTCTAATGAATGCGTGAGTTTGTCGGCATATTGATGTCCATATAGCTCTGTGTTAACGACAAATTTCTTCGTTAAGTAGAGATCTTACGGTTGACCTCGCCAGGGGAAGGGTTGGTTCTGGTCCAACGAATTGTCCCTCCGAACCCTTCCTCGCCAGTTTGTCAGCGCGTTCGTTTCCCTCTTTCCCAGAATGTCCTTTGATCCATATTAGATCAATTGCATTCTCTTGTGATAGACGTTCTAAAGCTAGGTGGCAGTTCCATACCAGCACTGAGTTTGTTTTCACATTTCTCATGGACTTAAGGGCTGCCTGGCTGTCCATCTTTATTTAGATATATTTTCCTGTAATGCTCAGTTGCCTCATTTGTTCGGCGCTATATAAAATTCCCAACATCTCCGCTTGGAAGATTGTTGAATATTTATCTAGCTTAGTACTTACATTTAGGTCCAGGTCTTCCGAGAAGATTCCTGTTCCAGTGGTGCCCGTATTTGTTTTCGATCCATCCGTGCATATACTTACGTCTGGTATCCTTGCTTGTAGTTCATCCATTTTTATACGGTAGGATTTTGTGAAGTTATATTTCACCGGTAGATGGTCCATCGGCGCACACGGAATAGGTGCTTTTTGGAGCGCCCCACCATTTTACCTACTGTATTTCAGATTCCTCCTGCTCGCAAACGGAGAGCAGAAGCCTGTTCCGCCCCCTCAAAAAATGTATCGAGAGGTGGCAGGCACAAGATCGCCTCCATTGCTGCTGTTGGAGTGGATTTCATTGCTCCTATCACTGCCAGACACGCTAGTCTCTGGATGTGATTTAGCTTTTGTTGCTTACAATTGGTCTGATGACTGCCGTGTATAGCCAAAAGGTCATCTTAGGGGATAACCCCCCAAGACCTCGCGATGACCCCACGGCATTGCCAGAAGATCTTGTAAGCTTTGTTTAATTTATTTTCAATGTGGTACTTCCAGCTCAGTTTGCTGTCAAGTTCAATACCAAGGTATTTCACTCGATTTGACAAACCGAGTTGGGTTCCCATGAGTTTGGGAAATTTCAGTGGTGCTAATTTCCTCTTATTCGTGAAAAGAACCATTTCCGTCTTTGCAGGGTTTGCTACTAGGGAATGTTGTTTACATCATTTTTCGACTATGCAGATAAGGAAAAATTTTCATTGTCCATGTAAAACGCTAAGAATTGTCCCTTGCATAGTTTTCTACGGCCGCTGAAAGTATTCCCCTACTTTGACACAGCATTCTCGTATCTTTCAGTTTAGATGTTAGAAAAAACTCGTCGAGAGTTTTACAACAGACTGGAATATTGTTTAGCACAGTCTAGCGGCCTATTTAAACTCCTTATATTGTAATGTTTAAAGAGTAATATATGTTATATTCTTCATTATTTATTTTGTTTAAGAAATTTCGTTTGTGTATTTTGGTTATCAAAGAAAATCAGTTTTATTTTGCCTCAGACATTGATTAAATCAACGGACGAAAAGAACAAACAGCATGTGGTACGCAAACTTTAATAAAATTGTTGCCTGACAGTAGTAATCCTGTAACAGAACACGTTAGAAGCTATGATGTACTACTGAAATCTCCACCATCACTGATCGCCTGCGCTTTGCGTTGAATTGTTTACACCGGTGTAGAAGAATACAAGGCGCCGCCCATCTATCCCACTATTAGCTGTCAATATTAAATCTCTCATTAACATTCTCCCTGTGGAAAGTGTTTGACTTTCTTGATGTGTATATAAGGCGACTTGCATTAACTCGAAGAGTACTCCATCGTGTTTACCTGAAAGCAGAATGGTTATATCATCTCTGTAGCCAATTGTATAAGTTAATAGTATGTAAAAATAGTCTTAATTTCCAGAAAATATTTTTTTTTAATTAAAATAAATATTTTCCCTAAAATATTGCAGCTTATGTTAAAATTTCAGTGTAATTTTGACAAAAGAGAAGAATTCAGAGAAAAAAGACTTAATTAAGAAGAACACGGGTTTTGACAAAAAAACCGAAATTTTCAAAAAAATATTTCTACAATCTTTACTTTTTTTTTATTAATATTTTGACACCGTCTTGAAAATTCGCGAACAAAATTTAGATTTCCAAGTAACATCTTTCTAGAATTTTTTCTTGAATTTTTTAGAAAAATTTTAACCCTATTCGCAGAAAAACAGTCCAAATTTAGAAGAAAGGACGAATTTTGAGAAAGAATTTAAAATTTCTAGAAACAAAAAACGTCAGAGATAAATTGTAACATTTTTGGAAAAATCAAGCTTTGAATTCTTACTAAAGTCGAAATTTTTAATAATAGGTCAACATTTTTAACAATAGGACGTATTTTTCAATAGACACTCAATTTTGAGAAAAAAAGTAGAAATGCAATTAAAAAAGGGCGAGTTTTGACAGAAATGGCACTATTAAAAAAAAGACCAATTTGGGAAAAAACTCGTAATTTTTAAGAAAAAACCGAATTTAAATAAAAAAGGAATTTTTCAGAAAAAGTCAAACTTTGAGAAAAGTTACATTATGAGAATTCAAGTCGAATTTTTGAAAAAAATACAAAATTCACGGAAATACAGATGGTTGAATTTTGAGAGAAAAGTTAAAAGTTCGTAAATGTGTAAACAAATCAAAATTTTCTAAAGGAAGACAGAATTTCAAAAAAAAGATGAATTTTTTAAAAAAGGTGGACTGTTAAGAATAAAATCAATCCATGGTTGTAGTTGTAAATATGTTTAACCTTTAGCATGTTTGAGTGTTTAATTGCAGAACAGTTAATTAAGATTAAAGCCAGGATTTCGAGACAAAAGTTTTAATATCTGAAAATATAGTCTAACTTCAAAAACAAACTATATTACATGAAAAAGAGAGATTTCAATCGTACCTTAGAAGATAAATAGGGTAAAATTTAAAATAAAATTTTGCCAGTAAAATGAAAATTTTGAAAAACTCAGGATATATAAAAATATCAAGCCTAAGTTCGAACTTCCTTTCAAGGAGAATATTCAAATTACGATGGAAATTTTATAAATAATACCAATATTTTTAGGAGAAAATTGAAACTGCGAGGGGATTTTTTAGAAAACCATGAAACATCGAATTTAAACCTAAAATTTGGAGAAAAACGCAGATATTTCTTCAAAAAATTCAGCCAAGAGCCAGTCGAGCTCGCACAATTAGGTTTCCGTACCAGTTACTACAGTCAATAGACCAAATTAAATCATTTTTACTTATGCATAAGTTTGAAATTGTATCCAAATTTCTTGGGTTATAATTGAAAAATAATAAAATTGTCCATTTTGAGATGTACACACTTTTTCTGCAAAGTCTCAGATAAAAAGAATTCATTCTCAATTCGCAATAAGTCGATAACTAACACAGTTTAGATTGCCTCAGATTGCGCTAAAACATCCTATTTCAACCGCCATTACTGCGTTGAGTGAACTAGTGTTAACTCCGAAAATATTCATCTGAATGAAATAATGTAAAAGACAATTTTGATCTGCATTCCGCTAAAACAAGTTTCTTATTTGAACAAAAATTACCAAAAGTGTGCAAAAGCCTTCGAATGCAAGCACCTATTTTTCCATAAAATATTTTTTTTTCAACAACTATTACAATATCGAAAAAACCTGCAGTTTTTTTGATAATATAGAGCTCAATTTCTACTAAACCTATTAAAATATAAATTTTATCTTTAGAAACCTAGAAGAACAAGAGGGAACGATCATTTCTGACACATGTTTGACCTAAAATTATTAGAAAAAAAATATTTTAGGATCTTTAGAGGTAGTTCTTTCAAATGATACGTCACACGACTAAGACTTGATTTTTCTAATCATTGGCTGGCAGTATTTGCGTGGGTCATGGAAAATTAACGCTCTGCAAAATTTCAAATTTCTACGTTACAGTCTTCTACGAAAACCTCTTTGTGATGGATACGAGAGTGAGATTATAAGGATTCCGTTTTATTTCAAGCTAAGGAAGCCTTAAAACACAATATATTAAAAAAAATTTAAATGCTGGATTTGGAAAAAAATTGCTATCAAACTCGAAGGAAACTCCAAAATTAGGTAAGGAAAATCTAAAATGGATTTTACTTTCGAAATTATAAGAAATAATTAGAACGAAACTTAAAATTAAGAAAAAGGAACTCAGAATTTCAATAGTTGTTTTCTGAAAAGTCCCAACAATTCATTAAAGCCAGTATTTTTAAAAAACACAAAACTATTTAAAAATTTCCAAACTTTAATTCAAAATTGCTAAAAGGCGGAATTTTAAGAAATAATAGAAATTTCAAAATAGTGTTGGAAATATCTTTAAGTTTAAAGAAACTAAGACTAAAACATAAACATTTAGGTATAGTTTGAGTTAAACATTTTAAAAAATGTTTCAGAAAAAGTTTCATCATTCAAAAAAATACGTGCAATTGAATTAAAGGTAATATTAAAAAAAATTCAAAACTATTTAACATCGCTCATTTTAAACAGAAAATTGTGAGAAAAGCAGCGATTTTGAGGAAGAGCGAAATTTCTAAAGAAAATCAAAAATCTTTTTAAGATTGAGAAAGCTAAAATTAAAACATAAATATTGATAGTGTAAAGTGTTTCAAAAGAACGTTCCCTAATTATCCATTCATGAAAAAAAAGAAAAAATAGAAAATAAGTGCACACTTCTGGATAAATTTCAATATACTTAAAGGATAAAAGCTATTTAAAAATAGCTAAATTTACATTTAAAATAGAGAGAAAAGGGTGAAATTCTTAGAAAGGGTGAAATTTCTTAAGTAACTTGGAAATCTAAGTTTTACTCAACTAACACTAAAAAGTAAAGACCCAAAGTATAAACTCAGAATTCTGGTGAATATTTTAGAAAAAGTTCCATAATTTATATGTAATTAATTTCATAAAATAATTAAAAAAAAAACTGTTTACGAAAAATCTTTTAAAATCAGGGCATATTTTTTACGTTAAAGCCAATGTTTTACAAAATATCTAATTTATTTAAAAATCGCTGAACTTCGAATTTCATGCCAAGATGATGAAAAAAATTTAATTATCCAGCTTACTTATATCTAAAATTCGACAAACAAATCTATGTTAGCAAAGAATATGCTATGAAATTTTGAAAATAGAAAAAAATTCTCGATAAAAGCAAACTTTTTAATTTGCAGTCAAAAAAGGGGTAAATTCGGAATTTTGAAATTAAAATGTCGAAGAAATTTGGAAAAATCTCGAGATCTTAGTTTTGCACTTAAAATAATGCATTTTAACAGTCGAAATGTCTACAAAAATTGTAATCTTTAAGGAAACAAATTTATAAAATAAACTTGCATCTTTAAGAACAAAATTTAATTAAGAAAAATCTAAATCTAGAAATTCGTAGAACAAATATATCATAACAATAAGATACACACTGCAAGATAAGACTTTATATTTCGAGTATAAAATTGAAATTTCGAAAAAAAAAAATATATGTTTGAGAAAAAATCGAAATTGGAGTTTGATGTTTTAGAAACAGATTTGAAAAATACAAATTTAAGCTCAAAAGCGTGAAAGGAGAGTGGAAATTATGGGCAAACAAAGCTATTCTATTTAAAGTGTTAAAACTAACGATTCATCTAAGTTAATAATGAAAGAATAAACTTATTGCCTAAAGTGATTTATAACGGTCATCATAGCTGATACAGTGACCAATCCCTAAAAGAAAGTCGATGCTTTTGAATTAATTTTTGCAAAATTTTCGTCAATTGTTCAATATATTAACCTGAATATAAATGTTCACAAAATCTTCATTGAAATATCAAGAAATAGAACACTTTTTTAACGTAGGAGAAATTTGAGTTTCTGGTATTTTTACTATTAATATCCCTGTGATTTTAAATGCTATATTACTGCTGACGCTTTCTGAATTGTGAAGTAATTTTATCTCCAGTTCAATGCTTGTAATTATCCAAAATCGTGATTGGTTATATTAAGCCTAATCGATTAATTGTTAAATAGAAAACATTTTTCGATTAACCTAAATATATTTACAATCTTTTTGATCAAAAGGAGCCAAGACACGCCAACATATCATTTTACTTTGATATTTAATTTAAGAAACAACCCTTAAAGACAAAAATAATCTAGTCTTATATAAAAACTCGTCTTCAGGGATTTACATCGAATTTTTGGGATGTCTAATCGGACAGGTATTTCACTTTATCCAAGAAAGACTTTTTTGTTTAAATTTTAATGATTTACTGTACGCTCTTTATTCTGATTACGTTCAGCTGTTCAAATTTCTGTAGCTAAAAATAACGACCGCAAAAAATACGTCCATTTATTCTAATTATCTTTAAAGATATAGCGCCTAAAAAAGCAAAACCAGTGCAGGAATTTTATTAATAATACCTAATGTAATATCTGCACGAAATAAACTTTATATTTCAATTTATACTTTTGCTATTATTTTCCATTTTGTGAAATGCTTCCTCCATTTATGAAATTGGGGTATTAACAGGCTTCAACAAAAATTGCTTGTTTAGTGCACGCATGCAAACGGTTTGAGTATTCTAAAAATAAATGAAAATGTCACAGGAGCTTAAATGCTTTATTAGGTTTTGTATTATATAGCGAAGTTATTTCAAAATGTAGGTGGTGCTTGTTAAGGGGAAAAGAGAACTATCGAAACTAATAACAGAAATATCGAACGATTTAAAAAAGAGCTTGACACTTTGGTTTGGGCTTAGAATATTTTGAGATAAGCCTAAGGCTAATTCATCAAAAATAAACAACCAGGTGACGTTCAATCTGATAAAATTGCATTTCGGACACATGGAGCTAATGGCAAAGACCACCGTTTCAGGTTGGAGGTTTCTAATATTGGTAATCAAAATAAAAAAGAGCATTTGTCGATCCTGAAGTAACATCAAATTAATCGCTGAAAGGTAAAAAAAAATTAGTCTTTTTTTCATATCAATGCATTCTAAATGTTTTAAAATATCATATTGCGTGACAACATATCATCAACAAAGCTTACGAATGATATTCCTAAGTTTAGGAACATAAAGCAGAAGATCATCATAAATCAGTATTATTTGAGTTAATCCGCCTGTGATATAAATTTAGTTTAAATAATAAGAGAAAAACTTTAGCAGTTGCATCAAACTTTGCCATATTATTTTCTGTAAAATAATAATTATAAAATAAAAAGTATAAATGCGAGAATAAAAACAATTTAGTCTATTCAAATTTTACATACTTACATCAAAGTCAAATCTATCAATTAAATTCCAATATTCATTCTAAAGATCTAATTTCCAAAATGGGTCGACTTTAATTAGGTAGCTTATTTTTTAGGTAATACTCATCGGAAGCATTCGCGTATACTCTAATAATTCTGTATTCTGCATTCATATTAAAATTAGGACTGAGGTTTCCAAGAGCATAAAAAAGCACAAAAAATTATCGAAACTCAAATCTTAAAGTTCATGTGGCTTTTTTCAAATTTCAGAGAAGAGTCAAATTTGACTTGAAAATTAAAAATTGCAAGCTTTCATTCAAAATATTAAATTTAGTGTAAACATTTCTTGAAATTTCAAGTTTTACATTTCCTGTAAAGTTTCCAAGTTTCTTTTTATACTCGAAATTTATACTTTTTCAAAATATTTAGTTTTTAGTTTTACAGTTTTAGAAAATTTCAACTTTGATGGGAAAGTTTTGATTTTTGTTTTAATATTTGGGAAAAAGCCGAACTCTAAACTTTAAATCTGTACTTATTGTTCCAAAATTTTAGGTTTAAAATCCAAATTTTTTATTGACTTTCCAAAACTCTGTTCTTGGATTTTTGACCATCTATTTTATTGAAAAGTTCAAGTATAATTTGAAATTTTGATTTTTACTTCAAAATTTAAACTCGAAATTTCAAATTTAAACTGAGAATTTCTAGCTTTTTTCTTACTTTAGTCTCGAAATTTCGGAATATAAGGTCCAAAGCTTAAGTTTAATTTTGAAACATTGTTTAATTTTAAGCTTCCTCTTTAGTCTTCAGTGTTTTTGTCTGTTGCACTTGGAGTTGAAATTTTGACTTAAATCCATAAAGACTTTTTACACTTAAATTTAAATTTATAAAAATGAAACGTCAACTAGTTATACTTATTAAATCATTATTTTATAAAAACGGATTCAAATGTTCATAATTTCGATAAAATTTTGAGATTTAATGTCGACAGGGAAGAAATGTCAAATTCTGATTTTAAAAAATGTACTCGACATTTATAAAAAACAAATTCGAAAGTTTAAACTTTTAAGATTTAAAAAAATAGGAAAAACTGAAACTGAAACTTGGAACTTTGAAAAAATCTAGGTTTTGATAAGCAATGACAAATTTTAACAGGAAATTTCTAAAAAAATAAAAAGGGTGGAAGTTTCAAATTTAAACAAGAAACTTTTAAAACACAAATCCAGATTGGAGGATACAGTGAATATGTTTTGATCAAAGTAAAATTATTTCGAAAACGTGAGTGCTTTAATTTTAATATCGAAATTTTAGGAACAGAAAAATTAAAACAAAATCTTCGAAATGTTAATATTAATGAGAAGAGACGTTTTATTGAAATTTTTAAAAATAATTTTCAAAGTAAACTGTAAATTTTGAGAGAAAAATTTAAGACTTGGTATATGTTTTTTTAATTTTTAAGTTTGTAATCAAAATATTGCAATTTTAAGAAACATTGAAACCAAAAAAACCATATGAAATAAAATGTTTGGAAATTTTGAGCTTAAATTTAAAATGGTGGAATAATAGCAACAATTTTCCAATTTACAGATTTATTTAAAGCAGAATTTTTTTAGAAAATAAGCACTTTATAAAAAATTATAACTAAAAATTTCGAGAAAAATATAGGCAGGTCGAAATTTCCAGTTCAACCTGAAATTTCTGATAAAAATTCGCAATTTCTCAATTAAAATTGGATTATTTTAAAAAACTTCAGATTTCGAGTTTAAAGTTGTAAAAAATGGTAAAATCGAGATTCTGCAAGAGTTCAAACTTTAAAAATAAAAATAAAATATCATATTAAAATATTAAATATTGATACTGATAGTTTAGGAAAAAAGAAAAAAATCTCAACTTTAAAAACGAAATTTCGAGAAAAACCAAAATTTTATGTAACATTGTCAAGGTTATGCTCGTAATAATAGGAAAAAAGAAATTTAGGAAGAAATACAGAAAAGAACATTAAACAATCTTGAAAATTGAAATTTTTTGATAAAAAGTAAAAACTTAATGTTTAGATTCAGGATTTTTTTAAATGGAAAATTCATTTAAAAATTAAATTAGACTTAACTGGGTTAATAGAAAAGTAACGCGAACATAAACTTAAATTATATAAATTTTTTTTAGTTTTATGAGTTATTAGAAGTAGTATATTTAACAGTGCTTGAAACCTCAAAAATCAGAATTTTTTTGTCCCACTCAAAGTCTTTATATTTAAAATAAAGTCTGTGGAAAGCTTAGTTACCAAAACAATATGTGTTTAAGGGCGGGGTAAGGGTTTCAGCGTAAAAAAAAACACTTTTTTGCGATTTTTTTTCTCAAATATGGATTGGGCAATTTCATTCGAACCTTTTGTACATTATTGAGCATACTTTTGACAATGTTGTGTAATTTTTTCATGCAGAATTATTGAATCATAAGCCGGTAACAGAGCTTCCCCCAGAACGTCTTGGGAAAAAAACAATTTCCGGTGTTCACCATAACTCGGCCGAAAATTATCTGAAAATAAAAAACCATGAAAATTAGTTAAATTATAATCAAATCTTCCCCCCAACGTTCTCTGATAATTTTTTTTTTTGATTTAAAAATTTTTGGCGGCCATCAAAAGTGTGAACTGTTATTTTCTACGAAAAATTCGGCAATTTTGTGGGTGGGAAACACCCTTAATGTAAAAAAAAATAACTAAACGTTGGGGGGCGGTATTTTATATGTCGAAAATATGTACAAAGTTTGGAATGAATCGGTCAAGTAGTTTTTAAATGGCAGTGAACACGGACTTTGAAAAAGTAGTTTAGAGAAAAACACGTCTAAAGTTTATGAACTAAAAAAGTGAAGAAAAAATATTTTTTTTTCCAACTTACACAGAATCATCGATTCCATCTCCATACAACAGACTTCCTGCGGCATTGTCGATGTTTTCAGCCTCTTTTCTCTCAAGTCTGTTTTATTCTGGCTTCTTTGCTCTGCTGCTCAGCATGAATCTCAGCCCTGTCAATGCGATTGCTGTCCGCGAATGTCGCATAATCATGAGCGCTTGGGCTGACGCTGACGTTCATGTCAGACAGAAAAGTTAGGAAAGCACCAGCACCTTCATTGAAAGTGCATGCAGCCACATAAGATGCAAATTCTGATGCCAGATAATTTTTTCGGTGCAATTCTCCAAATCAGCTGGTTGAAACTTTCGTTGGCATTTTGAGTACGCACACGGTCAAACGTCTAACGACAAACTGATGCTCGTTTCTTCTTGTAGTGAATAGTATAGCAATGACTAAACTGTATACCTGTTCGACAGCTGCACTGCTATCCCGACCGCCCGCAGCTGTTAGAGTTATAGCGTTAAAGGCCACGAGATTAATAAGACAATAACTTCAGGAATATTGCTTAATCGGCTTAAAATTTTAAGGACATATTTTTGAAATATTAAACAATAAGATAAGACAAACAAAAAAAAATCGATTTTTCGAAAGTGAAAACCCTTACCCCGCCCTTAAGTTCTGAAATCAATTGCAAAAAAGGGACCAGTAAACGATCTCTTTTTCAAAGTTTTCGATTTGGTTCAAAATGTCGAATTTTAATTCAAAAACGTGACTTAAATGAAGAACTTCTGGCTTAAACTTAAAATTTTGATTTTCAGTTTAACCCTTTATAGGGGAGAGATGATATGAAAGGGAAGTGTATTGAAAAAGACAATTCAAATTGCGAGCTAATAACAAACCTCCAGAAAAAAAAATCTTTTTTTTGGGTATATCCATTCGTACTTAACATCAATCTTCTGACAAAAAAAAGACAACATTTATTTAAGTCCCTAACTATATTTTAATTCATTTTATAGAAACGTTTTGTGATTTGTTACAAATGATTCATTTTGCATTGTGACATTTATTAAATTATTCTCTCTCCCCCACCCCTCTCTTTCTCTCTCAGGTTTGAACGGCAAAAATCTAAATTTAAGTAAAACATTTTTAAAATGTAAAATTCTAGAAACCTATCACTTTTAGAAAGTCAAAATTTTGAGAATTTTTTTAAAAAATAATTCATGTTATTAATGAACTTTTTCAGAGATCCAAATTACTTATTTTTTAATTTGAGTTTCTTTCAAATTCTTTTAGAAATATTGACTTCTTTTCTAAATTTCCAATTTCCTTCTGAATATTTAAAATTTGAACATGAGCTCCAATATTTAAAATTTAAACTTAAAAATTCGAATTAAACATTGGTCGTGGGATTTGCGTAAAAAAATCTTCAAATTAATAATAAAAGAGCGATAAATGCTGTTACATATATTTTCATTCTTTCACGAAGGACATGCCACTTCTTTAAAACCAAACTAATTTTTGATAACTAAAAAAACCCCTCACATAATGATGCCTCACCAAAATATGGCATTTTTTTAATGTACAATTTTTAAATTCAGGACAGATCAACATTCTCCCTGGAACGGTCAAATTTCTCCACAGACCGACATCAATCCGTCGGACCTGCGGTTGACAGACATTTGAACCAACGGTTGAGAAATGTAGAGTAACCTTTTCTGCAGCAAATAGCTGGTTTTACTTTTCCATTTTTTAATGTTTTAGCATGACATTAATTATTATTATTTAGTTGTTTGCCTTATAACAAGTTGTATTTTTCCTGTTCTTTTGCTTGTCGTCTACGTTCTACCTCCTGTTTTTTTTGTCGTCTTCGTTTTTCCTGCTGTGTAACGGAATATTTCAGAACCTCGCACGAATTCCGCCGAGAAGTAAAGCACAATCCACAAAACTATTCTCGCTTCTGACACCAGTTTTTGCGCGTTATCGGTTCGAAGATTGATACTTCGTGAATTGTAACCACTTTATTTTCAAACTGATTCTGGAACACTACAATTATAATTCACTTAACTAACTGACCAATTGACTAATTAACTCACTAATACTGTTTAAGTATCAAACTAACTGAGGGAGATGACCGCGTATATTTGAAAGTGCCGTTCCGGTTTCTAGATGGGACGTAGAAATGAGACTTACCGTTTGCGGAAATTTCTGGAGCGCTTATCTGCCGTTTGATTCATTATCGCGGCCGCTTCCCCTTATCAAATTTCTCTAGAAAAATTCCTTAATAAATTTTATAACTACATTTTGTTACAATATGTTAAGTTCTTATAATATCGACACAATTTTGACCATTTTTCACAGAATGAGTATGTCCAAGAAATATGTTTTCAGGCTTTACGGAAGTTGTTGACAATTGTAAAAACAAATTTAGAAGTATAATTTGACAGTAACAAACGGGGCAAACCCTAATTTGGATACAGAAATGTTGCTCATTCGAAAGAAACAAGACAATGTACATGCTGTAGCTCTCGATATAGTACCAATTTTTTTGGTCATTTAAATTGAAAAGTAGGTAAATAATTTTCGATGTTTCTTTATACCTCTGTAAGTGAGAGGAACTACTCCTGTCCTTCTATAAGTGAGATACTGGATAAGTGAGCAATCTCTATAAGCGAGAAAAGTTTCAGGTCCCTTGAACTCTAT
The DNA here is from genome assembly GCA_028583605.1 of Dastarcus helophoroides. Taxonomy (NCBI): domain Eukaryota; kingdom Metazoa; phylum Arthropoda; class Insecta; order Coleoptera; family Bothrideridae; genus Dastarcus; species Dastarcus helophoroides. The sequence goes on from CM053333.1 coordinate 15,082,065, forward strand.
CCAGGTTCCAGCGTAGTTAATTTTTTCGAGCAAAGTTGTTTCTGCCCAAACGCAATTGTTTTTTTTACAACTTTAATTCATTTCTTACCATTACCTGATTGCTTTTCATGCGGATAGTTCTGTAAAATTCTGTCTATCTTTTAGGTTTCATAATGCAATAAATAATTTATGGACACTAAAAATATAAAACTGATCAGAATATATCGTACGAAATTCAATTGATCACGTATTTTAATTGAAATGAAACACTGCAATCGATTCTTGCATCTGCGTAACAAAGTGTCTCAGTCTGTATCGGAAATGTGGACATTTCCTGCTTTCTCTGCTGCATACATTTATACCAGTATAATATAATTTACAAAACCAGTAAAACCTTGCTTTGTTATCAGCTACCCTATCGTTTATTATTAATTATGTTTCCGATCAGTTAGAGGTTCTAAGAGTTTCCAAACTACTCTCTCCGGCAGCTAAGTCTAAATTTATAATGTTGTTTTTGTAGTTCTGCGAATACTACGTTACAAATCAGCGGTCGTAGACACTAATGGAGACTAATAGCGTTTGTATGCTGATTTTGTACACACCGAGTATATGCGTTATAGAATCGAGAATATCCCTCGTAAACAAAGTAAGTTTCTACCTCTACTCACTATTCGATTGGACACAATTACTTCATTTTGTATTAATTACGGAATTTTAACAGAGGTTTTTGCTTATGTTTCGAATAAAATGCTAAGGAACATAATTCTTGAGTGATTTAAAGAAAAAAAAATGTATATCAACATTGGTACGGAATCGCTATATTCCGTGTGGAGTTTTAATGAATGCTAAGTAGGCATAAAAACGCATTTTAGTATAAAAAATATTTGGTCTCCTTCCATCAGTGCCGTTCGCGCTAACATGTCCTCGAGAATTTTTAACGAAAAAAATATTTCCCCAGTGGTTTATTCCGAAATAAGTACGAATTTCATAAACAACTTTCATATATTGGTAAAAACTTCGCCGAAACTTTTTTTCGCCTGACGAACGGTTTTCGATTTAAAAAAAATATTTACCTTTAAAAACTGTTATGTTCATCTACTTCATACTGTGGATCTATTAATTATTAAAAATAGTTACTTCCAGAAAATATCTAAATCTAACTTATCTAACGCAAATTTTCATAAAAACAATAAGGATCAAAGTTGTCCTAAAATAACGCATTAAATTTATAGAGTTATATCAACGGAATATCGAAATACAAAAAAATGCATTTTATGTTATTAAACGAAAACCATTCGTCGCATGAAAAAAGTTAAACGGGAATTTTTACTAACTGAAAAGTCTTAATGAAAGTCGCTTTCATTTGAAAAAAAAAATAATAGCCTACTTAGTATCCACCAAATTTCCAAAAAATGTATTAAGCGGTTTCAAGTATTTAAAGAAAAACTAAATTTTTTTCCAATTTTTAATACCCTGTATACCAAAAATAAAGCGATTCCGGACCTGCGTTGATATAAACTTTTTTCTTAAAATCACCTAAAGATTATGTTTCTTAAGTATCAGCATGTTAGTCGAAAACACATTTTATATTAATTCGCCTTTTTAACTCGAGATTTTGAAGTTCTTTTCCATCAAATCGGAATAATAAATATTTGTGTAGAAGGCGAGCAACGATTTCTTGAGAGAGTTCGATATGCATAGCCAAAAAGTTTGTCTAATACGAAAGTTCAACTTTCTTGTTTATATTGTCTCAGTTTAATTAAAATTTCACCTGCATGAAAACAAGTTGTTTGCTTTAGATAAGAAAGTGATGTCGATAATAAATTCATCCCTATGCAGTCAATTAACTACACAGTACCTATTTACATAATACATAATGAATGAACATTTTTTATAAGTCTACGTTAACGAGATTTAAAACTCTGGAGAAAAGTAGTTCAGTTAAGGTTTTTTTTTTGCTTACAGCAATATAAATTTAAAAACCAATTACTAACACGATAACATGCCAAATAATAATGTTATTGTGAATTTTGAAAAAACACAAAATATCAACTGTTTGCTATTTGTTTCAGAGTTAAGGCTTCGACTCAGGAATCTTTGCAGCACTGGGCGGCGAATGCCGTAAAACATAGGATTTAAGTAGCTGCGATTGCGTTGGATTAATCGGTTGCAAAAGGTTATGAGTCGAGTTATAGGCAGTAATGGTATAAAAAGCATAAGGTAACTACTGTGTGTTTAGGACAAATCTTATGCCTGGCCTAAACCAAGAAGTAGACTTTCCTTTCCAGGCTCATTGTGTCATCCCTGGGATAAAGGTTTTTTAGTAATTCACCAAGCAACCAAATTTCATTGAAATTGTAAAAAACTTTCGTTGTATGGGTTTCACTGAAACTTCCCACACTAAAGCAGAAGTTCCTCAGAGTCGTTCATTTTGTTGATGCTAACGTGGGCAGGTATTATATCACATCATCTCTAAACCCCCTCCAACTTTGATCATTTATGATACCCACCATGTAAAAGCGATCACTTAGATATTCTCTACATCTTTTTGTGAAGTTGTGGTAATTTCGTTTGTTTTGATTGACTTTTCTTCGCCAGTTGCCTTTTCCACAAAAACTAATCTTTTAATCGACAGTGCCCAGTCCAAGTCCAGAAATTTGCTAAGATTTACTTTTTGCTTATCCTTTTTCTCTTCTTGCTCGGGGAGAAAAAAAAGTATTTCTCTTCACTTCATCCTCTTCTTTCTTTCACTCTTTTCGCTCAAAGAAGTCTTTACCTTGTTAGTATAAATTTCTTTTTTTTCCATCTCATTTTGCGTAAAGAAGACAAAAAGGCTTTGTCTCTATTTTTGTGTTTGCTTTTCAAATATTATTTACTGGTTTGCGAGAAGGATCATTTTGACGATCTTAGTTTTTTCCAGGAGTATTTAAAGCTTTGACAGCTGGAAGTTATTGTTTTATTTTCTAAAAAGAATAGTAAACGATTTGGTTTAATTTTGGAATTCTACAACATTGAAGATGGAAGAATGAAATGTGTATCTTTACTAAATTTTCAGCCCAGCAGAGTCATTTTAGAGTTGAAGGTGTTAACTTCACTGGAATAAAAATTGGACAAATTCTGAAGTTTTGGGTATTCGAAAAGTTGAACAAGAAGACATCAGTGACATTTGTCGCTCAAGGAGTTCTTCTAAAGCGAGAAACATCAAAATTGAGTCATTGATCAGATCATAGGATCCAGAACCATAACATAAAATATGTGAAAATAATAACCGAGGTTTTTCTACCAACAAAAATTATATTATTAGACAAATATAACTTTACCATTTGAAAGGCGTTGTGTACGGCTTGTAAATTATTGCATTTTGAACAAACTCTTTCTTTATTTTTTATCGTAATAAGAAAGACTAAGAATGGACATCAATATGGAAAAACATTTTTAATATGAGTTTTTTCTCGAATTTTCGATTTTCTTTTTGAAATTTCGAGCTAAGCTTGATGATTTTAGTCTGTCCTGACATTTTTAATTTTAAATATGAAATATCAATTTTCTTCTGGGAATGTCAATTTGACCTCGATCTCGACATGTCAACTATTTTCTTGACATTTCCAAAATAGTTTTTATACCTTTCAAGTTTTTCTTCACATTGAAAATAATCTTGAGAGTTCGACTTTTTTCAGTAACTGTTATATATTTATTAAAATTTCTTCTTTATTCTCGAAATTTCGAAAAAAGTATTTTCCACAATTTTATCGTCAATTATGAAAGAAACACAAAAGAGCAATTGTTTGCTGTTTGTTTCGGAGTTGAAACTCTGACTCAGGAATCTTAGCAGCACTGGGCGGCGAATGCCGTAAAACATAAGATTTAAGTACCCAAGCAACATTGATTAGTATAACAAACGTTTATTAAATTAAAATTGCGTTTATTTTAACTTTAAGAAATGTTTATATACCATTCAGTGTTGCTTGGGTACTGCGATTGCGTTGGATTAATCGGTTGCAAACGGTTATGAGTCGAGTTATAGGGAGGACATGGTATAAAAGGCATAAGGTAACCACTGTGGGTGACCTTAAAAAAAAGTCTGAACAGACCCAGCAACATTTTTAAAATTCAGAATTCAGAAAAGCTAGGACAAAAAAAATCAATGATATCGATTTCGCAATATTATAATATTATAAGTTGTCCCTCAGTTACCTAAGGAAACCTAAGTTGTGTGAGTCTTCATTTCTTTACATTTTGGAATTCCTTATTAAGGTGTTGACTGTTCTTCATATTAAAGTATCCCTTTCATATAATGAGTTCTAGGAATATTGAGCAATTTAAATTTCCTGTCATTGCATCGAGTGTATGACATTATTTCCTATCGAGAATCCGCCTAGGCTATCTACTCTGGCAACTAATTGAAGTAACGAATTTTAATTAAGTAATGATAAATGAGAAATGGTTTTGACTAGGAACGCAGAGTAATAAAGTCCAAAAAATGTCTAATATTTGTAACAAAATAAATTTTGTGCGTTTCACAACTTTGCACTCCAAATGGAAAGTGCTTCTCAAAATTGTGATGGAAACGCATTCGGTAGATATGTTTTTAATGAAATTGCTCCCGCAAAAGGTATAAATCAAGGATTACGTCGGCTAAATCTCAACGTTTTGTCCATTGGATCGCAAACAGTAAATAACAATGTATTTTTGTGAAGTTGTGTAATATTAGAGTTATTGCAAGTGATAGGGACATGTGCTGAGATGTATGGGGGGTCGGGAAAACGCGACAGGGAAGAGAAGCGCACAAAAGGCACTATTGTTTATCAACAAGATAAATGTGCTTGCGTTGCTTGTTTTCAAATACAAGCATTATATTGGACACTGGCTTGGTTTTCTTTACGTTTTCCGTTTCCCTCAGGTAAGGATTACCCTTAGTGTTTTAAATTCACAACTTGGCATTATAATATCGAATGACATTCCAAATTACTGAGCAAGAAAATTAGATTTCCGAGGAGTGGCTTTAAATTGAAAAGATCCAAATTAAACGCTTTTATCTGAATTAGAAAGTCCGTGCATTAGGTAGGCTGAATTAGAAGGTTTGTCTTAAAATCACTAAATATAGATACGTCAGTTTGAAATCGAAGCTTATAATTTCATAAAAAGCGAATTTTCAATTTCAGAATTGCATACAGCTTCTTCTATCGTGGTGTATGCTTGGAAGAATGCCAAAATCTAGTTTTCAACTGAAAATCAGCGTAACATTCCCTACTTTCAGCAAACTAAAATAAATGTTGGTCGGCTATGCGGAACGTTTTCAATAATCACCATTTCGCGTCTGGCTAAAGCCAACCCTTGCCCCCGTTCCAACATTTGTTTTGACACTTCCTTCCCTGATTTATTTCCAATTGAGAATGACAGAATGTACACTTTGTCGCCCTATCGTGTTTTCGGCTGTTACTTTCCAACAACGCCATCATCGAGAAGCACCACGCGTAAAATTTACGATTCCATTTACAATTATGTATAGCCCTTAATCGCAAAAACAACACCATTAATGGATCACGTTTCCAGCAACACATCATCTCAATTCCCAACATTTATAAATATATGTATGTATTGCGTTACATCCTGAATCCTGAACTACCATTTAGAGAGAATTACTGGGTTAAAGAATTATCACGGCGTTGATGTATCCAGTTTTGTGTTCGCGACAACTTGGGACGAAAGAGATGAATCTGTCGTCTGAAAGAAAATCTCCATTGTGATATGGAATGGAAGAGAAATTACTTATGGAAGCTTATTTAAAACGCATTTCATAACGTAGCGATTAATGCATTTAAATTTTCCTTGATAGCAGAAGGCGATTTTAATTGCTTAGGCAGGATATTTACTACAACAAAAGCAGATGTTTGCGCTTATATAAAAAATCCTAAAACAACATTTTTAACCTACTTAATTAAACCTTGAAGACCAGTAGTGCTGATTTTTTAAAGGTATGTTTATCGATTTCTTGAAAGAAGTTGAAAGAGCTTCTGGGATTTTTTGTATTTAAAAGATACTGGATACTGACATTATTACCGGTCTGAATTTTCTAGCTTTTATTATGGGGATAAAACTATGGCCCAAAATCAAGATCGATTGCCTTCACTGCAACTCGTCAATTGTGCCCTCATGATGATTTTTGCTTTTATTGAGCAGCGGGAGCTGCTATTAAACAAATAAAAACTAAAATGGAGTTACATGTCCACACATGTTCACATTAATGCCGCGAATTTGCACTTGGGTGCAATAAAACCTTTATAGCTTAAAATCAGACAGATAAGACGAAGTGATTGAGTTAGAAATAACTATGGTCAACAAATTTTTAATACAGTTTGTATATTGATTCATTTTAAGTTTTCGAGTCAATATTTATCGAGAGAATTTACGTGCAGTATAACAATTTAGTTACGAACAAGGTCAAATATTAAAAAAAAAGTCTAAATTTTAAGTTAATCGTAAATTCGAAAGAACATACTGACTATCGATATGTTTTATAAATTTGTAATTTTTTCTAGAATTTTGATCTTTTCAATATGAAGGTATTCAAGTTTTTGCCAGTTTCTGGTTGAAACTTCAATCTTCATAATTTTTTTAAGTTCAAGCTTCAGTTAAAATTTTTGAGAACAAAGTAGACATTGTCAGATGAAAGTCTAGATTTTGAGAAAAATATGTCATTGCTTCTATAAAAACTAAAAAAATGATTTAAATTGGTTTAAATTAAATTATCTCATAGAAGTGTGTCAAAATTTTATTCAGATATTTGACAAAAAAAAAAAATGACGAGAAAAATTAAATATTCAAATTTAAAATTTATATTTCTAAATTTCAGTGAAAAATTTAAATTATTTTATACAAAGGATTTGTTTTTGATTTTTTTCAACCCTATCTTAAAATCGGAATTTTTAGGTTTTTTATTTAATAGTTTCAAGAAAATAGTTAAAATTTTGAGAACAAAGTGAAAATTTTTAGAATCGTCGAGTTTAATTTAGAAAAATTGAATCTATTCGAAAAAATATTTCTTAAAATTTCCACTTTAATTTTAAAATGTGAATCATTTTTAGAAATTTGAAGGTTAACATTTAAAACTTGAAGATTAGTCGAATGTTTGAATGAAAAAGTCATAATTTTGCAAAAAGTTTCATTTTTTTAAAAATTGTTTTCAAAATTTCGAGTCAGAATTTTTGGTCGTTTTTTTAAATTTTCGACTTTATTATCGAAATATCTACTGTTTTTGCTTATTGTTTGGTGTTTTCTTGAAATTTCCAACTTAAATTTTAATTTTACAATTTCTTTTTAAATTTGAAATTTCTTCCATCATTTTGATTCTTTCCACAAATTTCGAGTTTTACCTTAAAATTTTGATTTTAATCTTGAAATTTCGATTATTCTTGATATTTCTTATAATTTTGTCCTTGACCACCTAATGCAAATAGAATACAACCTAGACTACAGTATACAGCCCTCTAACTATGTATAGTAGAGCCACAAACGCTTGGCAAGGCGGTTGCTCTCTAGGAAAGCTCCAGAAGGTAGATTCTAATGCAAAGACCAATAGGTTTGAACATTTATCGGATTCAGATTTTGATCTTATTAGATAGTCAGTTTGGCATATCCAACCTGAAATCAGATTGGATAGACCGAAATCTAGTAAGATTGAAAACGGTCTTTAGTAGACAAACTCTGAATCTGATAAATTTTCAAATCTATTGGTCTGTGCATTAGAATTGAACCACTTGACTTTACATTAAATATTTCAGGAATAAAATCGGAAGTATTAGTTTAAAGTCGACAAATTTAACTTCGAAGCTGAAAAAAATTCTTTTTAAAGTCGGAACTTTAAAATTAGATGATATGAAAAAAAAATTAAAAAACTGAAATTCTACAAAAAATCAAAATTTATAAAAAAATACTAACAATTCTCGAGCTTCGACTACTTTTTTAAAATGTCAATATGTCCCTTACCTGTTTAAATTTAGCATAAAATTAATAAATTTTCAAAATAATTTCAAGTGCTTTATTTTCAAATTTTAATTCCATCTTAAGATTTAGATTTTTATTTCGACAATAAGCTGGAAATTTTTAAGTTGCCCAAGTTGAAAAAATTTTAAAGTATTTCCGAAATTTAGTTGTTTCCAGAAAGTTGTAGATTTTCACACAAAATTGTTTTTAGTTTTAAATTTACAGTTTTTGAAAAAAATCAAAATTTTAATTTTGACAAATTTGAAATCTTTAAATTGCAAAAAAATGAATTTTGCAAAAAATTAGAAGCTTCTAAATAAAATGTTTTCTTGTAATTTCTACTTTCCAGGTTAAATATGAAGTTACTATTATTTTAACGGTTTTGAAAAAACTTTGAATTTTGAAAATTCTTTTTTTTTTGAAATTTCTTATTTTTTTTGACTTCATATCGTCAAAATTTCAAAAGCATTTAAGGATAAAGTTATAGTCTAAAAAAATAATAAACATTTTAAGTGTATTATTCATCTTTAGAATGTTTAATAAATTCTGAATATTTCATCAAATCTTTTAATTTCAATTTAAAATTTCCTTTTTCTTCCACCTAAAATTTCAGTTGCAGGGCGTAAATTTTACAAAAGAAGTTTAAATTTTCTGATTAAAGAAGGAATTTCGAGTGTAAACTATTAATTTCTATTAATTTGATTTTTTTTGCTAGAACGGACTGGTCCTTGGTTATCTTTAAAAATTGAAATATAAATCTTGTCTCCTGAAACCAAGAAAGATTAAAAAACACAAGAAAGGTTGCTCTAACCCTATCATCTTTAGAGATATACTGAAGTATCTGAGTACTTAGTATCTCTCTGAAGATGATAGCTTGGCTATCGAAAAGCGTTAGAGCAACCTTTGTTGTGTTTTTTAATATTCCTTGGTTCAGGGGACAGGATTTGTATTTCAATTTTTTTTATAAATTAAAAAAAACTTCTTAAAAATTTGGGACTTGCATCGTGAATCAACTGTTTCTGTCGCCAGTCAGGTATTTGATATTCATTTTGCAAATAAAATAAAATTCATTCAATTAATACGTCCGGAAATAAGTATATAGCATTTGATGGAACGCACTGGTCCTTGGTTATCTTCAAAAATTGAAACACAGAACTTGTCCCCTGAAACCAAGAAAGATTAAAAAACACAACAAAAGTTGCTCTAACGCGTTTCGACAGCCAAGCTGTCATCTTAAGAGAGAAACTAACATCTAATCTTAAAATTAACCCTTATATTCTAAGAATATTAACTTCGTGCGTGATCGGCCGCACCCGAACGCGCATCCAATCATACACGTCGTTGTGTCACAATTTCTTATCTATCAACCTTAACTATTTTTAACAGAGATGAATGGGTTCAAATGGAAGTGAGACAAATTTGAACCCTCGCTCACCCAAGGTTTGGGTGAAATTTTACGAAACCAGGGCTTTCGGGTTATTTATACTTCTAACGGAAAATTAAATTCGCTTTTGGGTAGTTTAAAGGATAAAGTAGAGCAAACAGATAAGTCTGGTATTTACCAAATTTCATGCAGGGATTGTCCTCAAAAGTATGTCGGGCAAACTAGACGATCTCTTAAAATCCGACTGAAAGAACATTTGGCTCATTTGAGGTACGGAAGAACTGAGAAGTCAAGTGTGGCTCGACATGCTTTTAAATTAGATCATAGGATATATAATAATATTAAATTGTTAAGAGTAGTTAATAAGAATTATATGTTAAATGCATGTGAGAGCTTAGCCATCCATAAAGCTGGAAACAACCTTATGAATGGTTGCGCTGGACCTTTAGGCCATTCATCTCTGTTAAAAATAGTTAAGGTTGATAGATAAGAAATTGTGACACAACGACGTGTATGATTGGATGCGCGTTCGGGTGCCGCCGATCACGCACGAAGTTAATATTCTTAGTATATAAGGGTTAATTTTAAGATTAGATGTTAGTTTCTCTCTGAAGATGACAGCTTGGCTGTCGAAACGCGTTAGAGTAACCTTTGTTGTGTTTTTTAATCTTTCTTGGTTTCAGGGGACAAGTTCTGTGTTTCAATTTTTTAAGTATATAGGAAGTACTATTTTATTTAACCCCTAAAATAATCCAACAAATTATTTGATGATTTAAATCAAAATGACGAAGATTTACTGAAATTAATCTAAATATGCGTTTATATCCATATAAGCTATTAAAATGAAAAAATAAGATGTGCCGTAAATACAAATTATCTCATGATGAAAAGGGTACTTATTATACCGAATTTAGTAAACTACGAGCTAAAATGAAAAATACTTGTTACTTAAATAACTTAACTATTCTACAAAATAATATGAGAACAATTCCTAGCCTATTTTGGAAATATATTAACTCTAAAAAGCAGACATCAACAATTCCTTATACCCTTAGGTACAATAAGGAGGAAAAGAATAATCCCTCTGATATTGTTAATAGTTTTGCAAAATTATTTGAAATCAATTTCACTATACCTAAGCAATCGGACATTAATAATAATAATTTTTCTAAGCTGAACACTAACACTCTACATTCATTCACTTTTACTGAGAATGATATAACAATAGCTCTAAAGAAACTTAAGCCCACTAAGGGACCGGATGACATTCCGGTATTTATCGTCAAAGATGGTGCTACCGTTTTCGCTCAACCGCTTACTACTATTTTTAATTTATCGTTAAAAACTGGTATTTTTCCGACAGTTTGGAAGACATCTCGCATATGTCCTGTATTTAAAAAGGAGAGAAATAAAATAGAAAAATACCGTCTCATAACAATAATATGTAGCGTTGCTAACGTTTTTGAAATAGCTTTACATGAACCCCTGTATTTTCATATTCAAGGGCAAATTACATCAAATCAATATGGGTTTATGCGTGGTAGATCTACAGTTACAAACCTCTGTAGTGTTACCCGTATATTTCCCAGTATGTGGACTCTAATATTTAAGTAGATATAATTGATACTGACTTCTCGAAAGCGTTCTATAGACTAGATCATACTGTTCTCATTAAGAAATTATACTATAATGTAGGTATCTCGTTCTCACTGTAAATTTTTTTAAAATCATATTTTAATGAAAGGAAATATTGTGCTGAATGTCGTGGTCATAAGCCTACAGAAATATTGAAAATATCTCGTGTACCACAGGGGTCTGTACTAGGCCCACTACTCTTTCTTATATTCATTGATAAAATTGTTGATGCAGTGGACGTACCTTGCTTACTCTACGCAGATGACTTAAAATTATATTATAGAATAGAGTCCCCAGATGAGTGTAAGAAACTCCAAAATAACTTAAATAGGATTCAGGAATGGTGTATCACTAATAATTTACCTTTGAATGGTGCTAAATACAATGTTGTTCTCATACCACTGAAAGAACAAGGCCCTTGAATTTGATTATATTTTGAATGGCACCACACGTAAACGTCTAGAATACTTCTGTGATTTAGGAGTCACTGTTGATCAAAAACTATCGTTTACCAGGCATATTGAAAATATATCATTATTTTCTGGAAGCCTAGGCTGTGTTATTAGAAATTTTTATGGCTTTACAGACACCCAGGCCTTATTTATGCTTTTTGAGTCATTTGTCAAGTCTAAATTAGAATATGCGAGTCTAGTCTGGTATCCTGGATACATTAAGAATAATGAATCTATTGAAGATATTCAAAGAAAATTCCTAAAATGCTTCTATCGTAGAATTGACGATATTTAAACCCCAGTAGGAGTACCTTACGATGCACTGTTAATCTGATTTTCTACAATAAGCTTACTGGACCGTACAGAATTACATTCATTATTAGTTCTTTTTTAAAATAGTATACAATAAATATAATTGCCTTGAGTTATTATCAAATCTAAATATACGATACATGTACCGAGAAGAGAAGCAAGATCTAATATCACTCTTTATCTTTCAGTCTCCACTTTATGTTATATGTTCAAATTACCAATTACCTCCAGAATATCTTCAACATATTTAACTCCCCAGAAGTAGATATTAAAAATCGTTTTTGTATTTAATTCTATCTTATATTTGTATCATTTATTAGCTAAGGATATCTCTGTATTTTTGTTTTTTGTTTTTTATTTTTGTTATTTTTTAAATATGCAAACATGTCTATCCTATAATTGACCGTTAGGTTATTGGATGCTTAAAAAAATAAAAAAAAATAAAATAAAAATAAGCGAGAAATCTGTGTGAGTCTGCGGAGTTTTGAGGAAAGCGGATAATTAAAAGTTTCAGGTAAAGTTTTATTTTAAAACTATAGAAGGTGTAACATTAATAACGAATAATTCGCTGAGAAAGTGTGTCAGAGGGGTAATTTTTCTTCTCATCTTTTATTACCACGACGAAATGACTTTTATTATTACTTTAATGTTTAACTGGAGACTTACTTTGTTTTACATTGTACTCGAAAACATTAGAGCTAAATAGGTTTCACCTCTTACAAGTTACAACGTCCTAAATTTTACAGCCCCTATATAACATTATCCAATATAGCGTTAACTGGTTAATTAAAAATTTTAAGGTGTTATCTAAAAACGTAAGATGAAATATTGAGCAGCGGTCGAATCTACCCGTAAATATGTTTTATTTAAGTGTTCGATATTTTTATACGAGTATATTTATTTTCTTCGAGAGAACATTTCCAATAGTCCGAAATGAAAAGGGGCTAAAATGACGGTAATATTTTAGAAATACGAAGTTGCTGTTATCGATTTGGCTTGTGGTAAAGTTAAACCAAGAAAGACATTGGAAACATTTCGCAACTGTCAAAACCAGAGTACATTTAAACCCGTTCCCGTAGAATCAACCGTACGTGAAGCCTGAAAGGTGATATCTAAATCCAAGCAGAATAGTTTTGCAATTCAGAAAGCTATAACTGTAAAATAGGGCATGGAAAGAGTATCGACTTTACAGGACCAAATAGTTGCATTATAATTGGTCATTACCTCTATCACAAGCGTGCCATGCATATTTGCAAAAGCACACTCGATTTTTATGCTTTGAAAATATCACGTTTCATTTGTTAAAAAGTGTCCTATTACAGCCATCTCTCAAAAGGTGTTACGTTTCATAAAACTTACTTTGAAACAAGTACGAATCAAAGGCCTTTTGGAATAAATAACAGGTTTTTTATAAAGAAAGATACGCTGCAGTTAAGTTTTGTGTTAAAATTGATGTAAAACCTTGTATTTTAAGTTATAATACTAGTAGAGGTTTAATTAACTCTAAAACTTCTCCTTGAATATTGCAATTCTCCTTGGAAAGTCATTTCGTTGTAAGAAATAAAAAGAAATTTTTAATGGAAATCGCCTGGGGTAGTTTTATTTCATTTATTGGAGTTCTTTGTGTTTCAAATGTGTACTTTTTTCACTTGTAACAGAAAGTGTTAAAATTAAGTACTAAATGGTAAGAAATTAGGATAAACGACGCAGTCGGCGTATCCGCCAAAACTTAGCAACCACGATATTTCATCATAAATAAAATTATTCTATGAAAATTGTTTTGTATTTGATAAACCCGTGAAAATAAACATTGATAAGTTGAAACCAAGCATTTCAAATTTCTCTCTAAAACAGAATAAATAATAGGTAATTCAGAATATATTTCAAAAAGTATTTTGAAACTAGAGAATGTTTGCAAATAATTTATTTAACTGAATTATATTTAATTGAAAGCTCTATGGCTTAAAGTATGTTTGAAGTAATATAATATCCATGATTTGTATGAGCTCTCAAATGATGGGGTAACATGAATATTTGATATACGTTTTTGTAGATACAAAAACTAAAACATTGAATAAACACGGTGGCTTTTTAATAAAGTCCAAACTAATGTGTACTTTATTACATCGATACATAATAATTAATAGTTATATGTATAATGCTAAGAGAGCCGAAATTTCGAGAATGCATGTTAACCAAATTAATTGGTAAAAGATATATGTATATTGAGATCAAGTTTCTGTCTGAATCGATACGATCATGAATCGATTCAAAAACCTTAATTCAATGTGTAGTTATTGAAATACAAAACTTGTCCCCTGAAACCAAGAAAGATTAAAAAAAACACAGCAAAGGTTGCTCTAACGCGTTTCGATAGCCAAGCTATCATCTTCAGAGATATACTGGTATGTATATCTCTGTCAGTATATCTCTGAAGATGATAGCTTGGCTATCGAAACGCGTTAGACCAACCTTTGTTGTGTTTTTTAATCTTTCTTGGTTTTAGGGGACAAGTTTTGTATTTTCATTTTTGAAGATAACCAAGGACCAGTCCGTTCCACCAAAATTATGGTGTAGTTGTTGTTTTGATTACTTCTTTACCAATCAGTTAATTAACTTTAATACATTTTATTAATAGTAGATTACTTGCCATTTATAACGAGTGACTTTTGGCGAAAAATTATCACTTCTATCTAACTAATTATTTGTTTGCATTTTCCAAAATTTTTAAACATAAAACTCGTTAGACCAGTTGAGCTGTTTTGAATAGAGGTTATGGTTTGCCGTGACCATCAGGCGTTACTAACATGCTCTATAGTTAATATTAGAGCATGTTGGTAAAGAAAATTAGCGTGATATTAACGCGAAACAATAATTTTACATCTTATCAAAAATTACTTTACGCAGCTAAAAAGTTTGAATTAAAAAAATGCGTGATCGACAACGAGTTAAGAGAAAGGAGCAACACTAACCAGCCAACCTATACTATTCTTGACAAGTCCGCTTTAAACTAAAGTCTTAAACATGACTATTCGCCTGCTATAAGTTACATTGACTCTTGTAGATTGTTTAAGGTGTGTTTTACTTTGATTGTTATTTAGTAAGTACAACAGTGAGTACCATAGTAGTTTTTACTTTACAAAAAGAGCGGATATGATTATATCTCACGAGAAGGAAGTTTTATACTAAAAATAGCTTCAGGAATCTAATAACGCATATAAAATTTATTCAAACAAAAATTGTTTTGTTTAAGCTCCTCTCATCGTTGAAACGTTCATCTAGTTAAGCTTAAACGCCTGTGAATTGGTACTAAAAAATAATAAAAATAATGCGTTATTAAAAAAGTTTAACACAAATTTACCTCAGCATTAATCCACGACACACTAATTTAATCTGATAAATTTCAGTTAGGTTCAACACAAATACTCCATTACAAGTAAAATACCGCATCATAGAAAAAAGTAAAGGAGTAGCTTTATAATAAAAAGTAATAAATAGATATACATTTTCACAAACATTTGCAACATATAAATATGAAAGTTCTCCACCAGTGCATTTTATTTTACATCAAGAACAACAAGGACGGTCTTCTGCTTCAATACATTTAAAGGCATGTTTTAAGATTTGGAATTGAGTAACCAGTTCATTTTATAAATTCCTTCCTTTTATTTCACAATTTTGCGATAACATGTACATGAAAGTGAAAATTGATTAAAGCAAAGGGTCTGTAAGGTGTATTATAATATTATAAGATTTGAATTCAGATTTATTCTACCACACCTTTCAATTTTTTTGTAGCAATTTTTTTTCTTTTAGTTTACAGAAGATTATTAAATTTGAAGACTTCGATCAAAATTATTTCGCTGTAATAATGAGTTTCGTTACATTTTAAATAGACTTTAATTTTTTACTTTGTAAACTTGGTTTATAAAAAAATTCAAAGTTTAATTTTTATATTTTTAGCTCTACTCATTTTAATATAAAACAAATAATCTTCTTTTTATTGGTTTAATATTTTCAGTATCTTTTTTTTGGAAAAAAGTCTTTTAAGTAATTTACTTTTTTTGAAAACTAAATAGATAACGAATCGCGCAAGTAAAAAAAAAAGATTTTAAGTTAGAATTATAATACTTTTGTATTTATTTAATATTAAGAGCCCGCGTCACGTATAGGAAAATGCAAAAATTTTTTGATCCAGTTTTCTCGATGATAGATCTTTTCAGGTCATCGCTGATGGCTTCTCATTTGAGGTATTTGCAATTAATGCAGGTGTACTTCAGAAGACTGTTGTCTCGCCCACTCTGTTTCTGTTACACATAATATCCGAACTCTTCGCTTCATCTTCCAATCCAATATACAGCTACGTAGATGATAGTAGCTTGATCTCATCCTTTTCCTCCTATAAACCATTATCCGTCATTGCTTTAGATAGATTAAGAAAACAGCAATACGGTGATTAATCAGGTTCTAGAGATCGTTCTAGAATGAGAGAAAAAGATCTGATTGGTTTAATGGCTTAAAAACACAGACCACTGATTTCTCCAAGAACACATTAAGGCATAATACAACCAATATCCTTATGAACGTTAAAATCTTTCAGATGAGATTTAATCGGTCTATCCTAAGAGTAAATGCACAACTTATCTCGGAATGACCAGGTGCGCACCATAAACAACATCCTCATAGAGATATAATTCTCCCTATGGGATCTAATCTACACTATCCTAGGCGCAAATGCAAGCACTAACTTCCCCTAAAACGACCATGTATAAGCCATTGCCCAGTCTGCCTCTCAGGAGCTGGTCTTGCTTTTTAGAGCTAAAAAGTACTTTACATCTTATCAGATGCTGACTCTCTTCAAGGCTTAAGGAAGGCCTGCACTGGAATACTGTTCTCGTAATTGATATTTTTAGCCTTCACTATGTAGAATTCGTCAATATTTATAAGGATTAATGCAACAAACATACTTATGGACGGTAAAATTCTTCCGATGGG
This sequence comes from Dastarcus helophoroides, assembly GCA_028583605.1. NCBI lineage: Eukaryota > Metazoa > Arthropoda > Insecta > Coleoptera > Bothrideridae > Dastarcus > Dastarcus helophoroides. The sequence goes on from CM053333.1 coordinate 15,098,805, forward strand.
ATCTAATCTATCTATCCTAGGAATGAATGCGAGCACTAACTTCTCTTGGGACGATCATGTGCGCGCCATTGCCAAATCCGCCTCTCAGAAGCTATGCTTTCTTTTTAGAGCTAAAAATTACTTCACATCTCATCAGCTATTAACACTATACAAAGCTCAAGTTAGGCCAACACTAGAATACTGTTCTCATGTTTGGGGTTCAGCCCCAAAACACACTTTAGCTCTCTTGGATTCAATTCAAAGAAGAACGATTCGCCTAACTGATGACGAGAATCTGACCGATTCTCTCGAAACACTAGAGCACAGGAGTCTGGTTGGTGACTTGTCTCTTTTTTACAAGTACTATCATGGAAAATGCTCGCAGGAACTAACAGAATTGATCCCTCCAAAGACAAGATTCTTGAGGCGTACTAGACAGTCGGAACTTGTTACCGAAAGGAATTTTCCCCAAAAATTACAACCTATCCTTGTTTAAGAAGGCGGTTCATCGCCATCTATCCTTGTTTCTGCATCCCACTCGCAGTCCTTTAAAAGCATAATGGGGTTACCCTTTGCGAGTAAATTAAAGTTAAAAAGAAATATTAATAATAAATACAAAAAAAATGTTAACAATCCCACGATGTTTTGTAACTATTTGAAATGACCGGACCTGATTTCGCTTTGCAGAATAGTCGGCGGTTATACCAGTAATTTATTTAGCCGTTTTTATGCTAACATGGATCACAGATTCGTACGAATCTAATTCGAATTCTTATCCAAAGCTCTTATTAGAGGTGTGTTCAGAAGATCTAGCTACTGGTTCACAAGTGTAAATTGTCTCGATGGTAAATATTTGTGAATTTCTATGGCTTCTAAAAAATTCAGTTTTATAGTATTATTGCAAATATGGGATACTTCTACTCTCTCTGTTCGCGTTTGTTAATTTATGTTGTGTTGATGTTTTGCAAATTTTGATTTTTCTGCATGTGTATTTCTGAAGGCAGCAAGATGTTCACTGTACCCACAGTAACTACAGTGAACAAATTTCTGCCTTTAGAAATAAATATTCAAAAAGATCAAGTTTTGCAAAACATTCATTACTAATATTCATAATTTATCCTCATTTAAAAGGGAGTTCCATTTGTATTCTATTCTTCTATTCGCAATGCTCTTAAGACGTGGTAGGGTCCTTTTGTAAGTAGATTTAACTTTAAAAAAAGTCTTCCCTTTCTTAACTGCTCGTTTTCAGTCTTTGAAGCAAAAACAACACCTTTCCTTTGCTTCCCTTTGTCGTCTTTCAGTCTTTTAGAGACATTTTTCCTATGACGAACTTCGTTTCTCTTTAAATATTGATATACAAATCTTGTCCCTTAAAACCAAGAAAAATTAAAAAATACAACAAAAGTTGCTCTAACGCGTTTCGATAGCCAAGCTATCACCTTCAGAGAATATCTCTCTATCATCTTCATCGCTATCATCTTTAGAGAGATACTCTCTGAAGATGATAGCTTGGCTATCGAAACGCGTTAGAGCAACTTTTGTTGTATTTTTTAATCTTTCTTGGTTTTGGGGGACAAGATTTGTATATCAATTTTTGAAGATAACCAAGGACAAGTCCGTTCCACCAAAATGATCCCTTTCTCTTTGAGGAACAAGAAGAGAGACAGAGAGAGACAGAGAGAGACAGAGAGAGAAAGAGAGAGAGAGAGAGAGAAGGGAAAGAAGCTGAAGGAAAAGAAAAAACGAAGTGAAAGAAACAAATATGTATACCTCCTTGCTTTTCTCTCTTCAATTCTTTCTCCATCTTTTGTATTCTACAGAGAAGAATCTCTGGGAGTTTACCTATTTGTTTTTTCTTCTTCCTTTCATTCTTTTTTTCTTCTTTCACAGACAGTTGTTCCTGTTTACTGGCTGTACTTTATTTCCCTCTTTCCTGCTAGCAAGTGATTTTTTCTCTAATTTTTTATCTTCTTGCTTAATAAGAAAAGTATATGTTTCTATAAACTCCTCCTACGTTCTGGATTTGAGGAGTGTTGCGTAAGAAAAGCTAATGCCCGGCGTAAGTCAAGAAGTAAAGTTTCCTTTTCAGGCTCATTGTATCATCTCTGTGATAAAAGTTTTTTTAGTAATTCACCAAGCAACCAAATTTCATTGAAATCGCAAAGAACTTCCGTTGTATGGGCTTCACTAAAACTTTCCACACTAAAGCAGAAGTTTCTCAGTGTCGTTCCTTTTGTTAATGCTAAAGTGGGCAGGTATTACATTACATCATCTTTAACACCCTCCAGCTTTGGTCATTTATGATACCCATCATGTGAAAGCGATCACTTAGATATTCTCTACATCTTTTTACCGAAGTTGTGCTAATTTCTCTCGTTTTGATTGACTTTTCTTCGCCACTTGCTTTTTCCACAAATACAAATCTTTTAGTCGACAGTGACCAGTCCAAATCAAAAAATTTGCTAAGGTTGTTCTTTGATTTACTTTCTGCATATCCTTTTTCTCTTCTTGCTCGAGGAGAAAAAAAATGTATTCTCCTCTACTTCATCTTCTTCTTCGTTTCACTCTTTTCGCTCAGAGAAGTCTTCACCTTGCTAGTTTAAATTTCGTTTCTTGTCTTCTTATTTTGCATAAAGAAAAAAAAGGCTTTGTCTCTATTTTTGTGTTTGCTCTTCAAAAATTTTGTAGTGGTTTACTAGAAAGATCATTTTGAAGATATTAGTTTTTTCCACGAGTACCTCATTCAATTACACATATGCCATTTAAAGCTTTGGCAGCTGAAAGTTGTTGTTTTATCTTCCAAAAAGAAAAATAAACGGTTCGCTTCATTTTGGAATTCTACAACGTTTAAGATGGAAGAATGAAATGTGCATTTTCACTTAACTTTTAGTGTTTTAGATCAGCCCAGAAATATCATTTTAGAGTTGAAGGTGTTAGCTTCACTGGAATAAAAATTGGGCAAATTCTGAAATTTTGGGAACTTTAGAAGTTGAAAAAGAAGACATCAGTGACATTTGTCGCTCAAGGAGGTCTTTTAAAGCAAGTAACATAAAAATTGTGTCATTGATCAAGCCATAGGACCCAGGACTATAACATAAAATATGTCAAATAATAACCGAGGTTTTTCTACCAACAAAAAACTTTGCCATTTGAAAGGCGCTGTGTACGTATTTCCTCTAGGGTACCCAATATGCTTGGGCCAGCATTACAAGGACCTGTTCTTTTAGAAAAAATGTAACCATGAATTACCAAGTAAATAATTACATAACTGGTGGTCAAATGAAAATGAAAATGTTTGTAATTCAACTCAATATATTATAATATTCTTCATGGTGGATTCTTATTTTTAAGTATTTCTTTCCCATAGGTTCCTTTCTATGTTATGCACTGCTGACGAGCTCAAATAAAAGCAATCGATGTCCAGTGCTACAACCTTTTTTTATATCTTTGGTTTTTCATTATTTATCGAAAAAACAAATTTTTTCATATCCAAATCTGATCTCCTATTTTCATTTTTTCCTATTCTATGGAAAATAAACTAACCTATTTTTTGGCAACTGCCATGAGGTGACGTTTTAAATAAATTTTTATATCACGTAGTCATATTTCAAAAACTGTTTTAGAATATTGTCAACAAACAATAAACATTTAAATATTTCCAAACTGGGTCGCACAAATGTTAAATAAAATTAATAATAATAATTATATATATATATATATATATATAGATAGATAAATATGATGCGATATAGAATTTGATATGCTGTAATAATATGATATATAATATGATTCGATACGATACGATACGATACAATGCAGTACAATGAAATACAATTTCATAAAACATAACATGTAAAACAGGACTTCCCAAACCTGTCTTGCGATAAAAGAAAAAACGTTTCGTAAATTATTGAATTTTGAACAAACTCTTTCTTTATTTTCTATCGTAAATAATACTAGCAAACCCTTAGAATGGACACTAATGTGAAAAAAACATTTTTGTATGAGTTTTTTCTCAAATTTTCGACTTTCTTTTTAAAATTTCGAGCTAAAGTTGAAGTTTTTAATCTTTGTCCTGACGTTTTTAATTTTAAGTATAAAATATCGATTCTTTTCTAGGAATGTCAATTCCTAGAGACCTAATCTCGACATGTCAACTATTTTCTTGACATTTCCAGAATAATTTTTATACATTTCAAGTTTTTCTTCACATTGAAAATCATCTTGATATTTCGACTTTTTCTAAAAACTTTTATATATTTTTTAAAATTTCTTCTTTATTCTCGAAAAAAAAAATTTAAAAATTTAAATATAAACTTAATGTTTCAAGAAATATTCATGACTAATGAAAAAAATTAAACTTTCAGTCAAAATTTTAAAAAGAGATCTCGAAATGTAAGGGTTATTGTATAAAAGTACTTTTGAAAGTAAAGTTGGATTCTTGAAAAATAGCTCTTTCAGCGGTTATGTCCTTGTTTCGGATTAACAGCAAATAGGTCAAAATTTTGAAGTCGAAAGTACGAGAAGAAAGGGGAAATTGTGAAAAGAAAGCACGAAATTTCAAGTTTAAAAATGCTTCTCATACATTTCCATTTTCATCTTTAAAATCCGACATTACAATTAAGAAATTATAAAAACATGTTTTATTATTTTCAAGTAAATTAAATTTTAAAACTTTGACGCAACTTTAGTTCGTGCATCGTAAGGCTCGATAGAACGTCAATTCCTTTAATGTCTGCTTCAAATAAAATAAACCGAAAATTTTTGATGTAATAGTTTCTGAACTACATTATTTCTAGACCGTCAAAATAGATTGTCTTCACCCACAATTTACATTTCAGATATGGAATTCACCAGTCACTTTAAAGTGTTGATTGATAGATTCTTTTAAAATGTGTTCTCGATGGCAATATCTTTTATATTTCTTAGCCAATATCTCCACTAAATTAAATGGTAACATCTGGTTAACTTTTACTAATATCGGGATATAAAAGTAAAAGAGATAAATGGTTCAGACAAAATGCGTTTCTTTTCAACTAGTTTTTTCAACGAACGCCCAAGAGTGACGTATGAAATAACTGGAACAAAAAATGAGCATATTGCGAGATTTATTGAGGCGGAATAGCTGCAGCATATTTATTTTCTGTCTTGTATACTTCTTCGATTATTTTAATAGCTCCAAAGATATGAACATTCTCAAGCGATTTATACGATGATAAATGGAAACATGTTATTAAAAGTTTTTCGTTAATTAGTAGTTCCAAAAATAATGAGGCAGCTCAATGAAATGACTTTGAAGCCTAACTGTTTTGCCTAATTGCTATTTATTTTTGAGTCGCGAAAAGCGTAGCATGGAGGTTAAAAATTGCATGAAACACTAAGAATTAAATAACTGCAATTTTCTATTCTTTCACAAAGTGAGATCATTAAGAAATCTCATAATTTTTAGAAAATTTAATTAAGCTTGAACCCAAAATGTTTCTAATAAGCTACCCAATCATACTAAATTGGCAAAATTAGGGAAATTGTTCCATTTATCAATTAATCATTTTAAAAATGGCAGCTGTCAGGCAAATACGTGTTCCTAATCTGAAAGTTTCCGCTGGTGTACCATACTTACGACACTCTGTACTTTAATAGATGCCGGGCTCTAATGGCAGCGTATTAACGCAGGTCACAACGCAAATTTGAACCTTTTTATCGTCTCCATTTTCACATTACCGCATCGTCAGATCGTTAGACTAAGGCAAACACTAATCAAAATTACCGTGTAGATTTATTGCACTTCCAACTGTGCTGCTTTCCAACAAAGATTGCGGTATTGATAAAACAATAGAGCTCGGCCGCAAAGTCCTTAACAAACCCTCTTTCACAGTAGGCTGAATCCATAGCGATCAAAACATTTTTATTCGATATAATTGTGTTGATTTATCGCGTCGAATTTTGGGCGACCAAAAATTCCAGCATTTTTATGCTGCCTCTGGTTATGGATCAAATTCGGGCAATGCGATTCCTGAGAATTAAAATGCATAAATTTAGAATTTCTTTAATTGAAGGAAGGGTGTCACTAAAACACTGATTAGCTTCCAAGACTTTCTAATGTAAACATTATTTAATGCTTGTTTAATTGAAGTGTTTTAATTACGGGATTTTAATAAGTTGTTTACTTTTCTGTGCCCAAAATGTAAGAAAAGAATTTAACTGGATAAGTGACAAGAATTTCCAGGAAGTAAACATTTCAGGAATTTTACCATTACTCCCATGGTGACGAATAATAGCGAAAACTTGATGTAGCAAAATATCCGATTCATTAAATTTCGTCAGAGTTTTTTATCAAATAGATTTTTTGAAGCTTTTTCGGAAACGTGCAAATTTGAAAAAATCGCAATTGGTAAGTTTAAAGAAAGTTATGCAAATCGTTCCTACACAAGCCACGATGCACATAACATATTTCATTGAGGTGTCTACTTGTGATTTCACAAGGAGTGTTTTTTTAGGGAATGTTAATGTTGTAAAAAACTTACACCGGTGCTTCTAACCTTTTTGTTTGTCTGCCTATGGTAGCCAATCTTGGAAACCGCTAAAGCCATTTTGATGAAACTTTCACTAAATTGTAGACTATGTATTTTATTATTTTAATAAAAAATTAGAAAAAAATGGAATTCTAAAGAAAATCTAGGAAAACATTTTCATTAAGACCTTATCTGCTGTTGTTGTAAATTCGAAATGGTAACTGTAAAGATAAAATATAACAAAAACTATAGAAAATAATCGTTTTTAGAAAAAACGCAAAAACACGTAAATAAATTTCAGCCCTTCATGCTATTGCACATGTTGGCCTACCTTAAATCCGCTCCTGTCTCTCAGTATTTCCACTGTAATTATGAATGTTTATTAGTTTTATCTAACATTTCTGCGATCCAGTTTGGAAATATTTAAATTTTTAGTAATGAAAGTTGACAATATTTTAAAACATTTTTTGAAACGTCACCTCATGACAGTTGAGAAAAATAGGTTAGTTTATTTTACATAGAGTCGAAAAAAAATTAAATATAGAACACCAAAATTAGCCAGGAAAATTTTGTTTCAAATAAATAATGAAAATATAAGAAATGTAGAAAAAAGTTGTAGCACTGGACATCGATGTTTCGCTCTAATTTGAGCTCGTCAGCAGTGCGTAAAATGGAAAGGAAACAATGGGAAGGAAAAAGTATTTAAAAATAATAAATTGAAATACATAGGAAATGTTTAAGATGAATAGACGTTTCATCAATAATTTTAGTGGTAAGAATTTATATATTTAAAACCTGATCCACAAATGGTGAGTGTTTCTAATTACTAAGCTGAAGACTTTTCAGCGGTTAGGAACAGTAATCACCAAGAGCATGTAAGTTTAACCCACAAGTGTAGTTCAATGCCGGAAGGGGTATTAGCCCTCGGAGTAGTTGTTTCTTGTGGATCTGTTTTTACCACCGTAAATTATTAATGAAACGTCTATTCATGTTAAATTTTTTTTATGTATTTCAATTTATTATTTTTAAATACTTTTTTCTCCCTCATTGTTCGTTTCTCCATCAATGTCCAGTGCTACAACCTTTTTTTATATCTTTTTTATATTTTCATAATTTATTAAAAAAATTTTTATTGAGTTCGATTTTTAAGCTATTTTGCAGTTAGATATAAATAGGCATACTCATTTCAAAACTACAATTAGTTTTCTTTTATCATGTCTAGTTTTTTCTCTAGAGCTTATACCACCTAGTAGACACCTAAAAATAATCTGAAGACATTAAGTTACTTAGATCGTTTCTAATTTTAATTTTCACACATTTTAAATATCTCTTGGGGTTTCTTTATAGTTTATTAACGTCATCTCTGAGAGTCAAGAGTTCCTGCTGGTGACTAAATTGCCAGTTATAAACAAAATATTCGCTGCAAAGCCTCCTTTCACGAAATTGTCTTAAAAGTTGATGATTTTTTCCGTCTGATCAAGAAAAGTAAAAATATCTCGATAACCAGTAATTTTTAGCAAAGAGGGTATTCAACAAAGGTAGGTAATTAAGAGGCCGATTCGATCTGGAAAGAAAATAAGGGGTGTTCAATTTAAAATAAGCGAGATTTGGCCTTTTAGTTTTCTAAAAGCTAAATAATTTTTTAATCACCCTGTATATTACTTTAAAAACCTAAATGAAAGGTTTAATTAGGCAGCTATTTGTAAATGATTTCTAAAAAAATCATTTGTCCATAATGTAAGTCGTAGCCGTAATGGATTTTTTACCCTACGAGGTAAATTGCCTTTATTGCACAAACATATAAATAGCTCAAAAAATGTTGGATATTCGAAAAAAACTTTTTTTACAATTATGCTTTATTTTTTATAAGAAATCAAATAATCAAATAAAAAATACAGGTTGTGATTAAAAAAAGAAGTTGTTGCATGTACAGGGAAAATTAAATACCCTGTATACTCCCCCATATTTTGTATAGCTTTGAAAAAAAGGAGGAATTGCACCTTAAAGGTTTTCCGTAACTTCAGTCACTACTGAGTCATCTTACTATTTCGCACTAGATGGACACCCTGTATGCATATTTTCTATCAAAAGAACATCTGTTTGTGCGATATTTTCGAAGATTATTTAATGGTAATTCAACCGTTTAGTGTCATAACGTACACGATTTAATAGAAATATTGGGACTTTTACCCTAAAACTCAACTAATTGCGATTTTTCATCAATAACTCAAAGCGAAGATTAAAGTGTGTTCTCCACAATGAAAATTATTTGGCGAAGTCCTAACAGAACACTACAGTTTACTTGCGTGAACAATATGAAAGCGTAAAGAGAATCACTAACTTGTCGCAATATCATATGCAATAATGGATCATCTGTATTGACCTTCCTGTTTTTTCCTGACCAGCAATGGCACATACTAAGGATCCCGGTTTTTTGTGTATGTGGAACAACAGATCTCGTGCAAACCATGGAGACCAGTGGAATTGGTGGCCAAGATATGAACTAATACCTAGTGATTCAAACATCCTAGCAATCAACAACCAGCAACTTGTCGACAGACAGAACCTTATACAGTGCTAGTTTGTAACTTGGAATAAATTCAGTAAATCAAAGACAGATTTTTTCGGAAATATGCTCGGACCCGTCGATTAATATTTTAATTTGCGCTCTTTTACAGCATGTTCCAAATTTAAGACATGACGTCATCGACAATTTTTTTAAATAACAACTCTATTTTTTCTTGATTATTTCTAAAGGGTAAAACAAGTTATACATCCTTAACAAATTTTAATTTTACATTTCTTGTCATTTAAAAGATATTTAACAAATTTTAATCAATTTGAAAAATCAAGAAATCTAATTCAACTCAATAACCTTTCTTTAATAAATGTTCAAAATGTTATCCATTTACTAACTCACAATATCCTAAACAGAACCAAAACTCGTTTTGAACATTTCTAATTACTTCGGGGGAAATTAGTCTACACTCCTGTCTTATTCGTCCTTTCAACTCCTCAATATTTGCGGGTTTGGTACTAAAAACTTTGCTCTTCAAATACCCCCACAAGAAATAGTCGATAGGTGTTAAGTCAGCAAAATGGGAATGTCATTCAGAAGGTCCTCTCCCACCAATCTATCTGCCAGCAAATACATCATCCAAATACTCGAGAACATGACATATAAAATGAAGAGGGGCACCGTCTTGTTGAAACCAGATGTTTCTATTCGGGATATCAGACCGGATCAGGAAAAAAAAATAGCTAAATTAGAAATTAGCTCTTTTTGCAAGAATTCTAAATATCCTGTCCCATTGAGATTTTCTTTGAACAAAATTGGTCCTATAACTCGATTACCAACAATCCCTGCCCAAACATTGACTTTCTCTACTGGATGTTGAGTGTGGCCTTCCCTCATCCAGTGTGGGTTGTTGTCTGCCCAGTAACATAAATCTTGACGATTTAACTTACCATTTAACATAAACGTTGATTCACCTGAAAACAGGATATTTTTTATGCTTAGAACATTTCTGTCCAGTAGATCCATCATTTGTTCGCAAAACTGGAATCTTCATTTCGGATTATCTTCCAGGAGTTTATGAAGGATTGTCATTTTCTAAGAATAAAATTTTTGCATTTTTTAAACTGTTTTCCACTTGCTTACGATACTTTGCGATATGGGTGGTCAATCAGGATACTTCTCTCTGAATAAACGAATAACTTCATTTTGTGTTCTTGTTCTATCTCCGTAGCCAATCATTATTAAAATCTCAATCTTGTGTGTTTCAGTTAAGTACGGCATTTTGGTCAATTTTTTAATAAATGGTGTTTCTCATTAAACGACAAACTAATAGCCTCTTCGATCAATACGATACTACTCTTCTTATTTGTTTTTATTAACTTTTTTTATAAGATGGTGATAATACGTTAACCCAGTTTGACAAACAATGTAAAACGAATACCTTTTTATACGCGATTTTTAAACTTTATGAAAATTATATTGAAGTAAATCAGATTTCCGGATTTTAAAAGACAAGAAATAAAAAATCGAAATTTAGTACACATGTGTAACTTATTATACCCTTTAATAATTGTCAAGAAAAAAATAGGGTTGCTATTTAAAAAAAAAGTTGACGACGTTATATCTTAAATTTGAGACATTCTGTATAAAATTTTCTACATCGAAAAGGGGGAAAATTAAAATATTAATCAACGTGTTTAAAAATATTTCCGAAAAAGACTGCCTTTGATTTACTGAATTTATTCCAAGTTACAAACTAGCACTGTATACTAAGGATTCCTGTTTTTTTGTGTATACGGAACAACAGATCTCGCACAAACCATTGAGAGCAGTGGAATTGGTTGCCAAAACATGAACTGTCTTGTGATTCAAACATTCTACACCAGCAACTTGTCGACAGATAGAACCTTATATTTCCACATCTGTATATAAAACTGGATCTCATGAAACAATTTGTTAAATCTATGCCAATTGAAACAGATTGTTTCCAGTATCTAATGTGGCATTTCTTACAATTAGATTGTTATTTGGATAGATAGAGGCCACAGATTCGGTAACTGGTTAAAAACGAACCTTTTATCGTAACCTAATTGGGAAAGAATTATTTGTTGGCATTTAAAAACATCGTCAGAGACATTGTTGGAAATGCACGAGCTCAGAATTACATCGAAATTGTCCAGCAACTCTTAGAGAGTTTCGTAATGCCTAGTTACAACATGAGTATCAAATTGCACTTTTTACATAGCCTTTTTGCTAACTTACTAAAAAATCTTTTTCACCAAGAGTTGAAGATCACAGAAGCACGGTTATCAAGGCAGATGGGATGCAAAGGTGAATCACAAGGTGATTATAAAAGTAGTACCATAAATTTGGGATCGTATTTTAGAGCCCAAAATAAGACTAAAAAATGAAAAAAATGATTTTTATGCCAATTATGTTTTACATACGATATTTTTGGGCGAGCATTTTTAATGCATCGAGATATAAAAATGTATTTTACTTGAAAACCGTTGACAATATCAAATTTCAGTGAAAGTATCTTTTTTATGTAAAAACGTTTGAAGTTTATATTTTTGTAGCGAAACTGCGACAAAAGTGCATTCAAAATAAATAAAGCGGGTTTTAAGCACTGCTCCCTAGGTATACCCGCCACTGGTTAAGTTGTGTTAATTAATTCAAAGGACACGAAAAGGTATGGAGTTGTGCAAAATTTCATTCAATTACCTGTACACCTTTCGCAACTATTAATTAGAAACTATAATCAGGAACCAACTTTCCATACCCTGTAACTCAAAAAGGAAACGTTTTACGACATATGTTTATAAAAATTGTTCGTCTTATTTTCGGCTCTAAAATACGAAACTGAATTTATGGTACTACTTTGAGAATCACCTTGTACAGTGAGGTTATTGTTGGAACACCAATCATCAGAAAAAACTGTTCAGACATTAAAAACTAGAGAAGAAACTTAAACATTTTTATCTTAATAGGTTTATTTAACGCTTTGTAAAAAAAAACTTTACTAGTTGCATAAACACATTTCGACTTGGGGTATGTCAAGCCAACCTTTGCACAAACAAAACTGTTATATGCTAACATTATATTTGGTGAATTTTGCCTTTATTTTCTTTTAAGTGCACATTTTGTATTACTTTTGAGACAAGGAGAGGAAATGCTATAGATTAAAAAGTTGAGGTGATAGACACAAGCCGAAGTCATTTTTGAATTTAGAGACAAAAAATTAGTTGAGAACAAGTCACAAATCTAAGCCAACAAAATTGCTGTTTCCAAGTGTCATTATTAAGAAATTACGATGATAAGATTGCAGGGCTCCGCTAGTCAGCAATAAAATTAGATAAATTCAACACTTAAAAGTAATAGTGAAAATAATTTTAAAATATCGTCGTTTGTCACAGCAACAACAAATTTACATTAGTACATCAACATTTAAAAGTGAAAGTGAAAATTTCCAATTATTGTAAACGTAGGTCTTGTAGCAATACCTGAAACAATTCTGAGGATTTTAAACACTCATCCGTTCATGTATTGGTCAGATGGGAGCCATATTTCTACAATTTAATTACAATTGCAAATCGGCCCTTTAGGAAAAGCAGCAAGATAATTCAAATCGAATTAGAGAAGTTAGGCATTACGAGGAAAATTCTGCCGTATGTCCTTTAGACCAATAATTTCAGCAACTAAAGGCCTCGTTCGGTATTACACAGAAGCACTACCATCGAAGTTAGCTAAAATAGTTTCACTTAGCAAATAGTGGCTAAATTAATCCAGTAAACTAGAAACATTCTCTAAATTGAATTTACTTTAAAATTTTAAACAATTGGTGAAGATTTTGGCTGGCGTACTTGATTGATATAATCAATTAACGTAGTTGTACTTCTGTGATATAACATAGTGCCAATGGTGGACGCACCAGATCCCAAATTAAAAGCCCTCTAAGAAGTTTAAATGTTAGATTCGGCGCATCCGCCAACTTGTCGCATTACTACAAAGTTTACGCTGAATTCAATTTATTGCAAATTGATTTAGGTTCAGATAATATTTGTTACGGAAGAAAAGCGATCGAGCTGATTAAATTTTCGAAGATGCTATGCACATTTCTGTAGACACTGGGGGATTTGTTAAAAATATAAGGATTAGAATCAATTTGGTAAATGGGTTCCATTAAAAACGCTTTAAGATTTATTTTTAATCATATCTCTCGGGAAAGAGTTTCAATTAATTATGTTTTTACTCGTCAGCTGGGGGAAGGTATAGGGTCTAAATAATTAATCCTAATGAAAAGGTACATTTAACCGGAGATATCTTTTACCCATTTGACAGGTATACTTTTAAGCCCCTGACTGACGTGATCACCGATTAGTAAAGCGAACGAACGCCTAAGAAACTTGCACAATAATTAATAATAGTGCGTTTAACCTTCTGTCCCTTTTCTAAACAGATCCCCAACCCCCAACCGACTGATTTGCTGAATGTGCTGCTTTAACTGGAACAATCTTGATGGACAGAGACCCTATACTGTCCCTTTCTGTGTCGACAAAACCAATAAAGTAGGCTGCCAGCAAACACTTATGCAGAGTGACAAATCTGTAGAGCTTGAAAACTTAAATTGTACATTGTGAACATATTTGTTACAGTTCTACGAGGTCCTTATGCGGTAATTATCTAATTTAATTTCTTAGTAATTCTTCTCGTTTAAAATACACCTGCAGGTGTGTTAAAGCTAAATCCTCTTTATGTTGATGTTGACTTTATCAACTTGTTTATATCTGAAAGCATCCTTTAAAGGGTTTCCTTTGTTTATACATCAGAGAATAAATATATTCAGAAGTTTTATTTGTTTAGTCGGAACAGGCCTGCAAATGCGGGGATTTGAAGTTGGCGCAACTGCTCTCTGGATTGATATGATGCTCTACAAAAATATATTCGACATACACATTTCAAGTAAACGCTGAATCGGAGGCAAATTTGAGTAAACAAATTTACGAAGCGACAAAGCTCTACTACTTTACAAGATCCACACTACTTCATTTTACTGCTTTTGTTACAAAGCTATTCCTAAAATCAGTAACCTAAGTTAATCGTGCACTAGCCATTTCCATACAAAGCAATTAAGATGGCCGATAATAAATCGTAGGCATTATTATGCAGAATGGCTCGATAACAAAAAAAAAAAGATTTTTATTCCCCTTTGACGCAAATAAACTTTGTGTCCCGTGGCTTGAAAAACTATTTATTCTAAACGAAGACTATTAGAGTAAACATGCGACATCAGCCGGGCCGTTTGGGGCAACAGATATAAATAAAAGAAGTATTAAATTGATTTACAGAAAGGAAATGGAATTTTCTATATTTCGGTCATTTTTAATGGACATAACGTTGCGTGAAAATTTATTTTCTCCGAATGATGAAAACAACACGCTATTCTCAAAGACTGTCGTCATAACTTATATTGAACATTTCTGATTTATTACAAAATTTTAGACCCAAGCAAGTGTCTGTAGTATTCTAAATTATCGCATTTAATATATTGCACCAAAAAATTGCACTTTCCCTCTAAGAAGGGTTTTATTTCTCCAAAACAAGATGCTACAGAATTATAAAGAAAGTTACTTTCCCTATAACAAGGATATGAATGCAAATAGAATACGTACTAGATTGCAATAATACAACCCTCTAAGTCTGTGCAATGGATGATAGGTAGTTGAAGAACCAACAGTTGGTTTATTGACGTTTAGGAGAAACGCTTATTTTGAAAAAAAATCCAGAGAACCAAAAACCAGTTTCGTCATTGTTAGATTACAGTGTTTCCAAATGTAATTTATAGGTATAGCGCCCTCTATCGATCTGTGAAAAACACTGTTATGCAAATAGAAAACTACTTAGACTGCAATGTAGTATTCTAAACGTATGTAGTGGATCATAGTAGATAGCTTATTGTGTATTTATTTACCTAACTGATTAAAAATAAAAAATGGATCCTGCTGCAAATTTTGAAGTAGAAAGTGGATATTTGCAAATTCAACTATAAATGAGATAAATTGAAATGTTGAGGATGAAGTCATTTTAACATAAAAAATTAAAATATATATATAATGTTTGATTCTCAGTTTAGGTAAATTACTTTTGAAAAAAAAATGGATAAATTGCAATTTTAATATTATAAATATTAGCAAATAGATTAAATTTATAAAACTTATATAAAAAATACTAAAATGTCAAATTTATTGTCGAAATTTTGACTAACATGATTAAATTGAGTGTCATGAAATTTTGTTTATGAATGATTTTAAATTAAAAAACTCAAAACTTCATAGCAATAAAAGGTTTCAAAATGTTAAGATTAAATTCAAATTAGGATAAAAAATTTCAAGTTTGTTATACTTAAATAGTTTCGTAAAATAGACATAGGTTAGTACACTGTGCTTACTCTGTGAAATGAAATGTTTTGCTTTGGTGATTCGTTGGCACATTCCTTACAAAAAATAATCTAACTGCCGATAAATGCTTAATATGCTAGAAAATAAAATAATATGGCTGTTTGAAAATTAAACATTAATTTTGTTGAGTCCTGAAACAATGTTTATTCAGAGAGTTTCTTACGAATCAGGGGCCATCTATTAGGGGAGTTATGGGTTGGTTTGCCCCTCTTTTAAAACATCTAATATCATTTTTTTTAATTTTTTGTGTTTACTGGAACTTCTGAATACATGACTAAACTTAATGACGTTATGACTAGGACATCCTGTGTAAATAAAATCGAAATTTCTAGAAAAAGTGGATAATTTAAAATTTCAATTTCTAAAAGAAAACTTGAATCTTTAAGTGTCAGTTTTGATGGAACGGACTGGTCCTTGGTTATCTTCCAAAATTGAAATACAAATCTTGTCTTCTGAAACCAAGAAAGATTAAAAAACACAACAAACGTTGCTGTGACGCGTTTGGATAGCTATCAACTTTAAATATTTTTGACAGAGATGACTTACCTAAAGGCCCAGCGTAACCGTTCATATAGTTGTCTCCAGCCTTATGGGTGGCTAGGCTTTCACATGCATTTAAGCTAGAATTCTGATTTACTACTCTTAACAGTTTAATATTATTATCTATCCTATGATCTAATTTAAAAGCATGTCGAGCCACACTTGACTTCTCAGTTCTTCCGTACCTCAAATGAGTCAAATGTTCGTTCAGTCGGATTTTAAGAGATCGTCTAGTCTGCCCGACGTGCTTTTGAGTACAATCTTTGCAGGAAATTTGGTAAATACCCGACCGTTTACTCTATTTTATCCCTCACACTAACCAAAAGCAAAGTTAATTTGTCGTTAAAACTGTAACCAACCCGGAAGCCCTGTTTTCGAAAAACTCCATTTAAACCATGCGTAAGCAAGTATTCAAATGGAGGTGAGACGAACTTAAAGTTTTTGTTTTTGTCAGCTCGGAAAGTTGTGGTATTTACCAATTGACATTTAATTTTTTTTTCTATTAATAATTTTATGAATAATATTGGGGTTCGATTGACATTTTGAGATTAAAGTCTAATTTTGTAAGAATAATAAAAATTATTTTATTTAAAGAATTAAAACATAAGTTAGTTATAATTTAGTTTTAATTAAGAAGTCGATGTAATAAATTGCTGAAAGTGCTGTCGACCAAACATACTTTCTCATTTTTTAAATTAATTTGGATAAACCTAATAAAACCAATTTAATCAGCTACGCACAACTTTAAAGAATTCGTTCTTCGTTCAGATTGCAGATTGATGTTTTGTTCAAATTGGGGTATATAGTGTGTATATTTAGGTCTTTAGTCTCTAAAGTTCTGCTGTATTAGATTAAATAAAACTATCAGACCATTATACTAAAGGAATTCTACGTGCAAAGTTACTGCTACTATCGTTGGATTGATAATGTCGCCGCTATTTTATTTTGCATTTAAATATATAGCAAATGGAGAAAGGCTATTTAGTTTGTCTGGATATAATATTACTTTGGGATTATCTGGCTATTTTCCGGCATAAAATGTATCCTACTTATGATCGTGCCTTGCAAGGAAGGTTTATCAAAATTTTCTTATAAATTGCTTCAGCAATTGAGTCGTTAAAATGGACAAATGGACAGACAAACACATGCTCGCATTTATATATTAGTTTGGATTGATAAAAATAATCGTACTGGGATTGTGCCATCTCTGACTTACTCTTTGCAAGGGAGAGAGAGTTTCCTTAACGTACATGGAGAACGCGCTACTGGAAGTTTCAATCTACTAGTAAGTGAAGAAGAGCTCTAACAATAAGAACTAAAATTCTAATACCTTGCACGTACAATGCTTCTTGTCATGATGAATTGCCAGGTGTACATATAAACATATAAACTTCAACAAGAAAAGTAATGAGGTGGGCATATTGCCCAGACATTATTGTGCCTTAAAGTAAGCACCATACACCTTGGGAACCAGTTAAAGGTTCCAGTTGTTTTTTCAGGTTAGACTAGACAGATGCTTAGCAGCTAGAGACAAAGTCACTGCAAGTCCCCAAATCGTGAGATTTATAAACATGTTCCTAGATTTTCTCCATCGAAACTTCTTATGTTTTAAGCTACCTATTTCTTAAAAGGTAAAATATGTAAAGTTTAAATGGAAGACATAAGCCTGTTCAGCGAATTCAGAGAACAAATTAAGATCTCTCTTTCAAACTTTGATGTCAACAACAGAGGGAAGTTGAGCTTCTCCAAAGCTATTACATCTTTACAGCTGCTCTAAATAATAACCTGAATGATACCCTAGATAACAGAACATACATGTGAATTTTAAAGTTTATAAGGAAATTTGCAATAATTCAGCAGAGTGCGAATTAATAACGCTAAAACTTTCCTAGTTTTGAACTTTCAGCTACGTAGTTTGTGTGATTCCTGTAGAATACAGAGATAACTTTCTGAAAAATATAATTTAATTACTAAATACCCATAATAAAATTCTTTGCAAACGTATATAATAAAATACCTAATGAATAAAATGTTTGAAAATTAGGGAGCACAGTTATATAAGTTAACAAAAATAAAACTTGAAAACTTTCTTTCTAACTGTGTTAAGTTAAAAGAAACTTTTTCTCAATCAAATTACTGTGCCTGTCGATGTAGAATTTATGGGAACCCTGTTTTGGCTTAATTTGATCACGCATTTGTGACAAATCTATTATTTAATGCGTTGAAATATAAAAAAGCCGGATCTGACATGAAATTAAGATATAAAACAAAATGCGATATATTTATGTTTATAGTATATTAAAAATCGAAAAATTTCATATTTAATTTTAAAATTTTATTACTTAATCTTATATATATATATCTACAAGTAGTGAATAATTTAATACAAGAAAATCGATTGTTAGGGTGGGGGGATGTAGGATGAAACATCTGTCGTTAAAATTTGAACATATTTAATATTCCAAATTATCTTTTTTATTTACCTTTACAAATGAAACAAACACATTTTGTTATGACACATTAATTACAAAGGCTTGTGAATATGTAGCAACAAATGCTTTCAAAGACTGTGAATTAAAATGTCAACCATTTTGTTCTGCACATGATAACTGGTTAATGCGAAGTATTTGTATTTATCATGGCCAGTTTGATCATTTAAATTGAAAAATTGCCCAAAATGCAACACATTCAGGGCCTGTATATGTATATATATATATATCCATCGAACGCTTGAAAACGATTATTATTCCTGCAATTTTAAGCAAATATTGGAAAGACCATTCCTCTCAAATGTATATGGGGTCATTAGTTGTGCCATCTAGACCAAACACGGGCTTTAGATTTGGAATATGATTTATTGATTAAAATGCGAGACAGACACAGAAATATTCCAATCAAATTATAAGCAACGCAACTCTTCTAAAGCAACAACGTTGAATATATCGAAAAAGCAATAGTGCGGTCAAATGCCTATTTCCTTGCTAAATTCATAATTTAATTTCAAATCTTTCAGGCATAGGTAACTGAAGTGAATATTAAATTGTGTTTCAGGGTGGCGTTACGAAATGTCACGGGAGAAGATATGAGGCCTAGTTATTAATGCCTACTAATTATGGAATTAGAGAAATTCTACCTAACTGTCTTCTCGCACATTTGCCGAGGATGTCATTGGTACATTAGCCGCATGAAGAGTAGGATATGACTGCGTTAAGTGGATTATGAATATAGAAGGGGTTGGTTACTGCATAAGCTAGCAGGGAAGTAGTTAATCGAGCAGAAAGAGTTTGGGCGGCAAAGTCTCAACGGCTGGCATTCGCTGATCGATAGTAGAGTGACTTTTCGGGACGGAGACCAGAAGACTGGAGAAATCGTGACTTGATCCCGGTATGCAACTAAACTAAAGTCAGACATACATCCAGGGATGGCACAGAAACAACGTTAAACCACTCGATACAGCCAAGTGCTGAATCTTAGCGGTTCTATATATTAAGTATCGGGCTTCTGGCAGAATCGCACCCAAAATTGAGCTGTTCAGGATTTCTCATTAAATAAGTCCTTAGATTAAATGAACGCATTGTAAAAAAATTGTTATAATGCGTAAAAGAGTTTGTTAGATTTTTGCTCTAACGCTAGCACAGCCCAGTGAAACAGCCTCGTCGCACCAAATTTGATGAATCATATGTGGGGCAAAAAAAAAATGATCAATAACAATTCTTTGAATGCATTTCGGAAGAGGTTTTGCGTCTTTTAGTGGTGAATATTAGCGAATGTCTAATCTGAATAGGCTATATGCAAGATTACCAGCTGTGTGTCCTTTTTGCCAAAGGTTCGTTCACGCCAAATCATGTCCACGCTGCTGTTACGCTGATAAGATAACATGTTTAGAAATGCCACTTCAAGTGGTTAAATACATATGAGTAATGATTACTAACTAGCCCGACTCCGGCTTCGTCAGGGTGGACGATGTCATTCCGTGTATTTTTATTCAACATAACTCATTTCAGAATTACTAAGTATCCTAAAATTTCTGTAATACTTCGACAACGGTTCAAAATGTGTTGATTTTTAGTACTCGCTTATTTCTAAATGCTTACCTACAATTAACATTCACGTAGCACTATTTTAAAAGAAATCCCTTACTTAACTTGCTTTCATGATATCAAAATAATCAACAGACGTAACACGTACCACTATTTAAAAAAAAATATCTTACTTAATTTAGCCTCATGATATCAAAATAATCAACGGACATAACATGTATCACTATTTTAAAAGAAATCTCTTACCTAATTTACTTTCATGATATCAAAGTAACCACAGAAGCTGTATTAACGTTGAATAAGCGTTTTTTTCTTGAAAATTTTAATTTATTTCAAATTTTTACACTTGACAGTCAAACAATCCAATTTATAAAACTAAAATCAGCAAAACGAACGGGACGCACTAGGGTTCGATCTATAATTTGATAGAGGCCATATTTATCAAAAAGAGAACATTTCTATGACACCTTTTATTTTTCATTAGGTGCCATCTGTAGAATATGGTTAGAAATAAACAAATCTATAAAGAAGTTGTCATTTCTGAAATAAAAAGCCTGAAATATGTTACCTATGATAACTAAAAATATAAAAATTATACAAAAATTGTTTTTAAAAACCTAGTTTTGGACTTATAAAAGAAAATTTTAAATGTTTTCAATATTAAATAAAATACCTTCTTTTACCTATGTTTCGACTTGAGTCATTTTTTTTATACACGGTGTTTGCGAATAAGATGCTAATATTTAAGGAACATAATTACTGGCTGATTTTAAAAAAATAATTATATCAACATAGGTCTGAAACTACTTCATTTTTAAGACACAGGATGCTGAACATTAAAAAAAAGTTGTTTGTTCTTAAATAGTTTGACACCGCTTGAAATATTTTTTTGAATTTTGGTGGATGCTAAGTAGGCCTAAAAAATCATGTTTTGCAGGAAAAATATTGCCGTCCGCTCTAATGTGCCCTCAAATATTTTCAATAAAAAAATGGTACATCAATATTTTTTTTAAAATAAAAACTTATTTCATAAAAAAAACATTCAGTTCTTGGTCAACATTATTTCTTGACTTGTTCCCTCTGGCAAATGGTTTTCTATTAAAAAAAACTACTTACTAGTTTTTATGTTGTTATTTCATATTATGGATTTATTAATTAGCAATAATAGTTACCTTCAAGAAACACATAAATCTAACGAATCCCACGTGAATTTTCATAAAAAAACAATAATGATCAAGGTTGTCCTAAAATAAGACATTAACTTGTAGAAAAGAATATTAAGGGCATACCGTAATGCAAAGAAATACTGTTTATTTTTTTAATCGAACATCATTCGTCGGATGAAAAAAACTAAGAAGGAATTATTGATAGAGAAGAAAAAGTCTTAATGGAAGTAGCATTTATCTAAAAATAAAAATAGCAACGTAAATTTTTTTTCGCAAAAATTTTCATAAGCATATTAATTGAAAACCATTTTTTAGATGAAACAAGTTAAGAACATTTTTACCAAGAAATGAATGATGCTTATCAAATGAATATTTTTTTTTGAAAAAAGAAGTGGTGCATCATTATTTCTTTAAAAATACTCAAGGACATGTTTACACATAAGTCACTGATAGAACTAGAGCAAAAAATGTGTTTATGCCTACTTACTATAACTATTAAAATTCAAAAAAATATTTCAAGCGCTTCCAAAGTATTTAAAAAAAACTAATTTTTTCCTAATTTTTAACACCATGTATCTTAAAAATAAAGCAATTCTGGATCTACGTATGTTGATATAAACTTTTTTTCTTAAAATCACCCAAGGATTATGTTTCTCAAGTATTAGCATTTTATTTTGAAACACAGTGTATTAAAAAGCATTTTACTCGAAAACCGCTAACAATATCGAACTTCAGTAGAAGTACCTTATTATTTATTATTAACTTTGTTCCATAATAAATTCTAAGTCCGATTTTACTCCCTTTTACACTTTTAGGGGCTGAATTGTTAAAATCGGCCAAACATGGGGATATTTTCTTTTCGTAAATTATTCACAGGAAAGCTTAGATTTTAAAATGTATTATTTAACTCTTCTGTTCCTTGCTTATTTCAAAACTCCATTTCACCCCTTTAAAGAAAGAATTTCCAAAATTGCCTTCTTATTGCTTATCTACATCTTGAAAAAAATCATCCATCCAAGTTTCATGTTTCAGACTTCAGTAGTCACGATTGTGCGCTGATGATTAGATTTTTAAATCGATCAAAATTCTCTTTATAATATTATAGTATAGATTATCGTGTGTGGTTTTATGTATCAGTGGCTTGCTGTGGCCTAGATCGGAACCGTCGGGAAGATTTACTTGCAAATGACACAGGCAGTGAAAGTGGACAGAAACAAAATCATGCACTAAGAGGTTTTCAAATGCTAACGGATAGTAGTTAAACTCAGACTTTGTCTCAAACAGGCCTATCTGAAAGTAATGCGTCAATGTCGAATACAAATGAAACAAAACGTAGACAACGATGGATGCGAGAACAGTACATAGGTATTATGTACAATAAAAGCTGATTGAAATGTTATTAAGGGGACATATACAATGTTGAGATAAAGAAATCCAGATATTTTCCCAACACTCCCGCAAATCAAATGTGATTTATTTTAAAAGAGAAAAAAACCAATCTTGAGCTTAAGCAAATAAAGGCTGATGTAAATAACGAAAAACTAGCCACACAAAACTTATCAAGAAGAAGTATGACATTCCTTCTCGATGCACTACAAGTAATTCTACCAGCTCCTATAATACCAAATGTTAGTGCGAGAGACAATATTCAAACCAATAATGATAAAGAAGTAGTTAAAATGAAAAACCAAATATTACAAAAGTTAACTCATATAAAGGCATGTAGGATTGACCAGCGGGAGACTAAAGGAATTACATCCTACTCAAAATGTATGGGACCAAATCTCAGTTACTAATATGGCTCTGAAAAGGATAAAGAGTAATAAACATCTGAGCCTTACAGAAATCAACGAGCTTATGTATACTGCAGCCAGCGCGTGATTGCAGGAGAAATGACGGAGAAAAGCCCGCCATCTCAGAGCATCCCACATCCAAGCTGGAAAAGAAAAATTTCAAAAACATAGAGGATCTCAGAAAAAAATTGGCCACAATTAGGCAATACAAGAAAGCAGTTACTACCTTGCAGGTACACAAAATATGACAATCCCAAACAGAAAACATCTCGTTTTAAGCAATGGAACAAACTAGCCGCCTGAAATTTGAAACAAAATCTCAAAGTTTGAAGAGGCACACCAAACGCATCAGCCACATTTTAAAATTATCAAATTTAATTTTCATGAAGAATATTAATAAAATTCAAGAAATATTATATTGCTAAATAGATAATTAAAAACTCTTTTAAATGAGCTAGCACCGGTTTTAAAGGGGTATATGTCACTCCAATGGGACTATGCTCAAAAATGTCCTTTTTTTCAGTATTTTACTTATAAATTATAGACTACGTCGATAATAAATTTATGCGTTATTTTAGACCTTAATATACAGGTTTTCCAGGCCAAAATGTCAACAACTGAGCGTTAGTCCACCAAAACGTAGTTGGGGGCGACCAACTGAGATTTTTTTTCCAATTTTTAGGTAAATTATCTCGATTTTGCCGGGCTGATTTAACGTTAAATTTTCCACAATTTTTTTTTGTAAAATATTAATTCTTCAGGCGATTTTAACATCCAACACATATTACACAAGTAAAAATCAGTCATTTTCAGAAATATTTGGCAGAATCTCACACAATCAATTTTTAAGCTACAAGTTTGCAGATGTTACAAAAGTTGCCTTTATCAGCTTTCCAATAGTACCCGACTTTTGAAAATTCAGGGGTGAAGAGATATTTAGGTTATAATATCCGAAAAATCATACATAGCACCAATTTTATGGTTTTTACAAAACTATTTATAATAAACATCGTTATTAAAAAAAAAGAAACTTTATGGCTTTTGAATTTTTTGTGAAACTACTAAAGAATCTGTTCAAAATGATGATCTGCATGCTGGATGCATAAACGTGAACGTGGTACAACCGGCGAGATTGTATGGATAACTAACTTTCTTTCCCTCATTTCGTTGCACGCGATTTTAATTCTGGCTATCAATTGATTCCCTATATCTCTGTGCTTTAAGAGTTCCGCATATGTAGAAATCCAATGGGTCAAACAAGGACTCCTAGCTGAGCAAGTCAAGCGCCTGTATCGTCAAATCCATCTCGGAGGGCATTCTCGATTCAACCACCTCGTGATAGCTTTCTTGTTGTACGCTAAACAGCCTCTGCCTCTAGGTGCTTTATTTGTGTTATCTTTTTTCTCTCTTGTTAGAAACCATAAAATTTGGGCTATCTGTGATTTTTCAGATATTACACTTTTTCAACCTTTCATAACTAAATAATATTGTTGGACAAGCAATAAAAAGGCTACACCAAATAAGAAATTATGTCTTTTTAGTAGCAATAACTCACCTTCATAACTAGAGACCGGATTTTATGCACAATCAATTAAGGCAAAAAGGTGAGAAAAATGTGAAATTAGGCAAAAACAAACAGCTAAGAAAAGGCATTAAAAGATAAAAACCACAATTAACAAGATCAAAAATTATTGACCATTTTGAATATTGCTTTGTCCCCAACTACAAATTAAATATCTCTCAATATTTTTCATCGTAAAATTTGTGCGTGTCCACGGCAATAAAATCGCATAATTTAAAAAGTTTGTCTCTACATCGCCAGACAATGTTCAAATTACATCATTTTCATTCGGTAACGAGCTACTGTTTCACCAGATTTAGCGTGAATATGGCTAAAGTCTGTAATTTCTTGAAAAGAAGGATGTATTTTTTTATCAATATATGCATTATATGAGATTTTTTTGCATGTAATTAAAATTACCACAATGTTTTTTTCTAAAAAAAATGTTTGCTGTGATATAATTTAACTTGTTACAAAAAGTTTTTCAATATTTACAATTAAACGATTTTTCTCCAGTTAACTTCAAACTATGTGGTTAATTAGAGCACTTTATCTTGCTGGAGGGATTTTTCACATAAGTGCACTTTACACAAAACAGTTTAAAGATAAATGAATATCTTTCAGGTAATTTTACCATTTCACCCCCACATCTGTTTTTACTTGAAAATTAAGATAAATAGTAAAACCTGTTGTTCTGTCTCACAATAGCAGGGTTTGGGTGGGTCTTAAGAGTAGTTGTTTTTAAATTACGTTTCGTGGAAATTTATACTAGAAGCTTCTTATCGTTATGTTATGATAGTCAAAAACGGCTTATTACCATGTCATTACCCTTATTTTATCAAGTACATATTTCTGCTTAACTTCTTCAGAAGTGTAAATATACTTGGAGAAATCTATAGAAAAAGTTAAATAGGCACGAATTTTTTTCAAAATGGGTCCGAATCATGTATAAAAAGGCAAAAAACCAGCGAAATTGAAATTTAGGCGATAACGCATGAAAAAACCCAAAAAAGTGAAAAGGTAGGATCATAGAATTTTACCTAAAATCCGGCCTCTATTCATACCTTAGCAAAAAACAAAGTCAGCCAAGAGCGAGTCGAGCTTGCACAATTACGGTTAGGTACCAATTACTACAGTGAACCGTCAATAGACCAAATTAATTTTTTTTTACTTATGTATGAATTTGAAATTTTTTCCAAATTGTTTGTGTTATAATTAAAAAATAAAAAAATATCCATTTTCAAATACACACTTTTTTCTACAATCACTCGCAATATTTATGGAACTGGTGTCTCAGGTAAAAAGCATTTATTTGCAATTCGCAATGAATCGCAAAATGTTCGATTCCAACTGCAATTACCGCATTGCGCGTAATTTAATAAACTTGTGCTAACTCTGAGAATATTCATCCATATGAAAATATGTAAAAGACAAATTTGATCTGCATTCGACTAAATCAAGTTTTTTAGTTGCAAAAAATTAATCTTATATAGGTTAAGAAGCCTTGGAATGCAAGCACCTATTTTTCCATAAAATATGTTTTTTGTCAACAGCTCTTACGATATCAAACCTGGAGTTTACCGGTAATTTATGACCCAGTATCTACTAACCCTATTAAAATCTAAATTTTATCTTTAGAAATATAAGAGTTTAGGGGAGAAAGGTCATTTCTTAGACATTTTGATGAGCTGTATCTTTAAGACCATGGGACCGAAAATTAAAAAACTATATTGTAGAATACCTAAAGGTAGCTCTTTCAAATGATCCCTCACATGATATATTAACCGAATCTTGATTTTTCGCTGACTAAATTAACCCATATTTTATTAATCATATTTTTATTTTTCGTATCGTTGGCTGTCTGCATTTGCATGGGTCATCAAGAATTAACGCTTTGCAAAGTTTTAAATTCCTACGTTACATAGTTTTCTTCACGACAGACGGATAGACGGTCACGAGAGGGAGATTATAAGGGTTTCTTTTAAGGTATGAAACCTTAAAAAAGAAAAAAAACGGTACTTGTGCATGTGCCTCAGTATTTTTTAACCTCCCGAGTTTTGTGAAATCCACAAGGTTACAGCTCAAACAAAAACTCATTGCGTGAATCGTACAGTATTTCTGAAAATTACTGTTTAATTTGTTTTGGCCTAAGGAATCCAAATCTACTGTAGTATTTTATGGGAAATTTAACATAAATTCTAAACAAAGTGCCAGATTTAGTGTATGACACCAACCAAAAAAAGTGGTTAGTCTAGGGTGATTCCATTATCGCGGGTGCAACACTTAGGCAACTCTTATAGATAGAAGCTATTAAAATAAAAATATTTTTCATGAAATTATTCTCTGAAGGGCTAGATTTCAAACTGTTCTCATCTGATTTGTTATAAGAATTTTAATGATATAATATAAATAGTCACAATGGAAGTTTAAAGAGCTATCGCGGGTGCAATCAAATCGGCTCTCCTTTTCAGATTACAGTAAAAAAACACTTATTAATTGTGAAACATTTATTTAATTATGTCTTTATATTTTAAAAGAATATAAATTAATTTATTAAAATAAACCAAAAAATATACAATTCAAAGATAAACAATGAATTATTCAGTTTTAAAGCAATCGCGGGTGCAACTACAAATTATTGGGGTTGCAAAGCACCTTAAATTCTGGGAACATTAACTTCATTATACGCAAATAATTAACAAAATCAGAAATCAAGCAATGTATATTACTAATTAGTATACTTCTTTGTTACCAAACAATAGTTTAGAACCCAAAGACAAAATCTCAGTGACCGATAGTGTCCCAGGTACCATTTTTCAGTTGGTTTTTTGCAGCATATATTCAAATGATACTATGTATAAACACCTCAAGTATTTAAATGCGAAGTTAAGGCAACAAAAAATAGTTTTATTATTAAATCCAGATTTTGGTTTCTTGTATTGACATCAAAAACGTAACAAATACTGCGATTTAGAAGTTTATCTCAGAATCGTCTCCAGCGGAATCGCCCTCTAACAAAAAGCTGGCAGGAAAAGATAACAATTGAGATAATTGGGTTAAACTTTAATATATAAAATTGGGTTTGACGGAACTACATTTTTGGTGGAGCGACCATCCCCCAATTATTATTGTCATTTTCCCTGGGACAGCCTGTACATATATGTGAGTGCAATTGTTATGTTACAGAAGAGTAGAGCTATATTTACAATTGAAATGCAGAAGAAATAGTTTTTTTAACAGACAAAGTTCCTTTACTTCTAACTAAAGTACTTTGAGTAAAAGCGTAATGCTGTACTTGATATGATTCATTTGTAGTTGGTTAGTTGGTTAAGAAGTTCTGGCACACGAAATGTTACCGTGAGCTAAAAGGAAGGCGATGTATGGAGTTTCCTATTATTTAGTTAAACAATAAATTTCGAGCTGCAACAAAAGATCTGAATATTCACTATTATGTCTGTATAAGCAACTACCGGAATCATTTCAACGAAACTGTACTATTTTCAAGCATTCGCCAACATTTTTACGAATATAATCGGAGATTCCGTGAAACGCTTTTCAGCATTTATTTAATTCCACCACAATCGTGATTTTTCAGGTTGTAACATTTTCCAAAAGCTATTAAATATAACACGGATTTAGGTTCATAACACTTTAAAGAAAAGTCCCTTTGTGCTTTTTAACTGAAAGCTACGTGATAATTGAATTTATATTGCCAAACAACTGGAAACATGGAGAATTTTTACGGTTACCTATCATTCATAATGGAATTTTTAATCGTGCTGACAAATACGACGAAAAATTTTGCGACAACTGAGGGATTAATTGGGATAATCCTATACGTTTGTAGATTATTATATTATAGCTTTGAGCGCTTATCAACGTCAAGAAAACCAGGCACATCATTTATCTTCTGGCAACTCGCGATAAAATTCGCCTGAGAAAACAAGGTGCATTTCCCAACATAAGTGTATTCCCTATTACAAATTATTCAATTAGTATTATATTTATCTTACCGGTGCCAAATCCAGTAGTAAGTGGTGTAGTTTTTAATCTGGGATTAAAATCATCGTAAATTTTGTACAAAGTGAACTGTAAAGTGTTTTATGAGATTCAGTGACAGATGTTGGGCCATAAAACAAACATAAATCTGTCAAACGTAAACAGAAATTTTTACAACATTTTAGCGGATATCGTTAACTTCCTCAAACATTTCAGATATTTAGGCGTTTTAATTTAATCAGATTATATTAATAGCTCCTAAAGTAGTTAATTTCTATCCAAATACACCTCTCTGTTTATAAGTAATTGAGATCGTCTGGAATTACTTTATTTTACTCTTTTTTTAAATACTCCATTGTTTATTGAAAACAGTAAGTGTTTATTTCATGTATTTAAATTGACTGTAAAGTACCAAGCACATGTTGAGCGATTGAAATCTCTGCATTCGGGGTTTGGGAGCCTCCAAGTTATTATTAATACTTTGATCTCGTACATCGTGTAATCAAGGACACACCCAAAAAAGAATGTTTCCCAGATTAGAAAAATTTCAGTTTGTAAACCTAAACGTACTTTTAAAAATAAAGGAGTACAAATAAAAAGTATAAACCGGAATTTTGAGAAAAAACATCGAAGTTTTACAGAAAACATAGTTTGCCTTATTTTTACTTAATATTGCAAGCTTATAATAGAGTAAAAACTAAACCTGTATATACTTTAAATTATAAAAAAACATCGACATTTCAAGAAACACTTTTATTTTGCAAAAAAAATTTCCGTAAAAAAGCTGAAATCTCGAGATACAGTTTTAAATTTCGAATTGAAATAAAGGAAAAATAGTGAAATTTAAGAGGGCAGATTTTTGGAAAAATATATAAATTTTAAAAAACCGTAAATTACAAAAATTATTTTTTTTTAAATTTTTAAAAAAGTCGACATTAAAAAATTAAAAATCCACATTTAGACTTTATCTGCTGAAAAAAGTCAAATTAAGAGATTAATCTTAAAGTAGGCATGTAGCCAAGTCATTAACACACAGGGAGCATATTAAATTTTAAAGGAGGGCTCTATCTTTTAACTTGGAAATCATTTAAAGTTAGGAACAAAATATGAAAAACGTACATTTTCGTAGAAATTTTGAAATATAAATTTGAAGTTTAAAGCCGAAATTTTGAAAAGAAATTAAAAACTGAAAAATGTCAATATTGCATTTTACATTATGAAAAATTTGAAAAATAAAAGTATGTTACGCATAAATAAAATTTCAAAACAAAGGTCCTCAAGAACACATTAAAATTTTCAGTTTAAATTGGAAACTTTAGAGCAAAAGTAAAAACTAAAAATATATACAAAGAACTTAGCATTTCTAAAAAAAACAATTTATTAGAAAATAGAAATTCAGCCAAGAGCGAGTCGGGCTCGCACAAGTAATAATTTCCACAGTAAAGAGTCAATAGACCAAATTAAATCATTTTTACTTATGAATGAATTTTAAATTTTGTCCAAATTTGCTTGTGTTATAATTGAAAAATAAAAAAAATGTCTATTTTCAAATACACACGTTTTTCCTCAATCAATCGAAATTTTATGAACTGGTGTGTTGATAATGTCTCAGGTAAAAAGCATTCATTCGCAATTCGCAATAAGTATTAATGAGACCGTCCCGGATGGCGCTGAAATATTCGAATCCATCCGCAATTACTGTGCTGTGTGCAATTTAATAAATCTACACCAACTCCGAAAACCTTCATTTAAATGAACTAATGTAACAGTCAAATTTAATCTGCATTGTATCTTTCGGCTAAATCAGATTTTTTGTTTGAAGAAAGTTAATAATATATGGGTCAAAAGGCCTAGGAATGCAAGCAACTATTTTTCCATAAAATATTTTTGTCGTCAACAAGTACTGCGATATCTAAAGAACCTGCCCATTTCCGATAATCTATGACCCAATTAAAATCTAAATTTTATCTTTAGAGACCTAGGAAATCAGGACGGGGTACGGTCATTTCTTTCAGATTTTGAGCTGTATCTTTAAAACCATTAGACAGAAAATGTTAAAAAAATATTTTAGGATCCTTGTAGGTAGCTGTTTCAAATCTTACACGATATATTAACTAAAAATTGATTTTTCGATGACCAAATGATCCCCTCATTTTATTATAAAACATTTTTTTTTTAATCTTTAGCTACAATATTTGGGTAGATCAACGAGAACTAACGCTGTGCAAAATTTTAAATTCCTACGTTAAACAGTTTTCGGGGAAAACTTCTTTTTGACAGACGGACAGACAGACGGACACGAAAGTAAGATTAGAAATGTTTCGTCTTTTCCCTTTAAGGTGAGTAATAATGATTAAAAGAAAATTTTCAAGTAATATAATAAAAATTTCCAAAAAAAAACTGGAAAGTTTTAAGTCCAAAAATTATTTTAAAAATAGAATAGAACATTAAGATCAACAGTTGCATAGAAATTTAGAATTAAACAAAAAAAATCAGAGAATGATAGATTTTAATTTAAAACGAACATTAAAAGAGTTTAGACATTTTTTTCTATAAATTTTAAGTTTTTTCTTACATTTTTACTTGTTTTCTTCTTCTTCTTTTCAAATTCTTAATTTCTTATTTAAAGTTCGATTTTAAATTACATTTCCAAACAAAGCCTAAATTTTAAGAGGCAAATCGAAATATTTGCAAAAAATTTAATTTTAAAAGTATTTTTTTAAATTTCATATTTCAACTTTAAGCTAAAAATTTCGAGAAAAAAGTTGAAATACTGAAAAAAGGCAATGCCAAATTTTTAATTCTTACCTAAATATCACATTTTATAATTTTTCGACTTATCAGGAAAAATTCAAAATTATCACAAACATTTGAGAAATCATAAGTTTTAATACTGAATATTTAAAAATTTTTTAGAAATTTGAAACTTTTCTTGGAATCTCTAATTTTATCCACACATTTGAACATTAAATATATTTCGTTTAAACTATATTTTTTCTTAAAAATATATGAACGGTATAGGCAAAACAGGCGATAAGTCCATTTTTTCCAAAATTGAGTTACGTGCATTTTTTGCTGATCAACAGTGTAAAGTTTCATTTCATCCAGAATCACATGCTAAAAACACACTTGGTTGGGAGTTATAATGCATTTTTGTTTTCCTTTAATAAAGAAATGGTAAAGAATCTACACCTTAAAACCCGTTATTCTCAAAACTACTTATTTTGACAGATTGCCTTCTTTGTGTGTACTCTTCATATGTGATGTTAATACAGCTATGAACACGAATGAATGTCTCATTTAAAAATAAAAATATTAGCAAATATAATATAATATAATATAATATAATATAATATAATATAATATAATATAATATAATATAATATAATATAATATAATATAATATAATATAATATAATATAATATAATATAATGTAATATAAATATTATATTATAATAGGTCTTCAATCTGCATTACATTTGCTTCTACCTAATCGGTAATTTAAATTACTCTATAGCTCTTTAACATTATCAAATCAGATTGTTTCGAGGAAAAGATCTGTTTTAAGTCAAATAAGTTAATAGTCTGGATTCTGGATTCGTTGTGGGTTGCTTAAAGTTTAGGCCAGCACCCTTTTCGGGCCCATTGTGCTATCCCCGTGATTGGGGTGTCCTTGGTCATTCATTCAGCCACCCAACCTTGTTGAGAAACTGAAGAACGTCCCTTGGATGCTCCTCTCTCAAACTGAACACACTAGGCTGAAAGTCCCCCAGCGTGGATCCTCTGATTGATGCTAGCTTGTCAGCATGTTGTTTTTAATGCCCATATGGCTTTGTGTTTACGATGAATTTCTTCGTTAAGTAGGGATCTTACGGTTGATCTTGCCAGGGGAAGGGTTGGTTCTGGTCCAACGAATTGCCCCTCCGAACCCTTCCACGCCAGTTTGTCAGCGCGTTCGTTTCCCTCTTTCCCAGAATGTCCTTTGATCCATATTAGATCAATTGCATTCTCTTGTGATAGACGTTCTAAAGCTAGGTGGCAGTTCCATACCAGCACTGGGTTTGTTTTGACATTCCTCAGGGCC
The DNA here is from genome assembly GCA_028583605.1 of Dastarcus helophoroides. Lineage (NCBI taxonomy): Eukaryota > Metazoa > Arthropoda > Insecta > Coleoptera > Bothrideridae > Dastarcus > Dastarcus helophoroides. Next base: position 15,131,456 of record CM053333.1, read on the forward strand.
TTAAGGGCTACCTGGCTGTCCGTCTTTATTTGGATATATTTTCCTGTAATGTTCAGTTGCGTCATTTGTTCGGAGCTATATAAAATTCCCAACACCTCCGCTTGGAAAATTGTTGAGTATATATCTAACTTAATACTTACATTTAGGTTCAGGTCATCCGAGAAGATTCCTGTTCCAATGCCCGTATTTGTTTTCGATCCATCCGTGTATATACTTAGGTCTGGTATCCTTGCTTGTAGATCATCCATTTTTATACGGTAGGATTCTGTGAAGTTATATTTCACTGGTAGATGATCCATCGGCGCACCCAGAATATGTACCTTTTGGAGCGCCCCCTCCATTATTCGCCTGTGACTCACCATTTCACCTACTGTATTCCACATTCCTCCTGCTCGCAGACGGAGAGCAGAAGCCTGTACCGCCCCCTCAAGAAATATATCGGGAGGTGGCAGGCACAAGACCGCCTCCATTGGTGCTGTTGGAGTGGATTTCATTGCTCTTATCACTACCGTCACGCTAGTCTTCGGATGTGATTTAGCTTTTGTTTTATAGTTGTGCACTTTGTCTTTGGCCACCAAACTATAATTCCGTAGCTTACAATTTGTCTGATGACTGCCGTGTATAGCTAAAAGGTCATCTTAGGGGATAACCCCAAAGACCTCCCGATGGCCCCACGGCATTGCCAGAAGATCTTGTAAGCTTTGTTTAATTTATTTTCAATGTCGTACTTCCAGCTCAGTTTGTTGTCAAGTTCAATACCAAGGTATTTCATTCAATTTGACAAACCGAGTTGGGTTCCTATGAGTTTGGAAAATTTTAGTCGTGCTAATTTCCTCTTATTCGTAGAAAGAACCATTTCCGTCTTTGCAGGGTTTGCTGCTAGGGAATGTTCTTTACACCATTTCTCGACTATATATAGGGCGTCTTGCATTAACTCGAAGAGTACTCCCTCGTGTTTACCTGAAAACAGAATGGTTATATCATCTGCGTAGCCAATTGTATGAGTTAATAGTATGTAAAAGGTTATTATTCCTAGATTCCATTCCATGAAAACTTCAATTTATAATCCTCTCGACTGCGTCATATTCCTACTCAATTTAAGAATTATGCTGCGGTGGTTAAATAAGCTTAAGCAATACGATAAATTAAATTTACTTTGAAAATATGTTATGCCATGATCGAGTAAGAAAATGCTTAAATGTATCTAGATTACAATTAAAGCTTAGAATTGTTTTGGTTGGCCTTATTTAGCTGCGTTGGGAGGATTTCATGTTCTCTCGAGGTTTCAATTTAATCTTAAATAATTGAGTATGCTTAATAAAATGCGCGTTGATGTAAACCAGGCAATGGAGTTTGATTAAGAGATTTGAAACCAAGACACGAGTGTTATTCATAGTTTGTTAACATAAACGTATAAGGTTTAAGATACATATAATTCACTGTGGTCCTGATTTCCATGCAGGATGCTAATTCTCTTAAGTTCACTGCGATAACCAAATTATTATTGTAATTATAAGCATACATGGTATAAGGCAGTATACGTGATATAATACGGAATACTAATCTGAATTCATGGAACAGCAAATATAGTTCTTGAAATCAGCAGCTGTCTCTATCAGTCAGATCAAGGGAGGCAATGTCTTTTAAGACATTACCTGCTCGGAGAAGCTTTTAAATCGCTTCTTAGCTATCGCCAAATTAAAGGAAGCCCCATATGAGAAATGAAATTTAATAAAGCTCTGATTAAATTTCTTTTTGTGTCAAGCATTTATTAAATTAAAACACGAAGAAGGAGCCTGTTTAAAACCAATAGCCAAGTATTTTATATAACACAAAAGTCGGGCAAAATTTTAATTATTCAAATCCTTCAATTGGAAATTGAATTCTCTTTTAGAAAAGTATTTCAAAATACACTGTACAGGAAAAAGCTCCTGAGATGTTGATGCCGTGACATAGCACTAAAATACCCTACTTTGCAAAGCATTAAGCTTTCTTTTCTAGACACAAGATGCCCTTGAAGTTATGAGCTGAATCGTTCAGTTGATATCTTTTATAGCCTAGGACGTGACTTGTTTTCACTAGCATCAATACATGAAGTGAAGGGTCAACAACCCGGAAAACTTCTTATAAGTTTTCTATAAGGCGTAAATAAACCAATTTAAGGTATTTGAGGGCAACAGTGGGATTAGCTTTGGTAATATCTGGAAACATCGGTTTATTTAAATTCAAATAAACCTTGTATTTATTCGGGGAAACTGAGTGTAAATAATTTTACTTTTTCCTTCACCCTAAATTCTTGTTAAAGACCATTTCGACCAACTTTAAAAACTTCATTTAGGAGTTACCGTGGTTTCCTAAATAAGAGTCTTCCAAAGACTAAGCCCTTCTCTTATCATAAATCAAAAGTACATTGGGGCCAACCTAAAATAAATCTAGGGCGTGATTTATTTAGAAATAATGCGGACGTTATGGAGGCATCAACTTTCTTATTTCAATATTTTAAGGAAATTGACACCCCGGAATCCATAAATCAAATGGTCCTCTTAAAAGCTCGACTAAAGGCTGTTATTAATTAAGAATAATGAATTTTTTGCAGGTGGCACTTATTTAAGCACAACATCGATATCCAATTAATTGTTGTTCAATGTGATCAGAAAATGTTTAGTCTACTTCAAAAATTAATACTGCAATTGTCATTGTTATCTATTCAATTTGGCATGGTCAGATTAACGAAAACTGAAGACATTCAAGACATTCAAATCAAATAAAACATTTTTCCTTGCATTTGTTTATATTTCGTTAAATTGTTTTTTCTAATTGCACATCATATCAAGTAGTGTTGGGCTATTCGAATACAAGTTGTGAGACGTATTTGATTCTGCAAAGATCTCGAATACATCCGATTCTCAACAGAAGTATTCGAATACTCCCAGACCCCGTGAGTTGAAGTGAGAATATGGATAGAATCGGTTCGGAGTTCTCGCCTCCCGCAAGCAACATATCATCGCATGATTCATAAGTTCTCGTGTTCTTGCTTGCATTCGAATACAAAATACGTATTCGAGATTGTGGTAGTCCGATACAACAAAACAGTGGAATGCTGAGTAGTGAATATAATCGATCTCCTAACTACGCTACATCTCTGATTCTTAAATTCTCGGATGTTGAATACTGTACCCGATTCTTGTATTGGAGATCTTAGACATGCATTATTGAATGCGTATTGTATTCGAGATCATTTTTATCCTGGATGGTTGGTTACGCATTATGCTCGCACACTCCTGTACCTAATTATTAATTTATTGCTTCATCCTTCTCATAAAATTATTAAATAACAAAATGCTTAGGTACTTTTTAAAATCTGTTTTAATTCAGTAAAGTATTATAATTTTCCTATAAAAACTGATTCATAAAATTTATTTAAAATATAAATATAGACTAATTTAATCTTTATATGGATTTATTATTCATGAATCGGAGTTTATTTTGGCGATGTTTATTCGGACATGATTATACCAACAGTAAAACACGATTGACTGAATCAAATAGAAAATTTAATTGAAAAAATATATATAAGAAGAAACTGTTAAAAACAAATAAAATTTTAAATAAAACATGCAGTTCTTACAATGATAACAGAAACAAATATTAAAAACGACATTTTTAGATTTTTCAGTTTCCATTAGAAAGAAAAAAACATTTTTACGAAAGAAACATAGATAGACATTAAAAAAAAATATTAAATACAAGAAACAGAATAAAACAACGAACAATATTCAAAATTAACCTTTGAAAATATATATGTATAAAGAATAAAAAAATATAGGTAAATACGTATAAAAAACTTAAAAGCAACTATTTAAAAAAATAATCATATCTAAATTTTTAGGCGCCAATCTATTTCGCCGTGTATTTGTCAACTGACCACTTTTAGAGAAAACACGTTCCGATGGAACAGATGTTGCTGGTATGCACGAGTACTTGGAATGAAGTTCACGGAATTCTGGAAATATATTTTTATGTTTGGTCCAAAATTGCAAATTGTTTTCTGATTGATTTAAATATGGCATTTCCAAAGATTGTCTTAGCATAATGGTACCTGTTGTAGATGATGTTGTGATATTTTTGGATTTTGCGACTTTTGAATCAAAATGTGCCCAAAGAGAACTTCCGGCTTTTAAATGGGTCTCTGATAGGGTAGCAGGCGAATCGGAGATATCTTCTGTGGTGTCTGACCTTATGGTATGCTTGCCGGATATCATTTGCGTTAGCTCCTCTAACAACCACTCTTGAGCATTAGCAGCATTTTCTTCTAAACCAAACGCCAGTTTTTTTAAATCTGGGATCTAAAAGTGTAGCTTTCGCTAGGATTTGATTAGTCTCTAACGAACCTAGTCATCGTTCCAATACTTCCAGCAGTGACGGTTGAAGTTGTACTCCAATTGCTGTAATTAGACTATATGTTTTTAAGGAAGTTTGAAGTCCTCCTATTAAGGGTATCACCGAAATGGTGAGATATTTTTCTCCAGACAACTCCGTTGTTAGATCAGCTGCTGGTTTTAGTAGTGGTATACAGTCTGAGATTGCTTCCCATTCTGAGGCTTCCAAACAACTTGGAACTTCGGTAGACTAGACAGAGTAACTGCTAGTGGAGACTTCAATTCTACAAGACGTTGTACCATTATCAATATCGAATTCCACCTTGTTGCTACGTCTTGTTTAACTTTCAACACAGAGAGATTCATTTGCTGTTGGACATCTCGTAATTTTTGAGATGCTAAGCTACTGTGCTTAAAATGACCCACTAAATTACGACATTTTGTTAAGATGATTTTTAAGTTGTAGTTAAGTTTGTTATGCTTTCATTTATAGTTAAATTTAATGTGTGGGCAACGCATGGATGATGGTATTTATGTAAATGTTCACTTATCGCATTTTTAATGTTCGCACCATTGTCTGAAACAACTGTCACCACTTTATTACATATCAAAAATGTTAGATAACGTGTTCACAATATTTTTTCCTGCATAACTACCAGGTAATTCTTCTGTAGCCGGAACTCGAGATAAAAACTGATTTTGAAATATAAGATGACAAGTAACAGTAATGTAGGACTTGTTGCTATCGGAAGACCACATATCGGTTGTTATGGCTACATAGTAGATTTGATTGAGAATATTTTTAACTTTTTCTTTGTTCTGGTTATACAAATTTGGGATTAACTTATTTGCTAATATTTTTCTGTTAGGCGGAGTATACATAGAATTCAGTTTTTTTTGTATACTCCAAAAATCCAACGTTCTCAATAAAAGAAAGTGGCTGAAAATCAGAAACAATCATTCGTACAATGCAGTTGTCCAGTTCATTTCTTTGTCTCTCAGGTATATTATTCGCAGCACCAAATAATTTTAACCGTCGTGAACGTGGCCGTTTTGGCGATTTCTCCGATTCAGTGAAATGCTGTTGTCTTTTATCACTTTCGGACGTGGACCTGGATGTGCTTGGTGTTGGTTCATTTAAACCTTGTTTGTGTTGATCTTAAATAATTTGCTCGGGAAGTTGTGTTTCTGCTTTATAAGACGCGGGATGTATGCGTTTAATGTGGTTTGTTAAATTTGTTGTATTTCCAAAAAACTTAAATTGTTTTTTACACAACTGGCACGTTACCCCCTTGTTATCATCACTTTTTTTATAAAAATTGTAAACAATGAATTTTTTTAATCCAGGTTTCATTTTTCAAACTGTTTGTTAATAGACACAAAAAATAATAGAATTTAAACTTCTAATAATCGTAACAAAAACTCGGAAACTGACTTGCTAACAAATAAAATAGAACACTTCTCTCTCTCTCACGACAATTTAACCAGTTGGGATGCGGTATTGTTTATATGTTTATATTATCATCCCAGCTAGCATCCATATCTCTCGATTCTTGTGGGCCATCGCTAACAAAAATAAATTATATCTGCAGAGCCTGCTGGCTCTTAATTTTAATAATGAAATTTAACAATATCAGGAAATACAGTGCCAATATGCGAATCCAATCAAAGTTAAAGATACGTATGTGCATTCTAAAGCTTCAAGATTTATTTATATTAAGAAATTTATATATATTCAGTAAGGAAATTACCAATTACGGGCATAGGTACGGAAGTACGGAAATCGAAAGTCATATCTCGCCACCACATACTTCGAATAGGACGCCGAGACAATTTTTCTAGTAGGTAGTTTATTATCCCATAATTCGATTGTTTGTATTCGAATACTTATTCTATTCTCAAAAGTATTCGAATTCAATGTATTCGATTTTGAAAATCGTTCGATTATTCTAACACTAATATCAAGAACTTCATTAACAATCAGCAATCAATACTAGCTTTCAATAATTTCTTGAGCTGTTTCACCAGGCACACTTTGTCTGCCAACGTGGAGTAATCGAGAGATTTCAATGCTTCCAACCAATTAATTACGTCCTTCAAAGAAAACCCAACACATCATCTATTTAAGACCTTTTTTCTTGCTGTAATTTGCGGCTTTGTCGAGTGATGATTTAAGCGTGCTAGTCCATAATTATACTCACAATCTTAGAATAATTACGTCATTTAAATGCCTTATTATTACAAAAAATATTTAGTGCGTGCCTTATTTCAGCACGCTTACTAATGGAATATCGAAAACAATTTAAGATATTGGAATTAAAATTTGTAGTATTTTATATCCTTTTATGAGCATAAGCATAGATTAAGTCTTTAGTTGCTTCTTACCCAAAATGATTCATGCTCCTTTTATATAATTTTTTCTGTCAACTTAAAATATCAACTGGAGAAGATCTTTATCTGATTTATAAGATAGGAAATATATGTATATTTTAAATACTAATTTATTTCAGTATCTCCTGAAATAGTTTTTGTATACTAGGCACAGAAATGAAGTTACAAAAAAAATTGCGCCATTTAAGAGGTTTTCAAGGAAGGAAGGAAAAATGCCAACAGAGAAAAATAAAATAAACCATAACTTAAAAATGTTTCTTGTTTTCAGATCCTGAGTTTAATCTTTTTAGCATAAATCGTTTTTGAGTAACCATCGCCTAAATTCTTTAAACGTTTTTTATTTATCTTTACAAAAAAGGTAATGAACTAAAATATTTTTTTTACACTGATTGCATTACCAAATTCTTTTGAATAACGTAATTCTCTTTAATTTGACTGGTCTTCAAGCCCTGTACAATGATTTTTTTTTGAATTATAGTTGGAGTTTCATTGGGTATCAATAAATAGTAAAACCTTGAAAATTTTTTATATTTTGTATGACCGAAGTTTAATGTATCCTTTTTCTCTTATCGAGTGTACTATTTCTTTATAAATACAAGTGGCATGGAAAGCTGCCTATAAGGCACTTGTTAATAGATACATAAAGGTAAAATTGTTTTAATATATTCGAATTTTTTAAATTAAATTTACATATATATCGACTTATCCAGCAAAGACTGTCGTAACTCATTATTTGCAATATTGAGATAATTTAAATTAGAGTGTTTATATCATCACGAAAAGAAAAATCAGTACATTAAAAATATATTTTTGTGAAATATCTTGAAATTCGTTATGCAAATATAAAATTTGGATAGTGTGACGGGTTTTTTAATATACAGCAACTCAAAATAGACAAGATCAAAGTCTAGATCATATCCAAATATAAAGATATCAAAACCAGAAATAATAATTTTAATTAATAAATTGAGATATTTTAGTTCTTGGTATTACAATTTAAAAATTAATAAAAACCGTTATATCATGGTTTTAAATTTCCACTTCTGTCGGCAGCCCCATAACGACTCAATTTTTTGTTTTGAGCAACAATGACTCGGCATAGAATCATCGTATACAATATTAAATTAGACAGATGAATTTTATGATGGAATCTCTACAAAGAAATTATTGAAGATCATGAACTTCTTAAAGAAAAACATTGGAAAAATTGGACAAATTGTTTTCTTATAATTACTTAAAAACTGCTGACGCTAACAATTTTGAACTGAGGATCGAAAAACAAAAAACTTTTATCTTTAATTTGTTTTTTTTTTCTTTTTTTTCTGTATAACCACTATTTTTTCAGTAACAGCCTTTGATAATCACGTAATTTTTTTTTTACATCCCTTAGTTTCTGTAGCTAGTATAAATCTCGAATTTTCTTCGAAATTTTAGCCTTCCCTTAAAGTTCTCGGTCTTAAAGAGAAATTTTTAATTTTTTTATATACTTCTAGATTTTTAATTTTAAATGAAAGTCTAGATATTTCTTCAAAATTTCGACTAAAAACTTTTTCGTTATCATAACTATGTTATAATATTTATTTTTGTAAATATTAGGTTTTTCTAAATAATGACCTTGTGCTTTGGAAAATTCTGATTTAGCATTGAAAATATAGAGTTTTTTATTTATTTTTTAAATTATCTTTCAAGATTTATTTGTTTCAGGTTTTTTCTAAAATTTCTACTTTTTTCATTAAAATCGCAAGTTTTCCTATTATTATCGTTTTTCGAACGTTTAGAATAATGCTACAAATTATGGGGTTTTTTTGCAAAATTTCGGACTCTCTTTGAAATCTCGATACTTTCCTAGTAATTTTAAGTTAAAACAAATTTTGTTATTGAGATTTTCTTTATACAGAGTTTAATTTTTTTTCCATTAAATTTTGGGTTAAAACCGAAATATTTTGACGTTTTACTAAAAATTATTGTTTAGATATAGGGAAAAGTTTTTTCCACATGTTCGACCTTTTCAAGTTATTTTCTAACCTTGAAATTTTGACTTAAAATTCAAAATTCTGAAATGGAACGAGAAATCTCGACCTTCTTTTCTACCTACTTTCGACCGTAGAGTTTTTTTTTTATTTTTGGAGTACATTCTCACAATTTTAGATATTCAAAGTTTGTTGCAATATTAAATATTTTCTAGAAATTTTAATTGTTTTTCAAAATTCCAAGTTGTACTTTTTATTCTTAACTTCTTCTTAGTTAAATATAATTATTATTTTACGTCGTTTCATTTTCACTTCTATTAAATTGGATATACTTTTTAAAATGTCAAGTTCAGATTCAAAATTTTTTTTAAAAATGTGACGATTTTTTTGTCTAAATTTGTACTATTTTGTCAAAGTTCCGAGTTTACACTTTAAATTATCAGGCTTTTTTCTGAAATTCGGACTAAATGTAAATCTTGGATTTTTTTAAAATAGTTTGCCATATGGTTTTTTTTCGATATTCCTGAAAGTTTTTATGTGAATTTTAAATTTGATCTTAAAATTTTAACTATTATTGAAAGTGCTTTTTTTAAATAAGTCGAATAAATTTCTTTTTTTTTTAAAAACATCCGAAATAATTTTTCAAATATTTTGAGTTTTTCGTTAGAAATTTTCATTTCAAAGTATAGTTAATTTTAAAGGCCGGGAAAGGTTTCTTTTTGAAATTAAAGTTTTTAACTCCTCTACAATCTTGATAAAACAAAAATTAAACTCAATATATTGATATTTTTTTATACACGCGTCCTACTCACGGTCGCTTCTCTTCTTATTTTTTTGTCAAATCTTTACTTTTTTCATACAAAATTTAATCTTAGTATTTTTTAGTTCAAATTTAGAAATTTGAATTCAAATTCAACATATTTTTTCCATATTAAAGTTTTTGCAAAATTTCTTTCCAATTTCCGTGTTTAGGCTTTTCCTTAAATCTCCCCTAAATTCAAAATCTTGAAATTTTAGCATTTTTAGCTTTACCCATCTAATTTTTTTGCAAAGACAGCATATAGCTCTCCTATTAAAATTTGAATCAATACTGATAATTTTTTGTTACTTTTTTCGATATATTTGATAATCTTAACATGTGGCTTTTATGAATCAGACCTGCTAAAGGCAAATTTCAATAAGGCACTTGCCACCAATGGGCCCTTATCCAGATTCAAGAGTTTTGCCTTCTTGTTATGTAAATTACACACAGATCAGTTCGATGGTGCTCTTGCTAATCCGTTATATTAGTTTGGTTAAAAATACCAGTTCAGCATCTTACCTATCGCACAAGCATTTTAATTACCGATGTAATTGTTCTGGACCAATTTTTAAATTCCTTCTTAGGCCGATTTTCCAAAGCCTTCTGTGATTAACTGTACTATTTTTAATATAACTCCCTATGTAAAATATAGAGTAATTTTTAAAAACGCACCACCCCCAATATCTAGAAATTTCATAGATATTTAAGGTGGATCGTTTTTAAAAAATCATCCTGCATATTAAAGGAAATAAGTATTCGTGACCTCGCCTGAAATTCAATCAAAAGTTAACCGTCTGATGTACACTTGCATGTGATGTTTTCAGAATTATTTCTTGTCACTTTAAAAGCTTCCCCTAGAGGGGAGATGGTTTTGCATGCAAGTTTGTTTAGATTCAGTTTTCGCGTTAAATTTGAAATCTAATAACCTCGAGTCTGCTCCTCGCAATCCTGAGCAGATTTAATTTTAAAAGTATAAATTAGTCGACGAAGGATTATCGTGATAGCTTTTGGCGAACTTATAGGTCTGTAATATAGGGTGAATTGAGTTAAGTCGATATTAAACACCTTGGCGGCGAACAATGATATTTTCAAGCTGACAAGCTTCATGAATTAAAGAAGAATTTTATTAACAATTTACATATGAAAGGCTCTATTGGCCTATATATAAAGCAGACGTTTCTACATCTTGAATAAATTGCTTTATAGTACATGTCAATGTTATTTCCACATGAAAGACCTATTTTGGAATAAGAAGCAGCAATTTTAAATTTGAGAGCATCTCTTACCTCTGCTGCATCTAATATAATTTCAAGTACGCCTGCAAAACTTCCAGTAAACTCAACATTAATGTTAAATGCAGCCTAAACTTTCAGAATTACATTTCGCCCTAGGTTACACTCTTTCAACTATCTCGTACGTTAATTCGAAATAGTCTACACCCTAAAACAAAAAATCATTCTAGGATTATATTCAAATCTTAAATCCAACAATTACGAAAATGAGCAAAACTTTACGTATTAAGGCAGTTCACATTCGTCTGGTATAATTTATTGCGAGCTCTTAGAGTTTAAAGTTTGCAAGATGAAATAGAGCCAGAATTAGAAAACTAGTTTATTGCTTTTCAAAACTTGCCAAACTATTTTTAGTAGAGTTCTTTACTTAAAAGTCGAAACCTTTTCAATTTCCCTTCGTAAATAGAGTAGGTTTGATTAAAACTTTGTCACTCGTCACAGCATATTACGTTTAAATAATGGTAGATAACCCTAAATATGCTTCAGTGCATTTGAGAAGAATTTAAGCAAACCTCTATCATAAATCAGCAGTGTGTTAAGGTAGCTTAGTCTGGTTAGAGCGTCGACAAAAGCCAGTTCAAAGATTTTATGGGAAAGGTCGGCAACCCACCATAAAGTATAAAGTTGACACCAATAAAGTAGGGATGCTAAACACAAAACATATTCTACAGACCCAACAAATCCGGCCTTATAAAAGTAATATCCTTTCATCTCAGACGTGAACATGCATATTTGAAAAAAAAATGTTTAAAATTAGTGCCCAGAAAAATGCAGATTATTTATTCTAAATAAGCTTGTGACTACCTGAGCTCAGAAATCCAAGTCCAAACTGAAACGTGTAGTTTTTAATCGAAGAGTAATTACGATTGATTGCAATTAGCTAAGGTAGGCTAAAACCTTGCCCAATTATAATTTATAATCCAAGATCATCTTTCTTATTTCTATCCTTATGCTTCCAAGTTACAAGGCCAGCTTACGGGACAGATATAAGTCGCTGATATTTTCAAATTCTAAAATCGCCTGAGAACAGATTTACTTCAGCTGAGAGTTTTAAGTTAGTTTTAACCTTCTCTCAGTTGAAGTAAAATTTTGTTAGTAAAATTCTTGAGTCTTCGATTCAGGCTAAGTACACGACTTGATGGGACTGTTTTAGACATGAAGAGTGGGTGTACTCTATCCCTAATTCTTTGTAGCTGGTTTGAAAGAAAAATTACTTTCATTGGAACTATCTTTGTAACCAGATTTGGCTTTTCCTAAAAGCCTTGGAGTAGTCTGGAAATTTGCTTTGGATGACATTTTTTTAACCTAGAGTCACAGACATAGTACATTTTATTAAAATTCGAAACAAAGTACCCACTCCTTTATCGATTTACAATGGGAAATGGTCAAAATGATATAAAGGTGGATGCGCCAGGGTCTCATTACATATTACAGTCTAGAGTAATTTATTACCTTGACCCGACGTAAACTTCCTTTTATTTGGCTTATTCTACAATGTAAATTACAGAAAATTTGTTTTTTAATACCCTCTCAAGGGCTTAACAATAGGAATGCATGATGACGCAACGAGTATGATGCAATTTACTTATTCGCTTACCAGAGTTGTGTAATTTATTTAATGGGTCTAAAAACAGTTGTGTGTCATGAAAAGAGGGTCAAGGGGTCCTCTGTCGCTGGTCTTTTAAAATCCCTCTTGTATGACAGTAACTTAAGCTAAAAATATTAATATCTTAATGATTAGAAATGGGTGTTGACTCTCTGAAACCGTCTCAAAATTTCCAAATGTTCGGAAGCTACCTATGCGGAAAATCTGACAAAAAAGTTCCTTGGCATAAGAAAATACGAAATAAGCAGCAAAACTAAATCAAAATTACCTTAATTAAAATCCAGCCAATCATTTCTGAAATTAACCCAAATCAGTTCAACTAACAATACAGTTGGATTGATTATAGTGCGCTGTGTTGTCGACCTTCTTCTCTTTCAAATATAACGATATTTTACCATTGTTTCCCTTTTAAGGAAATCTATTTGAGGTCAGACATTTCTAATGTCTCAGTTCTTTAGTCTTAGTCTGTACTTAAAATTATCCAAAAGTATATCTTTTTGAAGCACAATGCACCCGTAGAAATTAAACTTATTATTCCCTGCGGAAATGAATATAGATGGCGCTTCAAATACGAGTAAATTATAAAATAAAAATTGTAAAGGTACAAAAAATATTTCCCCGGCGTATATCAATGACAATGATCAGCAAAAACCAATTCTCGTATAAAGTTAAAATTTTTGAAGGAAAATCGAAATTTATAGAAAAAATAAAAAGTGTAAACTTGAAATTAGAAAACATAAAACTGAAATTTTCAGGTCAAACTGAAAACATAAAAAATGCTTGCAGTATATAAAAAATAAAATTTTTCGACACTTTAAAATAAAAAGCTAAAATCAAGGTTTTAAATTTAAATATTTAAAGGTTACAGGCGATATTTAAAAATATATCCACGTTTTTAGGAGAAATAAAGGTTTTGAGTTTAAATATAAAATTTTAGGAAAAACGATAGAAGTTGAAATTATAAGGTCAAAATTTTATGAAAATAGTCCAAATTTGGGAAGAAATCTTTAGTTTAAATCGAAAATAAAATTCTCAAAATCTCGAGTTCAATTCCGGAATTTAAAAAAAAATCTGAAAAATCAAAATAACCAGAGCGAATTCGAAATTTAGAAACATCTAAATGTCAAAATGTAAAATTTACTACAACTGAAATACAAATCTTGTCCCCTAAACCAAGAGAGATTAGAAAACACAACAAAGGTTGCTCTAGCGCGTTTCAATAGCCAAGCTATCATCTTCAGAGAGATACTCAGTCAATATCTCTCTGAAGATGATAACTTGGGACAAGATTTGTATTTCAATATCGAAGATAACCAAGAACCACTTCGTTTTACCAAAAAAGAAAGTTAAAAAAAATTAAAATAATGAAAATTCAAACTAATAACCTGAAATTTTAACAAAATCGCAAAAAAACATCTATAATTTATATGTCAAAGAATTCTCAACAGTTCGAATTTGAATTTGACATTTTGACCTGTTACTTATTAATCTATATGTATATTATAAAAGACAAGTACTACTCACTGGTCATAAAATTTTTGAAATTATTAAACTTACAAACCTAAAATTTGGCATCTAGATTCTCAATACGATATCGGTGTGAAAACGTTTACGACATATCAATGAATCAGGCTTCACTTTGCATGCTCTCAACAAAACAAACGGTTGTATTTAAAAATGCCTATTGCAAAATTTATTTTATTTTCTTCATCAATATCAAATTTTAATCAAAGTTAATTTAAATTGGGTGCAAAATTGCAAGATTTCCGAAGAAAAAATCAGAAAATTTTATAACCTTAGCTTATCCAGAATTTCAAATTAAAACCTAAAATTACTTTTTTTTAACCTTACAATAGAAATGTTCTGCTTAAAGTCAAAATTTTAGGTAACAAACATTCACAAAATTCAAAATTTGAATTTTTAACTTTAGGTCGAAGGTTCGAGAAGAAAAAAGAATTCGTTACCGGGCTGAGTTTCCCCCAATTTATCCTAATTTAAAATGGCCGTTCATGGCTATATTTCTGTACTTTTGTTTTCTTCTTCAATTGCTTTAAGGACACAATAGGGATATTCTTTGCGAGTGGATTCTACCATAAAAAAAGGTAAACAAAAATTAAGCATTCTTTAATTTTTTAAGTTCCTAAATTTATACAACTTTTTGGTTCCAAATTCAAAAATGAACTCAGGTTTAACTTTTGAAATTCATTTATAAAATTAAAATTTCTAGAGAAAAGTCATAATTGAAATAAGGCGTATTCAATGGGTAACAGTTGAAGAACAAGTAGAATTAGGAAGTTTCCACTTGTCAAAATTATTACTAGTTTTAACGTTAGGTGATAGTAAACCGCAAAGTTAAAAAATTGCTGAAAGAATTATTTCAATATCTCTAAATTTGAATAAGTTTTACACTTTAAAGTATTTGGTATGGTACAGGCGACTCGGCAAATGTTATGTGACATCACTAGGCACGACCCTGCTAATATACCTGCTGTTACTACGTACCTATAAACTAATAAATCATAGGGTTAGTGTAAATTGAATGAATTGTTTTACTTTGTTGTTAGAAAATAATCGACAATGGAAGAAGATTTTGTTCGTAGTGATTCCAAAAATTTACCGAAAATGGACGTAGCAGTGATTGTGGATTTATTTTTCAAATAATCCACTATACCAGTGCAGAAGTCCGGGGTGCAAAGAGAAACTGTTTCACTATTTTCTCAAGAACTTTTAATCTGATGATACGTACCTAAACAGTTGGTTTGAATCTATTTAAGTCAGTATCATTATATATAAAAAATAGTATTGTTAAATTTTTGAACAATTAAAAATGAAAGATTTAGTTTAACATAGAATTAACAAAAATCATTCTTGTAATAAATATTCTTAGTTTAAGCAGTATTCTGAGCTATCGGCATCACTTTTTGTTAGTGAAAAATAATTTTTATTTCAGAAATTAGTACCTATATATTGAAAGATATAGTGATGTGATTGTTATGCAGCATGTCGATAATAATGTTTGGTTTTGGGATTTTTTTTTATGTAACAACGATTTATTCACAAAAATATTATTTATATGTAATGGCGAGCTCAACACGAACAGGCTCAACAACTCGCGCATTGTTCGCAAATATGATATGAACATTTTGCCAACACTGTATTTAATGTTACCAAGCTATTTGCGAACGTTGTTGGATACGCACCATAAGATATCTGAATTTTTTGTTAGAATAAAAAGTGGAAACAGAGATTTACTTCCTTATTAAAGTTGTAACTTTAGAAATATTAAAATGACATTTAAAATGTTTCAGGAAAAAAGTATAAACATTTTATAATTTCAGTAATAGGATTTTTCTCCAGATTTCAGATATAAAGTTGACATTTCACGTTTGGAATAAAAATTTATACATTAACGCTGAAATGCGGGGATTAAAGACAAAACCACTTCAATACTTCTATAGAAATGTTACTCGAAATGTTGAGCATAGAATCGAAATTTGGAAATCATGTTAAAATTTTGGAAATAAACTTTAATATATCTAAAAAACATAAAAAACATCGACATAAAAATCGTAGAAAATAAACTAGATAAATGAGTATATTAAAGTGAAAACAAATTGCAGAACTTAAAAGATACTTTCTTAAAATTTTAAGTTTAAGTATAAGAGTTATAATACCATAAAAATCTGATTTAACGTTAAAATTTTTATTTTCCTTAAGTCGAAACCATTTCGAATATTATTTCTCCGAAATTCATTTTCTTTTAATTAAAATATCGAATTTAATTTCAAAATTAAAGAAAAATATTCGGGAGTCTTCGAATTTAAAAGTTTCAAGCTTAAATTTTGAATTAAAAATAAAAGTTGAAGTTTAAGTTTTAGCGCGAATTTCGAAAAAGTTAAAGTTTCGAGAAAATGTTGAAAAAAAACCCAAATTTGTAAGTGTTCTCTATAAAACCTGAATTTCGCAAAAATTTTGAACGTTTGGATTTTTCTTTAAAACTTAATCTGGACTAAACCTTAAAAGGCTTAATCTTTTGATGAATTTATTTTTGAACTTTTCACTTTGATTTGTAATTTACTACTTTTTTTTATTTAAAAATATCAATTTAAGGTTTAACTTTTGAGAGAATAGTTCAATTTTTGAATTCGGGTAAAACATTTTTAAAAATTTCGTTTTAATTACATTGTAATCAAGTTGGAATATTGTATTCCCGAAAAACCACAAAACTTTTAATAAAAGGAAAAGTGAAAAGAGAGAAAGTCGGAAATTTTGGAGAAACATAAAAAACTTTACAAAAATTTTTTGTCACGTTTTCCTTCGGTTATCTATATCTACGTAAATATGGGAAATTAAAAGAAGGGTAGGTGGGGGGTATCATCAAGCATCTTTTACGAATTGTATAATGTGTTTAAAGACAACTAACACAACATCGGTAAGAAAAATTTAGATAAAATTTTTCATGCAAAAAAATTTAAAAGCCCAAGTTTTCCCAGTAGTTCGTCATTTACCAACTTACATTTCCTAAGTATTTCATTTTTACCAAAAATTTCTCTTTATTATTCTTTTTTAATGACCATAACCTTTTAAAATTTAGCAATTATAAAGGGTTGAATTTCCAAAAAAAATTGATTCTTTGGAAAGTTTACTTGCACAATTTTGTAAAACTTTGCCTATAATATGCTTAAATAACTTGAGTGCTTAGGGCTCTGTCGAAATTAGCCACTAATTGCATGCGAAATTCTCGTGGAAAAAATAATAAAATTCCAACGTTTGATCATTATGAAGTCGACTGAAAATAAAAAATGTCACCAATATTTTACTAAATCTAATTGAACTTTTCAGCAAAGTTTTAGTAAACAGTCTTCAACCAACAAATCTCTTTTAGTTTACAGCTTCAAGAATCTCAAACCATTTGAAAGTATTTGCAATATAAACGCGCCCTGAAAGTCTTGATTTAACGATTTTTTTTAATTAAATAACCTTTTAGAATTTTATCCAATTACCTATTTGGTTATTCATGTCTACGATCATTTTCGTGACAAACTCTGTTTCGCTTCATTCTGTTTTCCACTTTTTCTCAATGCGGCATTCAGAACGAATCTGGAAATTTTAATTTAGAGGACTTATCTTCCTTCATTCGTTCCATACCTGGTCATCCCTTATCAATTTACGGACCTTTTTAATTACGCTATATACAGGTTGCAAACAAAGGGACACATCTGAACCTTCCAACGAAATTACTTCGATAAAGTGGCCCAGAGTCGACCCACACTCATTTTTATGCAATCCTTTTTTGCAAATATTGTTTGTATAGTTTCTATAATGCATATTCATTCAGCAGGCCCGTTCGGTCTTTTAATTAAAATCGATAAATCGAATTGGCTGGATGTTTACTTTGGAAGGACTTCTATATTGATTTTTATTTAAAATCTTGCGTTTTTTTAACTTTTATTTGCGTTTGATTTGACAAATATTCAGAGTAAAAAGGATAAAATATGAAGCATACAGTTTTGTAGAATTAAATTTACATATTTTTCTCTAGACTCTAGACGGCACGATGTAAAGAAAATAAAACATAGTGAAATTTTGTGCTATTGTAACAAATGACTATGTAATAAAAGTATGTTTTGTTTTTTAGATTTATTACGAGCGCACAAAAGCAAAACTTTATTTCTTTTTTACGAGATCTTTATTCAGATTTACGTCCTTAAGTGAAACGTGATCTCCGTTTTTGTGACTTCAAGTAAAGGAAATCAATTATTTAGATGTTTCGATATATTATAAGTGGAGAGTGACGATTTATTGAAATTGTAAGACACACATTTATAGACATTAAAGTTTTTAAGGATGCAGTAAAAAGGAATTATTTGTATTTTCAACTTTACAAATGTCATAGTTAAATGACAATTTACTAAAAAGGATGCTTTTACAATATAAAGTACTAAAAATAAAATGCTACAGTAAAATGTAAAAGTAAGAAAAGCTTACAAGCATTTAGAAATAAAAACTTTGCTTTATTACAGTTAAACAACTTCTGAATAAAGACATTTTTCATGGCTATTTTTAATAAAAATGTCAGCTGGAACATAATAGTGATCATTTTCCATAATCTATTCCAGTAGCTTTAATATTTTTTGACCATTCAATTAGATTTCACAAGTTTAGATATCAAGCTGGAATTAAAGATATCTAGAGACAGAACCTGAATAACATCATCAATCACTATACCACAATCCTAAATTGGATTTTGCTCTATCTTGTCCAAACCACACCCCCTTATTTCTTACACATTCAATTTGTAGGCACTAATGGGCAAAGCAAGTCTCATGAATTAAGCCGTCTACAGTTTCTAGGGCCCAGATATTTATGATCAAAATATTTACACCGTTCATTTCAATTTAATTTTTTCAGATTCATCGAAATTTTAGAAAATTGTGCTATGAAAACATTTCACTTGTACCACAATTCTTTTAAGCTCAATGAACTTTTCACTTTTTGTATAACTTTAAAATCAAATGAAGATGTCAATCTAATCTAAAACTACTAAAAAGCTAATCAAACTAAGCTGGTAGTCGTACCCCCCAGAATTTTCTTAGCTTAGCAGCAAACGATTTTTATTAAAGATATTCATTTATAAGTTTGTCGATTAAATGTCCTGCGAGTTTGTAACAATTTTAAATTTGTTTGGGAATTTCGTACTTTATGTTCCAAATCTCCGTTTTTAATGTTCTATGTAAGTATTCCTTAGTCAGAGGTCACCAGGAATCTGATTTTTTTTAAATCAGACATTTTTTGATGCCTGAATGGACTTAGACTTTTTTTAAATTATTTTTTTGCATTTTGACAGATAATGTGCTACTTTACTAAACTCAGAATCGTTTGGTAAAGTGGTACTTTACCGCATACATACGTCACTTTACCTCATAGGAACCGTCACTGTCAATTGAATACAGTTGGGCATAAAATGTGCTAGGCTTTTAGAGCGGCATTTAAATGTATTGGGCACAATTTTCTGAATCCTTTTCAGTAACAATACTCATTTTTATAATCAGTAATGTGTAATATAAACTAAATTTGACAAAAATAACACTTGTCAACTATTATTTTTATGTAAATCAATAAACAAACTCACGAGAAAAGCAGTTTTACTAAGCTCGTATAGCTTTAAATTACTCGTTCGTTGCGTTCGCTCGTACTCAAACGCTATACTCGTTTAGTAAAACTTTGCTTTTCTACTTTTGTTTAATATACTATTTTTCCGGATTTCGATATATTTATAAAATGCAATTCAACGGTCAATGTTTTGGTTTATTTTCCAAAATTTCGGTCTCAACCTTATGATAGCTTTTCAAAAATTTCTGTCGATTTGCAGATTTTGCTTTTTTATATAATTTGGGATTTTTTTCTTTAAAATTCGCAAATATAATGCAACAATTTCGCCTTTCTGTGTATTTTTTTCCAAATTGTGAGTTATGAAATTTTTGAGGAATTTGATTTATCTCAAATTTAGACTTTTTTGAAATGTAAATTCCTTTGAACTTTTCTCCATTGTTTTTCAACATATTGATATTTTTATAAAATTCAAGCACTTGGCTCACATGTTTAGCTCAAATTTGAAAATTTGTCGTTTTCAATGTTTGTCGGTTAAACATCCAAATTTCTAATAATTTCACTTTTGTTATAATTTTTTTTTTAAATTGCCGACTTTCAAGCAACAATGTGTATTTTTTCCGAAATTGTGAAATTTCCGGGATTGATGAAAAATTTCTGTTTCTTTAACTCAGCTTTGTTGGAAATTGCTTTGCCGCTAAAGTAAATTTTTTGGAATATCTTCTTGTCTCACATTACAGATTTATTAACGTTTTTCTGAAAAACTTTGAAAATCTCTGTTCTGAAAGTTGTAAAAATGCAAAGCCAAATAATGAAAAAAAAAAAGAAAATAGCTTACACTATCTTTTGAAGATGACGCCTACGATCAACTACATCTAGTTTCAGAAACTTTCAAGAAATTTCCAATGAAACAGGAGCCCAATTTGATTGAACCAACGAAATCATCTCAAATTAGTTCTTGTTTAAACAGTTTGGTAATCACTGGTGGATTACAGGATAGAGCTGAAGATAATTGTAAAATAGGGAATTTCAATTTCCGAGTTGCGTCTTTTAGACAAGAGTTACCGATGAGAAACATACCTGAAATAATTCGGGTTTTGGTTTTCATTCTCATATTGTATTCTATCGAAATAATTATAACTGGCTTTAACCTACAAATGGAATGTTAAATATTTGTAACCGCAGACTTTTGAAATTTGGTAAGCAATATAGTGAAAATGATGCTGTATAAGCTTGTTGTATTTCATGCAACTCATCATATCGTTGAAACGACTCATATTCGAAGTTTTTATGGGATCCCTAATCTAAAACAGAAGTTTTGAAAGAGACGTCTTATAAAATATTTCGACGCTATATTTTTTACAAGTCATTTAATCAAAAGCTACTTTTCCGCTGTTGCTGTTGTCCAAATATTAAATTGGTTAAGATCGTTTTGAAATTGAACCGCAAAGGTATAAATCAATATATCAATATTTCACATTACTTAATTGCTTTTAGCAAAGTTTCTAGATATCACCAGTGTGGCTGCTATTAATAGTATAAAGCAAAATTTAGATTTATAAACATTTAAAATTTAAGTGTTTTTCATTCTATTGGTTGAAAACATTACTGTTTAAATAGAGTGTAATAACCATTTCGAGGTTCACTTTCATGCATCTATAGTGTTATTTTACCTTAAAACTTCTAGGACACGTATAGCCATTTGATTAAATTGGGTTTTCGAGCAAACTCGTATTTAGAAGAAAAAGATATTGTTAAGATATGCAACTAATTTCCTATTAATGTAACGTCAACAAGAATATTAAACTTGACTCGGATTTTTTGCTTTTTAATCTGTAGCAAATAAAAAAAAACATTTTTAAGTTGATTAGCCCACCATAAGCTTAAATTATACAATTTAAGCTGGTTTTTAAATAAGTATTGTACAGGAACTAAATTGTCTGCATCAGAATTTCGTTTGAAAGTTCACACTCTAGTTGTCGATATTATAAAATGATAAATTCATCGTCTAATGAAAATTTTACAGTGTTATCGTTACAATTTATGTTGCCTGAATCAACGCTTATTTAGAAGCCACAATTATTAAAAAATTAGGCTGCACTTTACACAAAATTATAGTAAAAATTATTGCGTTCCCAGAATTGGGTCAATTATTTATATAACATTTTCATTTTCACTCACAGCTTTTGTTCGTTAACTCAATTATGCCGAATATTAATATTACCATGTTTATGTGTTTGACAGTAATATGTTTGGAAAAGTTGAATGGTTTAATTATTATATTTGGTTGGTAATTGCTTTATTCACATTAAGAGAATTGTAATTTATGGTAAAATTATAAAAGTCTATTGTGGACTAAACACAATGGACTAATTTAATTATACTAAATATTTCCAAAGCAGCCACCAATAATAGTGATACACGGCGTGTTTCAGAATCGCATGTTCGTCGCAACCCATTTTTGTACTGACGAAATCTTCTAATGACCAATGTAAGGCGTTTTTTTGAAGTATTGGATATTAATTTTAATTTGAAGACATTTTCAGGATGTTTCTTGAAGGATAGACAACATAATGATCTTGAAAATAACCTGTTTCTTCAGGCCCGGATTTAAAGCAATTGGAGCGATTGGGCCTAATCAGGACCTGCACTGTATCACCACCAAAATTAAAAAAAAAAGTTATTTTTTGAAATTTAAAGCAAATTGCTTTTGTCGATAGACGATAAATTATAAATTATTCAAATAATTAAAAATATGTAAGTTCGCACTGATGAATGAGATTTATTATTATGTTTATTACAATACTAGCTGCTACCATCGGCTTTGTGAGCGTGGAATTAAAACTGTAAAACTGGAATTAAACTGTTTTTCTAAAATAATTCCAAAGGTCGATTCTTGTAAAAAAGTGGCAATTTCCATAGCAAGTCTTTGAATAAAAAAACAATGCAACCTTTAAAAATATTTATCTCAGAATTTTTATTTTATTTACATGTTAACATATTCTTGAAACTTACAAGAAATCTTTTTCTCAAAATTTCCTAAAAATATTGTTCTCAGACTTAGATTTCTATTAAAACTTTGATACAATTAAAAGAGCAAAATCTAATTTCGTGAAAAAGTCGAAATTTAAAAAAAAATTCAACTTTAAATGGAAATGTTTGGAACAGAATATATCGAATTTTGAGATAAAAGTGAAAATTTGCAGAATAAATGAATTTCTAACAATAATTTGAAATCACTGAAAGTTAAATTTAAAAAAGAAAACGGACTTCGAAAAACAATCACGATTTTTGAAAAATACGTAAAATTTAGAAAAATTAAGAGAAAAGGATCGCACTTTCTAGAAAGTATTTCAAATTTCCAAGAGAAAATTTTATTTTAAGATCGAAATTGGAATTTGAAAATAAACTAGTAATTTCGAAAAAGACGTATTTCAAGGAAAGAAATTTGGAAAAGTCGGAATAAATAACAATAAAAATAAAAACCCAATCTTTCACAGAAACTCAAAAATTGTCCAAAATTCGAAAAAAAGCTAAAATTTTCAATGGTCTAATTTTGTGGAAAAGTCGAATTTTGGGAAAAAATGTCTCAATTTCCATAAACATTGTTCTCAAAATTTAAAATTTACTAAAGACGTTGAAAATATAAGAAATCTTTTTTTTAAATCTGAAAAATATTTTTCTCAACATTTTTTATAACATTTTAAGATAAAAGTGGAAATTTGTTGAAAAGGATAAAGATTAAGAAAAATTGCGAAATTTCGAAATAAATAAACGAATTTTGGAGAAGTTCAAAAAAGTGGAATTTTGACAACAAGATCGAAATTTTGAAAAAGTCAAATTCCGAGGAAAAGTCAAATTTTATGAAAAACGCTATTTTAAGAGAAAAATTAAAAATTTTGAAAAAAAAAGACGAATTTACCAAGAAAATATTAAATATCGGATATTGAGATAAAATTTAAAATTTCATGAAAAAGAAACCAGTCGAAATTTTCAAAAATAGCTAAATGTTCAAAAAATTATTGAAATCTGAAAAAAAAAATAAATTTTGAGAAAACTTCGAAAAGGACAAAAAATTCAAAATGTTCCAGAGAAAGTCAAATGTAATAAAAAAGTCGAAATTTTGAAAGAAATAATCTAAACTCTGAGAGAAAGACGAAATTAGGAGAAAATAATCGAAATTCTGCGAAAAGAATATAAATTTGGATAAAAAGTGTTTAATCTATTAGTGAAAATTTAAACTTTTCTAGAAAGAGTCAGATTTTATTAAAATTAAGAAAAATAGTGAATTTTAAGGAAAACATAACAAAATTTTAAGAGAAAATGGAAACTTCCTGGGTGAATATTTATTTTCTCTTGACTGGTCGACTCAGAGGAAGACAGGCACACTACCTTGCCTCATGTGACGTCAGAAATATTGTGACAAGCAAATTGAAACTTCCAGAAATATTTTTCGTAATTTTCTTACAACAATTTTAAATTTCAAAAATATATACTTTTTTTATCAGAAAATTAACCAAATTTCGAGGAAAAGGCAAATTTTAACAAACAAGCTAAAATTTTCAGAATTAAAAAAAATCGAAATTTTCATACAAAGTAAAATTTTTAGAAATGGCTAAATTTCGGGAAAAACGACGAACTTTTAATTAAAAATTTGAAAAAGTTGCTGGATACAAGAAGTGGAATTTTATGAATAAAAGCAAAATTTAAAAAAAAAGACAACTTTTGTAAAAAAATACGAAATTTGAGAAAAAAGTCGAAATTTCAAAAAAATATTTCAAGGAAAGAATAAATTTTAAAGTTGGAAAGAAAATATTTGTTCCCCAAATTGTACACATAAATTTTCGATTTGTTCCATGAATTAGAGAGGGGCTAGCGCCCCACCCTGTCCTATTCTCGCTACGCCTATGGTTAGCTAAGATATATTGCTTAATATTACGTGCCAAAGGTATTAAAGCAAAACAGTCTAAAATTCTATGAAAAAACAGGTAATCAACTATCCAAAGTTACAAACAGTTTATGCAATTTCATGGTTTGTTAAATTAAAAGAGTTCAATTTGTTTTCTTTAACATTTAATGTTATTTTATTTCTGCTACTTTCTCAGCCAAAACAGAAACTAAAAAAAATAGAGGGCTCCTCAAAAAAGTCCAATCGGGCCCCGCACTTATTGGATCCGAGTCTGTGTTTCTTTGTTTTGTGCGCCAATCCATTAAAATGGTATAAATGAAAAATAAGTTCTATCGGCAGCACCCGGAACCGCAAAATAGCACAAATCATAAAAAATTCCAAAATTGTTTTTTCGACAGTATCATTTGATTTCTACATCTAACTTATTTTCCAACTAACAAGAAAATATCTGGACACAGAGATAAAGAAATGTTTCGTTTCTTTATTTTTGGTCGCGAAACCATTAAAATCAAACACTAGTCCAATTTTATTCTACTGACAGCGCCAGTTGATACTCTGGACTTCAAAACAAAAAAAGTCTTGACGAACAGACGTACAAGAAAACTAATCTAAGAGAGATTTCTTTTTCTCGTTAAAGGCCCTAAATAGCGCAAAATTACCCCTCTGAAAGTGCTACTTGATTTTCAAATGGAAGCTGCACTTCTAAACCATAAACAGTTAATTTAAAGATAAAAGATCGAAACAATACACATTGATCTGTAATAATGTACAACATTCTGCGTCTAATAGAAAGCGCAAATATAATTCAAAACTTGCGAAATTTGTTATCAAACTTTATCTATATCTTAAATTGATCTAAACGAGATCTATGTACTGTAAACTGCTGGGGCACCCGCCACCTAATAATGTAATCTTTTTGACGTCTAGATTCATCTTAATTACTTAGTTTCATGAGCGCTTTTGATTTTACGGCCTTCGAAATATTTAAGTTGCCGAATCTCGATTAAATTGAAGAGTGATATTATGATTGCATAACTTTGCATAATGGTGTTATAAAGCTTCCAAAGTACCCATAAATTGTAGCGATCTTTATCTTGAATGAAAATTTACTTAATATAACAATTTTACGACAATATTTCGTTCAAATGGAACTTGTTACTAACACACTCGCGTTCTTAAAAATGACCTGCTGCTTTGTACTTTTTTCCTATTTTATGAGCTAGATTTAACCCGGCGTAGTAATATTTGATACAGCTTTCGTCTGATTAGTTTTTTCCTAATTTAATTTTTGAACCTCGTTTGGTTTTATGCTTCGAACTTCTATGGTTGCTGTCGCAGGGTTATTTGTTGTGGATTATTAATTGTGCATGTAACATCGTCCCAGAGCCGAGCTTTTCTTTCGTCTTTGTAATCCTGTTTTATGACAGCAAAGGTCGGAGGCTTGTATTTTGGTTGAGCACACTACTTTAGTAATGACCCTAATTTTTCAGGTGGCGGATTAAATATTAAAAGGAAAATTTTCTCTGGCGTTCCCAGAACATTTGGCTTTTTAAGTAATCTGATAACTGAATCAAATTTTTTAGAACTGTAACATAAATTGTACAACTCTGGTAAGCGCAAAACCAAAAACAATGACCTCAGATCGGCGATAATTAGCAAGCATTTTCGAATTCTTTGCTACTTCACACAAAGTATTTTAACTCCAGCAAAAGATAATTCAATTTAGAATAAAAAATTGGGCAGCTATGGGGACTGCCGACAAAAGGAAAACTTAAAGCTATGATATAACAAATTTCAAGATATTTCAAAAATATATGATTTCAATGTATTAAGATACAGATAAAGAATACTCTTTATCTATTTCCAAGCTTTCGAAGCTTTATTTTTGCTTCATCATCAGGGATTAGATTTGAGATTAGATCTTTGTGAAGTGCTATACATCCTACTATATATTACATTGCATTTGGTTACTTAAAGATAATCATTCCTGTTGTTACATTGCCAAATCTACATGTGTTTACCTTGCTACATACAAATATCTTATTTATATTTCGATTTTACCAACATTTAGGTCCTTTTGGAAATAGAATGGTTCGTTATTCCTTAATTTTTATTGTTTGTGAAATTTGGACCTTTTTGATGTTTCTTTTCTTTGGTTATTATGACTTATTTTGTCCTATTATTTGGTCAAGTTTTAACGCCACCAGTATAAAATGTTTCATGGGAGGACAGTTCCAAGCCACGCGTTGTATAGATACCAATAAAAGCATCATACAAACTGACCATTAAGCCTGACATAAAAATGAGACTTGTACTGAATTACAACAATCACTACCTGCATTACATTCGCTGCAATAGGTTCATCCGGAAAATATTTGCAATTCGATTCGAATTGAATACGACTTTGCCGTAGATGAAAATCATTTGGACCAAAATCAAATGCAAATACTTGTCACAATTAGTCGTGTTATTAAATATACACAAAATAGGCTTGTTAAGTGTGTTTGACAGATATCTCCCCCATTTAAGCTTGTATATCAACTGAGATTAATATTATTGTCTGTTTTTATACTTTTACCGAGTTATTTTTAAAATGCGCTTGTAAGTTTTGCTTGGAGTGGGTGACGAAATGGGGAATTTAAAGATGTTTACAGACGTCAAATGCATTAAAACCACTATTATACTTAACACAAAACTATTTTAAATTCACGACACATGTCTTTGTAGTGGAGGAATTAATTAACTATCAGTTGTGTTGCAGCATGTCTAGATTTCTGTTCCAATTCACCAGTGCAAGACCTACCACAGAGCTGCTTTGCAACTCGTTCATTTTACCTTCTCTGCTGCAGGTAATCACGTCAAAAATAATTTCAGGGTGATGAGAAGCTGCGCTAGAACTAATTACAATGTGGTATAGAAGGTATCTTAAAGGATTCAAACCACCGAAACTTTAACCACTAAATCATTTATTTGTAATAAAAACAGGATTACTAAACTAGAGGTTTTTTAAGACAATGAGATACAAATTTTTCTTCGAGAAATTTATAACTCCAGTAAGTTACTTGACTGAAAAAAAGCACATCGCGATGAAGTTTACGAAGGAATACTTGTAGAAAAATTAGTGTTGATTCATGGAGAAAATTCAGTATTACATAGGCAAATATTTCATTTGAACGACACATTCGTAGTAAATGGTGGTAATTTAACTTATTATTTTAATCGTTTCTGAGCATAAGCGAACTTAAGTCCTGAGGGGGTTAAGGTCCCCTTTTAATTTGGGTCGATTATTTTTATTTTTTCAGCTGTTTTTTTAATGTAGGATTTTTCATCCTAAAATTTACTTATTGTTAGTTCATATGATTTTTTCGGTAAGCTATTTATTTAGTGTGGAGATTTTTCTAAAAATTTAATTTTTTTACAACTCCAAATTTTTTTCTAAATTACTACTTTAAAATCAAAACTTATAAATTTTTCCCTTAAAATTCCTAATCTATGAAATTTTTTTATATTGTAATTTTTTTAGATATTTTTTTTAACTTCGGGCCGATCTAATTTTTTTTAATTTTAATTTTAAATTCAAAAATAATTTCTTCTATGAATTACTTAAAATTTTTTCCAAAATTTCGACATTAGTATTAAACTTGCGACTTATTTGTTGAGATTTAAAAAAAATGCTTTTCACATAAAAAAGTTTACAATTATTGTTTATCGCAATTTTAATTTTTTCTTAATGTTCGACTGAAAATGGAAATTCTAACTTGAAAAATTTTACTTATAAATGGCAACTTTTTTAAAAAATTCTAATATATTCGTATATTTTGTGGGTTTGGTTTTCAATTAATTTAAGTTTAATTTTTTTAATTTAGAAATTATGTTAGTTTATCTTTTTTTAGGTCTTCAACAATAAATTCACTTGCAGTTTTCATCTATTACCTCAAAATCTCAACTTCATCTCAAAATTTTCCTTTTTTTCGAGAGATTCTTACTTCATTTTCGAAAAGCTGATAATAATTTTGAAACTATGAGTTAATACCTTTATCTTTTTTCTTTTTTCCCTTTTAAAACTTAATTCTCAACTTAAACACAAAGGTTTTTAATTCATTTTCGAGACTTTGACTTTAATTTCAAAATGTGTATGTTTCATTCAACATTTCAAGTGGTAAAGTTTTATTATGCTTTTCGATTTTGCAAACTTCTGAGTTTCCCTTGAACTCAAAAGCTTTACTTTTTTTACCATTTCGGCTTAAAACTCAAAACTGACTATAAAAAATCTCAGCAACAAAATTTAGGAGATTTATTAATATTTTTTTTAACAGATTTCCAGTTTTTTGTTAAGAATGTTGGATTTTTTTTATTTTCAAAATTCTAGTTTCAAATTCTCGGCTTTAAATTAAAATTGTGTTTAGGAATTTTAATTTATTTTTTGGAATTTAGATTTAAATTTTCAAACCACACCTTTTTTAAACTAGAAATTTAAAAATCTTGTTTTTGTTTTGATAAACTTTTTCCGGTAAATTTATATTTTCCCTGGAAATATTGAAGTTTGATTTAAACATGTTCAATTTAAATTTCGATGTTAGACTCAAAATTTCAAGAATGAAATTAAAAATTTGCGTATGAAATTAAAATGTAGATTTTTGTTCGTAATATTAGCTTTTTCTACTTAATCCCTAGTGAATTATCGTTAAAATTACGTCAAAAACTAGATTTTTTTTAAAGAACTTCTGAAATGTTTAGATGTGTCTCCAAATTTTAAGTGTAAACCTAATTTACTTTACTTTACTCTTTCGATTCCGAATCCCAACGTTTACAAATGTTTAGCCCAGAAACTGATCACGTCTATTGCCTCGGTACTAGCGAGCCACAAACCATCAAGGGTACATTTTGAAGGGCAGAAATCCAGAATCCAGGGTTTTGATTGATAGATCGCAACAGAATATACCTCATATGGGCTCAATTTTCAGTTTAAGGTACGAAATAATAAAAGACAGACAATATGTTTGAACCACGGATTATATGTAGAATAAGGATAGTGCATGCTCTATATTGACCATGTATGAAAATTTTACCGAAATGCTTCTAGAAAGAGAAAGAGTTCCGATTATTTCTCTTCTCTCCCGTTGATAATCATTTGTAAATGGCTATGTATGGACACGCAAGCGTTGATCAGACAACAC
This sequence comes from Dastarcus helophoroides, assembly GCA_028583605.1. Lineage (NCBI taxonomy): Eukaryota > Metazoa > Arthropoda > Insecta > Coleoptera > Bothrideridae > Dastarcus > Dastarcus helophoroides. The sequence goes on from CM053333.1 coordinate 15,161,092, forward strand.
CACAAGATATCATAATAGCAATTGCAGCTTAGTTATTCTGTTGAAAGACTACAAAAACCTACCTAAAATATTTTTAGATTTTTTCTACACCATGTTTTTTTCGTAAAAAATATGAATGAATACACTAAGAAATGAAATTAAACAAGATCGGCAAGTTTTGACATTTCTCGACAGCATTTTAATAGCCATATTTATTTACTTCGTTTCTCATTGGTGGCAGAATGCCATCACTCTTGATATCACGAGAACTCTTTAGACGCTTTTTCGGCACAATTTTTTTACGATCGTGCACCATCCGTATTCTATAATCCTGGTTTAAACAAAGACAGATTTTGATCTGCTTAGGTCTCGTTGGTTTAGCATAACCAACTATAAACCAACAAATGCGCGAAACTTTCAAATCCAAAATTTGTCAAGTTTGAGTTGGGTACGCCAAACTGATGAGATCTAACAAGATCGAAACCAGTCTTTGGGTTTGTCAGATCTCGTCAATTTGGCATACCCAACGAATTGACGAATTTTTCGAAAGTAAATTTTAAGCATTTTCTCGAAATGTCCACTTTACGTCAAATTTTGAGTTTAAACTGTCAATTTTTATTTTTTTCAAAATATCTAGACGTCTTTTGGAATTTCAAAATTTGGGGATTTATCTTACAATTTCGATATAAAAATTAAACATATGGCATATATTCCGAATATTTTTTTAAAATTTTCTAATTTTTCTTAAAAGTGTGAGTTAACATTTCAAATTTTTACTTTTTCCTCCAAACTAAACTTTTCTGAAAATGACTTTTTTGTGTTTTTAAACTTAGGGGTGTTTTCTTAAAATTTGTTTTTTTCTAAAAATTCTGAGTTTATACTTACAGTTTTTATTTTATTTCCAAAAACCATTATTATTCAAAAAAATGCCAACTTTGCCTCGAAAAGTATATTTAAAATATTAATTATTTTAACTTAAATCATGGAGAAATATTTACACAAATTTGATTTTGTTTTTAATTCCTACTTACAATTGATGATGAAACAGATGAAAGTTTTAACATTTTTCAATTTCCACTGTAAATTCGTTTTTCTTATATGCTTATTCCAAATTTTTTTCCAAAAATGTTTGCTTTAGATCTCAATTATTTGTCAATTTGCACTCAGAATTTTAGGAATTGTGAGTAATTTTTCAAAAGTCTCCTTTTTTACTTTAGATTTGGTTATTTATAAATTTCAGCCTGAAAATTGGATATTTTTCTAAACATTTTGAACTCAAACTAATTGGTTTCTTTTAAATTACAAGATTTTTCAAATTTGCTTTACCTCAAAATATGGAGAATTTTTGGTTTGGATCAATTTTAAGCATTTCCTCGAAATGCCAATCTTTTCCCTAAAATTTTAGTTTATTTTTTTGACATTTCCAACCCTTACTTCGTAGAATTTTTTAATAATCATAACTTATAAACTTTATTAACGATAAAAACGAAAACCTTGTGGAATTTTTAAATTTTGTTGCGTTTTTATCGTTAATAAAGTTTATTAGTTATGTTGGTTTTTTTCCCAAAAATTTTGACTAAATTTGAAATATAAAAAAACTAAAACGCTTCCTGCATTTCGATCTTTTTCTGCATATTTAAACGTTTTTAAAATATTGACTGCAATTTCAATGTTTATTTTTTTCTCCAAACTAAACTTCAACTAAAGTTAAAAACTAAAACGAATTAAAATGACATCTGAATTCAAAATTTTGATTCTTTCCTGTATGTTTTATATGGATATGGATTTTATTTGAAAATATATGTTTCCTTCTAAATTTTAATTTTTTTATTTCAACTTTTTTCTTATTTCAACTTTTTTCATTTTTTTTTTTGGCACATAAACCTGAAATGAATTAAGATAACATTTCTGGTATCAATGAAGTTGAAAGAGGAATATAGAACAGTTTTGATTGAAGAAATGATTTTATCGCATGAAATAAGCTAATAGAACGTATTTAGAGATCGCTACTAATAACCACTGATTTGTAATAAAGTCAAAGTTTCAAATATTGTGTTCTGGAAACTTTTTATGAAATTTATGATGAAAATTTTCCCATTTTTATTAAATGCCCCACAAATGCACCGGAGGCTACAACTTAACCCCTAATAGGCAATGCCGACCCTAGAGGGCGATATCGCTTAGTTTGGAAAACGATACATTAAATTTTTACAACTTTCTGACATAAGATGACGCATTGAATGGTTTTTTTTTTGATGGTGTGTTATATTAAATTTTCAGATATTTTATGTAACAAAGAATAAAAATTCGATTTGTGTTTTCATTTTTAAAATGCTCCTTCATTCTTCACATCTTTGTGATGTAAGTGATAGGGAATGAAAAGTCCTTTCAATACAACATATTTTTTGACGGGTGGTGTTTTCCTTTAAATTTTCACGCATTTTGAGTAATAGGGAATGATAAAGCCTATTTAATTCTTCTTTTCATTTCTGCCTTTCTTGAAATTTTGAAAACCTGAAAGTGATAAAATTGGGACCAAAGATTTGGAGATTTGTGAATGGTTTAAATTTAAAAAAATTAAATTTCAAGAAGTAGCGCATCATTTGAGTCAGGTATCTGAAATATAGAATGCAAGAATAAGTACCAGATGTACCTGAAAGTCTTTGCCGGTTTTTGTATCAAAAAAATCATTCAAGAGCGAGTCGGACTCGCACAATTATGGTTCCGTTCCATATACTACAGTGAACAGTCAATAAACCGAATTAAATCACTTTTTTATGTATGAATTTGAACTGTTATCCAAATTTTCTTGTGTTATAATTGAAAAATAAAAAAAAATATATTTTCAAATACACACATTTATGTTGATAATATCTTTAGTAAAAAGCAATCATTCGCAATTCGCAATGAGTCGATGACTAACACAGTTTATAAGATCGCCTCGCATCGCGGTAAATTGTTTGATTCCAACCGCAATTAATTACTGAATTGGTGCAACTTAATAACCTTAAGTTAACTTTAAAAATATTCATCTAAATAAAATAATTTAAGAGACAAATTTTATCTGCATTCTACCCGTCGGCAAAATCGAGTTTTTTATTTGAAAAAATTAATTAATGCCATAATTCCATAAAATATTTTTTTTCTCAACAACTATCACGGTATCGAAAAAATCTGCAGTTTTCTACTAATCTATGATCTATTATCTACTAACCCTATTAAAATCTAAATTTTGTCTTTAGAACCCTACGAGATCAGGGGGAGCGGTCATTTCTTTCACATTTTGAGCTGTATCTTGTACCTGTATAAAATAAAAAAAGAATATTTTAGGATCCTTAGAGATGGCTCCTTTAAATAGTACCTCACATCGGATATAATGACATTAAAGGAACCATAAACTACGGACGCTATAACCGGTAGTTGTTCTAAGCAATAGAGTATCAAGTAGATACTGTAGATACTAACGTGAAGGTACGTTGCGTATGTATTTAATTGAAATATACGTAACAAATAGATATTGGCTGTGTGCATTGGTAGGCAAATGAAATGTCAAAAAACTCAACAAAAATTTATTTTAGAAATACATAACCTTGCCATTTACTCGTAATAACCGATGCGTCGTTAAACATGATGTCGTTATATCCGGTTTTGACTGTATTAACTAAAACCTAATTTTCAAGAGATTGAATTAGCCACCAATTTTATTGTAAAATATTTTCATTTTCCAATCGTTGGCTAGTGTTATTTGCATGGATCATCGAGAACAAACGCTGTACAAAATTTTAAATTCCTACGTTACATAATTTTGGAGGAAAACCTCTTTGTTATAGAACGGATACGAGAGTAAAATTATAAGGGTCCATTTTTTCCCTTTTTTAAGGTACGGAACACTAAAAATGGCAACATTTAAAATTTCATCTATTCGAAATATATCGTTATTCGATTTTACACACTTTTTCCATCTTTCTGACAATTGGTGAATACCATCCTAAAAAAACCGCGTATGCTTCGAGCCAAACCATCCATCGAGCCGTTTTTCGACTTTTTTGAAATTAGCGAAGTGCTGTTCTACAAGCGAGCGACCCATTAATGCGAAAAGGTGGTAATCGTACGTGGTCAGATCTGGAGAATGCGGCAAGTGCGGTAATATGTTCCATCCAAGAGATTTCAATTCTTCTTTCACCGGTTTTGCAGTGTATGATGGTGGAGTGTCGTGCTAAATAATCTTTTTCCTTGTCGTCGAGTCCGTACTGGACGGTTTTCGATCAGCATATCATTCAAATTGATTATTCGTATTCGATAGAGATTGGTGTTAACTGTTTCATCAGGTGTTAAAAGTTCATGGTATACCTCATCAGTTTGATTTCACCAAACAGAGCATTGTCTTGCGACCAAAAAAATTTTCTAAACCACGTCTCAAATGTTTCTTAGCTTAGAGCATGATCTTCGTAAGTTTCTACCAACAAACGATGATTTTCAGTTGGATTTTTCTTTTGATGAAATGAGAAAAGCAATGCCATTAGCGCGAATGCGCCCTTTAGGAAGAAAATTTCACATATTCACGGGGCTATAACGCAGTGTTTTTGGCGAAATGAAAAATGTGTGGTTTTGAAGCTTAATGACAGCCAAAGAAATGACATTACTCCAAATCATTATATTTCGTATTTAGGACCGGCGAAATCTGTTAGAAAAACCAGCAAAGACTTTCCGGTATCCCTGCAACCCAATAAGAATAAAATGTATGTCTGTGCTTCTTATTTAATATAAGAGTTATTTATTACACTTTTGGACTAATATATTTAAATAATTGTTATACAGTTGTATTTCTAGTCTGGTTTTGTTTGTGCAAAACAAAGTAAGCTTCCGTGGTTGCGGTTATTTTTATGCCGTTCCTGGAAATTTTAGACGTTTAGTAGATTTAGGACTGTTGAAATGGTGTTCATTACCACACCAAATTATTGTTTCTAGACACTCCAAGTAAATAAATGGTTGAGATATGGAATGGAAATGGCGCATCTGGGAATTAAACCTTGCATCCAGTGTCTCTTGGAATTTATTTAATCTAACATAATAGTGTCTTATGTGCTCAATGACTTAAGTTGATAGAATTTAATTTATCTTGTAACTTTCGCAAATGGGGGTGTCACCCCGCCGTTAAACCGCTTGAAAAGCTTACAATCGAATGTAAAATGCCTAAAGTAAAAGTATGTGACAACTGAAGAGACTTTCAATAGAAGTTGGTGAATAAAACGTTTGAAAAGAACAAAAATGGCTGCGCTGTATCGCGTTTATTGCCTTATATTGTTTTTGCAGTGGCAGTCAGAGTTACAAAAGAGATAAGAATTATTTCAGCTCTAAAAATCTCAGCTGCGGAAATGAAAAAACGGAGAATAATGAAGCAGTTATATCGTCATTCTACATATTCTCCATCCGAGGTATTCCGTTTAATCCAACCTTAGATAATAAAGTCCTGCCATTAGTTTACCTATTTGTCTTAGACTCATCCTGCTTGTTGCTTATCAGATCATTTGCAGCACGTCTAAAACTTAGCTCCGGAATTTATTTTACTTTCTCGACTTCCCTCGCTTATATCTACAGGATTGCTTCAAATACGAATGCGATAATTCCCGTATTTTTTGGTTCGCTGACATGCAGGTCGCAACAAAAATTTATTATGTAATAATTCTACGTCGCTGCAACCAAGTTGATGATCTGCCATTACACAAACTTTTTCCAGTTCCAAGTTTTATAACTATGTACAAACAATGACATTCATCATTGTTGTCAATCTGCATACATCGCGGCGTTTCGCATATCGCAAAATGGATTTTTAAGTCTCAACCTAAACGTAGCATAACACACAGGTTTAAAAATGATTGATTACATTTTTTAATGAAGATTTACGCCACATTTTACATCATAAACATAAACATGTTAAGCGCCTTATTTGATAATGTCTTTACAAATCTAATTATTGTCACTGCAGGATTTCTTGGAAGCTAGTAGGATTTTTAAATACTTGTAGTCCACTCCTTGCTCTTAAACGAGAGAGTTCCAAATCCTCCACTTGTCATCTGTCTATAAAAGCTATTTTTGTCGAAATAGTAATGAATGTATCCTAGCAGCGTGTCGAGCTTTTTAATAAGCTGATCGCTAAAGAACCAGCAAATACGATTTCCTTTTCATTTTTTAAATTCAAGTGAGTACTTACAATTTTTCTTTCGACTAATGAATTCAAAAAATACTATTCATTTTTTTATACGTTTATTACAAATTAAAAACACCTACCTTACTTAAAATTAATGGGTATCCTATTTTATATTTCAAATTAATTTTGCGATTATTATAAATTTGTAAAAAGGAAGATAAATACCCTTTACGTTTTGTAATTGGACATCCAAAAAGAAGTGTCGTAGGTAAAATAAAATTCTAAACCTAAACATAATATAAAGAATAACTCTTTTTCCAATCAGGCTAGATTTAGGAAATATTCATTAGAAAATATTATTTTATTCAATTATTTGAAGAATATGGCACAAGGTATTGCTACAAAAAAAACCATACCTACTAGATTTTCAAAAATCTGCCTGGCAACGCAAAACACGAGAATTGTGAACTGTAGAGTTTTCAATGGGTTGAATATGATTAACTAAATTCACAATTCTGTTTTGTAATTGATTAATAGTATTCATTGGCTCAAGCATAAACCAATTATTTTAGATGATCCCATAAATCAAAATCGAGTGAGTTAAGGTCTGGGCACCTTGCAAGCCACTGCCGAATTATTAAATAATAAACAAATTTTGGTTAACATTGCTGCTTTGTTCATAAGCTGTCTAAACAAAGCCCGATATAACAAAAAGTTATTGCTTATTTTATGTTTAGAATTTAGATTTTATATATGACATATGTCGAGTTAAGACACATCCTATATATTAACAATACATACAGTAGGGTAGGAACTTTAAATGGAATAAATTTGTATAACAATTAACATTAATTTTAATATTTATTTTTAACATATTTTTTATGTCATGAATATTAAAGAATTAAGGTTAAAATATATTAATTATATTATTAAAAGTAAAGTTTTCAAAAAATATTTAAAAATTATTTTCAGAAAGTCCTAATTTTGAAATTTCAAACTTGGAGAAAATTTATAAGAGAAATTAAACTCAAATTTCAAATTTGAGATTGAATTTTTTGAAAGAAGTATAATTTTCCAATTTAAACTAAACCAGATTCTAAGAAAAGTAGAAATTTTAAAAACAAGCCGCAAAATTTATTACAAAAATATTTTTAAATTTTCGATTTTAATATCTAAAGTAATAATGTAAAAAAATTAGCTTAAAGTCTAACAAAAATTCAATGTAAAAACTTGTAAACAAAATAAAATTTTTGAACATAAAGAGGAAATTGTAGGAAGAAGGTTAAAATTTAAGGTATATAGGGTGAGTCAGCAAGAATGGGCCAACGCTAAACTGGAGGTACTACACACCAAAATATTACCATTAAGCTCAATATGCATTATGCCAATGTGGCTGGTTTAAGAGATAAAGAGCGTTTAAAGTTTAAATTTTATTGTTAAATTTATCAATCTTTGAAAAAGTTTTGATGCTATAGATCTAAAAATTAAACATTTTATGTTTTTTGTGTAAGAATTACGAATTTTTGGCTTATTTTGACCTTTCTCTTAAAGGGCGCTAGTTTTGCCATATTAGTTATGTAATTTAAAACCCAATTTTTTTATGTTGAGTTACGCTTAAACCAAATAGAAAATATAAACGAACGATCAATTCTACAAAGAAAAGGTACTCCTGTTTAAGTCATCTAAATTGATCGGTTTTTAAGATATTTGCATTTAAAAGTTTTAGCATTTTTTTACGATTTTTAAAACGCAGATATTAGTGTATTTCTTTAAAATTTCAAAAATTTAGTTTATTAAGGAGAATTAAATTATCTTTAGGAGTTGTGGTAAATAATTCAAGAAGCAGCAAATACATTTAAAAATATTAGAAAAATTTTGATTATGACATTTAAGAAAGTCTAATTTAAAATTTATGTAGGTAGGTGGTAGACACTTCCAACATTGGAGTTGAAGTTTGGCGTTGCCTCTAATACCAATAATTTTAATTGTTATTTACTATTGCTTTGATTGCTTCCCCGCATCTTTGCATATTTGAAGAATGAAAAAAATCATAATAAATTACATTGAACCTTTTAAATGCAAATAACTCAAAAACCGATAGATTAAGGCAACCTAAACAGAAATACCTTTTCTTAGTAAAATTTAGTAAAAGTTATTTTATAATATATACATGCTTGAAGCATAACTAAACAGATAAAAAAAAAATATGTTTTAATTACGTAAATAATGATGTGAAACTAGAGCCCTCTAAGGGCGGAGTCAAAATAAACCTAAAATTCTTAATTCCTACACCGAAAAACATAAAACTTTTAAATATTAACTTTATAGCATCAACACTTTCTTAATTATTAGGAAATTTCAGAATAAAATTTAAACTTTGAATACCATGTATCTCATAAACCAGTGACATTAGTATAAGACATGTTAAGCTCAATCGCAATATTTTAATGTGTACTATCTCGTTTAGCGACGGTTTATTTTTTTTTATTCACCCTGTATATAAAGATTTTGAAAAAAATTAAAATTTTAAATAACCTTTCATGATTTATGTTAAAAATATTTCGCAAAAATTTGAGTTATACACGATGTTTCTAGAAAAAATTGAAATTTTGAGATAAATGTTGAATCTTTTAAACACTTTAGCAAAGAGCAGAAATGAAAAAGTCAAATTTCTGCGCGTTTGTTCGAAATATTTGAATAATAATAATGTAGCTTTCGACAGAAATTAGTTTAGAAATAACTATTTCTTTTTTTTATCAACATCAGAGAGATACTCATCATCTCTCTGAAGGTGCTAGCTTGGCTATCAAAACGCGTTAGAGCAACCTTTGTTGTGTTTTTATTCTTTCTTGGTTTCAGGGGACAAGTTTTGTATTTCAATACTACACATTGAAAACCGCCTATTTTATTTCAAATTAGTGGATATGATACATTATTTTGAAATTTATGTCCGAACTAGTCTAAATTGCAAGAAAAAGACAAACACTCATAATTAATAAAATATTGTATATTAACAATACAATGGATTTAAAAACTTCACGCATTCGCAAAAAGTAGAAATGAACAAATAAAATTTTTGAGTTTTAGTGTGAAATTTTGGGAAAAATACACAAAAGCAAATTTTAATTGTTAAAGTCAAATTGGAAAAAAAATTATTAGTTACTTTGGTACCATATTTGAAACTTATTTGGATATTTTAAAAATTTCCAAAAAACATTAAAAATATCGATAAAAGTAACAAGTAATTTTTAGAAAAAATTATTCGAACTAAAAATATTGAGATTAAAATCGTAAAAGTTAAATTTCAGAAAATAATAGAAATTTCGAAGATATTTCTAGATCGACATTATTAGCGTAGCGTAGGTAGAATTTTTTTGTAGGGTGGGCAATTTCACATTGTTGAGTCCTTATATTTTAATAACCAAAAAAAGGACCTTTGTTCAATATATTTTATTTCAACTTTGCAAAAGTTTCGGCCACCATAAAGAAAGGTCCATACTTCAATATAATACAACAATAAAACTATATGAAAATATTTCTAGAGTGGGCAATGGGTTTCTAGCTCGCTCTTTCTCCTCGTCCCGCCAGCTGCGCTAATGGTCTAGTCTTAACATTTTACGAAGAAAATAAAATAAATGAAATTGTAAACTCGAAATTTATGTTTAAAAAAATAGTTTTAAATCGACTCCTTGGGAATAAGTTAAAAAAGCATGTATAATTTGGAATTTTTAGAAATAACTTAAAATTTCCAAAAACTAGAAATTGGAGAAACTAGTCGAATATTTGAAAACTTTCAAATACTTAAAAATGGAGAGAAATTATTGTTAGTTATTGAATAAAACAATAATTTACAGAAATAAGCAAAAACTAAAAATGTATAAGTAATAAGTTAAAATTTTAAGAAAGTGTCACATATATTCAAAATTAAAGTCTTCTAAATTCCAGTTTAAATATCCTAATTTGTAAATTAAAGCCATCATTTCGAATTCAAAATCGAAACTTGTAGAATAAAATGGGAACAATTTTTGCAGCTAAAAAATGTTTTTCTAAATTCTATGTTAGTCATAATATAAATTAAAAAATTTCAAATAAAGTTCAAATTTTTTTGGAGTCAGAATTTTATAGTTAAATTAAAAATTCTAAGAATTATTTTTTAAGAAACTAAACGTTTTATTTCAAAACGTCGATATTTTGCCCAAACTTTTAACTGAAACGTAAAATTGTTAACAAATTTTAAAGGTTTCAAGCATTAGCTATAAATTTAAAATAAAAAAAGGAGGCAGTCTAGGCACTGCTGACAAAAAAAAACTTATAACTAGGAAATAAAGGTGCTCTTTTTTAAATTTCAAACTAATTGCATTATCAAAATTTAAAATCATAATTTGTAAATTAAAATTATCATCTCCGCTCTTGTTGTATACAAACTGCTATGGTACTCACTGTTGTAATACACAGTGATTCTACAATTAAAGAATTAAAATAATAATCAACATTGATGTACTTTTTTTACCTTGTTTAGATGGAGGTTGATTGGCAGTAGAGCTTAGGTTAATTTAACTTAATGTTTACTTATATATTTTTCCGTGAATATATTTTCATGACGCTCATTATATTCGTCTTTGTTTGAATCGGTCATTTTAAAAACCACATATATCCATCTTTTTGCCAAAATTGTTTTTGCTGTTTACATTTACTTTGAACTTACTTAGACGTTTTTATGTGAACATCACTTTAATTCCATTCTCTATTAACTTATAGCAGTAGGTCAAACTTTGTAGCGAATAAAAAAAACCACATATATCCAGAATTTATATTGTTTTTTAAATGAGTGGGGTTCGAACTAACACTAAATATAATTTCAAAAAAATATTGTAATAACAATATGCTGCAGAATTTATATTCCTTTGGAAAATATTCAAGTAATACTATCAGTCAGAAGGATAATTTTACGATTCACTTAATGAACCACGATAATGACTTGATTAGGTACTATATAGGATAGTGTCCTAAATTTTGCCAAAAAAAACATACTCCTTTCTTGAAAAATCAAGGCGCGATGTACCTCAAAAAGATTTTTTTGCCAACATTACAACTTTCTTCCATTTTTCCTACTCACATGCAACAGAACGATGGTATCACTAACATAGATTTAAAATATCCCAGCGGATAGTATTCCCGGTTTTTCAAATGAGAGTACTAAAAAAGTACCTTTTAAGGAGAAGAAAACAGCAACTCTACACATAAAGCTAAATTTTGCACATAATAAATAGATAGTTTGACGAAATTCCAAGAAGATAATATTTTCAGTGCCATGAAAGACATCTAGTCACATATAATTAAAAATGAAGATAGTACATTATTTTGGAGAATATTATAATATTGTTTTTTCTTCATGGTAGACCCTTATTGACCGGAAATATTATGTTTTTTCTCAATTTATTTAACATTTCTTCGGCCCAGTTTGGAAATATTTAAATTTTTATGGTTTGATGACAATTTTCTAAACAGTTTTTGAAATGCAACTACGTGATATTTAAATTCATTGAAAACGTCACTTCATGACATTTCACAAATTAAGAGGCTAGTTTATTTTTGATAGAATAGGAATAATGAAAAATAGGAGACCAAAAATTAGATATGGAAAAAATAAGAATTTTGTTTTTTTGATAAATTAGGAAAATATAAAAAAATACATAAAAAAGGTTGTAGCACTGGACATCGACGATTCGCTCTCATTTGAGCTCGTCAGCAGTGCATAACATGGAAAGGGAACAATGAAGAAGAAATACTTAAAAAATATTTTTTTTTAAATATAAAAAAGAAAAATAAAGAAATTTTAACATGAATAGACGTTTCATCATCAATTTACTGTGTTAAAAATTTAAATATTTAAAGCCCGATCCACAAGAAACAACTACTCCGAGGGCTAATACCCCTTTCAGTATTGAACTGGGCCGAAAAAATGTTAAATAAATTGGAAAAAACATAATATTGTTTTTACTAAGAAAACGTCTATTTATTTCACAATTGCTTCCCAGATCTGAAAGTCATTTTAAAAACAACACAGACCCAAAAAGTTCAAATTTTTTAAAGGATAAGATATTTGTTTTAGACTTCTCACAAATAATAAAAATAAAGAGTAATTACATGTACTTAATTACCAAAAAACTGCAAACGACAATTAAAACATGTTTGCTACGTTTTTTTCTGTTTTATCAAAATTTGTTATACAGGATATATGTGGATTTTAAAATGACCGATTCGTTTAAATTAATTATTGACAGCTTACGCAAATGTCAGTAGTCAGGAGTGTCAACCAACAATTAGTTGCAACCTTGCCGCCTCAAAACAGGCAAATTGTCCTAATTTGATGAGGTTATTTAATTCATTTAAGGATTTTCTTAATAGTAAATTATGGTATTGTGCTCTCTTTGCTGTATTTTTAGTTATTTGTTTTTTATTATTTTTAAAAACGTAGATTTAAACAACTATTTGTGTTTCTCTTATTTTTTTGAAGTTTGTGTATACAAAAAAACATCCAAGAGTTTATCTTCACTTACATTAGTAATTATAACATAAATAAACGGTATATAGAGGTAATAATGGTTTAGGTAAGTAGTTATTGCAATATTCTATATATAATATAATTCTATAACAATCTTTAATCATTAATTGCCAAATAGTTGCCACTGAGAATATGATTTACGTTTTGCCAGGACTATCCTGCCCCAACCTCTTTAAACCCAGTTAAAATGTATGTTCTTGTTATCAGTCCATATAGCTTAGCCATATATGTAATACTTCTATATGGCCAGTTCCTCGTTTCTTATGGGAAAGACTTCTCTTTCTCGCTGACCTTCACACAAATTAACGAGTCGCAATGCGCAGGTGCTACAAATCATCTGTGCATGGCCAAAGTCAGCTGTGCACGGCCAAACATAAACACCCGTTTAACCCGCGCGTAGCGATTGGTTCATTTTGTTCAATTCATGCGCAATACTCGCCATTTATTCATGTTCCATCTTTATCGAATTTGGTTGGAACAAACTCGTGAAGAGAATAGGAAGCTGGCCATATAGAAGTATTACATATATGAGCTTAGCTGACTAAAGCGGATGATATTGCTTCAAAGATCTGATAGGTCGCAGGTTCAAACCCCGCTACAGATTACACGTTTCTTAGTTCTACACGTCTTATTCATGGTTACGTAATCCTGTTAACATTAGAGCATGTTGGTAAGGCAAATTAGCGTATCGTAACTTTTCCCCCTATCTCAAATCGCTCAACGCGCCTAAAGAAATTTTCACTTTAAAAAAACGAATTTGTAATTCAACACAAAGTGTAAAAAAAAGTAGAAATTTCGACAAAAAAATAATTGAGAAAACGTATTTGTGAAATTTTTTAATGTAAACATTTTGGTTAAATTCGGAATTTCTATATGATATCGAACATTAGACATTTTGTTCAAAACTTCAAAATGTCTTAAAAAAGACCTAATTTTTGAGGTGAAAGTAAAAATGTGAGAATTTTTTAAAATAATTTAATTTTTTCTCCGATGTTTCTCTTTTGTTTTTAAATTTGGACCTTTGGAAAAAAATGTAACCATGTAACTTTATTTTTAATTTATTTATTTATAGAACCTCCAAATTATTGTATTTCTTTTGATAAGAACTATTTTCAATAAATAATGAACTACTTATTAACACCTTTTAACAATATTTGTTTTTTTTTCTAAAGCACCTCGGTTATTTTTGGGGACAAGATTTCTAGTAATTCTTAGTCGAAGTGTTGAAATAAATATGTTTAAATAAAGAAAACGCTCAACGAGGCGTTAGTCAGCTAGGGGCACTTCATATTGAATAATAAGTAAAGGAATATACCTTTAAGTCCTGTAACGGCATAACATACGCATAATTTTCAATATCTAAGATATATTTGCAGCTAAGGTGCTTCACCAACATCTTCACTCGCGCTAACATTAGGAAACTTCTATAACTCAGTATATATACCTCCGATGAACTGTAAATTCTCAAAAGATATATTCTATGTAAATCTGATGATTTACTGTGATATAGAGGGATCTAAACTGGATACATATAAGTAGGAATAAATAGAAACGACTACTGATATCGAAGAGGCTCACATTTTATCTTTATTTAAATAAAAATTGTAAATGTAAACAAAACTATGCAAACCTACTAAACAGATATAAACTTGCCACAACTTTATTAATCATATTTGGTGCATATTAATTACTGTTTTGATATTTATTTATAGCTATTGTATTCAAAAACTTATATTTTTATTTTTTACATGCAGTTAGTTTGCCAGCTTAAACATCTAAGCTCCACTAAAAGTTACAATAATAATAAAATTAAATAGCGCGAAGGCTTTGTAAATCTTTCAGCTCAGAAATACTTTTAATATCGAGAAAAGCAGCTCTGATATCCCGGGATCGCGTGAGTTATAAAATAAAAGATATATACTGACGGAATCGATCGTCCATATTAGGAAATAATGGCATTTGAAGGAAGTAAAGTCGTTTATTTACAACTGCGGCAAAAAATATTTCACACTTACTCTGGAAAAAATACGCTAGAAAATGTATTTAAACCAAAGTCGAAGCACAATATCTACGAAGCTGGCTTTCATTGTAATTTAAAGATATTTTCAGTGAAGTCTATCCGTCTTGTAACGTATTACTCTAGCCGTTTTGCTCTACCAGTTCTCTCTGGAAACATTTGTTAATGGGAAGCGGCCGCGATAATGAATCATACGGCAGATAAACGTTCTAGACTTTTTCCGCGAGCGCGACTTCAATCTGCTCAAGATCCGTCTAGCAGCCTGAAACGGTATGAATACGCGGTCGTCTTTCCCTCGATAGTCAGTTAGTCAGGTAGGCGAATAGTCAGATAGTCAAAAAGTTAAGTGAATCATAATTGTCGTGTTCTGAAATAAGTTTGAAATAAAGTGTGTACAATTCACGGGGTTTTAATTATCGAACACGCAACACCATTTTACTCCCTTAAGGTTTGATTTTCTAAAAAAAAAACACTTTCATCTTAAACCGTGCCCATTTACCGGTGCATTCATTAATCGAATGTACTATACAAACTTAGGTTTCTATATTCAGAAATTTAGGTTATGCATGGATCCATCAATAATTAGCTAAGATACCTTCTTTAGTATTACCTATACAAAGATAATTAAACAAAACGTTCTAAAGTACTATTAAAAAAATATGTGTAATCAACTATCCAAAGTTACAAACAGTTTATGCAAATTCAAGATTTGGTAAATTAAGAAATCAAGTTTTTTTGTTTTAGATATGAACTCGATAACAGGGCTTCTATTAAACATTGTTCTATTTCTACTAGCTGCGCAGCCAAAATAATGTATAGAGGCCCCCTGTGTAATTGAAAGTTTTTTTTTTTAAATGCGCCAAAGACATAATACATGTCTTAGAAAAATCTGAATTTAAAACTATGATTTCCATGGGAGAGCATTCTTCTTCTTTCATCAATTTCAGAAAAGCTTTAATTTGAGATAAAAATTTTCGTAAAAAAGATTTAAGAAATTTTCTACTTCAATTCCAAATTTTATGCCTAAATTTCGACTTTTTTTTAGAAATCTCGTGTTAAAACTTAAATATCTTTAAAAATTCTGAGATTTAATCGAATTTTGAACTTTTATTTTAAATTTGAAGTTTAACTTCAAAATTTTTAATTCGAAAATTCGACATCTTTCCTAAGAATTCTGCGTTTATTATTGAGTAAAAAAATCTTAAATCAAATAAAACTTCATTTAGTTAAAAATAAATTCAGAATTTTGAACTTTGAAATTTTCACTTTTATTTCGAAATTTCGTCTTCAATTAAACATGAAAACAGAAAATATTTTTTATAGCGAAATTTTTTTTACTTGAATCTACAGACTGCGATTGTAAACCCGAAATTTTAGCTTTTATTCAGAAATTATATTTTGGAAATTTGAAGAAAGATTTTTTTTAGACATTCCTTTTCGAAATTTCGAGTAATTCGAGATAATTTGCAAATTGTTATGTTAAATTGAAGCTTTAGAGAAACATATTTATTAAAAATTTTGCAGTAATCGAAATTTTAACCTTAAGAATAAAATCTCAATGCAATCTTTAAATTTCAAAAACTTTTTTTGAAAATTCCAAACGTTTTTTTATTTTAATTTTCAATCTTAAATTTTGATTTTATTATTACAATTTTAAAAAGTAAAATTGTGAGAAGAAACTTGAGATTTGTAAAAATATTATTTTTAGAATCTTAAATGTTTATCTAAAAATGCGTTGAAGACAAAATTACGAATTTTACCTCTACGTATTAAAGATGTTTCTGGAAATTATGAATTTTTCAATATTTCAATTTTATCTTCAACATTTCCTTTTAAAATCGAAATTAGAAAAAAATATATATAACTTTCTGCTTTATATCTGAACCAGAAGAAGATCTAAAAACTTTTTGAAAATTCTCAATTTTTTCAAAACTTTTACTTTTTCTTCTTAAATCATTTAAAATTATAAATTCTAAAGATCGACATTTTGTAAATTTTTTCTAATTTTTATCAAGCTTTTAAATAAATTCTAAAATAAAATAAAGCAAAAATAAGTCGGGGAGTAACGACATTTTTTTTAGTTTTTAATCTAAATGTGGATGTTTTAAATTAAAGATGTTTACCTTTTTCTGATAATTTCGATTTTAATTTTAAAAATGAGATAATTTTTACAAGAAACGAACAGAAATATTCAAACATTTTTTATTAGCTTACCCATTTATAAAATGCACTACATGCCACTCAATGATTAAAATTTGAAAAAAGAAACTCTACGATTATAACAAATATCGCAAATTTTTGACTTACTATCTAAATTTTAGCAAACATTTGTTTGAACTTTGAAAAAAAATAAATATGACCAAAATCACTAAGACTAGACAAAAGTCCAAATTCCCAAATAAGTCTCAAATTATGATTTTGAAGCCACAATGTTAGTAAAAAATGACAAAACTAAATGTGCAAACCCCAGATCTTGTGAAAAACGTCAAAATGTTAAAAACGCAATTTATGGATAGATAAAAAGTCTAAAATTTAAAATGATAAGATTTTTGCAACTATGTGACTTGCCATTAATAAAATTATGCATAAATGTTGTAGGCTATGCAATTTTAAAAAGAATATTTGGAAATATAAACTGATAAGAGTAAAATTCAGAATATTCTTTGTTCACTGGATGATCTCAGGGAATAAATGGGTTCTTATATATTTAAATTGTACTTATATACTGTGTCCCACGACGTTCTTATTAACCGATATCTGGGTTAGTAGATAAGTAGAGACCGGATTTTAGGTACATACAAATTAGGGAAAAAAGTGAGCAAAATTTTAAATTAGGCAAAAACGAATAGCCAAAAGAGACACTAAAAAGGCAAAACAGTCCTAAAAAAAGCACTAAAACGTCAAAACCACAATTACCAAGAAAAGACAGGGCCTTAGTCAGAAATCTTACAAAAGAAGTTTACAATTTATTACAAAAATTACTCAAAGAAGAACAATAATTAAAGTGCGCACTTTGAATTGTGAGAAAACCGCCGAAATTTCAAAGAAGAAGGCCAAAAGTTCCAACACGGTTTTTGAGGCGTTGAAGTCGACCAGATTTTTCTCATCCTATTTCAGAAGGGTTTCAAGATCCTCATTAATTATCTGTATCTGCTGTTTCCTTAGCCGGTCGGAAACAGCGACGGATAAACATAACCTAGCTTTTAAAATCCTAATATCCCATTACTCGTAAAATTATATAATAAGTGATCACATAAGCTTATAAAAAGAAAGTTGTTTGAAAACTGAAGATAGGTCCTTCAAAGGTTATTGCAAGTAAGCTTAAACCTTTTTTTAATTTAAAACATTTCATCTTTAACCACAAAAGTTTGACAGTGCATATAATTTCGGGAGCAAGAAAACGGTTCAATATAAACCCAAATTTACTATTTTTCATTTCAAAATTTAGACATTAATTTCAAAAATGTTGGAACAAAATTTGAATTATGAACTCGAAATTTCGAGAAACAAGTGACTTCTATTATTCTTTTTTTACTTTACACGTTAAATCTAATCTCCAATTTGCAGCAAACCTCGAAATTAAAAAAGAAAGATCCTGTTACAAACTCCTGGTTTTTAGTCGGAGTTTTGATTACATTTTTCAACAATTTTACGTGCAAACTTGTAATGTTTTCTAAGTTTTAATTTTTTCTTAACATGTTGACTATAATCTCAAAAATTTTCATTTTTTTCCACAAACTTCAATTTTGTTTTTGGAATTTGGGGGGTCCAAGGTTAAACTGAATATTTTGATCTTTAATCAAATTGCTAAAATAACAGGAAATTTTTGCAACATCAAATATTTGTAGAAAACCCAAGATTTTAACCAAAATTTCGACTTTGGTTTGTTTCTTAACATTTTTAATCTGGGGCAAAAATTTTTAAATTTTTTATTCACATTTCTAATTTTTATTTTCTCGAAATGAATCTAATGAATATGAAAACATCGATTTGGATCGTAAAAATTCTTATGCTAAATCTTTTGGAAATGAACTGGCGAGTTCGAATGTAAACCCTTTTCCTAACATTTCAGTGACAGTTTAAATTTTTATTACATAAATTTTTCGTTTTTTTTTTAAGTTTTGACTTTTTTCTCCAGATTTCGAACTTTCAGGTTTAGTTTTCAAGTTTTACATAAAACTTTGATATCCAACTTGAATTTTTGATTTTTTCTATAAGGTTTAAAAGTTCCTTAAAATTTAAACAGTGTTATCGAATTGCTAATCTTTTTTTTCGAATTTTTTATAAAAAGATTTTAGAATTTCGATTTCACTTCAATTTAATTTTAGGTACTACAAAATTTTTTTAGAAGATTCAAAATCATGCTCGCAAATAGGAATTTCGAAATGTAAACTCATAATTTTGAAGAAATTTAAAATGTCTAGAAAAAGCTAGTAATTTAAAAAAATACTAAACATTTTCCATTTCTTTCCGTTTCTCATAAATGCTCAGTTCATTCTCAATATTTTGCCTTTTTCTCAAATTCAAAGATGGCGGAGCCTTGTATTCTCCTACACCGGTGTAAAAAATTCAACGCAGAGCGCAGCGATCATTGCTGGTGGAGATTTCAGTAGTACACCATAGCTTCTAACGTGTTTTGTTACGGGATTACTACTGACAGGCAACAATTTGATTAAAATTTGCGTACCACATGCTGCTTGTTCTTTTAGTTCGTTGATTTAATCAACGTCTGAGGCAAAATAAATCTAATATTCTTTGATAACCAAAATAAATAAACGAGATTTCCTAAACAAAATAAATAATAACTCTAATGAAGAATATAACATAATAACTCTTTAAATATTACAAATATAAGTAGTTCAAATAGGCCGCCGGACTGTACTAAACAATATTCCAGTCTGTTGAAAAACTCTCGACGAGTTTTGTCTAACATCTAAACTGGAAGTATACGAGCATGTTGCGTCAAAGTAGGGGAATACGTTCAGCGGCCGTAGAAAACTATGGAAGGGACAATTCTTAGCGTTTTACATGGACAATGAAAAATTTTCCTTATCTGTATAGTATGTTCCGTCGCAACTGGACACATCTTAATATTTTGGTTATTATTCCGCAACTCTATTTCAACTTTTGTCGGTTACAAAACTCTTCAAGGAGCATCTTTTTATGATTTTTTAAGTGTTAATTTTTAACTACTAAACCCAAGTAAAAATCGTCGCGAAAAAAAAGAATTCAAAATCAGTATATTGTGTAGAAATTTAAACCATAATCATGTTGTGTAATAATCATAACACAGTATTTATGACTTAAAATTAAACTTCCGAATAACTGCAAAATTTATGAAAAATTTGAAAATACATAGATTTCGATAAAAATCGGCATCTGAAAGTATTTTTTGATTTTGATTTTCTTAATTTTTTTTGCTGTCTCTTTAAAGCTAAATAAAATATTAAAAAATCACATTTTTAAGCGAATATAATGGGTTGGTGCAGCAATTGAAAATACATTAAAAATTATAAAAGGATGCGTCCCGAAAAGTTTCATACAAGAGCAAAATTGAAATCGATCGTTCAAATAATAACCAAAATACCAAAATGTGTCCGTTAAGATTTTATAAGTTGTAGGTTATTTCGAAATTTTATCTTTCCTTGAAAGCTTCCCATTTTATGCTTTAAATTTTTCGTTTTCTTCTTAAAATTTCAACCTAGAAATTTTTAATTTTTTCACGAAATTTTACTTCTACAAAATTGTGTCTTTTAACTTTAATATTGAGTGCCGAAATTTATCAATAAGTTTTTCTGCAGATTTTTACTTTTGTAATCATTTCCATTTTATCTAAATTTAAGATTATTGCAATGAAGTTACGAGTTTTAAATTCAAAATGTTTTCTGTAAATAGGTTCCTTTCAAAAATTGAAATACAAATCTTGTCCCCTGAAACTAAGAAAGATAAAAACACAACAGAGGTTTCTCTAACGCGTTTCGATAGCCAAACTATCATCTTCAGAGGGGTAGTAATAGAGATACTATCTATAGTATTTTTTATTTCTTGTTATTTAAAAGATATTTACAAATATTAACTAACTTGAAAAATCAAGGAATGTGATTCAACTCAATAATCTTTCTTCAATAAATGTTTAAAATGTTGCCATTTACTATCTGACAATACCCTAAACGGAACTGAAATTCATTTTGAACATTTCTAGTTACTTCGCGGGAAATTCTACACTTCTGTCTTATTCGTCTTTTCAACTCCTCAATATTTGCAGGTTTGGTCTTAAAAACTTTGCTCTCCAAATACCCCCATAAGAAATAGTCGATAGGTGTTAAGTCCGGAGACCTGGACGGTCATTCAAAAGGTTCTCTTCTACCAATCCATCTGCCTGAAAATACATCATCCAGATACTCACGGACAGGTCTTGCAAAATGAGGAGGGGCACCGTCTTGTTTAAACCAGATGTTTCTATTCGGATCATCAACTTCGACCGGTTCAGGAAACAAAATAGCTAAATCAAAAATTAGCTTTTCCTGCAAGAATTCTAAATATCCTGCCCCATTGAGATTTCCTTGGAAGAAAATTGGTCCTAAACTCGATTACCAACAATATCTGTCCAAACATTGACTTCATCTGGATGTTGAGTGTGGCCTTCCCTCATATATAATCAAAAAGAGCTCAAATTAAAATATTAATCGACGTGTACGACCACATTTCCCAAAAAAAACTGTCTTTGATTTACTGAATTTATTCCAAGTTACAGATCAGCAGTGTACACATTTTAGGTTAGTTCCAGAACATTACTTCATATTCAGTAACTATAGGAAAGATTTTGTCACTGTTATTTCCTACTTTTAAATTTTCGCTTCTATCGGCAGTCCACAAAACTGCCTAATTTTTTTATATTATACATTATGCTTTTTTTTAGTTTCCAGTTTAAAATTTTACCAAGAGTTATGAAAACACTTCCGAAATAATAAAATTAAATATTCAGCGGTAGTCCCCACAATTCAACGAAGACCAATGAGATTATGAAATCTACCGAAATGTTTGTTTGGGCAGGATAATCGCCGATTTTTTATAAACAATTTTTCCAATTTTGCCTTGCTCTCGAGCTTCAGTCGATTCATAATGAATCTCTTTCGTACCAAAATATGTAATTTAAAAACGAAATTATTAACCTCTCATAAGAGACCTGATTTTGCTCGCCCTTCTACTTAAGAGGGCGGTTGGTGATGCGGAAGCTGGGCTATCGATTAATTTGTTTGCTTCGTGGGTATCTCATTAAAATGACTATAAAGAAAATTAAATATTTGAACTATGAACAGAGTGGGTTAATATGTTAAATTTCTTTTGTGTTTAAACAAAGGCTTCCATTTTCTGGCTATACTCGGGAGATACTGCATCAGCAGAATGATTTAAATATATGAAACTGGAAGTGTTATCCTTATCTCTCTTTCTCTCATATTATTACCATTTAATGTCAGGTATATCAGCTGTGAATATTATCATCGTTAATAAATGGATAGCTCATATGAGGTGATGTGGAGACTAAGTTAGCTTTGTATTACGTTTTTGCTTATTAAGCGCCCCGAATAAGCTTTTCATGCTATTTCTGCTCTTTTATTTGCAGAGGCCGTATCTATTCCGCGAACCTTTTTATAACTAAGGTTGCCACGATATCTCTTCAGTAGACAAAGCTTATAGTACAGAATTTACAGTGGTAAATGATGATAAATAAACCACTTCCCGCATATAATTCATTTTTCTCAACTCTGTCAGCAAAACTCACTTTGCATAGTTCTAGTCGAGCGACAGATAAAACAATTTTTTTTAATGTATACATACACATAATTTGAATTCGTCCTTTACAAGCAGTAAACCTGCAATTTAATTGATCACTGAGCAACTACATAATGTTGATCATAAAACCTCTTACTATGTAAAACAATGAATTTTATCAGCACAAGAATTTCTAGTTCACGCGAATCAAGCTCTCATGACCGCATATACATAAAAGGCTGACACTATAATTTAAAGCCGCCTTTATTTATGAAAAGCTGTCAGTCGAAATTGCCGGTAATATATTCGTATTTAGGAATATAGCCTGCGCATGTAGAACATTTAAAGATATTAACAAACTCCCTTTCACTCTACCAACCCTGAAATCATTTTAAATTTCTCCATCACAAAATTCCGCCTACGTCTCTTACGTACACACAAACAATGGCAGAAACGGTCATTTTGCGCGCCAAATGGGTTCGCACATTCACGCAACCTTACACTGGGACACCGTTTTGTTTTACACTTCTCTTTACATTAGATCTCTCACTCTAAACTCTAACTTAAATGCTTCTACCTATTTTTACTACTATCTTCTGCTATAGTCCCAAATCTATTCTTAGTATCCATTTAGAACAAAACAGCAGAAGCGATCATTCACAATCCAATAAAGGACATATTTCGTCCAGGACTGGACCTTGTCAAGAATCTAGTATACGCTATAAGTGTATGTCAACCACACCACATATGAAATTCATCTGTACAGACTATGAAATGAAACACCAAGATTAAAGGCTGCAGAGCATGGTAACTCAGTAGGTCAACTGTACAAGAGCTCAATTTCTTCCGAAATAAAAATGGCACAAAAACAAGATTATTCAGATAAAAGACACGGTAAACTAGTATGTCGACCATACCACAAGTCAAATAGTTCTGAACTAAGAATGACATAAAATATAAGGTACTTAAGACAGAAGAGCACTGCAACTAAGAATATGAATTATATCAGATGCGTGTGGACCATTTTTATTTCAAAAGAATTTCGCCTCCGGTATGATTCACATACTGAATTGCCGATCTATTTTGTATTGGTTGCAGTGAATACAGAAGAGAATGGTAACTGACTGTGTCAGTCATACCAGATGCGAAACTCATCTGCAAATACTATGCAATGACAGCATAGCATTGTAAATTAGTGTGTCAACTATAACATAGGCCAAACTCTTCTAAAAAGTAAATGACATAAAAGATCACGCTAGCTTAGTACGTCAACCATAGCAGGGCAAAACTCATCTTCAGGAATGAAAGCACCAAGGTTCAAAAAGAAGAGTATTGTAATTTAAGCTACGGTTTCCTACAAAGCGGTAACGTAAAGGAACGACCGTCATTTGACAGCCGCTTTATACCATGAAGCAGTAGAGGACAGTATGGCTGCCTTAAACATTGTTGTAAAGTAAGAAAAGACTTACACTAAAGTACGTCGGCCGTGACTAGGGCTGTAAAGTTGTCACGATTAGAGCTGTATTCGTCTAATTTCTATATTTTTTTAGTAGTTACAAATTATATTTATTTGTTGTTTTCCTTTAGGCGACAAAGAAATTTTAAGACAAGCGATACTTCACTTTTACTTGAGAAAAATTATTTTTGGAGAACGTATTTTTCTTTATTTTACTTGACAAGGTTATATTTTGGTCGTCAAAAATCATTTTTGGTCATGATTTTTTTAATTGACAGCCGTAGGTGAATATTATAAATTTGCCTCGTATAAAGCGTGTTTTGCAAGATAAAATTTCTCTTTAAATTTAATAACTTCTAAGATTTACAAATAAAATGCATTTCTTTGCATTTCGATGTTCCCTTTATATCATTTTCTACAAATTTAATATCTTATTCTAAGAAAACTTTGGTCATTGTGGTTTCTTTGGGAAAAACACTTTATTTCAAAATTATTTCGGAACACTACAACTATGATTCCCTTAACTATCAAAATATTTACCTATCTGACTGACTTGAGGGAAAGACGACCACGTATTTATATCGTTTCGGTTTCTATAAGTAGAGAGTTTTTTCCCTAAATTTTGACCTATTTCCTAAAAGTTTTCACTTATTTTTACAATTTCAGCTTTAAAACCAAAATTTTGAGCTTAAATTCGAATTCGTTTTCATAAATTTCGAACTTTTGTTAGAATTTTATATTTTCTAAAAATTCCCAGTTTACAATGGAATTTTAAAGATTTAGCAAAACCACTTTCGACCGATTTTAGGCTGTACCGAAACCGCCGTCGGAACTTGTATTTTTAGCCGTTATTGGCGAAATCGAAAGCAAAATTTTGGTAGGTCTCTAATATTTATTTTCACGATATAGCAGCGTTTCAAAGAAGTTTGAAATGTTTTCAGATATTCATCTTATTATTACTATATATTTGGTAACAAAGCAAAATTTTCGAGCTGCGATCCCAACATCTGCAAGATCAAAGTAAGGTTGTATTGATGTCTCCGAACTTTTCTTATTTAAATGCTAATAAAATATGTACCTCAAAAAAGAGGGAACGGATTAGATGGAAAATGGAAACGTTTTCGATTGAAATTCAGTGAATAATATACATTTAATTTCCAAATAAACATTAATTATATTTAAGCAATTAGCTAAAACACCAAAGCCTATAAATTACAGCTCAGGTGTATTTAAGCCTATAACCGATTCTGTTTTATTTTGCTTTTACCGTGAAACTTTCTAGAAAACAGATTAACTAAATCGGAACAAGTTATAAACTCTTTCTCGCCACGGCGTCTATTTGTTTTACAGAATCTAATTAAATTTGTACCATGTTTTAATATACTGGCTATTAGTCGTAATCAGACTAAATAAGCTTGGAAGAAATGTAAAAAGAATTTTATGAAAACTTGAAACTTGCCCAAGTCAGAAGAAGAATGCAGTTATTTTGACTTGACATTTAAGCTTAAAAGGCATAAAAAGTAAAAAAAGTATGTTGATTTTTTTCTTTATTATATATATATATATATATATATATATATATATATATATATAATAAAGAAAAAATCAACATACCTTTTCTAAGCCAAGATAGCATGGCATGTGCATTCGTTGAACACCCTGTATGCCATCGATACCAGCAAGGTTGCAATCCACTTGTCAAATTTGTCTATGAAGTTTACAAGATAAAAACGCCGATACATCAACCTACATCGAAGTTATTTACAAACTTCCTAATTTTATTGACGTTAGGAAATGTATTTTTTAAGAAGGGTCACTTCTAATTTCCGCCGTTCAGCTCCTCAGGTCGCATATTTTTTCCAAAATAAAGCTATATTATCTCTGACTTTCCCGGAAAAGTTACATATTTTATCCGGAAAATGCAGGTTTGAGTTTAAACAAAATTATAAAGTTTTTATACAATTGAGTTTGGAAAGTGGCAAGAATAAGCAAACTTTAGGTAATGTGGGTTTCAAATACTTTTATAAGGGAAAGCCAGGCATAAAAAAATCCGTAAAGACATTTTAACAAAGTTCGCAGCTATGTATGAAAGATATCGACTCCGTGTTTGGAACTTTTTACATTTACCGCGTCTGATAAAAATATTTCTAAACAATGCTAAAATTTTAATCGTATTTTATTAGTTTTATCTCAGCTTGCAGCTCTACTACTGAAAGTTTTAATCAATTCTGAAATATTTTCAAATGAGACATTCAGTTTCATGGTGATCTTGAAGAAATATTAAATTTCATTTTCCTGGTACACTATAATGAAAATGGAATTTCATTTTATTTCATAACTATGATTTTATCACGCCCTCTTTAGCTGACTGCTTAATCAACTCACAAATTTTTCTTTCATTTAATCATTTTTATCATTTCTTCATATGAAATACCATTTTTATTTCAGGCGATGTTTTTATGGTTTATGTCAGATATTTAGTGGAAGAAGTTAATTTCAACTACATTTAAAGTTAACCGCGGTGTAATTGAATATACGCAATAATTTGAGCCAGGAATTGCATAATCTGGAGTTGGGTTAATACGACGAATTAATCTGTAACATTCGCTATCCTTATCTCGAACTTGGATGGTGGCAATCAATACATGTTGACTATTTGATATAAATTACTCTTTCTCGGGTCCATAGTCTTATCTTACGTGTTCAGTTGCTCCATTTTTAATTAAAATTAATTAATTAAATTCGCAATTGCTATCTAGAACAATAGTTTTGATTAATTACGGTAATGAATATACTTTGGGATTATAACTGATGGAGAGATGTAACGCTTAGAGGTAGATTTTGAGCAGTAATTTAAAAGGAATTGTTCAGTGTAATGGAAATCGTCTCTCTTTTCTAGCACTCTTATTTACTAGTTAAAAATTTCAATTAATTAATTAATTTATTTACGTCATTATGTTGCTTTCAATTATTTTTGAATACACTCTGTCAACAAAGTAAAAAATGGCATCAAAGGATCGAGGTTAGCATTTTCCTCTGCTACTTTGTTTTAACGAAAGCTTTGTAATGTATCCTATTTAAACTGGAAGTAGCTTTGCGATTCTTTTCATTAATAAAGCTAACAAAATTTTTCCAGTGAACAAACAGAAGCCCCCGTTTTAATACAAATACTATCAATGTGTTAACAAGACGCGTGGAATGCAGTGCGAGCCAAACTTCCAATTTTCGCCTGAAATTGCTTTGCATGAATTTTTATAGTATCATACCCAGGCGATCGTTGAAAAAACACTTCTTTTTGAAATACGTTGTGTTCTTAGGCCGCATATCTAACACTGGCAAAACGAGTTTATAGAAGAATTATTTAGTGCTACTGTCAAACGTGAACCGACGACGTTTTGTTAGAGTTTTTTTAGCTTATACAAAAGCTCCATTTATTCATGCTCAATTTATTAAAGGGAATTTTTGAATGTTTATACGTATACATAATTTCATAATAGGATTCGTAACTTGCAATGCATTTACCTAATCAGTTAGCGTTTTAATTGCAGAGGGAGCATTTTACACTCATTTTGCTTATATGTTTTGATTTAATTTAATATGTTGCAGATAACATAACAAAATAAATAAAGCCTCTGGCGCAGCAATTGCAAAACCACAGGATATGGTTAATTTAATTTACATAATTTTGCCATAAGCACAACTCGCACTATCCAGTTAAACTGAAACCAGAAGCCCCAATTTCACATGAAAGCTGAACTAACTGAAGTTATTTTTGAGCTCAAATCAATCCGATACAATAAATTGGTCATTTATAGTTTAATTTTGCAACCTGAAGACCAAAAAAAGAAACGAAAAAAAAAGGCACTGAAAAAATCTTTTTCGCAACGTCAGCTTAAGCAGTCGTCACGTTAACGTTTCTTTTCTTCATACATTTCAATATAACAGATATATCTAATTTCTCTTGCTTTACAAATAAGGTGCGCAAAAGTGTGTCTTATAATTTTTAATATGTAGAATCCAAGTATCCGTTTGTACGGTTAGCAGTTGAATAAGTGGCGTGACGTAGAATGACTTTTTGACTTTTTTTTCGATGTTTAGATTTTAGACTTAAGACCCTTAAACTTAAGTCTCGTTAAACTTATTTAATATTTGCAACGCTTAATTGGTGGAATTGTTCGATATGCATAACTCAACCTCTTGTGGAATTTTCATACGCAGCGTGGAAACTTTAATAGGAATAAACTCAATAAAACTGAATAAAAGTTTTTTTGACAATATTTTTTAAACAGGATGATTTTTATTTCAGGTTTGCGAGATATCCGACAAATTACGTGATATTTTACAAAAGGTTAGAAATGCTTGAAGGCTTGAACTTTACCAACATGCAAATAGAATATATTTGGAACTTTGTCTACATAAATACTTACCTTTAAAAATATAATATTTTTAATATTTCAATATTTCTGCTTTTAATAATCGCAGAAATAGAGGGCTGTAATCCTTTTGGGAATGTCTTTTCAATGAGGTGTCACACAATTACTATTCATATAAGTTAAATGTTCCTGTAAACAATCGAACGTGCTACAGATGATAACATTTACAACCAATAGCCATAGACAGGTTTCGGCCTTCGTCGGTCTTATAGGTATGATACGTTCGCTTACAGCTATTAATCAGCCACAAAAGTGCTTAACGGACGTGAATAATTTGTAAGAGATCTAAATTATGATTAGAAAATCAAAATTCCAGCTTTACTAGAAATTTTGAATGAAACCAATATAAAGATGTCGAAATTTTAATTTAGTATTGAAATTTAGAAATAAAACGTCAAACTTTTTTGAAGTTTTGACTAAAACTTTTTGGAAATTTATTTCATTTTGTTTTGAAAATAAAAGTCTAAATTGCATAGTTGAAATAAAAATTTTAGTAGTAAACTCTGTTTTTTTTTGTCTTTTGGAATTAAGATTTAAAAATTGCAGTTTTGGCTTTGTTGCTAAAAAAATAAAATTTAATATTTCCTACTATCCCTACACACATATTTTCGCAAAGTTTTCACTTGAATTTCGACGTTTGGGTATGGAAGACTAGCTGACCCCCGCAATTTTGTTCAATTACGTCATGTTTCAAAATAAAATAATTTATTATTGGCTTTTAACAGAATAACAGATTCAAAGGTTCCCGCTCCCTTTTCTAGTACCCGCTAAATTTCGAGGTGGCGCGCAATATTATATCAGCCATAAACATTGCGGATTGGTTTCTGTTTCATATTTTTCTCAAATTAAATTTTATTGTTAGCACAGTTGATTTCTTAGAGTAAAAGGTTAAGTTTTATTAGAATAAAAATAGCCTAAAAGATACCCCTAAATATACTGCACAAAAATTCGGTTAAAATGTATTTAGCAGTTTCTGAGATTAGCCCGGACGAAAGATCAGTCGACAGACAGACAGACAAACACTAAGAGACGTCAATTTTATGAATTTAAATGTTTGCAAGCAAGAAAAAAACCGGTCAAACAAAAACCATTTTCATTAAGGCATTGAAGTCGAACACAGCCAATTCCTGTGCAATATATACCCTCGCTACAGCGAGTAACTCTATTTGTGGAGACTTTTTTCTGTAGAATTTCCAAACTCTAAAATTCGTTATCAAGCAGAATTTTTTAAGAGAATTACAACTTATCGGTTTTTAAAATGGCAGCTGATCGCAATCGTATTCAGCCCAGGATGTAATAGGATTACCCCTTGCAAGGGCATTGCGTTTTGAAAAAAATATATTTAAAGATTTTTTTTCTTAAAACTTTGACTTTAAAAGAAATCATCACATCACTAAATTACTCATAAGATTTTCATTTAGATGATCCGATTCAAGTCTTTAAAAATACGTGTGGTTTTACCGGCACAGAGTTTAGCGTTACGATCGCTTTTTAGAAGATGAACTTTTTGGGTTGCCGTGCGCTCTTATTTTATTTGAGTAGGGGGCGAGCGAGCAATCCATCAAAGGGAAATCAAGAATGTGTACACATTGCGGACACGTTTCGAGATTGTTGCACCCTTAGCTAAATCGGAAACCACGAGGACATGTAAGAGGCAGTGGTATTAGGGATTTGGGGCAAAAGCTGACTTGCGGCAGACCGCAGACCTCAACAGTTCATAGAGCCAAACAAATAAGGTATTTGTATTTGAAGCTGGACATTATTTTCTAAGCGTGCGTAGCCGATTAAATTGAGGACTGAAATATATCAATTATTTCAATGAGTCCAGACAGACCATTTTTTTCTTGGTGGAAAGAAATCTACATAAAACAACGGAGCTGTTGGAATAGAGAGTATCGCCCTATTGGAAGGAAAAATGTGACAAAATTATCCCAGTGAGATCTTCGATATCTGAAAGGTTCTGACCCTTTTCACTTTCATCGGTACAATCAATATATTATCCCCAATGTAATAGAATATCTTGTTATTTTATTCAGAGCAAACAACGCTAATATTTCTTTTTCTCCTGATAGATAGCAGCCAATAAATAAGTCCAGAAGTGTCTACCTCTAAATATATTCGAGAGAACGAAAATGAGACACAAATGTAAAAAGTAAGGGATTTGAACCTTCAACAGTTTTACAGACAATTGTCGTCACGGTAAATAAAAGTATTTCATGTTCAGTTTTATGAAAGTAGGCTCTGTCGGTGTCCATTTGTGTTCGACAAAACATAAAAAGGAATTGCGTAATTTTGCACTCAACTGATCCTTGAAACCCAAATATGATCCCCCTGATTGTTACTCAATAACTACTTTTCGTTACACGAAAGGATACTGACATGACAAAGGCCAGTTAGACTATCAATGCAGTAAATTTCTACCGATCCCGGATTTACCAGGATACTTACACCAAGTTCCGATATAGCGTTCGTGAATATAGATTTACTCGTCTTTTATCGACTTCTGCAGCTATCTCGCTTTTACTACCGCAAATAAATTCATGGGAATTGTACTTTTGCACCCTATTTTTCTACAAATGTAAACGTTTTACTACATAAAACTTACTCGACGTGATCGCCTTAGATTGCTTCGACAACTAATAAAGTGATAACACTTGCAAGTATCAGTTAAACAACGAAATCAACTAACGTTGCTTTCAAAAATGCTGAGTATCCTATTTTCTGTATGGATCAGTCAAATTAGAAATTAAAATCGGAACTAGTGTTGATATTTTCATAAGTTGTTTGAATCAGATGGGATAGTGTAATTAAGGTAGTCCTTATGCAAGTTAAACATTTTTTCTCTTTTTCTGACAGGGCACCGTATCATTTGATTATGTACCTTGAGAAACTATTTCAGTATTTTTTTCACATTTTTAGGTAATATTTAGGGTTTATTAATTTTATATAACATTTCTGCGACCCAGTTTGTAAATATCTAAATTTTTAGTAATGAAAGTTGACAATATTCTGAAACCTTTTTGAAATATCACTACGCAAGATCTATCTTTTCAAAACGTCACCTCATGACAGCTGAAAAAAAATAGGTTAGTTTATTTTAGATAAAATAGGAAAAAACTGAAAAATATTTTACATAAATTATGAAAATATAAAAAATGCAAAAAAGGCGGCAGCATTGGACATCGATGTATCTATCGCTTTCATTTGAGAGAGTTAGCAATGAATAAAAAGGAGAGGGAACAGTAGTACTTAAAAATAATAAATTGAAATACATAAAAAAATGTTAACATCAATAGACGTTTCATCAATAATTTACGGTGGTAAAAATTTAAATATTTAAAGTTTTGATCCACAAGAAACAGCTACTCCAAGGGCTAATACCCCTTCCGACAATGAACTATATTTGTCGGTCGAAATTACATGCTCTTGGTGATTACTATTTCTAGCCGCCGAAAGGTCTTCGACTTAGTAATTAGAAGCACTCACCATGTACGGTGTACGTTCGTTTCATTAAAGAAATAATATGTTTCCGACCAAAAAGAGTCTACCATGAAGAACAATCATATTCCTTTAACGGAACAACCGGACTCCGCACATGGTGAGTATTTCTAACTACTAAGTCGAAGGCGAAAATAGCTACCAAGGTTTCAAATTTAATGAAAAAAATTAAAATCACTAATAGTAATTATCAACTTTTATTTATTGAGTAAAACATCTAGCATGCGGAATTATTGGTTCAGTTACAAATAATGAAACGTCTAAAATTAAAATCATTCATAAATAGGATAAAATGGCTGATTTCTTTGTTTTACGATATTTCTTCCTCTACTCTGTTACCAATAAAAGCAAATATTACTTTTGTTCTTGGTTGTTATCAATTTATTATTTCATCCATTAAAATAAAATCTGCTACTCGAATAGAACCAACGATTTTCTGCAGCCTCAAAATCAGGGTCATCTTTTCAAATTTTAACTTTTTTATTCAAAGTTTTTGAGGAGATACCTAGTACCATATACATATACAAAAAAATCGTAAAGAGTTGCTAGATATTGGAGATTGTTTAAAAAGAAAAAATGTGTCTATATCTTCGAATTATGGAGCCTCTACCATTTTTTCTTATCTTCAACTTAAAGTTCGTCGTCGAAAAATGCAAGAGACACCAGCTATTTGAAAAAGTACTACAAATGGGCCAGTATTTTTTTCAGGGCAACAGCAGCTAGTTTTTGGGTTATACTCTCATAAATTGTAAGCTATTTTAATAATACCAAGTCGTTTTTTGTACTGACCATTCAGTAGAAGCTTGAAATGAATATTTTATTTAGATTGTGAAAATGCATATATCTCTCACAAATTTTGAGTAATACGCAGTTTTTGCCATCCATATAGCATGGTGAAAGGCAGCAGGTCTCCCAAAAGAAATACCTTTTTCAGGAATTTCTCCTATGTAAATGATCCTGAGTTGTAATAATTCTTTGTAGTCTTGTCAAAATTAATATTCTTCG
Source organism: Dastarcus helophoroides (assembly GCA_028583605.1). Taxonomy (NCBI): domain Eukaryota; kingdom Metazoa; phylum Arthropoda; class Insecta; order Coleoptera; family Bothrideridae; genus Dastarcus; species Dastarcus helophoroides. The sequence continues at coordinate 15,193,966 of CM053333.1, forward strand.
AGATGTGAGTAAAAAAAATCCTGTCTGCGGCAACAACATTTTTGTTAGGCATAGTGTCATTTGTTACTGTTTTATAATCGATTTGGTCAATTTTGTCTTAGTTGATATTAAACATTTTGAATTATTGAAAATAACAGGACCACTTGACACATCGAGTGTCTGATTCACAAAGTTGATAAGATGATTTCCATTTTATGATGTTCCAATGTAATACTTCGCCAATTGAAGACAGCTTTGATTGGTTAAGTTTAGACATTAACCGATCAGCCAAATGTTGATTCTATTTCCAGTAACTACACTGGTGCCATTATTTGTGGATACCACTGCAAGTCAAAACAAGTCCTCATGTTTTGAAAAACAAAATGAATTCGCGCCTTCATCAATGACTAAATTGCAAGTGAAGTGTGGGGTGGGCTCAAACTTGACGACATTAAGCGTTTTGCTCTTTTAACCGTTTTAAAAAAAATGTACCGATTTAAAATCAACTTTAACTCACACGTCTAATAGTTCCGAGATATGGTATCTAAAAAATTTAGAACGTTTTCCAAAAACTGAAATAGTAAATTTAATTGGCTCACCAAACGAGTCTGTAGACGCAATAGTTCTCTAAAATTTGGGAAACAGCTAAACTATTGTATTTTTGAAGAAATTGGGTAACATAATTTTAAAAAAAATTAATTGGCAAAATTTTCGAATTTTTTCCAGAAATTTTAAGGTTTAAAAAGAAATGTTAATAATTGTGTTTCGATTTAAATGTTTGTGGTTAAACGTTTTTAAATTTTGTATATACATTTCTAGGTTCTTTTTTCGAAAGTTTGACTGCTATTTAAATTTCTGACTTTACCTTTAAAATATATATAGTTTTAAATTACCCGAGTTTTAATTTGAAATTTGGAAAAAAAGTTTACGTTTAAATAGAAAGAAGTCAATAATTTTAGAAAAATTCTAATTTTCTAGTCAGTCAAAACTTTGAAAAAAAAACTAAATTGATTAATTACATTTCTTTAAATTGTAACTGTAACAGAAATTTTAAATTTTTGAGCATAAAGTTATAACATCATTCAATTTTTTATTGTCAAAGTTCTTAGTTTAAAAGAATAATGGTAGTTGCCTCGCGACAGTCCAGTAAAATTGAACCCACAACATACATACCAGAAGATTAGGATTGTAGGCTTTGTTTTTTTTACGTGACTGTACTTCTGACATTTTATCATATATTCTCTATAAATACACAATATTATGAAATATTATTCTGCATATACATATGTGACAATGTCACATATGTCCGCGGTTTGGACAGTCCGATCTAGCTTATAATTTCTGACAGCTGTAAAGATAAAAGATAGAACACATGATCAATTCCCGTCTCACTTGCACATATCGATTTAACCTTTCTCACTTCGATTATAACGCAATTACAACACTATTAGAAAAAACTGCCGACGGAAATTTGACATGTGTAACTAGCGATTTCTTTTGCTCTCCCTCATACTATTCTCTCCCGTTGCCGTATCGTTTTCACAGGATTATTTTAATATCTCCCTACTGAAAATGATCGTCTCAATATGTTATTCTTTCTAATTGTTCATCAAAACTATGAGGTAAATAATTTACATTTTTTTAGTAATGCAAAAAAATATACATTTGCTATATTCCCTCGTTTCTTCTGTATTTTATGTACAAAGTTTCATTTGTAATGGCAATTATCTCGTATTCGGTGAGGTCAAACTTCTTCAAATTTCAACATCCTATACATTACGCATTCAGTTAAATTTGTTCAAAGTTTTGAAGATTACTTAAAATTTTTTATTCGCGAGTAAACTACCTTAAGATTGGATTTTTTTTAAGTTCCGATGAATCGGAAGTTGAAAAAAAGGTCCTTTAGAGAATAGAGTCCCAACTTCAAGAATAAAACTCTTAATGTTTAGAAAGTATATATTTGGAGTTGAAAATCAAGATTCTAGAAAAAATATTTCAGATTTATATATATCCGGAATTTCAAAATATTATCAATTTCGAAAAAAAAAAATTAATTTCTTGCAAAAACTTAAGAAAATGGTTAGAAATTCCAAGTGAAATTTAAACGAGGTAGGCTAAACTTAAAATTTTAATTTTTTTAAGAGAAAGGTTTAAATTTTGAAAGGTCTCATTTTGCAATAGTCTAAATTTTGAGTGGTATGCAAACATTTGAAAGAATAACTACATTTATTTAAACTATTTTAAAGGATTTAAATTTATGAGCTAAAAGTCGAATAATTCACCTTTTATTACCATTTAAGAAGTTTGAAGCTGATATATTTGTACTCAAAGGTTTGGAGACATTTGTTTACAAATTTCTAGTATTTTTAAAATTATTTTTCCTTTGTACGAAACGTCAAGATTTTTAAAAATTTCGATGTTAATATCAAAATTGCGACACTTTTTACGAAATTTCGATTTGGAACTGTTCTTTTTTTCTGCTTTCTTAGCGGTCACAATCCAGGCTTCATTCATGTATCGCCTACGACCAGATGCTACCCAGTACCATTTTCCCTGTGCGATGTAAGTAAGTCTAAGGCAAATAAAAAAAAACTGTAATTGTTAAATAAATCATTAGACACATTTAAAAAACCCTCCTCACGAATGTCTCCTAAAAAACTGTAAAAGAAAACAGTCTTCAAGAAAGTAGGACAAGTTTTAAGTCAACACTCTATTCTAATGATAAGAGCTAATGAATAATGAGATAATAAAGGTTTGTTCTCTTAACGCAAAACTCCATCACCTAACCTATAGACGCATAACTCTTTCACAATTCATAAAATATATTAACAATAAATATTAAAAATACTACGATGCTTAAACAAACATGAACATACATATTATGAATATTGAAAAATTTTACGAAACAAGCGTTAAAATATAAATAAGGTAAATTTTTTTTTTAAAAAAACCATCGAATTTTTACCGATAACATCTCTTGTGCAATCAAAGCATATATTAAAAAAGCAACAATATGCAAATTTCAATAACAATAAAATCGAAAACAACTGGGCAGAAAAGGGCACTTGCGGAATAAGTTGTTTTCGTCCTATCAAGTGAAGAAGTGTTTCAACATTAAGGAGGTATTCTAGTGTAGAGGCATGAATTTCGCCCGGTTTTTTAAGCGCTGTACAAAGGAAACAAAAAATATTTTTACTATCCATTTTTTTATCATTTGTTTGTTGATGTTTTATTATTACATAAAAAAATTAACAAAAAAAAAAAATCAAAATTGACAAGGTTATGAGCAGTGAAAGTGGGGGGTCCAAAAAAAAGAGGGTGCCTTGGCGGTAATGATTCCAACCCTTCTGGTAATCTGAAACATAAAAATCAAACGGATTCTTAATTAGTATAGATGCCGCTATCAGATGACGCTTGGACAACTCAAAAAAAAAATTTTTTATAAAATGGCGGCTGTTTGAAAAACATTTTTTTTTATTTCATATTTTTTTAACAATTACAAATTTTTTTAAAATATTAAATGAAAAGTTATAGCTTTGGGCGAGAACCAAGTTATGAAGGGATGTACAAAGAACATCCTCTCCAAATTTGAAGTAAATCGATTCATTAGAGCTCGAGATATCCTTACCGCCAGCTCGAAAAAAGTAGTTTTGAGAAAAACGCGTTTAAAGTTTTGCGTCAAGTTTTCGGCAATTTTATTTATAAAATAGCAAAGAATACTTACATATTTTTAATCAGCGATTCCTGATCCATATAAGAAACCTTCTTCTACTTCAAACTGCTCATTTTCTGATGTTCTCTGGTGAAGACGAGCAGTTCTACCCTCCTTTGAAGCCTCTGACGTCCGGAGTTCCGAGCGCTCGATACGCGCTTTGTCTCGTCTCGCTGCAAAAGCATTAGCTTCTGGGCCAATCGTGATTCCCATAATATTTAAAACTTTTAATATAGGTATAAAACCTTCATTAAAAATACTAACTGCTAAAAAAGTGGCAATTTCAATAGTCTTTGGTCCAGCGTGAATGTGCTTCGGAGCAAAGGTCCATATTAACGAGTTCAAAGATTCGTTATTATTTTGGGTTTCAGAACCCAAACATCGTTCCAATAAACTATCAGCTGATAAATTTTCATAAATTGGTTTTATTACTTTTAAAACGTTGTCATTTAGTGGAGGATTTTCGTAGTCAAATTCATCAATTGTGCCGTCTTCTATAGCCTTCAGATACTTGCACCAACTAGGTGAACAATTCATGTGTTGAGGATTTTCTTTAGTTGAAATTTTATGATAATAGGTTGCCCACACATCTCTTTTCATGTCTTCAACAGAATTTGGATTACGACGAATTGCCAAACCATAATATAAAGACAATTCATTGATTAGCTTATCAGTGAGTTTACCAGCACCTTTGCCACCAATACCTTTATTCTCTTTTTTTGCTTTACGTAACCGTGAACCCATGCGTTTCTGCACATGCCCAACACACTCCTTTTTTTCTACTACCGGGTTATCATTGTAGGGATTAATATGAAGAATGCCTTCAAAAGTTTTTGAATCACCATCTCCGATATATCGAATATATTTGGCATTATGCTTGGTTTCCCACCTCCCAAACATTTCAACAACCGCGTCAACCTCCATTTTTCCGGCGCTCAATTTATGATTTATAGTACAGTCTTCTTCATGCTCTTCATACCAATCTAGATAAGCTTGGATATCGTCATTTTTTGTGTGTTTCCATAGATTACACGCTTGACAAAAACTTGATTTTACTGTCGTATCAACAACTTTTTTCACTGTACTTGCCGACAAGCGTAGTAACACCAAAAAGAGAATTGAAGCCGACAAGCGTAGTAACACCAAAAAGAGAATTGAAGCCTCGTTTTTTCCACGTGCCATCGCCGGAAACAGTCAAATGATTAGGATTAGCGTGAGGATCAGACTCTACTATTAATTCCTTTTCTTCTCTTACCGCTTTTGAAATAACTTGATCGTAAACTGCTGAAGCGGCTGTGTATAAATTGTCAAGGCAACTGTAATATGTACCAATAGTCAAGCCTTGACAAATGTCCATTATACTACAAAATATGTTTATTCCTTCTCTTCCAACTCCTAGCAATCTCATAGCTGCTACAATTCTACGATTCACTTCGAATGCTTTATTTATAAAGGGCGATGATTGAATATATCTTATTTGCTCACACTCACATTGTAAAGCGATTTGGAACCCTAACCCACGATCAGCTGTACGACTAAATTTTATTTCTTTTTTACATGTAGAACACAAGATCAATGTTGAAAGCGTGGTAAAAACAGAAAAAATTTTTAAAATACAATAACCGTAATTACTATTAATTATAACTTCCTCATCCTGCGAATGTTTTAATTTTGCTGCAGATGCACTAGTGAAACTGGTTTCTTTTTCTGTTGTAAATTGATTACCAGAAAATTTCCTCTTCTTTGTTCTGGATGGCCGTGCAGAACTAAATTTTGAATATTTTTTATCCATTACACTGTAAATAAATTCACAATTTACAAAATAATTTTCACTTGGAAAATTTCTAACACGTTGTCAGAGTTAGCAAGTCCACTCAGTACGAAGGCTGGCTCAAAACTAACCTAAAATAAAACTAATAGGAGAATATTCCAGCAAAACAAGTTTCTATGGCTTTCAATGAAATATACATTTAAAAGCGATCCTATACAGTGAAGATTTTATGAAAGTTATTCAACCGTAGGGATCCGGGAACGCCTACCGTCTTTTGTTCACTCACGCAGGTAGGACCGGGACCGATACTACGTCACAAAAACGGCTATAACTCATTAAATAATAGGAATTTTGAAAAATCCTTTTAATGACATATTTTTGAATGTCTAGACTTTGGAAATATGAAAAAAAAATTTTTTTCGATTTTTTCAAAATTTTACACTAGAATACCCCCTTAACCTGCGAATTTGATTTCTTTGCCCAAAACTTGGCATGAAAAATGAGAAGGCAGTATTGCAGTTTTCAGTAAACGCGTTCATCATCTTCACCGATGTTCAACCTACCTATCAACAGGCGATAAAATTTTTGCAACTCGCCCTCGTAAGTTGTCGAAATAAAAAAGTGTTAATACAGAAATAAATACAGCTTTAGTACAAGAGGGCGTTAAAACGTTCCTCTTATATGTATATTAGACATTTAAATATAGATTTAGGTTATTTGCAGCTAGTTATAATTCCCCGCTTACCGGTAATTACCATACAGATTTATTTTTACTTCTAGCCACTACTGATCAATAAAAAGGGTCTTTAAATAGTAGCTTATTATTTTTAGCCCTTTTTCTCATCTATTTCTTTATAAAGTGTAACAAAGTAACCTTCATAGGGGCCGCATTTCCTAAACACATGTGACTTTTTACATTATACCGAGCTTTGTTCCGGTATCTCAAATTTGAGTGAACAAATGGCTTTGGCCCGTGTTATATCATCCGGTACAATACGTCTGTCGCTTGTTTGAACAAACTTAATACGTGTGCAGTGAATGCGCTTAGCAATTATAATTGAAGTTTGTATGCCATATTAGGAAGTTAGGGCCAGTATCTCGCAAAATTACTGAAACTAAATGGCGGCTGCAGAAATACTTTAGCAGTTTCATAATTTATTACCCCCGTGCGAGCTGAAGCTTTTTGTGTACGTTTGTTTAACTGTGCCGCATAATTTAGTTTTTTTTTTTTAAATATGGTTACCCAGGTGTTTAAATGGCGCGGAAACGGCATCCCCACCGAATGACACAAAGAACATTAACAGTGCCTAAATTAGAGGATTCAATTTTGTAACGTACGACAAAGCCCAACATTAACATTGCTTTGTTGTAAATAGAGTCAGTGCCTACAAAGGATAACTACGATGTCATTATAAAATTTGGGTCTGTTTAGAATAAGATGACTATTTTAAAGGGGATTAGAAGCCGCGTTTATAAAATCAAATCGAATCTAATTAAATTTGCTACTAACCCATGCGTGTTATTTAATTTAAGTTAACCAATAAATAATGCAAGTTTTTGAAAGTGTATAAGTAAAACTAGATAATTATAGCAGTCTGCGGCCTGCCCTCATTATTTTCTTTATTTATGCGCTATAGTTGCGATTTTATTCCCTTAAATGATATAATTAGAAAGGGGGTTTTAGAAAGTTTTATTTGTTGGGTAATAAATTTTCATGAAAGATTCTACACGTTATCTGAAAACTTCTAAATAACACGAAAGGAAAAAGTCGATAAAAAACAAACATTACTTTTGGGCGCACAAAATAAAATAAACAAATTAAGTATTCTTCAACAAAGGTCTAATTTGGTTAATGCATTGCTTAGAATACGTTTAGGCGATTAAAAGAAAAGATAGAGATTTCAGTTGGGGCGCGGGCCAAAAATAACAGCTATCAATAACAATTTACGTTCTGTCGGAACTATTGAGCTGATCTTCATAGGATGTCAAGATAAATAAATATACTTATATGAAGGCTTCCGGCCATTAGCGATCACTTTATTAGTTTGTCGTACAACAAATTTACTGGTGCACTCGAGAGAAAAATCACAGACCACTTACCCTCACGCTAAGCACGGAATATTATCAAAGACACTTAGACCGCAGTTTTTAACACTTGACGTACCCGAGAAAAAGCTTAACAGCTTTTAAAAGGACAATTAACAAAAAGTATCGGAAAAAGTAATATGATCTAATGGTAACGTTACACAAGAAAATATAAAAATGCTGATCCACAAATATGTTTTTCTGTTACTAAATGGTGGATACACCCAGAAAAATCTAAGAATTCTTCTTAGCTCACTTTTCACTTGAAATACATATTTAGATAAACCAATCAGTGAATTGGAAAAACACGGTAAGGCTAGAATTGTGGCGCTGGATATCTTAAAAGGCTTCGACGGCTTTTAACACTTGAAGCACCCGAGGAAGAACTTAACAGCTTTTACAAAAGCTCACAAAAAGGATCAGAGAGAGAGCAATATGCCCTAATGGTAAAGTGACATAGGACAATAAAAGAATGCTGATCGAAAAATATGTTTTTCTATTACTAAATGCCGGATGTTTAGAGCTTCGACCCGAAGAGCCTTTTTCTGCGCAAGGTTCAATAACGCCTTATTTAAAAATAAAATAATTTCTCTTTGATTTTAATAAAATAAGATATTTAAAAGTTCACGTTTAATTATAGGTGGTTTCTCTTTAATATGTTCTGTGTTATAATCTCAAGTAAAATTGTTAGCACAGTTGAGTTCTTCGAAGTGAAAGATTGAGTTTTACTTAAATAAAAATAGGCTAAAAATACAATAGATTTTAGTAAAAGTCTCATCAAGTCGATTAAGCAGTTTCGAGACTAGCCCCGGATAAAAGATTAGTCGACGGACAGACAAACACTTAAACGCTTCAATTTTATTAACACAGATATATTTTACGAGCCATGAATATTATTCCCGAAATTTGCTACAGCTTTTATAATTAAATTTGGTACTATATGTGTAATCATTGACAGCTGATACAGAAAATGGAACAGGACAATGCTCCACCTGTTCACCTTAAAATTGAAAATATTTTTTTTTCATTAATAATAAATAATATTTTATCAAACAACAACAAATGATATTATTAGGAAACCTTTGTGGTTAATAAAAACTTAGTGAAATAAGTATTTTGAAGTACTTTTGTTTGTAATGGTCAGAAACAATTAAAAGCGCTGTTTAGATCTTTGACCAAACTCACCCAATTTGCTTAGGCCTTCACTGGGGGTACTCTTCCATTCGAAATAGTCCCAGGCAGCTATATGTGAACACAATTATATTCAGCACTCTGAACAAGTTCACTTTTGTTTTATTGTATTTTGCAATTAAAGAAGTGTTTAACCATTAACTAGAGATTTATTAAAGTCGATAATATACACCCTTACTGGTGCAAAATTTCTTTAATTTACTAAGTATACGAGACCAAATAAAATATGCAAAGGACTTTGATTTTAAAAATTTATAGGTACAAGATACATATGTAAAAGTTGTGAAATGTTATGCATTTTTACCAACGAATTGGAAGTTTTTTAATGCCATCATCATAAAAAGGAGGGAAGCGTATTTGTAGCCAATTGCGCAAAAATATCTCAACAGCAGCATCATCATGGAATCACTCACCTCATAGAGCTTCTTTCAGTGGCCCAGACATATGATAATCGCATGGTGATAAATCGGGACCATAAGGAGGGGGCTCTTATGTTGCCCAATGCATTTCCTCTAATGTTTGATGTGTCAGATTGGCTGAGTGGGGGCGGGCATTGTCGGGAAGCAAAATTACATTTCTGACCGAAAAAATTGCGCCTCTTCCGTCGATATGCACATTTTGCCGCATCCGATAGCTAGCAGTAGTAGGGAGCATTAAACGTACGACGTTCGTGCAGAAAATTGGGGCGTTAAACAGTGTTATTCTTGTCCGCAGTCACACTAGTCCGAGGACGACATGCATTTTCAACTTGAGTTCGTTCCTCCAAAGATTTCTTGTGCCAGTCATACACTTGAGTATCTTCAAACAAGTATACCCAAACTGTGCTTCTAGTCTGTGAAGAATTGCGAAGGGCTTTACACCTTCAACAGCAGGAAATTTAATAATAATGCGCTGGGCAACGTGCGGATGAATAACTTTTCAGATTTTAATTTTTAGGAAAAATGCAAAAATAGGTCAATAGGTATACTCAGGGGGACACATTTTGTCATATTTATACTGAGTGTCATTGACATCTCTGCAATCCCAGACCAACCCCTCCCATTTTTTTAAATATGACATCCCATTTTTTCTTGAAGTTTTGGATTCCCTTTGACTAGTGGATTTTAAAGTTGTACAATACTTAAGGTCTAAAGTAAATATCTGTGGAGGTACAATTTTTAAATTTATATTAAGGAAGGATTAGTCGAATGAATATAATGCCGCATCACCTTCAGTAACTTCATTATCATCTGAAAAAAAGTAATTGGTGTTCAAACTGACTTCCTTTGAACTACATACAACGATATAATCTAGCTTCACAGGTACCTCTAACATTACTTAAGCTAACATATTTGGAGTCAATTTTGAACATTCATCAATAATTCTTTATCTTAACTTATCTATGTATTTTAGTTGTGTTGTATAGATTTTTAAATAACAAAACTAACAAAAAGAAATCCAAAAAGGTCAAATCGGGTGACCTACGTGGCTACTCCATCATGGCACCTCTTCTGTTTATCTCCCTCCAGATATTCACGTACAGAAAGACCTATATGTGCCTTATCATAAATCTTCGTTATTCTCTAGTATTAGAGTTATTTCTGGTTTGCTGGCTCTTGAAAATAACTTGGCCTAAAAGGACCACTTTCATAGCTTCGTTGCAGTCTACTGATTGGGATTTGCGCAATTTATTAGCCACAGACGCTCACATATTATTACCATTAATTTTTGCACAAAATTTGTTTAATTCTGTTAGATACCTTTATGTCTTATTTTTTTCCACAGAGAGCAGAATTAAAAAAATAGCTGCAGGTCTTGCAATATTTCAATTCGCCCTTACATTAGATACTTCAAACCATTACAATGATGCAGAAATTTATTAGTAGCGATAATTTATGATGTAATGTTTGAATCCCAGGCGTCAAATGCTTTACAAAGTTTCATTGCATTGTTAATGCTACGTTCATAGTATTTAGAAATACATTCAATCATAACTCGCTGTCTGTTCACCCTAGACCCTAAGTATTATACATTTTTCAGATTTACTCATCAAAAAAATTCAAAACACTTAGAAAATAAAAAAAAAATACGAGGGGTTGGTCAAGGGGTGCAGGGATAACAATTACCTTTATTACAAATATGACGAAATGTGTCTACCTGAGTTTGCTTCTTGAAGTGTTTTTTCATTTTTTCTAAAAATGATGATCTTCTAAGTTATTTAGGGTGAATAATTTTCATTGAAACGCACTGTACACATACATACCTTTTTATTAATAATTGTATATGATCACAACTGTACTACTACTTTGAATGGTTGAATGTCAATAGTATAAATTTACCGTTTTACTGATTCCAAAAGAGGTAAGCTCATAAATCGAGGAACGATAATAGATTCAACTAATGGGTGTAAAATTTGTTCTTAGCTCTCTTTTCACTTGAAATAGTTATTTAGATAAGCAAATCAGTGAACTGGAAAAACGCAGTGAGGCTAAGGTTGTGGCATTGAATATCTCAAAATGCTTCGACAGTCTGACACCATACTCTCCTCGACAAATTAATATATTATGGACTTCCACTGGGTCATTTGATATCCATTTTTCTTGTTGGCAGATCACTTCAGGTCATCATCGATGGCATCTCATCTAAGACATTTGCGATTAATGAAGGGATAATTCAGGGATCCGTTTTGTCTCCTACTCTGTCTCTTTTAAAATTACGCGATCTCTTAGTTCCAACTTCCAATTCGATATATAGCCACACAGATGATAGCAACCTGCTGTCAACCCTTTTTGCGACAAATCATTTTGACTCCAATGCGCCAAAAACTTGGGGCATTCTTTTCTTCAGAAAACAGCAAGGGATAATACCATCAACATCCTCATAGAGGGTGAAATCCTCCGAAGGGGATATAATATGTTTATCTTATGACTGGATGCAAGCACTAACTTCTCTTGGGACGACCATGTGCACGCCATTCCAAAGTCTGCCTCTACAAAAGCTGGGCTTTCTTTTCAGAGCTAAAAAATACTTCACATCCCATCATCACTTTTTACAAAGCTTAAGTTAGGGCAACATTGGGATAAGGTTATCATGTTTAAAGATCAGTCCCAAAGAACACTTTGGCTCTTTTCGATTAAATTCAAATTATAGTGATTCCCCTAATAAATAACAAGATTCTTTCGAAACACTGAAACACAGCCGGATGATTAATTAATTGTCTCTTTCTGCAAGTACTCTCATGGGAGATGCTCGCAGGAGCTGATAGCTTTGATCCCCCAAATTCAGGATTCTTAAGGCATACAAGACAGTAAATTCCTGTGGGACCCAGCTTGATACAGTGGTGACCTCTGTCTATGGATACTCTTTTTTCTGAAGAACTTCCAAACTCTGGAATTCGTTATCAAACGGAATTTTCGCAAAAATTACAACCTTTATTTCCAAATACTAATCGCGGTGCTTTAAATGCATAATAGAGTTGCCCTTTGCGAACAGATTGGACTTAAAAAAAAAACTGTTTCTGTGCTGAGGAAGGGACCTTAGTAGTTGTGATAAATATTTAGTAAAATGTGACTAGTTTATTAGAAATAACTATATTATACCTTTTTAACATTAGAAAAAATATCCATTTAAGAGTAAAAAAATTAAATATTTCGAAGAAAATATGAAAAAATTAAAACAATATAGTAATATTAATAATATAATAATTTATTACAAAAATCAGCCAATACACGTCACATAAGAACGACTAGGTAATAATAGTAACACTAGGGTTTGTAATAATTACCTGGGTTAAAATAGTTGAAAGAAGGTTAACTAGTTTATGTTTCAAAGTCAAATCTAATTCTTTTTCGTCTGTTTTGGGAAAGTTCCTTTATATATTTATATTTACTCTCCCACAACAAATAGGAAAAACTTACTTACAATCTGAAATCTACAGAAGCGTTTGATATATACCTGAAAAAAAAAAAAAATGTTGTTAGTTTTCAGGAAAAAATAAAAGTTAAGCAGAGAGCGAGTCAGGCTCGCACAATTAGGGTTCCGTACCAATTACTAAAGTAAACAGTCAAATTAAATTATTTTTTTTATGTATAAATTTGCAAATTTTTCCAAATTTTCTTGTTTTATAATTGAAATAAAAAAACACTCTATTTCTCAGATATATCCACTTTTTTCTACAATCAATTCAAATATTCATTTATGAAACTAATAAATGTGTTGATAATGTCTCAGAGAAAAAGCATTTATTCGCATTTGGCCACAAGTCGATAACTAACACAGTTTAGGACATCCTGTTTGACTCCAACCGCAATGACTCCGTTCCATGCAGTTTAATAAACTAATGCTAACTCCGAAAATATTCATCCAAAAGAAATAATTTAGGACATATATGATCTGCATTCTATCCTTCAGGTAAATCAAGTTTCTTATTTAAAATAATTACTATCTGGTTCAAAAAGCCTTGGAATGCAAGCACCTATTTTTCCATAAAATAGTTTTTTCTTAACAACTGTTAGGATAACGGAAAAACCTGCAGTTTTCCGATTATCTATGGTCGAAGATCTACTAACCCTTTGAAATCCAAATTTTAGGTTTAGAAACCTAGGAGAACAGGGAAGATGGTCATTTCTCACTCATTTTGAGTTATATCTTTAAGACGATTGGACCAAAAAATATTTAAAAAAATAGGATCGGTTTTATAATTATAAGGGTGTTCAAGTTTTCATTGAGAGACCCTATATAACAAGTGAGTCAGTTTGACCGCTTATTCTTTAATTTTAAACCTAGTGGTTTCCTTAACACATGCCGTGATTGTCTATTTCATGTGGATGTGTGGATATGAATTTCTTTCGTTCAGTTGACTGATGTGGCCTAGCTATCCTACTCGTAAATTGCAGAAAAAAACACTCAATATACAGATGGAAGTAGAAAAAATATGTTAATATTTTTATACAGAAAAATAAATAACAAAAGCAAAGATTTTATTTTTAAATATTTTCAATATTCGTATCAATATTTGTGTTTAAAATTTTGACATTATTTATTTTAATTCCGATTAAGTTGACTTTGACTAATAAATAAACCGTGTAAAAATGTACTTTATCGTTAGTCGGCATGCCGATAGACGTGAAAAACATACTAATGTTTAAATTTTAATTTACAAATTATAAACTTTTAATTTTTGACAGTACAATTTATTTGAAAATTGAATTTAATATTTTTAAGTTTAACTTCTGCCGACAGTTCTCATGATTGCCTATTTTTTTTCAGAAAAGTTATATGGAATCAGTCCATTTGCCGAATTTCGGAATGTATAGTAGAGCCTTGATGAGATGTTGCCTGACTTTACGTTTATGGAATACATGAAATATTTCTGCAATTTCTCTTTTCAAATGAATTTCCTAATATCTTAATCTGCAAAATATATGTATTACCTTTCAAATCTAATTAGACATCTCCAAGATGTTCGAACAATCCATAAACTTTTCAGATTGCTACTCCATCTGACGCAAAAGCAGCAAACTTTGGTTTGTATAAACTTTAAATATTAACCAATATTAACGACGTTAATATAAACGAAAAGTTTATCTTCGTTTGGCGAAAATTTTTGACAAACGATAGAGCTTAAAAAATTGCATTATAATTTTAATTATAATGGGCGAGATTTTGCAGTCATGCTTCCATCAGGCTTCATAATTTTATACAAGATAATGGTTTGAAACTGTATGTAATTATCTTTGAAGTTAACGTCACTCATATGCTAGATTCTGTCGCGTGAAAATTGTGCCCCCAAGTAATTACAAAGTTATGTCAAATTTATTAATCCACTTGCAGCATATTGCCAATGAAAGTATCGAAATTAGGTCGCTTATAAGCGAGCACTTTTTCTTGAATTGTGATGTTTGCCTAGAATTTACTGTCAGAAAGTTTAAACCGAAACTGAATAAATTAACTACATTTCAGGTAAAAGTAATGAGGGTTTTAAAGGAAGTTCAATTAAAATTCCATCTATTGATTTTCGTTTAAGCGATTTCCACCATCATTTTCAATTTTCAAGTAAATTACAAAACAATTCAGCCTGAATGTTATTTGGAAACAATGCTCTTTACACTTATTCTCATTGAGATTTATATCTAATTGCTCGTTTAGGGTTTAATAAAGGATCTAAAATGATGAGATTTATGGAGTTTTAACTTTTTTTCTATTAGAGCAAGAATTTATGCTAATGCAGTTCAATAAATAATACTCTTGAAAAATTTCCTTGGTTACAGGAAAAATAAAAGGCGTTTATTAAATCACGCAGGTCTAATACAGGTCACGCATCACTCGATTTTAATAAAACAACTGTCGAAAAGTTTTAATTTAAGGTTATAATATTAAGAGGATTCCTCTAAAATATTATTTTCCCATGTAGGCATTGTTGACTCATAATTTAGCCATAAAGACTTCAGGGATAATTTAGCAAGTAGAGCTGTCAACCTGTCTGGAATATTTTAGCTATGTTCCAAATTTATCGCACTTATTAATAGAGTTCCTATATTAACACACTAAATGCACTTTGTGGGGAATTTTTAAAAGGTAAAACGTCTAATTAGCTCTTATGTAAGGCAGATGTAGCTCAAAAGCATAACTCGAATCCCTGCTTTTTAAAGTAACAGGAAATCTTGATAGAGCAAAATATGTCTTTACAATTGGTCGGATTCTAAATTGATAACTTCATCTCTGTCTCTTTCGTATTAAAATATTTTTCCACCGATCTATAATACCTCCATCAATTTAAAGGAATATGTATTCACCGTGGAGCGACAAGGATTTCTTCAACGGCAATCATCTGGAAAACCGATGTGGTGATTTAAACTATGAAGGATTTCCAAGTTGTTCAAAGTTAGTGTTCCAAGCGAAGACATATGACCACATGGACCCTCAACTTTATACATCATAACATCGCTTTTTATAAGCACCCCTCATTTTCTGAGATTTATCCATTTCAACCATCCATGAAGTAAATAGGGTAGAAAATAGCGAGAATACAGAAACACAATTTTTTATCCACTATATTTAATGCTGTATTAAACCTATTTTTCTTAATCTTACGCCTTTGCATTATCTTCATTACGTCGATTAGTTAAACTGCCTCAACCTTGAGTCGATTTTATTCAAAATCGATTTTATAAATATTTGGGCCGTTATTATGTGTTATGTCTTTGCTTAAGTCTATCCTTGATACATTATAAGGTGCAGTCATAAAACAAAGTCACACGAGAAAATAAATGTGTACATATAATTTGTTGAAATACAAATCTTGTCCCCTAAAACCAAGAAAGATTAAAAAGCAATACAGCAGAGGTTGCTCTAACGCGTTTCGATAGCCAAGATATCATCTTCAGAGAGATACTCATCCACTCTCTGAAGATGTTAGCTTGGCTATCGAAACGCGTTAGAGCAACCTCTGCTATGTTGTTTTTTAATTTTTTTTGGTTTCAATGGACAAGATTTGTATTTCAAATTTTGAAGATAACCAAGGACCAGTCTGTTCCATCAAAATATAATTTGTTTTCATTACGTTGACATAGTTGTCGGAAATGATGACATAGTTTCAAAGGGTGGCCGTAACTGAATCTGGAAATAAAATCATTCATATTTATGTTATTGCTACACAAATATCAGCTAATGTATCCAACCTAAATTTTAAAAAATGAACGACATTACTGAGTTTTGGGGATTTTACTAGAAGTTGAATTTGAAAGATGTATTAAAAAACAAAAAATTAAAATAAAATACGAATTGACTTCAATTATATTTAAGTTGGGAATTTAATGCTAGCAAACGAATATTGTCAATAATATTTCATAAAGTTTTTGGTTTCGATTTTTTCTGAAAATGACTGTGTGTAGTATGATGTTTTCGAAATGAATTTAATCTGAAGTTACTGTTTTTCCTGTTAACTTAGACAGGTTGGGGAGCTCATGGACTACTGATATTATGGTATTATGGTACTATTATCGGGAATTTTACTCACAGTTAAAATTAAGGAAATTATGCTAACTTCTTTTCTGTGAATCCTCCTGTATTAATTTATTTTAAGAGTTTTTATATATTAGATTATTTATTTTCTCATATTTACAATTCACGCAAATTCACTGGCGCTTGTTAAACAATATGTAAACAAAACCACGGGGATCATCAAGAACATAAAATTGAAAAAAAAAATATTCAAAATTTTAAAAGAGAGGCAAATTAACCTATAGATTCTCCATGACATGACGCAAATGATCGCAACAAATGGCTTACGACTTCATATGTAGGTCAACAGCGTTTGTTGACACTTATTACGTGGTCACGGCATCAGGTGCAGAGATAATGCGATTCCTAGTCAATGACAACACATTCTTGTGTATTATTTGCCGTATAATTTGTTTGTATTTCCATCCACTTGAAACTAACATGAAAATATTTCATTACATCTATCTTACATTTTTTATAATGACGCATTCATAAAATTTATGTTTAATGAACAACCTGCTGAATTATTCTATTTCGAAGCATATTGAACATTCGTCTGCTGTTGTCTATGAAAAATGTGCCAATGGTGGAATTCCTAAGAGAAGTAGCTCAAATAAAAACACTCCATTGCCTACAACGAGTACAGCGTACTTCCAAAAGTACTCAAAGAACTATTGGGGGTTGTGGGGTTATGAATAAAAAAAGACGATTCATCGGTAAATAACATGATTTAAAAAAAAATTTTAATACGCACTGAGTCGTTAGTACAGTAAAGCCCTGTATCTCCTACTAATTCTTCGATAACAAAGATTTTTTTCGTACAAAAGCTACTTTAGCATAAGGTGTACATTTTAAAATTATTTTTTACTACACAGGGTAAACATATATAGAGCGTTTCACCAAAGTTGTCCTTCTTTAAATAGAAGGCCCTATAGGTTTTAATTATTTTTTAATACATAGGGTGAACATATACAGAGTAGTTTGGTAAAGTTCCTTTTTTTTGAATATAACACCCTATATATTTCACACTTTTGAATATGTTAGAAATTACTAAATATATATTAAAAATAGTATTTTACTGTTTTATTTCTTCATTTTCTCTTACAATTAGCTAAAATTTCTTTTAAAAGCTGTAACTTTAAAACAAGAAGACTAACTTAACATGTAGGGTATATAACATGCTACTCTGAATAATAGAAAATTGCACAATGCAAGGGTAGAGAATATGAATTTTCCTACCAACGGAATGTTACGATTCAGGATAAATTTTGACGTAATCGGTTAAATCAAATAATTACAAATTAAGTTCCTCAATCGCTTAAACTTTTATGGAGCATATTCAGGAAACGAAGTGTCTTACAGGCATAAGCAAAGTTTAAATTTTACTGACAACGCCTCCAAAGTTCGACACTTGAATGTGGCAAATACAGTCGGTATAAAACCTTTAAATTGAAATTATATTGAAGGCGGTTTGCAATTGCCAGAAAATAAATTACTCGATATTCGATTTTGACATCAAAAGGAAAGGAAGGCACATATGGAAATTAATAACATCTTTGGCGAAGCTTTTCAAATCAAAGTGGAATCAGATCAGTTAGAAATATGATAACTGATGTGGTATTGTTAGGTTCATCCGATCAGGTATCTTATATATCGCTTGATTAAGTCCAGTGGGGAAAATAAAGCAAAAATATGATTTTAGGGTGATAATCTTTTATTACCTATGAGAATATATGATGAAATCCTGGCTAATAAGAGAGTAAAGTGAGGTGGTTGGAATTTGTCTGAGCTCGGGAAATAATAACACCGGAGATTTATGAAATCATCAAATTCTCCAGCCGTTTCTTAGATAAATTCGTATCAAAGGTTAACGTTTGTTACTTCGCCTATACGTATTCCATTTTATGTACCTTGTCTCGTTTATAGGATTTTGTACGATTTGCGATAATTGTTTTCCTTATAAATACGCTGTTAGCGTGGAAATGGTATTTTTATGAAAAGGTGAAACAAAAATAATTTGTGTCCGTTATTTCCAAAAAAACAAGGCAGTATAATACAGTCGTGTATATCTATAAATAGGTGAAAAAATAGCTGACATATCCTATTGGATAGTGAGGTGAGGCAACACACCTGTAACTGTTCCTCTGGATGTGTCAAACCCTAATCACATCATCGTCCCTATTATTGGAAATTTGGGAAACAAGGAGAGACAATAATGCAATAAAATTGATTGCTTGTAACTTTCACAGCGTCCGAAAAATAATAACACGACAAATAGACAAGTTTGTCGAGATATATATGTCAGATGAAGTTTCAAACCATTAATTGTGTTAAAAATTAAAAGGGTAAAGCCAACTCCCAGCTTTTACGTGACCTCTTAATCATGATTTACCGAGGAAAACCTTATACGCGTTCGAGATATCCTTACTTTCCTTTTTATTACCTGACAACAAATCTTTGCTTGCCAATAAAATTTCCAGAGCGAGCTAATCTGGGGTTTGCATCTGAATTCTTACCTACACTTAGCAAAATCTCTTATGACGTGGCGTCTGCATTACATTAAGAAGTGCAATTTAATCAATGGGATGGAAACCTTGGTGAATCATAAAAGGAAAATTTACGTTTCGGGCCACTATTATACATAATATAAATGCTAAAATAACAAAAAATGCATTATATATTTATGTTGATACTTTAAAATAGTTTTACGGCTCCACACAGACATCGTAAAAGTCATGACCTAGAATTTACTCACTTTAAGTGGACAAGAAGACCGAATCGACTGATATTAAAATATCTTGTTGACCTACGTAACTCCGGCAAACAGAAATTTTATAAATGTTCAAGTTTTCCGGGCAAAAATAAATGGGTGTATATAAGCGCAACCATCCTTTTACTTTCCTTGGGTGTATTTCTAAATATATATCTTCCCACAAGATATACGGGATAAATAATAATAAGTATTAACCTAGAGCGAGGTGGAGGCGAGAGTGTTTACATTAAAATATACCCAATATTTCTCAGTCATATCACATATATTTATGAGAGGGTGGAGAAAGGAAAGGAAAATAGTTGTCATGTTCCTACTTTCTTACAAAAATAATAAATTAACTCCGCCCGGTTTCTTTGAGAAATTCGCTTCGTTATATCATTGCTCTGTTACATATTAAAATTTGCTAAGCTCCAAAAATCAACAATACAACATAAATTATGATTTTAAAAACTTAAACCAACCAGACCAACGTCCCTTATAAACATGGTTGGTACATTTCTGAACAAATGTAAGTGGCGCAGTTGTATAAAACAGATTACGTTTAAAGATGTTCCAAGATATATTTCTCCTTGGATATTCTTTGTCTTTTTACTTTGACTTTTCTAAATTATGTCAACTTTAAATGGTTCAAGTAGCTTGTGCCTCCATTATTACTTGTAGTGCTTTATCTTTATTAGTTTGCAATTTCATATCAATAGTAAGTGGAAGTTTCCAACTTCCATTCCTATTAATACCGAAAATGGCTCTCGGAAAAAAAGGGTTCAACATATTTTACACTAGAGAACAATTTGTAACTTAATTTCTGTTAAGTTCGATGTTTGAGTTCTTTTAGTGTTAAATAAGTATGTTGATTTAAAATCTGCACTTAGTTTTCTTCTATAACGTCTACTTTTTTCTCAACACCTTATATAGCTGCCATACTTTCGATCAAGAAGTGCGTTTGTGAGGTATTTTCGAAGATTAGTCAGTGGTGATGGAATGATATATTAGCATAACGTACATGATTTAACAGAAATATTGAGAATTCCACCCTAAGACGCAAATTATTGCGATTTTGTATCAATAACTCAATGCGAAGATTGAAGTATGGCCTCCCCCACAATGGAAATGTATTTGGCTAAGAGACTACTTAGTTTGTTTGCGTGAACAATATGAAAAGACATAATTTGTCCCAACATCACATGCACCAATGGGTCATCTGTATTGTACTTCCTGCTTTTTTTCTTCGTCAGCAACGCGAATATATTAAGAATCCCTGTTTTTTGGGTATGTGGAACAACAGATTTCGTGAAAACTTCTAGTAACAGTGGAATTGAATACCAAGAAGAAAGAAATCTAGTAATTAAATCATCCTAAACCATCAACAATTTGTCGCCAGAAAGAATCTTATATTTCTACACCTGCATATAAAAATGGGTCCCATAAAGCAATTTGTTAAATCTTTGTCAATTAAAGTAGATTGTTTCATGTATCTACTGTGGCATTTCCTAGACTGTTATTTGGAAAGATAAAGGCAGTATGTTTGATATTCCACAGAGTAGGTGATTGGCTAAAAACAAACCTTTTATTCCAACAATGACAGAATTTGAAAAGAATGATTTATTGACATTCAAAAACTTTGTCAGAGACTTTGTTGAAAATACACAAGCTCAGAATTACATCGAAATTTCACAGCAACTCTCATAGAGTTTCAAAATGCCTAGTTGCAACATGAGTATCAAATTGTATTTCTTTATAGCCACTTTGGAGACTCATTGAAAAATCTTGGTACAGTGATGAGGAACCTGAGCGATTTTAGCAACATTTGAAGGTGATGGAGGCACGGTACCAAGGTATGCAAGGGACGCAAAGGTGAATGTACAATGAGGTTAAGCATCTACATCAGACGAAAATATCCACACAATAAACACTAAAGAAGAAGCTCGAAAATTTTTATCTTAATATATTTGTTTAACGCTTTGTAAAAAAATTTTTATTTGTTTAAACACAATTTGACTTACAGTAATATCTAACCTTTACATAAATAAAATTATTATTTGTAAACAGTATATTTAGTAACCGTTACCTTTATTTTTCTTTACATGCGCATTTCGTATGACTTTTGAGACAACGAGAGGGCATCTTGTAGAATAAAAAGTTGACGTGATAGACACAAAAAGAGGTCATTTTTGGATTAGGAACCCAAAAATTAGTAAAAAACAGGTCACAGATCTAAGACAACGAAATTGCTGTTCCCTAGTATTATCTGACCAGATTTCCCTAGTATCGATAGCAGGGCCGAACTGACTGGCTACAAGGGATAATCGGGCAAATCCCCCATGAACCAATATAATTGACGAACGTTGACAAAAATTATGCTATTTCAAAGAAAAAAATCAACAACATTTTTAATTTAGAAATGCAGTTCTTACATTTTCTGTTGATTTTTTTCATTTCGTTTCTGTTGAAAATATGATGGCTTAGAAAAATAAAACCCATTCTCATAAAAAGAACTATTTTATTATTAAAAGTTTAAAGAAGTCTTATTTAAGCTTTCCATACAATAGACTAAGTAACTGAGGCATTTTTTAGATAGTGATAAAAGCTTTTGGATCACAATAATGCTTTTGGAGTACTGCGGCTAGGATATGGAAATAAAGATAGATAGCAATAAACCGACTTTTAAATAAAGATAGGTTATATTTGCACGGAAAAACTCTGCTCGGCTACGAATTCCAAAGTTTTAAAGTTCTATAGAAAAAAGAGAGTTTTCATGGACAGAAATCATCACTGTACCAAACTGGACCGCATAGGAATTTACTGTCTCCGACTATCTTCTATGCCTCAAGAGTGTGGACCTTGGGGATAGACCAAATCAGTCTCTGTGAACGTCTTCCGTGAAAGTACTTGCAGAAAGGAGAGAAGTTACCAATCGTCTGCCTGTGCTTCAGTGTTACAAGAGACTCGGTCAAATTCCTATCATTAGGCGAATCGCTTTTTGAGTTGAATCCCAAAGAACCATAGTGTGCTTAGGGGCTGACCCCCAAACATGAGACAGTATTCTAGTGTTGGCTTAACTTAGGCTTTATAGAGGGTGAGCAGATGATATGTGAAGTACTTTTTATTTGGAAAAAAAGCCTGGCCTGTATAAGGCGAACTTGGCAATGGAGCACACATCGTCGTTCCAGAAAAAGATAGTGTTTGCATTCACTTCTGGGATAGACAGATTAGATCTCATAAGAAGAAATTTACCGTGAGAATGTTAGTTGTATTATTCCTTGATATTTTCTTAGAAAAAAGAACGGTCTAAATTTTTTCGCTACTGAAGTCTACCAGATTTTTCTTTTTCCACTCCAGATCGAAATTCAACTTTAATGCTAAAATAATAATATTGGCTTCAGAATACCTACGCTTTTTTAAAATTTATTCTAAAAATTTTACATTTTGAAGTCCAAATTTCGAATCTGGTCCCAACCTTTTAAAATATAAGAAAAAATTTTCTATTTTCATGTCACTTTTTACACAGTTTCATGTAGGTTTTTTTCTAAATTCTGTGATGTTTTTTTTCTGGAAACTTAGATTTTAATATTAAAATAATAATATTTAACCGGGAATTTCTATTACTTTATTTTAAAAATTTTTCTATATAAAGAAAACTGTAGATCTCCAGTAAAAGAACTAAATTTCCAGTTGAAACTTAAAATATTTGAGAAAAAAGTTAAACATGACAGTTAAACACTCGGATTGAAACGTATTTGTGATAATGTGAAAAACTTATATAAATATAAAATTGTTATAAATTTCAATTTTTTTTAAACAAATATAGATAATTAAAGAAAATATTCGTTATATGTATATGTTAAGGGCAGAGTGGGAAATTATGACAATGTTAACAATGCCCGGCAATGTACGCAATGACTGTTTATATTGGTGTCAAATTCAAAATTGGAGATTTTTTTTGAACGTTTGATCTCAAATACTAAAATTCTTAATTCTAATATTTCGATTTTTGTTTTTTTTTAAGTCGAGTTCAAACCAGACATTTAGACTTTTTACTCTAGATTTCGTGTTAAAACTCTTTTTTTAATAACTTACAGAATCTTTTTAAATTTAGTGTTTTTACTCAAACTTATTACTCAGATTTAGCAGATTTAGCTTAAAAGTTCGAAAGTTGGATAGTTGCACAAATTGAAACAAAGGAAGGAAGACTGAAGCAAATGTAGTCAAGAATCATCTCACAATCTCTAAGGAGCCAATGGTCGTCGTCGACCTGCCACAAACTGCAAAATGTTGAAATTTCCTTGCTGGAATATGCAAGGAAATGTTTGTCTGGGGGGGGGGGAGGGAGGGGATTAAGGCTATGACATGTTTTGTAATCAGAAATGTAAACCAAAAAGTGCAAGTGTCGCAAGTCTGAGAAATTACATAAATCAAAATGACAAATAACAACCCCTACTTTAAGAATAAAAAATATATCTGTCTGTTACTTATATTTTTATAACCTTATTGTTTCATAAATTGCAGCTAATATCAAACTACTGATTCCAAGTAAGTCCAGTTCCATTTTACTACGTATTTACGCTGCAAAAGATCATTGTAAACGATGCCCAGTGGTTAGTTCACAAATATTTTCCACAATGACCTTCTATGTTGGGCATTGTTTACATTGACTTATTTCCCACTATGCCCGTAACATATATAATAAATATATCTCTAACCACTGAACCCAAATATCACTTGTAATCACGTTTAAATTTAATAATTAAAAACATTAAGTACAAGTGCAAAATTGTTATGAAAAAATTAATAAATTTTTAAATAACTGCTACACGTATTAAGCTTGTTTTCTAAAATTTGGCAAATAAAATAAACGCCTAAGGACATTTATTTTAAATGTACAAAAATCCCTAAATTTAATCAGTTGTTTCGTTATAGAAATTTGTTTTCATATTTAATGCTAAAATTCAACCATGCTACTACCATGTTTTATTTTAACTTTTTTTATAAATCCTTACTTTGTTTATAATAACAAAGATTTTCCATATTTTTTTTACACAATAATCGGTTTATTATTTAATTTGGCTGTACAAAAATACCTAATAAATTAATGAAATATTTAAATACTTGTTAAAGTAAAATAAATATAATTACACATCAGACATTGTGGCACTTTTAAAATAAGTGTCCTTAGCTGCTTAATTCACTTAGCTGCTTAATCTACTTTTTACAGCTTTCATATTTGAAAACGACTGCCCAAACTCAGTATAATAGTAGCTTGCCAATTTTAATGTGCGCGATTCAGACCGAGCAAATAGGTTTTTTTTTGTGATTATAAATAAATTATTTTTGGTAAACCTAAACAAATACAGTGCTAGTCTGTAACTTGAAATAAATTCAGTAAATCAAAGACAGTTTTTTTTTCGGAAATATGTGTGGACACGTTGATTAATATTTTGATTTGCGCTCTTTTTGATGTAGGAAAACTTTATACGGCATGTCCCAAATTTAAGATATGACTTCGTCGACAATTTTTTTAAAAAACAACCCAATTTTTTTCTTGACTATTCTCAAAGGGTATTTCAAGTTACACATGCGTACCAAATTTCAATTTTTTATTTCTTGGCGTTAAAAAGATATCTACAAATTTAATAACTAATTCTAAAAATCAAGAAATCTGGTTCAATTCAATACAATTTTTATAAAGTTTAAAAATAGCGTATCAGAAAGTATTTGTTTGACATTTTTTGTCAAACTGCCGTACTTAACTGAAACCCACCAGATTAAAATTTTAATAATGATTGGCTACGGAGATAGAACAAGAACACAAAATGAAGTCATTTGTTTATTCAGAGAGAAGTATCCTGATTTACCACCCATATCGCAAAGAACCGTAAGAAGGATTGAAAACAGTTAGGCATTTAAGAAAAACAAGTAATTTCCGTCAGAATGCACTCAATAAAAATATCAAAATTACTGTACTTTTCTCTGTCCAAGAAAATCCTCATGTCTCCACTAGTCAGATAGGTAGGGAACTCAAAATTAACCAGACTTCAGTTGCAAGAATTCTGAAAATACAAAAATTTTATCCTTAGAAAATGACAATCCTCCATGAACTCCTAGAAGATGATCCGGATAGAAGACTCCAGTTTTGCGAACAAATGATGGATCTACTGGACAGAAATGTTCTAAGCATAAAAAATATCCCCTTTTTAGATTAATCAACGTTTATGTTAAATGGTAAGTTAAATCATCAAAATTGATGTTGCTGGGCAGACAACAACCCACACTGGATGAGGGAAGGCCACACTCAACATCCAGAGAAAGTCAAAGTTTGGGCAGAAATTATTGATTATCGAGTTACAGGACAAATTTTTTTCCAAGGAAATCTCAATGGGGTAGGATATTTAGAATTCTTGCAGAAAAAGCTAATTCCTGATTTAGCTATTTTGTTTCCTGATCCGGTAGAAACTGATCTACCGAATAGACACTTCTGGTTTCAACAATAGGGTGCCCTTCCTCATTTTACAAGACCTGTCCGTGAGTATCTGAAGGATGTATTTCCAGGCAGATGCCTTGGTAGAAGAGGACCTTTTGAATGGCCATACAGATCTCCGGCTTAACACCTATGGATTATTTCTTATAGGAGTATTTGAAGAGCAAAGTTTTTAAGATTAAACCTGCAAATATTGAGGAGTTGAAAAGACGAATAAGACAGGAGTGTAGACTAATTTCCCCCGAAATAATTAGAAATGTTCAAAACAAGTTTCAGTCCCGTTTCGAGTATTGTCAGTTAGAAAATGGACAACATTTTGTACATCTATTGAAGAAAGATTATTGAGTTGAATCAGAGTCCTTGAATTTTCAAATTAGTAAATATTTGTTAAATATCTTTTAAATGACAATAAATAACAAATTGAAAATTAATACGTATGTGTAACTTAATATATTCTTTAGGAATAGTCAACAAAAAATTAGGTTGCCATTAAAAAAAATTGTCGATGGCGTCATATCTTAAATTTGGGATATGCTGTATAAAATTTTTCTACATAAAAAAGAACGCAAATTAAAATATTAATCGATATGTGCGAGCATATTTCCGAAAAAAACTGTCTTTGATTTACTGAATTTATTCCAAGTTACAGACTAGCACAGTATAGAGCGGTGTCCGCTTATAAAGAACCCGCTTAATATGACCTTTCGCTTAAAACGAACCAATTTGTACGGTTCTGCTAGTATTATTTATCGTTTAATACGAGCTTCACTTATAACGAACCGATTTCTTTGGTCCCTTAAGGTTCGTTATAAGTGAACACCACTGTCTTTTACTTATTCTGTGTCCCAAACAAAGAATATTCTTTTATTGTTTTTATTCAATGTATAACAAGTGGTTTAATTATCTTATATTAGATTGTTGCATTGTGAGGAAAATCGAAACTACCCGTTGCATGCTTGACACAGGTAAATTTTCATTTTTCCTAATTTTATTGAATATGAAGTAATTTAATTGTTGTGGAACTAACTTATCTATTTTGATATCTGCGAGGTACATATGTACCTAAAATGTTATATTACTTACATTAAACTAAAGTGGCATGTAATTAATATTAATAAAATAGTCTCTGAATATAATATATTCACAGTTATTCGTTAATTAAATCGGTCATTTTATAAAAAAAATATATTATACTACTTCATATTTTACCAAAAGTAGCTGGGTTACAAAAGCACAAGAGGCCAAAGCAGGAGAGAGAGAGAGAGGGAGAGAGAGAGAGAGAGAGAGAGAGAGAGAGAGAGAGAGAGAGAGAGAGAGAGAGAGAGAGCGATGCATGGAAAAAAGACAACAAAAATGATAAGAAAAACATAGAAGTCTTTCCGGTAACTGTAAGAGGGCAAGAGTCGGCGATTTACTAAAAGGCTTGCAAGGGTGGTGTAAAGATTCAGTCGTAGTTTATAGATGACTTTAAACTAATCACAAGACTATTCGACCGGGATACATACCGGGAAAGGTTACAATATCACACCTATCAATTACAAAGTAAAAAAAGGGTAAAGATTGTGATTAGAGGAATGCCCGCGCACATCAAAGTGGAAAACATTGCGGAAGATTTCGACGCCCAGCAGTACAAGGCAAATACAGTTACTAGGATTAAAGACAGATATAAAAAAATAATTCCTCCTGTAATATTAGAACTTAGTAGGATATATAATCAATATATCACCTTCAAAGCTGCGGTGGACTACAAGTAAAGGTAGAAAGATTAAAAAGAAAATTATTAAATGCATAGGTTGGGTGCAAAGCACAATATAAATGCTTAAAATGTAGAAAGAAGTCCATCACGCACCTCTGTAAAAAATCTGGATCAAATGCGCAAGTTGCGGAGTACCGCACCCATCATACTACAACGGATATGAGTAAAACCCTTAAAATCAGAAAAACAACAGCTCACAATTAAAATCACAGAATGGCACTCAACGTAACTTTGCGGACACAGTAAAAAGCAAGGTAGAACTAAATGAGACAACATTGCAACAAACCAGGACAAAAAACATCCGAAACAAAAGATAGAAGGCGGTAAACCAAGGGACAGAAACAAAAAAGTAGTTAAAAACTACCCAAACAATAAAAGAAACAAAATTGCACTGTTGCTGGGAGAACTGATAATACAATTTTCACAAACAGATGCGGATACAGAAAAGAGTACAAATTTCATGAAACAACAAAGCAACTAGTTAGGAAACTACAAATTTAAAATAGCTAGCTGAAGTAAAACAGGTCCCTTATAATATGAGCATGGAATGCCAACTCATTAGTCAACAAAAAAGAGGAGCTAACAATCTTCATGCAATAACCAATTTGGGTTTCATTACTGAGATCCATCTTAAACCAACGCAAAGACCAAAAATTTCAAACTACAAATCCTATAAAGTTGACCAAACAAACAGTAAAAGGGTGAAAACTCCAAACTACATGAAAAAATTAATATCCCATGCCCCTTTACCAAACATCTCAACGCAACCAACGGAGCAAACAGATTTAGTCGTAAACATGACAAATGAACAGACGCTACAAGCCAATGAAACATAGCAAAATGATTGTTAATACAAAAGATCTAAATCAAATTACGTCCCACTATAGTAATGGGGACTTAAAATCAAAATATGCGGATTGAAACAGTAATCTCCCTAATCAGAAAGGAAACATACTGACTGAATTGGCAGATAGCAATGACATTTTGATAATTGACTTAAATAAACACGCGTATATAAAAACAAGAGGAACGCAAGATGCACTGGATATAGGCCTACTTAAAAACATAAAATATGAAAACAACGTAAGAACATATGATGAACTATCATCTGATCATCTACTAAAATTATTACAACTAGGAGAAGACTCAAACGAAGAAGAATTGAAGTTAAGTGCATTGACTGACATGCCTGCAAAAAAAAAGCTAAAACCTTAGAATTTAAAAACAAGCAGCTGCGAAATACTAGAAAAGCAGCCTAACTATTAGAAAAAGGAATAGCTGAAGGACTACAAGCAGCCACATCAACATCACATAAGAACATAAATAGGAAAAATTTACCACAATCCATTAAAACACTAATTCACAAAAAAATAAAGCTAGAAAACCTATTCAAGAAGTTTAGACTAAACGCACAAGACATAATTAAACAGACTAACAAATCAAGTCAAGAAAGTGCTATACGATTTTCGAAACAAAGAATGACAAAGTAAACTGGAGAAATGTAATGACTTGGACAAAGACAGAAGCAGAGAAAATATATAAAAAATACTCAGAGCACTAAAATGAAAGCAAATAAATTTTAGCAATCAAAGGGAAAGATGGGAAAACCACAACGAGTCAAAAAGAAAAGCCAGAATTATACGCGGACATTGTAAAGAACAATTTTACAAACAACATACCACATACTAAAAAGGCAAGGAACTCCAAGGTACAAATAATAGGAACTGTATCAATTATCTTCAATCAAACGCAAAAAAAAACAAATTCCATCAGTAGAAAAGAAAGAAATCAAAACAATAATGAAGGCACCAAAGGCAAAGAAGGCCCCCGGCCCAGCAGCTGGATGAACACACTCTCGATCTATTGACAGAATGTATAAACAATTTATTCAAATTCCAATACTTTCCCAACACATGGAAAAATAGTGACATCAACCTAATATGAGTACAAAAACAAGGAAAACCTCCCACTGACCCTCAAAGTTACAGGCCCAGAAATCTGGTAAAAACCATCAGTAAAATGTGCGAGAGGGTAATCCTAAAAAAATGTAATAAATTATAACGTCAAAAAAGATCCTACTGGACGAGCCGATTTAGGGGTGAACACTCAACAAATACGCATTATTAAGGATAACTAGTAGAATAATTCAAGCTTACTATAGGAAAAAAACAGACTGTAGCAGTATTTATGGACATAGAAAAAACATTTGACAGGATATATTACAATGGACTGCTTGAAAAATTGCATTTACTAGACCTTCACCATATCTACAACCTACCCAAAAGGAGGAACGTTTAAACCTAAAGAGGGAAAATCAAGAAAAAGAAAATTAAGCCAAGGGTGCCACAAGGCTCGGTGCTAGGCCCCACTCTCTACTCGATATACACAGCAGATATCCCTAAAGTACCAAATATACTACTGGGATTATATGCAGGTGACAGAGTCATACTGATATAGTCTACCAAAATAGAAGCGGTAATAAAAATAACTCAATAATATTTAGGTAACCAGCTGTATCCGTGGTACGATCGCTGGCTAATCAAAGTGAACCCAAAAAAGTCGGAAGCAATTCACTTTACGGCAGGTAAACTCAGACCCAACACAGATCTAGTGTTTATATATATATGTATATATATATTTTTAGTATTTGTTTATGATCGTAGGGTATGTTAATTAATTTTGTTTTAGGGTAAGTCGATCAGTAGAGGTACAGGTAAAGAATACTCTTTATCTATTTCCAAGCTTTCGAAGCTTTATTTTTGCTTCATCATCAGGGATTAGATTTGAGATTTGACCTTTGTGAAGTGGTATACATCCTACTATATATTATATTACATTTGGTTTTTTTAAATGAGGGATAACCATTCCTGTCATTACATTGTCCTTTATGTGTTTCCTTTAAAGCTTCGAAAGCTTGGAAATAGATAAAGAGTATTCTTTACCTGTACCTCTACTGATCGACTTACTCTAAAACAAAATTAATTAAATAATTATATATATATATATATATATATATATATATATAGTGGAGCAAAGAAACAAAATATCTGCGAATTATTTTTGACCAAAAAAAGTCATATTCAATTTCCACATAGCAGAAATAATCAAGAAAGCCAGACAAATGTGTGCTAGTCTATAGCCTGCACTAAACCCCAAACGAGAATTAAATATTGAAAATAAAAGGAAAATATACCTGGCAACAATTAGACCCCCAATAACATATGCCTCTGTAACAGCAAACAACTTATATTAGGAAACAGAAAATTTAAACCGTTTAGAACAAAGTATTTAGGAGCACCATGGTTTGTTAGCAATGAACAAATTCATCGAGGGCTCAACATTCCGACAGTTGAGGAATTTTGTCAGAGATAAAAACGAAACTTCATCTCAAAACTAAAAACACATGACAACGAAACAATCACCGAGATCGTCAAACTAAATGAGGATCAACTGGGCGAGTACACCATGCGAATAACAACACTAAGTATAAAATACAAAGATAAAGGATGACAAAGGAGCAAATGAACGTGGTTTCGGTTCAGCTTAACAAAGAAGTTCCAAGATTTACTGATTGTGAGTGTTATAATAAAACGCACGCCTTCGAACCGCTATTTTTTCCTTCCGGTGTTCGGTTTTGGTTTAGGCTAAAAAAATATATCGGTTCAGTTCCGGTTTTCGCTCCGACCAAAATAACGGTTTTTTCCGGTTTTCGGTTCAGCTCATTTTTTGATTTTTAAAACTTTTTCAAATTAAAAATTGATTTTTGAACATAATTTAGAAAATGTGATGTCTTTTTTTTTAATATTGCAACACGTAACTACTCTGACCTAAAATTGAAGGAAAATATTTTCTATTTTTAAAGTGTAAATATTTCATGCTGAAACTCTCAATTTTGAGTCCAATTTGAGTTCAAATTTCAAGAAAAACCTGAACTTTGTAAACTAGAACTATAGAACTTGTCCGCTGAAACCAAGAAAGATTAAAAAACACAACAAACGTTGCTCTAACGCATCAAGCCAAGCCAAGCTGTCATCTTCAGAGAGATACTGTATCTCTCTGAAGATGACAGCTTGGCTGTCGAAATGCGTTAGAGCAACGTTTGTTGTGTTTTTTTATCTTTCTTGGTTTCAGGGGCCAAGTTCTTATTTCAATTTTTGAAGATAACCAAGGACCAGTCCGTTTCACTAAACGAGATTTTAGAAATAATTTCAGCTGTAGTTAAAAAGTTTGTGAATAAATTTAACATTTTTAGAACGGATTTTTGACACAAAATTTCAAGAAGCAAAGGGCCGAACTTTTGAGTTTATTCCAGAAATTTAGCGTAAGCAATTACGTAAGAGAACACACAATTTTTAATTCTAAATTCTAAAAAAATCGCAGTTTTGAGGCTTAAGTCGAAATTTGATAAAAAAATCAAAGTTTTAAGAATAAAAATTACTATTTCACCGTCAACAAAATCATTGCAAGTTTAAATTATACATTTTTAAACATGTCACCATTTCAAGTTTACTGTAAAAATGTCGACCCCAATGCCAAGATTCCGGCTTTAAAATGGAATATTATGTTGAAATTTTTGCTGAAATTTTGACTTGAAATTTAAAAATTTCTAGGTTAAATTTGAAACTGCAAGATTTTAGCGAAAATTTTGAGAAAAAATCATAGCTTGGAATTTTTGAAAGATTTAGGAAGTCGACAGCAGAAATTTAAATTCAGGATTTCGGAAAAAAAATTGGAATACCAAAATCAAAGTGAAATTTGAAGGACGACAAACTAACAAACCATCTTTCGTCTTTTTTATGTCTTAGCAATATTCACTAAACATCAATAGGGGCTATCGATATTATCGATAGTTTTGGCAATCGAAATCTATCGATAGTATTGTTCGGTAATATCGCTAGTTCTTAAAAAATAGTTTTTAATGAGTTTTTGTTTATGTTTTCGTTTAAAGTTAAGTAATTTAATATATTAACACACTATGTATACATGTCATCTCTATTAAAATAATACATTGGTTAGTGGCAATATGTAATTATAAATACAAGGAAGCAGACCATTTCATATTTATTTCGAGTTTTCTTCCCTCGTCAATAGATGACGCCCATATTCACCCTTAAAAACACCAATTTTGCTTTGCTTTAATTTCATAAAATAATGTAAACCATCTATGATTGAAGGGAGCAATTCAACAAAAACTTATAAATTAAAGATTAAGGTTACCAACAGTTCGAACATTTTGTATCTTACGCCAACCGTCAATAGTGTGCATTCTGTGAACTATAAAAATATAATTTGTCATAAGTATATTTTTGGTAAATTTGTCTGCTGCTTGCAAATTATGTAAAGTAAAATACAAATCGAGTGGAAACACAAGCAACCTAAAAGACCATATTAAAGGGAAACATCCAACAACAACATTAAATATATTTAAAATAAAACTATCAGTTAGCACTATCGATATTTTCGTGAGAGGCCTGTCGATAATATCGATAGTACAAACTATCGATATTATCGACTATGTCATTGTCTCTTAGCTGTGTTATATTGTGGGAACGAAAAATCTGTTTTAATCTTGGACGTTGTTATTTTAAATTTACATCTGCCCAAAATTTGCCAGCGTTTTTTCATGATATAGTCAACTTTTAACTTATATATTGTAGGCGTAGAGATAAGTTATCAAACGAGTTACATAAATCATTGTTTATAAGAACTTTTTGTTTTAAAATAAAACGACCAACCAAAACACTTTTAAATCCCCACGTATATAAAACACATTCCTAAAAAAATCATTAAAATTAAAACGGTTTTGTGGGCTTTGAAAATTTAATAATTTTTCTACTTCATTGACCATTTAGTATAATAAGAACATAAAATTTCTTTTGTAGACGTCGGCTGTATAAGAGCAAGAAGTATTTAACAAGAGGGTAAAGTGTTTGGCTATTGTAAGTTGAGAAAGTTTCATCTTTAAGTAAACTTAGAAATCTCACCTTTATTCTGTAAACGCTGCTATACAACAGCAATTCCATAGAAACAGAGCGACATATTTGACTATTGCTCGCTAATTAAATTTCGCTGTTTGGTGAAGTCTATCGCCCATTGTTTATTTCAAACGAAATTTGATTTAAGTTCTTGAAAACTATTTCATGGTAAGTGTGGCAAAATTGGAATATTTTCACTAGATTTCATCCAGTGCTTCAAACTTAAAGAGCCTAAACATGTCAAAGAATGGGAAAATTATGACAAAATGAATCATTTATTAAACTTGTACTGAAAAGGCTTTAAGCATACCAAATATGTGTACTTAAACATCCATGTCCTCTTTTAAAATCACGCAAAATTTCTAAAACACTGTTTAAGAGTTTATTTACGCCACATAAATTCCAGGAGAAATGGCAACATAAAAAGGGGAGAGTAATATTCAAGATCCTGAATCACGTGCAAGTTTTCCCTATTTAAAAAAACATTTCTCGCTTCAAATTTCAGGACTGAAAACACATAACATATAAAATAATTAGGGTTGCATTAGAAAGAAAAACACGAAATGTATATTAGATTTGTAGGTCAACTTTGGAGTGCTTCCAATTTACTATTAGATGTTAGATGTGTATTTTAATAAAATTATCCCCAAACTTATGATGTCGAGCTAGTAGTGGAATTGATTTAAATCGAGGATTCGTGCTCTTAGTTCAAACCCACAATTACACAACCCAAGTAATTACAGTTTAAAAGGTTCAAAACACAGATTGTTGAGGAGCAAACGAACAGCTTACAATCTGCCCTTTCGTTATGGGTGCTGCCACAAAGACTTAGGAAATATTAACCACGACTTATTATTTCTTAACCGTCCGAAAAATACAAAAATAACCCTGTGAGCTCATACAGTAATTTCTCCGTGCGTTTGCCGAGGCAAAAAATCTAATAAAAAGTTTCATAAGACGATTTTATTAATTCTAAGGGTACGGGGAAAGAATGAGCTCTAAACCGAGCTGATTTTCGGTTACTTACGAAAACCCTATAATCCCTGATATGCAGAATAATTCTCCGAACCTGATCAATATTCAGTGTGCGTGCCCAATTTTAAAAATCTTCTATGAGCACCCGGGATTTAATTGTCTGTAGAATTTAAAATCGTCTTATTCCTCATCCGGGACTGAGTCAATATCAGCAATAAAACAAGAATCATTTGCAAAATCTAGTATAATGGAATTCGAAATGGGTTCTAAAAATTTTTCAATTTTAGCATTAATTGAAAATTCAGTTCAAGTTTTATTGAAAGTATTACCGTATATGCAAATCAAAACTTTAACTTCGTAGGAAAGAGTTTTATGCCTGAGGTGTCGTCCTATTATTATTCATTTTAAAGTAAGGAAAATCAATACAGAATTGTTCTTCTGTAAAGAACAATAGCAGAACTTTGCATTTTCACATCCATGACTAATTATAGTTACGACAGAAATAGAACGCATGTTTAATATAATCATACACAATCTGTTATATACATATGAGCAAGTAAACGTTATTGTTTAGAAATAATAATTCAATCCGTTTATAAACAGAACAAAGAAGTGTAGTTAAAATAATAAAACTTTATAGCTCATTTATGTCCAATCATTTGTTTTTTAATAGAACTGGAAGAAAAATCATGACATCCATGTACACCCTGTTCAATTTAAGACGCACCCTTTTTGCACATCAATTGCAGAGTTAATAGGCCCATAATTTTGGCATATTATACGGATTCTTGGGTAATTTTTTCAAAATTGTTCATTTTTTCACAAGAAAAAACAATGGTACATTAGTTTAAAAAAAGATACGGATATAAATTGTATTTTTTTTTAAATAGAACACCCCATATATTTTTAATTGGTTTGATAGAGAATTGAATTTTCTTTAAAAACATATAACACTTGATATATCTGGCGCTAACCGTTTATGATTTAAATGTGGTTGTATTTTAACAAAAATGAAATATACGTTTTTGTCAGTTGTCAGCAACTTTAATCAAATACTAACAATGGGCAAAAAATAATATTTTTACGCATCATTACAGGCAACGTTGTAGTATGTGATTTTTAAAATTTAACAATTTTTGCTAAACATTACATATAATGGCACTCAAATTATAACCACGTTTAAAATCAGCAACGTTTAGTGCCGGATATGTGAAATGTTATATATTTGTAATGGAAATTCAAATCTCTATCCAATCGCGTAAAAATATACAGTGCGAGGGTTCCATTAAAAAAAAATACAATTTATATCCGTATCTTTTTCCCATGTTCAACTGTTTTTTCTAGTGAAGAAATATAAAGCTTGGAAAAAAATACGTAGGAATCCACTTAACATATCAAAATTATTGGCTTGTTAACTCTACAAATGATCTTAAAAGATAGTACGCATCAGACTGAACACGGTGTACATTACGTATGAATTAAAAATAACAGTTGTTACTATTTACAGTAGACTCTTGCTAAAGTTGCGCTGTCGTACTAGATCGACCGTTAAAGTTGCTACTCCCCATAATCCCTACCATTATCGAAAAATATATATGTTCTATTACTTACTCCTTACGCGGTTGAGTGGGTAATTCAAAAGTGGCGCTAAAACTCGGAAGTCAAATTCGTTGTTCGAAAATTAGAGTGGGGGAATATTCCCGCAACTTGAACGATCGTATCCTGACAACTTTAACAAGCGTGCAACTTTAGCAGAAGTCAACTGTAACTGCTTTACAAAATCCGTTCCACCAAAAAAGTATCACACTTAAATTATTGAAAATAATCCTAAATGAATCCAGGGAGCTCTATCACACAATATAATTTTCCGACGTTATTAAATATGCAAATAATTTTTGTTCAATTATACGCTAAATTCATCTTTGTGTCAATGACGATATAGGTGGGCAAAATCAATAACAAACATTTTAGGAAATTACATTGGTGAGGATTATAAAGCACTTAACAATAAAAAAGATTCATTTTTAATACTGTTGCTACGTCATTAACTTCCACATCTATGATTTTTCATTTAAACTAGAAATAATAAACTTGGCTGCTTTAAGGTGTGACATCTGTCAAGAAAAAAAGGGAAATAATAATTCCCCTGGACATTTAAAAATACCCCTAATCAACTAATTTACAGATGTTCTAATTCTGTTCTTTTGAAATCTTCCTCCAAAATTGTTTCAAAATTGTGAAAATGTCAAGAAAAATCTTCCTTAAAAAAGCACTTTAAATTGACATAATTTTCGAAAAATTAGAGTTCCAATAATGGTTCTTTTTTGATTCGTTACAATGTTTTTTTTTTAATTTCTGATGTGTTGATATTTAAAAAATATAAGTCGTTTAATAATCATTAAAAACTAAGATAAATTTCTGACTTCTAACATGATATTTAATAAATCTTTTATAGGTTACTTCATGACCTCTTTCAAAGAGTAAGATTGGATCCTACATAGAATACAAAATTAAAAATTGAAATAGTCGAAGATCAAAATAGGACATCGATAAATTTAAAAAAAATAAATGTAATTGATCAAAATATAAATTTAATGGTACTCACAAATTTATTTGAGAGAATCTCCAGTTACTGACAACTATAACTAATCAAGTTAACCGTGACCTGTGGTATCGTTAAGCGCACGCCAATATCTAATGCTTCTCCTCAAGACTTTCAGGCATACTCCTCAGTCGCTTCTGAACACTTAGGTCCTTTGACTCAATAGTCTTAGGTTTCCGTTTGAGATTAACATCATACTTGTCATCCTGTTGGATGTGGTTAGTCATTTCGTCTAATTCTTTTGGAAGTTCCGTGAAAATAATTTCTTCTAGCGTACGATTTGGATATAACGATGTCACGTTCATCTGATACATTTTCATGTTTAAGTGGGTTGCTAGTGTGTCAACAAGTTTTATAAAACTGAATCTGAACGCCTGGCTTTTTGGCTTCTGATTGAATCCTTGAGCCACAAGAGGTGCTTTCCGCCGGTCTATAGAACCGTTAGCGTTGTACTTATTCCCCAGTATCACTCGACTTTCCAGGACTTCCTGATCAATTGATCGATTTACGAGAGTCCATGTATAATGTCGATTAAATTTGTGATTTCCTCTGTCTTCGAACCACTCCTTAGCTTCTGATTCTTCTAGAGCTTGTTTCATTGATATGTCACCTAGAAACACTTGTTCTTCGACTTTTACGTCAGAGTTGTACTCTATCATGTTATATACTTTTTTTGGCCTTCCCCTATTTTCAGTTCGTTGCAGTCTTGGTCTTCCTGATTCCCTCTTTATCTTATTCACCTTGTTTCCCCCTCATATTTTTTTTTTAATTTTAAGGATTTCATCATCGTTCGTCGATTCTGTAGGTTGAAGAGTGACTTCCAACTTGTTATCGCCTTCTTCAAACAAGTCGTGCGGGATAACTTTTTCGAAATTTTCAGCCACGTGGTAGACTTTGTCTAAACATCTAACATCATGAGATATGCCAGTAGAATGCAACCTAGACTACAAATTCATGCAGCCCTCCAGGCGAGTTTGTGAATCATATGTAGCTGAATTACTAACAGTTAAAATACTGCCACCTAGCGAAGCGGTTGCTCTCTAGGAAAAAGATCCCAGAAGAGAAGGATTCTAATGCACAGGCCAATAGGTTTGAACATTTATTAGATTCGAAGTTTGGAAACCAAATACCGGTTTCGACGAGATCTAACGAGATCGAAACCGGTATTTGGTTTCCAAACTTCGAATCTAATAAATGTTCAAACTGTCTGTGCATTAGAATCATGAAATATGATTACTTTTTGTCCTGAGAGTAAGCAAACGGAAACGGAAGTCATTCGTTTGTTCAGAAAACCTCGGAATATTCTTTCTTTGTACCTTGAACCCAGTTTTCCCTTTTGTGTGAGATTGTTGTGGGCATATGTTTCTTAAGTAAGTTGCAGTATTGATTGCCTCTGTCGAAAAGTTTACAGGTAATCCCGATTGTATCAGTAAGCAATGAGCTACTACAAATAGTGCTCGATTTTTTCGCTCCGATGGACCGTTTTCTTCCGGAAAATATTGACTTATCAACCGTCTGCCAATTCCTTTTTCTTTTAAGAAGTCATCTAGGTTCTTATTTATAAATTTGGTACCATTATCCGAGTGAAGGGATTTTACATTTTCATCATACAAATTTAGAAAATGTTTGACAAATTTTTTAGTTTTCTCGGTAACTTCATTCTTGCGTTTGATAAAATATACCTTGAACGGTCTTCGATGAACTCAAGGTAACATCTGGCTTTAGAAAGCGATTTAACCATCTTCGGGCCACACACGTCTGTGGGTATGATTTCCAGTAATTTTGTGTTCTTGGCAAATTTCTTGGGAATTGGTTTCCTCGTCATCTTCCCCTGAATACATATTTCGCATTTAAGTTTACAGTTTCTATCCAGGGATTCTAAATGTACTCGCCTTCAACGAGATCCTTCACATTCAAAAGTCGCATGCGTGAATGCCAAAGTTTTGCTTTCTAGACAGATTTAGCTGAAGCTAGAGCAAAGTTTTTAGGAATGTTTTCGCAAACATTATACAGTTCACCAACATGATTTGCATCAATTCTATATCGCCATTTACATCACACACTAGAGCAGCGTCTCTCGTGAATAGTACCTCAAAACCTTTACTTGTTGTCTTACTAACTGAAATTAAGTTTTTTTTACAAATTCGACGTATACAACGTATTGAATAAAGAAACATTTCTGGATTTCCCAAATACGTCTGCTGCGAATGTCGCAATACCTTTTGCCCGAATTTCAATAGATGATTCGTTCGCGAGACTAAGTTTTTTACGAAAAATGTTACAAAAACATAAATAGTAGTTTTATTTTCGCAAAAATGACATGTTGCTCCACTGTCTATTTACCAATTTGTTTTTTTCGCTTGGAACCAATATCAAAAGTTTCTACAGTGTGCAAGCAAATATTTTCGGAACAATTTGCCTCGTTAGAGTTTGGAACATTCTTGTCTCTGTGTCCAAATCGCAGCTTTATGCCCTACCTTCCTGCCCCCATGAGAACGGAATTTAACTGTACTACTTTCTGTATCTGGTTTCTTAACGGGTGGTTGCTTCCTAAAACCTCAACTGCTCCAATTTCCACCATATTATGCTTTCCTCTTGCTGTAGTGTCGTCGAAAGTTGGATTTTCTTTTGATTAATAGAGCTTCTTAAGCATTTCCTCGTACCTCGTTCTTTCGTGTATAAAATTCTTTCGTAATTTTAATACGCAACATTTTTGGATTTCGGACCTCAATGGCGCATCTAATTTTTTCGGAACTTGCTGGTAAACTGTACAGCAACATTGTAGCTAATAATTAATTCGTCATCCATGTCTTTTAGTTCATCGACTGAATCAAAAATTTTGTTCAGATATTCATATACGTTGGCACCTTTATCCATATGTTGTAACGTCAACTGCTTTAACCGATCCCTTTGATTGTTGATTGCCGTTAACTTAAGCCATACTGACCTAGACGTCATACAATTTTTAATACGTTTTAATTTCAAGGGACTATTTGACATAATTATATCAGATTTGGGTTTACTATTACCTTTCTTCCAGATTTCTTTTGATTGTCCGTTGTTGTATTCGACAGTTTTATTTCGCCACCTACGTAACCCTATTCCTCCATTCCATTTGGATTTTTCAAGCATCATAGTCTTTGCATAGTCAGTGTCTATGCAACAGAAACTTTGTATACTCGTTTCCAATCACAATGTTTCCAAAACACGTAAGGGTCACTGGCTATGTATTGCCTATACTATTCGTACATTCTTCAATATGCGTATCACTTGTTCTGATCTTCTGGTGCACTTGAGCCCATAACCTCCGAGGGTCCGAAGTGTAAACCTAAACGCGTAGACAGTGGTAATGTATTTTTAATGAACAAAGTAAATTAATGCTACACACAAATTGATTGGAAAGAACGTCACCTGACAACTACCACTAATCAAGTTAACTGTCGTCTGTGGTCAAGTTAAATACCCATATCTAACAGGCATTGAAGTTTTGTTTTGATTTAAACTTGTTAATAAAGTAAATCAACATCGTAGAAAAAATATAATAGAGGGGGGGAATTGTTAAAAAAAAGTTTTTGCTTCATATTGCTATCTTAGGATTATTTAGCGTCAAATGTTAATAATTACTTAGTTTTCAAAATATCCAAATTGTCGAAAAATATGTATCTTTTCACAAATCTCATTTATTTTTATTTTTATTCAATTTGGATATTTTTTCAAAACAAAGTCGCAAAAAGATATCAAAAACTAAGTAACTTTAGTTAAAATGTTGGTTTGAATCATGAATCGACATTCGAGATTTGTGATATTTTTTATATATAATTTTTTTTACCTCAATTTGGATATTACTCAAGCACGAGTTCTAAAAGAGTTAACGAAAAAGTGCGTAACTTGTCGGTGTTAATTTAGGCATTTGTTTAAGTATCGAGTCGACATCTGAGAAAAAAAAATCATAAAGAGTACTTTACAAATTACCAGGCTAGAAAACATCATCAGATGAAAAAATCTTATTGGAACAAATCATTATAGAAAATCGTTACATAAACTAAAAGAAAGTCGTCAAAAACCAGAGTCACCGTTTCTGCTAGACATCGTAAGTCAACAAATACTAATGATTTACTACTACAGGTTTATAGTATTCCACTGTTGTAGTCCAGGTTTCGTCCGTTTGGCACTCCAAATATTACCTCAAAATGGCCAAAACCATAAAGGAGGAAAATCAATGAGTCGAAAATAAGAGTTCACTTGAAGAAAAGTTAATCAAGCATATCCAGCAACGGTACCAAATCATGACAAGAAAATTTGATGTCAGCAGTTTTTTGGAAGACTTCTTCCAAAAATTATTTTAGATTTTAGAAATATAAAAACTTAAAGAAAAGAGATTGATTTAATAGAAGACTATGGTTACGAAGTCTCCCATGGCCAAAGTCAATAAAAGATGTACTTCTTCTGAGATTGGACCCTGTCAAAGGATGTCGAAAGGTTAAAAGGTGGAACACTTTTGGCAGTTCTTTGACATGAAGAAGTATTCTTTTTGTTTACTGAAACAATGAAGCTTAAAATTAGTTTTTTAACCGAAAAATCCAAAAAGAGACAATGCAACCAAAAAGTGTCTGAAAATTGCAATCATCCAAATAAAGGTTTGATTTAACTCCTAGTCTTCGTTAAAAAAAATTTATTAATCCACAAAAATGTAAAGTAGGCAGAAGTCATTTCAAAACTGTAAAAACGTAACTCTTAAGTTTAATGGAAAATATTAAAACATAATCTAAATTTTAATGGCAACATTTATTTTTGAAATTTCGAAAGCATAAAGGAGAAATGATTTTACTGCAAACATATTCAAATAGCAGCTTTGTCTTTCATTCTGAAAATATTCTTTTTCTTTCTTCTACTGACTTGTAAAATTCCGTAACGAAAATTAGAAATTAAAAAAACAATTGAACTACAAATCTTGTCCCCTAAAACCAAGAAAGAT
Source organism: Dastarcus helophoroides (assembly GCA_028583605.1). Classification (NCBI taxonomy): domain Eukaryota; kingdom Metazoa; phylum Arthropoda; class Insecta; order Coleoptera; family Bothrideridae; genus Dastarcus; species Dastarcus helophoroides. Next base: position 15,236,212 of record CM053333.1, read on the forward strand.
TAAAAAACACAACAAAGCGATAGTATCTCTCTGAACATGATAGCTTAGCTATCGAAAAGCGTTAGAGAAACCTTTGTGTCTTTTAATCTTTCTTGGTTTCAGGGGACAAGATTTGTATTTCAGTTTTTGAAGATAACCAAATACCACTCCGTTCTACCAAAATTAGAAATGAATTAAATATACACCTTGTTCCAAGTTAAGTGCGCACTATTGCTAACTTTTTTTACTATTGAAACTATGATGTCGATTAAATGGACAAAGTTGTGGCATTTTTTATGGTGATTGCACTGAACAAACAAAAAATTAATCGAATATCGCACTTTTGAGATATTTATCAAAACATATATTTTTTTAACCTTATATATTACATATCTATTAAGTAGACAATTTTGCTGTAAACAAAAAAGTTATTATAAATTAATACCAAAAATTGGAAAATAAGGAAGTTATGAAAGAAAAACAAAGGTGGCACAAGCATGAAATAAATATATTTTCTGAAGAACAAAAAAAAAGTAAACAATAACAAAAAATAAAACTCTAAAGTAAATGTTCAAAAATATTTCTTCCATGCTTAACAGACTTTTGCATTCTTCTATGAACACTGCGAGTTGTTTTTAATAAGGTCCGTGCGTTAGTATTTCTAATTGTTATAGCATCTTGAAGAGCAATTCTATTATTGTTGCACATCGACTTTTATGAACTTCATTTTTACGTGTCCCCATAAAAATCTAGTGGCCTCATACCGGGTTGCCGTAGAGGCCATTTGGACCTATTCAGCGGTTACCAAATAACCTATTCAACTACTCATGAATTCTCAAAAAATTATGAGCGGAAACACCATCTTGTTGGGAATAAACATTAGTCGCTCAAGAAAATTTAATTTTTTTAAAAATTCCCCAAAACTTGACATGAATTCAACATATCGCTGTACTGTTGAATGTCCCTAAAAAAATGGCCCGATAATTTGTGCTCCTATCATCCTACATTAATTTAGCAAATGTCAAAATTGTAATGCTAAATAGACAATTTAATTGTTTTTAATGAGTCTTGGTATTTTTTGAAAATTGACCTAATTCAAAAGATATCTAAATATCTTCCTTATTATCAATATTTTGGCATTAATGTATATACAACTTTTTTGCTTTAAATAAAATTCTCTATTTAATAGAATTGTAATATACAGGGTATGCCATAAAAAAATATGTTTTTGGCTAATGACTCTAAAACGTGATGCTCAATTGTATCATTGCATCAATGTAATCACGATAAAAAATACTACAACTTTATCTATTTAACCCACATCGTAGCTTTAATAATAAGAAAGTTAGCAATAGTGCGCACTTAACTTGGAACAGGGTGTATATACAGTGTTCACCACTGGAAATCGCCGCGATTGATATCTGATAAAGTATTCATCTGAAAATTTTTTAAATTTGGCAACTTAGCAAAGTCAACAGGGTCAATACAACTAAAATATTCCCAAAGTTTCAGTGCTTCCGGTTTTACCGAAAGTTGAGTCCAACTTCTTTATTTTAAATGAGACATACTATATATTTTTGCATTTGTGGATTTTGTTTAATATTCTAAGGCTACTTTTGATAACAAACATTCTTCTTAAAATGTATAGTTTTCGAGATAACTAGATTTTTATAAAACATTTGATGGATACAAGGTGTTTAGTGATATTGTAAAGTCTAAGGAACATTTATTTTAAGAACTGGTTAATTAGAATAAGTAAATACCATTAAATGGGAAATTACTTAGAAGGTCTTAATATCATTGAATTATTATCTTCCCTTTGATGACAAAGAGCACGCAAACAATTCAGGTACCAGTCATTCAATCTTTCAAGGTCTTTCAACCCCATCAATACAATAGCAATTAAATTCACATTTCTGCATTATGGAATTGTTTGGGAGCTCTGCTTTTTTCACAAAAATTATCAGGGTATTTATGTACATTGACTTAAGAAATTCCCAGATAACATTACCTAGTAACTGGATTTTACCAAAATCAATTTGTCATCTTAGGGAAGTTTGTAGGAGAAAAACAAAACTTGCTAAAACAAGTCTTCGGCCGAACTTCAGAGAGTCAAGTTGATAATTCAGTCAAACATTAATTCATTCATTTATTCATTCAGTTATTCATTCCTAAACTTCTAACTAATTTCAATTTTAGTTAAGTTTTTAATTAGTTGTCGTTGATTATTGTTGGTGTTTTTTAATTAAAGTATTAAATCGTTAATAACTATTTAATTTCATCAGAATAGTGTATCAATTACGCGGTACGCGAATTTCATTCAAAACACAAGGTGCCACGAAATTCTTTTTATCTTTTTCGAGAAATCAGATATTAATTTAATATTTAATATGTAAGTAGAACACATACAAAACAAAACTATCTTGGACGGCTTTCATAAATTCAAAAACATTAGAGCAAGTGTTGAATTCACGACTTAACATTTTGATAAATTTAAACAGCAAAAACATTTTCCTTAGCCTGTCTTATGTAGACTTTAATTATCTTTTACCTGATACTGGTTTTCTCAGGGTTGCGGTTACAACTTTTAGAAATAATTGCAATTTTTTAACTTTATTTTCCCATTTCACATTAAGTAAACTCTTATCAGGTCATATATCAGTAGTATTATGAGCCGAAATAGTCTATCGATAATTAAACTATCAGGATACCATTTGTCAAATTATTTATAGTTTATTTTATAGTGTGTAATAAAGCTGAAATGAAAACATACCTGACCATCTTTTTTAGTAATGATAATTATTTTAAATTGTTTAATATTTTCGGACGATGTAACAAAGTAATATCACGGACATATGATACAATGATAAATTTGTTGTTCAATATCCAGAAATGAAATACAGAAAAGCAAATGGTAGAAAATATCACAAACTTCAGCTCTGTCAAGGAGAAATCAGATGAAAACCTGTTGTTGATAATAAAAATGCGAAATGGCATTTCCAATTAGGTCGACTAGTCATGTTTTAATTTTAGCTTCACCACACACTATGAACTATTGTAAATAATTTGATTGGTTGTTTCATAATTTAACTGTCGATAGTGATTGTTTTTTTAGGTGCATTTCATTTATTTTTACTCATTATGTCACTGATGTGCTACTTAAAAATAAAAGTTAAAATTGCAATATTTCTAAAGGTTGTAAGAGAAACCATTACAATGCCTATATTAGTTAGAAGATAATTTAAATCTGCACAAGATTGGCCAAAAAAATAAAGAGTGTTAAAGCAAAGACAGAAAAAGGACGACCTAAAAATGTTTCAGAATTGCCAAAATAACTAAAAAGAAAATTTGATTTTGTTTTGAATCAGGAAAATATCAAATTCCTGAGAAGAAAATGTCAAATTAGTGATCCAGAAAGCAGAGACCAACAAATATTAAATTGTTGGTTCAGGGACAAGAAAATATCAAATTATTGATTCGGAAAGCAGATCTGCTTGCTGAAACAAATAAGAAATATGTTATATTCTTTATTCAGAAACACAAAAGGGTCGATCGACTCTGAATTCATTGCCTTTCTGATTTGTCAAGATTATATTAAATCTCTGATTTAAAGATAAGAAAATTTAAGTTTCTCGATTTAGAGTTCAGCAATACCATACTTCTGATTCGGAAACAAGAAAATGTCAATTTGCTTGATTCAACCACAAGAAATGTGAAATTGGATTTAAAGATCAGATTATTTAAATGTCAGACTCTTGACTCAAACACAATATTTCGTTTCAGAAACAATGTGTGGAATTTTTAATTCAGAATCTAGTAAATATTAGTTGCTGTTTCAGAAACATGAAAATGTCAAATTCTTAAAATTCGTCAGAACTGACGTCTTGCTAAGGCTGTTCTTTGTTTTATTGATTGCCACACAAATATAAGATACAAATCCCTTCTGATCACAATTTGTTTTGCAAGTTCACGTTTTAGCGACGGTGTAAAGACGTCATTAAGATTTTAAATCAAAACAGAGAACACAAACAAAACAAGTGGACGAACAAAAGATAGTGTTAAAGCTTTAAACTTATTGAAAAAAGCCGAAGCAAAGCCTGCTTTATCTACACCGAATTGAGATTACACGTTTTAAAACCTTTTTCCAATTTCGCAGCGACTAAAACAAATGGTTAACTATTGTTCTATAAATTTCACTATTATTTCCAGTCTAGACATAAATTTTCACACTCTTCTTGTAACAAATGGAACGACTGCGAAGGGTCGATGCACCATAGAAGCAGCGTTGTTTAAGCAATATCGCACAGCATAAATATTTCCCGCGATTGTTTTTCGTCGGGCACTCGAAACTAAAAAATGAAAACAAAAGGCTTTGCTTTTGAGTGAAAAAGACTCGCAATTTTATTATCGAGCTGAAATACTTTAGCAAAATTAGCAACTTACATTCCGTGGGCGTATAAAATATAGCGTAATGTTTTATATTAGATTTGGATTCAATCTATTCATTTCCTAGAAATATTAAGGGGAAAGTCTGCTTCAGTTTGTTTAAATTTAAGAGTGAATAAGAGTGGGCGCTACTAGGATTTTCAAACATTTTTGCAAACGGAAATATACCATAAAATTAATGAAATTTTGAAGAATAGAAGAAGAAAAGCGTCTCAGACAAACAAGGATTTTTAAATCAAAGTTGTTTTTTAAAAATACAAACATCATTTTATCTGGCAAAAACAACTAGATTCAATTTTTTTATAAACATCTTAATATTTTAGGTCAACTGATTTTATTCCAGTTTCAGCAATATTGCACTGAATTTTAAATATTTGCTTGTGGGGTTCTCCAAGGTTCTGTTTATGGTTCTTCTTTACCTGCGTTAGAGAAGAGAACAGCAATTGCCAAAAGGCAATGCTCTTGAGATCCTGACATCTTGTCCCTATTTATTCACATCACAAGATAAACAATCTTTGAATCCCGATACACAGACGCGCTCGCTCGAAACAGGAAAAAATTGAATAGGCCCGCCTAACCTAGTTAGTGGTGCATGCCGTTGTGAGGGGGAGTAATCGGCGTGTTTGAAAGCGAGGGTAACCGGCAGGAGCTGCAGGTTTGTTTTAGAAGCGCCGTGCCCCGTTATACTGAAACATTCGTCTTCCAGCGACGCGCGCTAGGATTTTCAGCACGCCACCTACCGTTCGCTCTGGACTTTCTCCCTATCCTGCTTATTCCATTCGTATCGACCTCGTCGGGCTTTGATGGCTATCCTCGAGTTCTTTTCACGCACAATTTTATCATTTCTTGGCGTACTTTAAACTTCTCTATAACTCTTTCGGGGAAAAACATTTTAAAGCCCAATAAAAAACTTCGGCGACTTAAACAGACGTTTGGACCCATTTCGTCAATACTAAACCAGATAATCAGCTAGGCTGCCCCAATTTAACTCCAACAGATAGATTAAAAAGTTGCAAAGTGAACTCCCAGGATGAAACATTTAAATTGAATTGAATTCCCTATTCACTCCAGTATTGGCCTAATATCACTTCGTCCATGCGGTGAAAAAACACTCCTAGGCATGAATATCACAAGCTATGAGTCAAATTTCTCAACTGGCAAATAAAAAATTAAAAAATTTTCTATAAAATTGAATATTTCCAGATCAAAACTATCAAATATAAATCGGTGTTTTTAAAAATGTCAAACGGTAAGATATTGTTACTAAAATTTAAATTCTTTCTCACACACACGCGCGCAGAGAAATCCAAATAATTAACGAGCAACTGACTCCGATTTCAATCTTGAACTGAAGCAAAAGCTGAAATTGTAAAAAAAATATTTTTCAAATTTAAACTTTTTTTGACAATATCAACTGTTTTTAATAATGCCCAGCTTTTTGATAGGCTGATTTTTTTAAATATCAATTTTGTTTAAAACTTGAGATTTTTTTTTAAATATCAAATTGTCAAAATTTGGACCTAATTTAAGATTTTTGATCTTTACTCAAAATTTCGACTTTGCTCAAAATTTTTACTTTATTTGAAAAATTCGACTCTTCTCAAAATTTCTATTTTTTGAAAATTGCTTTTTTTTCTAAAAATTTACTTTTCAGGGTTTCAATATTTTCGACAGTTGGGGTTTTCTCCAACATTTTTAACTTATTTTGAAGATTTGACAATTATTTTTAAAATTTCAATTCTTTCAAAATTTGACCAGGTATTATTGGAAAATGTCGAGTTTTCTTAAATTTGCATTTCAGAACTATGACATTTTTTAAGATTTTTGACTATTTTCAAAATGTCACCTTTTTTTCCAAGATCGCGTCATTCAAAATTTCACCCTTTTTGAAAATTTACAACGATACAACGATTTCCTTCCAAAATTTCGATTTGTTTTTTAAATTGCAGCATTTCTTTAAAATGTCAACTTCTTTAAGATTTTCGACTATTTCCGTTGACCATTCAGACTGTTTATAAACAGGAAAATTTTTCAACTTTTTAACTTTTTTTCAAATGTTCGAGAATTTTTTTTTTAAATTTCAACTTTTTCGACAATTTCCTTTTCAAAATTTCGATATATTTTTTTTAAATGTTTAACTTTTCAAAATCTTTCGATTCAAAATATGACCATACTAGAAGCGAAATTCTTCTGAGTTTTCCGATCAAAAGAGCTTTGCTTATAGTATGCTCGACATACTGATTTACTGCGCTCTTCTATCTTATCTATGTCGTTACTGTCATTTTGATTGTGAGAAAGATTTCGCCTCTGCTATGATGCATATGTTACGGGCATAGTAAGAAATTAGAACAATGCCCAGGGAATGTAATGACCGCTTATATTGGTCAATATAAATCTATTTTACAGCATTTCCTATTTTACCCACAATAAATTGGAAAAAAGAGGTAAATGCGATTACTATGCCAGATCTAACTTCACTTAGAGCACTAAACTGTTTGTTGGCAAACATGCTGTCTATTTTCAGGGTGTTTTTCAGGGATTTCTTCTTAAAACTAGAAATTTAGGTTTTCTTTTTTAGAAATGTAGATTTAGTTATCAATTATTTAACCACATTTCCTTACCACAATTTTTCTTTAAATTTCGTATTAAAACACTTTTTGTAATAATTTTTAATTTTTTTTTGAAAAGTTAAACTTTTGTTCAACCTTGTACACAAATTAGATTTTAAACTTGAAAGTTCAGGAGTTTAATAATTACATTATTGGTACTAAGGAAAAAACTGATGCAAATGCACTCAAGAAATCAGTTCACAATTTGGAAGGAGTACAATGTACAAGGAAATGTTCATCAGTTGAGAATCAGAGCCATGACAGTTGTTTTTGTGATCAAAAATGTAAAACCAAAAGTGGAAGTGTTGCAAATCAGAAAAACTATATAAATTTAAAATGTTACCCCTACTTCAAGAATTAAAAAAATATATAAGTTCCCTGCTTATGTTTTCATAACCTTATTTCTGTTGTTTTGTAGGTTACAAGTATAAATACAAAACTACAGATTTTAATAAATAAGTCTAATCATATTTTACTGAATATTTACCCTGCCAGAGATGTAATGCTGATTGAAAACAATGCCCGGGCAGTGTGGTTAATTTACAAATATGTTCCACAATGACCTTCTATGTTGGTCATTGTTTACACTGACCGAGCACAGCACACAATGACTGATTCCCACTGTACCCGTAACAGATATACCTTGTCCTTTGTACCATTTTTAATTTCAGAAGATTTCCGCCTCTGGTATGGTAAACATACCGAGTTACCGTGTTCTGATACTTTGAATTTGGTTTTTTCACTTCTTGTATATTATTTCTTGTATTTTGTAGTGCTTTTCATTTATTATTTCATTTGTTCCTGACGAAGCCCCTTACTTTGGTGGGTGAAACGTCGAACACTTTTAGTAATTCTTTGACACGATTCAATTCCGGAAGAAGTCTTCTTTTACTGATGTATAGCCAATAACTTTAATACTTTTGTCTTAGTACTAGATTAACATTATATGACGTACAACAAACTGAATCATCCAAACCTTTTAGTAAAATAATACGATGAATTGGAGACCACTGGCAAAGTAACAGAAAAAAAAAATAAAAAAAAAAACGTAAGAATATCTCAAATGCCTCAGGCGTACAATGCTGTCGATTACGAAGTCAGTGCAAGGAAATGAGTTAATTGGTCGTATTGTTTAAAAGATCTTTTCCGCTGTATCCAGGACACGTTTTTCTGTTAGTATTAAGGGAATAAAAATGGTCTTCAAATAAGTAAGTAATTTCACAGGGAGTTGTGGAAACCTGTAATCCATGTCCTGCTCAGACAATGAACTCGGCCCTTTTGTGTGCAAAGCATCGCAATCTATAATTGGATTTTTGTAGAGCAAAAGGAAATACTTTGCATAATGTCAACAGAAGAAAGAAAAATGCCAAATCGGCCACTAACAATAAGTCACATAAAAGTTGAGGAGGTTCTATTATTATTTTGGGAGTTTAGAGTGGCTTGAAGGGTATCTAATCCTTGTATTTAATTTGTGTACGAGACCATTGTTATCACAAGAATCGGAACTAAAGCATAGTTATGCAAATGATACTCGAGTCCAATTAATTGGCAAAGCAGTCTTAGGTGCTTATAGAACGAAAGCTTACATCGCTCGCATAACTTGACCGTAGCAGACAATAGAAATGTTGGTAATAGTAACACGCTTATTCTAAATTAGTCCTGTTGTCTTACAGTCTCTATAAATCATCTAAGGCGTTGCTGTAAGTTTAATACTTGCTGTTAGGGACACGGCGTTTCTAATGATGTAGTAGTCAAATAAAAAACAAAAAAGTGCGTAGTTAAGGAGACAAAAAATAATGAAAAAAATAGATTCACTCTGACAGCTGTTTCTAACGAATTATTTCGAACCGTCGTGAGCTAGATAATAGTTAATTATATCCTGGACACGACATAGTTTAAATGGCGACCGTGACAGGACGTTGAAGGCAGGCTAGAAGTGAATAAGAACGGCTCAATTTGAAGCAAGGGTTCCTTTGTGGGTGCGAATTTTTACAGTGTTTATACTTTCGTCTTATATTTTATAAACATTGTGGTTTCCAACCAAGTTTGTAGCTAACCTTGCGTAGAAAAATGGAAACCAAAAAGAAGCACAGAAAGGTCCTGCGTGCTGCTTTTACTAAAGGCGCAAAAGAACTGGACCAGTTGCTAATAACGGCAGGGCCTGGTGCCGATAGTCTACGAGACATTCAAGTGCGTTTTGATGTATTAGCAAATAGACATACTGAGCTAAAGAAGTTCGATGGCGAGCTTTATGAAATCCTTCTCGGAACCGACTATAATGAAGACAATTTATTACTCGAGATGGAGACATGTGATAGTTACGACAAAAGATTTGTAGATTTGGGACTTCGCTGCGATGGTTAGATCGTAAATCCAATGCCAGTGGTAGAGAACCTAGATGTGGAGTCAAATAACACTGTGGGTGTAACAGTTAGGCGTAAATTTAAATTACCCATAATAGAGTTCAAAACATTTGGTGGTGATATTCGAGACTGGTTACCATTCTGGGCTCAGTTCAGGAAAATACCTGATGATCTCGATTTCGATCAGGCCGATATAATTCAGTACCTCATACAGGCCACTGTGGTAAAGAGTCGTGCCAGACGGTTGGTACAAAGCTACTCGGCAATTAATGAAAATTACGATAAAATTGTTAATACAAATTGAAGTTTAGGTGAGGGAACTACTTAGGCTTATAATTAGAAATGCTACTTCGAAAAATAAGACGGACTTTTCGGCTTTATACGGCAAATTAGAAACGCGGTTGCGAGCTCTTGAAACTCTAGGTGTAACTCCTGAAAAATATTCTGCTATTCTATTTCCGTTAATAGAGTTTTGTTTACCAGAAGATTTGCTAAGGGTTTGGCAGCGTACGGGTCGTAGAGAAGGGTCTTCCTTAACTTCAGAAAAGCCTGAGCAGATCTCACTTGAGAGTCACTTAAAACATTTGATGTGTTTTCTTGAAAACGAGGTGAATGATGAACGAGACATCAGCCTAGCTTCGGAGAGTTTTAGGATGTGCATTGATGGTTTCAATGCAGGTAAGGATCAAATATCAAGCTAAAAGCACAAAAATGTACAACACTTATCAACGGCGGCCGAATTAGTAAATTGCGCTGTCGTTAGCTGTGTTTTTTGTGAAGGTGGACCCAACAGTACCGACTGTTTTAAAGTATCGAAATTGAGTTTAAAGCAAAAAAGAGACATTTTATTAAAGAATAATGCTTGTTTTAACTATTTAAAAAAGGGGACATCAGTCTAGTAGAAGATACCATTGAACTTCTGATAGGTACAGATATCTCTGGCAAACTATACCGGAAAAAGGCATGTTTTGCAATGTGGCCTTGTAGCCGTCGAAACATATTTAGGGGGGACGATATCAGGACGCGTACGTTTTGCCAGTCTTAAAAACAAATGTAGCTTTGTCTGTACTGTCACTCTTTGTTAAAAATTCCTGCATAACTGACCTTTGGAATCTGGATGTTTTGGGTATAACTGATCCCGCTGAGAAAAAGTCACGTAATGAAATAGCATTGGCTAAGTTTTTTCAAGAGAAGGTGAGAGTTCAAGACGATGGGCGGTATGAGACGCGACTTCCCTGGTAGAAAGGTCATTCTCCGTTACCCACTAATTATCACATCGCCAAACGAAGAATGGAATCTACTGCAAAGAAATTAAAAGGCAACGGATTTTTTGAATCATATAGCCTTGTTTTTGAAGAATGATTGAACGAGCACATTATAGAAGAAGTTGAAGAGGAACAGTTATAAAAGAAGAAGAAAACGTTAGTTTACATACATTCTGCGATGCTAGTAAAAGGGCTTATTCAGCCGTAGTATTTTTAAGAGTTGGAAAACGGAATATCGTTACCATTCATTTGCTTGCAGCCAAATCAGGGGTAGTCCCCTTAAAGAATACAACTATACCTCGCTTAGAATTACTCACTGCGACAATTGGAGTAAGATTATGGAAAATAATACAACAAAATCTGGAAGTTACAGTATTTTTTGGAGCGATTCATCCACTGTTCTTTCCTGGATACGACGGAAGGAGAAGTGGGCTCCATTTGTTAGAAATCGAATAGCAGAAATCAGAAGCATGGCCTCAACTGATTGCTGGAGGTATATGCCAGGGTTGTCAAAACCTGCAGATCTATCATCTCGTAGATGTGCGCCTAAGTACCTATTGGAATAAAAATGGTGGAAAGGGCCTGAGTGGCTTCATTAGCCGCCAATTCTATGGGTACAGGAAGGTTTTAACTGCGATGAAGAAAAAAAATCAATCGAGAGAAAAAAATAAACATTCACTCTGACAGCTGCTTTTAAAGAATTATTTTGAACCGTCGTGAGCTAGATAATGGTTAATTATTTCCTGGATACGACACTTGCGATAACTTACCGTGATCCCAAGTTGTAAATGTGAAGTAAAACCGAGCAGCTTTCAATAAAACTTATTTACTTATGCAAAAAGTCCTTAATAATCCTGGAGTACGGGAAACCTGTTAACTTGAAGTATTATTAAAATATTTCTGTACGATATGAATAATAGATGAACAAAGAGAGTTTCCAGAGAATCAGCAATTATGTTAAATAAAATTCCAGAGGCAAGAGAGATACTTATAAAGCGATACAATTAAATTTAAGGAGAGTTTAAGTTGCCGGAGTCCCATTGCGACAAGAAACAAAAAAGTAACTTCCTCAAGGATTGTTAGCATTTTAAATTGAAATTTAAGCACACGCAGTTTCATTACCCAAATATACTAAAAAAATTATGACATTAAATCAAAACGCAAACCAGCCCGGAAAAGAGTAAACATAGCAGACTCATTCGAACGCAATCAAAAGTTTAAAAAGAGAAAAATTCCCGAGTTGTTTCCAATTTATTTCTTAACAAATGTGAGGCGTTAGTGAAAGTAAGGGGCGTCATTTATTACACCAACTTTGCTTAATTGAATGCCGCGACTACCTGATAAAATATTCTCCCTTTGTTTTCGTAAAATATTTACTGATTTTAAAGGAACATTAATTGATTCACTTATTCATGCCCTAATTACTGGCCTTTCGGGAAAAGAAAAAGGAAACAAAAACGGACTCAACCTAGGTATCAATATGCGGAACGAAAATGGAGTGCGGGATTCACCACCTTTGGGCAACGGTAACAGCGACGGTAATTAGGGTGACTGTCTTTGACACTTCTATCCAAACTAAGATTAAGCGGCCAAGCTTAGAGGCGTCGACGGGGTTGTTCAGCCCCACATTTACATATTTTTACTTAGGATTAAAGAGAAACATCGATAGGGGACATGTACCTCTTTAAAATGTTGCACAATCCTGTCGCAGTCCTGTGAAGAGTTCAAAGCCTGCTACTATATTTGCATTGTTTGGTAAAGTTTATATCTTTTTCTAAATTAAATTCATTGTCCCTCAGTTTTAAGTGTTACTAAATTAACGTGATTTACTGTAGAAAAGCTGTACACTCATTATTGTAAAGGACACTGCGTCTACAAACGTATCAAGGATAAACTATTCAGATGCACTTTCTGCATGTTCTTCAGCAAGTATCACCATAGTGACGTGTTTTTTCGCAAAACGTGCAAGTAAAAGTGATAGCTTTAGTGCAATGAGTTAAACTTTTTTTTAAGTAAAAGATTCATCGCTGAGGATGAGCATTTGTGCGTAAGAGTAATTTTTGGTTAGTAAAAGATATACTTTTTCCGAGATGCATACAGAAGGGCAAAGTAACTTATTATGTCAATTGAGCCATCGCGGAAACTAATAGGATTGATCCCTCTAAGGGCAAGATTCTTGAGGCATACAAGATATTTGAAGGCAGTAAATTCCTGTGCAGTCCAGCTTAACACAGTGAGGACTTCTGCCTACGACGACTTTCTTTTATATAGAACTTCCAAGCTGTGGAACTCCTTACCGAAAGGAATTGATCCCAAAAATTACAACCTATCCTTGTTTAAGAAGGCGGTTCATCGCCATTTATCCTTGTTTCCGCATCCTACTCGCAGAGCTTTGAAGGCATAACGGGGTTGCCCTTTGCGAGTGGATTAAACCTAAATAAAGAGAGGAGGGCAAAGGGGACTACTTGGCAATCATACCAAATGAGGCGACACTCAAAACATAATCTTTCCTCTCGAGCATTGTGTGCGATTTTTTTTTCTGTCTAACTATCTTAGCAGTAATTAAAAGCGCCAGATTTTCTTGTGATGATTATAGGCACGCCATTGTTAAGGTCGAGTCTCAACAAATGAACTTTCTAGAGATTATTTTTTCTATAGAACTTCTAAATCCTGAAATTTACTTATAGGTAAAATTTTCCTAAATAATTTGAATTTATTCTCCTTTAAAATGGTATTTCGTCAACCATTCACAATGCTTTGAGGAAATAAGAACTTTCTCCTTTGGGAGTGGTTTGTGTTCAAAAAAAAAATAGGCAGTCATGATAGTGCCGATATAGTGAAAACTTAAAACTGGAAAGTAACAGTGTCTATGTAGTGTATTTCGGACCAATATTAGTCACAAACTAACCTATCTTCTTATGTTTGTGGTTGGATGCTTTTAGTTAGTCGTATAGAAATATCTAATATTTATTGATAATGAAATACTTATACTATTTTTTATTGCATGTAATGTTCAACATCCTATTAGTACAATCATATGTCATCTCTGGAGGACAGATATTTAATATTTTATTTTTAATACCAACATCAAGGACAAAAAATATATATACATTTTTTTACGATAAAACGACGAGGTCATTGGCACTTCGCACATTTTGTCAAATTGTTTTGATAATTATTTATTTTCTTATAAACTGCGTTTGATTTTAGTGGTTTATAGCGTAGAAAAAATACACTGTAGAGCTCAAATGGATTGTGGCTTATGATCAAGTCCGTAGAAGGTTTTACCCCTTTACCACATCGAGAATTAAGCAAATAATTACGGGATAAGTATTTAGCCAGCAGAACTGGCATTTTTAAGCGCACTAATCTTGATTGGCAAAAGAAGTACCGACATCATGTGTACAGTATCATTTTGAATCTCAATACAGATGATGTCGGTACTTCCTTTGCTAATCAATTAAGATTAGTGTGCCTACTGCTGGCGAAATATTTATCGCGTAAGTATTTGTTTAATTGGCGATGTGTTAAAGGGGTAAAACCTTCTATGGACTTATATTAGGCCTACTGATATGTTTAAAATAAGTTAAAAGTGGGAATTTTTCAGAGGCACTATAGTTTAGTTGGTTGGGATTCATATTTCGCTGATATTTTGCGGATTTAAACTCCGCTACTAATCACGCATTTTTTCAAGTAAAAATTACTTTAAACGTGTTGGGCGGTATTTGCTAGTGGGTAAGCTTAGAGTTTTGCATCACACTAAATTGCGTTACCAACATGCCTTAATCTTGTTAACATTGAGCACATTAGAATCACAAGTTACCCCCTATCAAAAGCGCTGACCATCCTAAAGAAGTTTCCGCATAAAAAAAATAATTTGCTTGAAATAAATGAAGAAAAAATGTAGATTACGAATAAAAACTAATTTAAAAAATCCGCCTACGCTCGAGCTCAATACAACAATAAAAACTGGTATCCTCTAAGATCACACAAAAATGGCGACATAGTCACTACATAAAATTGAAATACAAATATTGTCCCCTGAAACCAGGAAAGATTAAAAAACACAACAAAGGTTGCTCTAACGTGTTTTGACACCCAAGCTATCTTCTTCAGGGAGATACTAAAACCTAATCCTAAAATTAAACCTCCGTGCATGATCGACCGCGTCCGAAGGCGCATGCGCATTTAATCAAACACGTCGTAGTGTCACAATTCCTTATCTATCAACCTTAACTATTTTTAACAAAGATGAATAGCCTAAAGTTCCAGCGCAACCATTCAGAAGGTTGTCTCCAGCCTTACGGATGGATAAGCTTTCACATGCATTTAACATATAATTCTTATTTACTACTCTTAAGAGTTTAATATTATTATCTATCCTATGATCTGATTCAAAAGCATGTCGAGCCACACTTGACTTTTCAGTTCTTCCGTACCTCAAATGAGCCAAATGCTCATTCAGTCGGATTTTTAGAGATCGTCTAGTCTGCTCGACATACTTTTGAGAACAATCTTTACATGAAATTTGGTAAATACCGGACTTGTCCGTTTACTCTACTTTATCCTTTAAACTACCCAAAAGCGAATTTAATTTGCCGTTAGAACTATAAACAACCCGGAAGCCCTGTTTTCGTAAAATTCCACCCAAATCATGCGAGGGTTGAAATGAAAGTGAGACAAACTTAAAGTTTTTGTTTTCATCAGCTCGGAAAGTTGTCATATTTACCAACTGACATTTGAATTTTTCTTATTAGTAATTTTATAAATAATATTTGGATCGAACCCATTAACTTCAGATATATTTTTAATTATCTTTAACTCCTTTTCGAATATTTCCGTATTAAGAGTAAGACTCAGAAAGCGATGGGTAAGAGAGTTGAATCTTGCCATTTTGTGTTGTATGCAATGGTTCGAATCGGAAGTTATATAGCAGAAGGTACTGGAATCTTTCCTATATACATTAAATTTTAATCTATTTTTATTCCTAAACTAAAGTGTCTAAAAATGGTAATGTTCCTTCTTTCTCTAACTCTACGGTGAATTTAACTGTTGGAAAAAAGATTTGTATTTCAATTTTTGAAGATAACGAAATACCAGTCCGTTCGACCAAAACTACATAAAATATTCAAATAAAAATCTAACCCTTCCTAAATTTATTAAAAAAAAACTGAATTAGGGAAATTACAAATTATTTAAATATCGTTTTCTTTGGCTATTTGTAGAGTATTGTAGTGAAGAGTATAATGTGGATAGGCCATAGGCGTAACCGCTTGCATAATTAAACATATAATAAAAAAACGAGAAATAAATTTGAAGGTTTCTAAAGGGCTATGAATAAAGCTGTAGACGTGGCGATTGGGTTTTACGCTTTGGGAGTATAAATGCAGATTGGTGTGTGAAATACAAGAGTGCTGGGAACAAGACATTTGGCGTTTGAACATTGCCTGACCTGGCGCATTTTCCTAGCGTATTAAAGCGGATCAGCTACTTCGTATAGCTAGAGATATAGATAATTAGAATATGAATTACAGCCGATAGATATCACGATCAAATTTACCCTTCAACAATTCACCAACAATAATGCTTTCGTTGCCATTATGGGTCACTTGTAATGGTGAATTCACTTAAGTTACATTAATGTTACCACTTTAGCCCCATTTCAAAGTCCTGTTAATATTGAATTGCTATGTGAAGCTTGACACGTATTCTTTAAAATATAGATCGATGATTTAATTGATTAAATTTAATTAACATAAATTAAAAGCGAGTGATGGACATACCACTATTTATTTATTTTAACTTACGTAATTAAACTTTGATGGACCAAAATATAAATCGAAGCAATTAAGGTAATAACACTGGTGCAAATATTTTTGCAGATAACATTACTTATTTTTAGTTATACAGAGACGATTTGAATAAAGAAAAAAATCCAAATTTATAATATTGCTAAAAAATATGTGCGACCAGTCGAACAATGACAAAAATGCTTTAAAAATTTTCCAGTTGGTAAGCGATATAACTGAAGTAATAAAAACCCTTACGAACGCGGGAAAAACTCAAGTACATTAAGAAATACATGTCAATGTGAGTCACATTTGTGTTATCCTGAGGGCCCCTCATGATAACTGCTTCAGTAAAACTTAGTACACAATATTTTTATTACTTGAACGTAAAAACGTCCTTCTGGAAGAGTTTCGCCTCTGGTATGGTGGACATACTGAGTTACCGTGCTCTTCTGTCTAAACTCTCTTATCCTTTGTACTACCAATTTTCAATTCAGAAGAGTTTCGCCTCTGGTATGGTGGACATACTGATTTACCGTGCTCTGATGTTCTGAAATTGGCCTTTCATTTTTGCATATTCCCTCATATTCCTCTTTTCATTTTTTTTCTTTTCTTTGTTCCTGAAAAAGCCCCCTACGATAGTGGGTGAAACGTCAAACACTTTTAGTAGTTCTTTAACACGGTCCAATCCTGGAAGAAGTATATCCTCTACTTCATTTCCAAGCTTAAGCTCCATTTTTTCGTAGCATTATTCTTTGGATATTGTTAGCTTAACGCTTTTAACAGAAACTGTATGCTATGTAACGTATGCTTGAATTAAGAAGCGACAAAACCACACAAGAACTGGGGAATGAAATTCAGACACCTGAAATTAGTTTAAAAACCTCTGTGTAAAAACTAACCAGCGAACACCTACCGATAATCAGATGCAAAGTTGGCTGCATTTGGTTTGAAAACCTTTGAGTACAAACTAAATAGCGAAGCTGGGGAAAAAACCTTGCAATTATTAGGGTAAAGATTAACTTTGGGAAATTAATAACCGACGCACCATATACAAGCCAAAGAGTTAAACAAAGAATGCCAGATTATTGGTGCTTAATGAATTCTCTTAATTTTCTAAAGAAATATTTCTCTTAGACTTGTGTCCAGCAAATTTAAACAAGTTGAAACAAACAGGTTCACTTTTTTGTTGTTGTATTGTGTGTAAGAATACTTGAAAACCACAAACTTAAAATTTTGTTGATTTATTTCTTGACCTATTGTAATTTGTAATAACATTTTGAGGTCAATTGTTATTTGAATTTGATAACACTTCCCTGTCGACTCTACGAAGTGAAGTTACAATTTATTGGAATAAATTAATTTTAAACACAACGTAGACAATTGGGGCCGAAAATCGAAGATAAATTAATCTTCGAAATTTTTTTAAAGCTGAGCAAAATTCGACAATTTTGAAAAATTAAATAGACTTATGACCTCTTATCACATTTTTTGAAAAACTACATACAGTTTTGGCCGCTCATCACATTTGATGCCGTGACCAGGATGCATCGATATGACCAGGATTCATCGATATGACCAGGATGCATCGACGTGACTGGGATACATCGACGTGACCAGGATAGATTGATTTCACCAGGATAAACTATTCTGCCGACAAGGTTGACTGGTTTGGGCATTACATTGGATGCTTGGAACTAGAATTTAGAGAAAACATTGCACAGGATTGTATTGAACCATTTGTGAGAGAAATATTGAAGCGTGTTAAAAAATAAATTAAACAAATATTACAACTCGATTCATATTTTTTTCATCATATAGAATAATCTGCGAATTTCTTTGTTTTACAACCTACAAACCTACAAATGCATATAAAGCTGCAAATTCTGTGGTATGGTTTTTTGCGTTTGAATTTGTGTGCAGGCTAGCAACAACTTAAGATCTATCATTCGATGAGGAAAATGAGATCATCAGGAAACTCAAGAATGAAACCTAGCGAAATGGCTCCAAAGAATCTTCATCCAGAATGTCCAGGAAGCGGGAAACCAAGCATTTCACAACCACAAAGAATACCACTAGGAACACCAAGAAAGGGGAAACTGAAGAGAGATCATTTTCGAAGAAAATCCAAAACTCTATCAAATTTCATCAATACCGGAGAATTAAAAAGTTGTTTGGAGAAAACGTCTATCCACGAAGATTGCAGATAATCGTGGAGACTTAAAGTTATCAAAACTTTGACAATCCAACTAGTGGTCCTGATTTAGCCTCCCAATGAATCGTTTTTTTTGAAAACTTCTAACCACTACAGGAGTACTTCTATTTGCCACCAACAATTGCCTACGAGGAAAAGCGTAAACATAGAGCAAAAGTTTTCCCAAGAAGAAGTGTTTACCATTTCGAGAAGAGCGTTTGCTTCAGTTACTGAGAGGCAAAACCGTCGAAGAAATCCGGAGAACGCACTTTAATGACTGCCGACTGCCCAATTGCTGCCAAATTGGCCACCAACCAGGGAACCACCTAAAAATGTCTGCCAACAACTACAAGAAACATCGCCTGTGACTTACGGGGGCACCAAATCAATTCATGTCCACCAAGAAGTTCACCTCCGAAGACTCACTCCTCGCCAATAGATGCTCTTATCCACCAAGGTGAAGCAGCTGCATATTAGACTCACCCAGTGTGTGTAGTGATATATTTCGTCCCAGTGAACCGCGAACGAAATATATGGGGGCGGTCTGTGGTGAGTCGAGTCCTACTAAACTGTTCTATTTCATCGTCTTGTATTCAATTGAATTTTATTCTATTTTTCTTGAATATATTGAATCTACAAATACTGTATAAAAATAAAAATTCTTTGTAACATAACGTTTTGCGTGGGAAACAGACTTCTAAGCAGTTCACAAATTAGATAAGGATCATTTGTTAGGCCTGGTTTGTTAAAAAAAATGATTTAAGCACACATAAATACAGACATGTATATGTAAAGAAACATGTTAGTTTTGAAGGACCACTCAAAGTAGAGTAATAAATTAGGGGGCAAACAAGAGCTGGAAAATGTCAACAACGAAGACCGTAGCAAATCTCTCGGCAAGACCATGTGGTGGTAAACTGAAGGAATTTTACGTTCAAAAAACGCCCTTGTAAACACGGTAAAGTTATTTAAATTTCAATTATCGAAGTAAAACCTGTAAGACAAAGTGACGGCATAATTCAAAAGGGGTTTGCAGTTTGACTTGCACTTTAAGAATTCCTTTGAAAAATGTATTATATTTATTATATTTAAGGGTTAATTTGGATTCGAAATATTTAAATTAATAGAAATTCTGCATTCTCATGCCCTCTAGCGAGATTAAGACAAAATATTGAGGGTAGGGGGCGGGGGGGGGTTGGGTGTTAGAACCAGGAATACCATAAAGGAATTTTACTGGAGAGTCAGGTACTGAACTTCGATGAAACTAGTTTAAAAAATATGGTCAAATATGAAAACGAGTATGAAATAAGGGAGTTTTGAAAAATTGCTCTTGTTTGTGCTAATTAACGTGAATGAACACAAAAAAAAACAAGTTCTGTTTGATTAATATGGGGTTGGGGGGCGTACAAAAAAATAGAGAAAGAAATTTAAAAATTCCACAACAAACACGATTGAATGGGAAAGTCGTTAGAAAATTATTAAAAACGCACAAGAAATGGGGAATAAAAACAGACACCTGAAAATAGTTTGAGAACCTCTGTGTACAAACTAACCACCGAACACCCACCGATAATCAGGTGCAAAGTTAGCTGCATTTGGTTTAAAAACCTTTAAGTACTGCTGGGAATTTATAAAAAAATCTCATATTTAAACTCGACAAAAAGGTGGAATTTTCTAAAAAAAAAAAACAATTTATATTTTAAAAAATCGAAACATTCGATTTAAACTGGAAATATCAAAACAACTTTATTAATGTCAAGCCTTTATCTAAATTTTGAAAGAGGAAATTGTGATTTATGAAAAATTTAAAATTGTCAGAAAGAGGTAAAATTTTGAAAAAGAATAAATAGTTCCAAAAATTTTTTAAAACCTCTTTTGAAAGTTGGAACGAAGAGAAAAACGTAAAAATTGAAAGTTTTAACTCGGTAAAATATTTGGTAAAGGTTCCATAGTTTGTAATCAAGAATAAGTCCACAATTCTAAGTCAGAGCCAAAATTTTGGCTACCTTTATTTTAGGAAATTAAAAATTGGGGTAAACCACAAATTACGAAAAAATCGAAATTTCGAAAAACGAAATCGTGATTTACAACACACACTCGATTGTAAACTCGAAATTGCGACAAATAGGTGAAATTTTTGGAAAAAGAAAAAATTTCGATGAAATGTTGGAAATCTTTTTTAAATTGAAACAAAGACAAAAATGTGAAAATTGGGAGTATAATTTCGGAAAATTTTTCCATAGTACAAAGTTTTTAATTTACAATTATGTAATGTACCTAATATAATATCCCTTCATTTTATTACTTATGTATAATATGTTTGTAAGTAAAGATAATAGACCAAACAAGATAATACTATTTCAGTTTAATTATTATTCAAATATGTAGTTCTTGTTTTCCAGACTTTAAAACTCTAATATTTGGTGTATTATCAGTACGATATCGAATATTATAAAATGTAAGAGAAGCATTAAGATTCAGATAGATATATACATACATATATTCATTCGAACATATAGTGCAGATATATTCATTTGTAATATCACATTCAGTTTTAATTTAATTCTTCAGTTATAAAATAAGTAGTTAATAATAAAGTTTTATTAAGTCATCGATTTACCTCTTAATCTTCAACTATCTTAAGGAGTTCCATTACAATTAAATAAAAATTGAAATTGTAAATTCTTAATTTTGGAATCTCGACTTTAGTTTTACACTTGAAATAGTAAGCGTAAATTGGAAATTGCCAACTAACAGTCAAAAGTTTGTACGAAAATTCAAGATGTTAGGAGAAAAGATTGAAAAGATAAAACTGTTTTCCAAACAATTTCTTTAATTAAATCTGATTCAATATGGTCAGTAAAGTTGTTAAAAACGTTTCCTAGAAATATTTTTTTAAAAACCACTCCGAAGGTTTTTGGCCAAGTTTTTGTTAAAAAGTTAAAATCAAGACATATTCGCAAACAAAAGTTAGTTGAATTTTTTATTTGATTTTACTGTCCTGTGCAACTAAGTCAAGACTATGGGCCAAAATAGAAAAATCATATCAAATTGCGAACTTGATTAAGTACTAAAAAATCTTGAAAAAACTGAAAAAAACGAGATGCGGGAAAAAAAAGCTTCAAAATTATAACCACGACTGTATTAAATTGTCTTAGAAGCCGAATAAAAGGCGGTTTTAGGAATGTTACGTAGGCCGTATAAAACCATGTCGAGGGCCGGATCTGGTCAGTGGGGCCCTGGATGCACATGCCTGATTTCTTATTTCCTATTTGAATTTACATTGAATTGAAAAAATTTCCTATTAATTTAATTTTCATTAAATTTATGTTTACTTCGTGATACGATATAAAATGTAATTTCCCTAAATTTCAAAATTTTAGGACTTTAAATTCCATACATTCTTAAACAACCTAAATACCAACAAAGCAACAGAATTATTACACTTTTTAAAGAAATACCTATGCATAATTAAATTACTAAATGAAACATGCATACAGCGTGAACCCAAAGTACAAAACGCATATCCTTGTTGGTCATTTTACAACAACAACAAAATTTTCATTTCACAATTGCTACATCTTGAAACTATACCAACATTTATGACAAAGTTGTATTTATATTTTTTACTGGGCTTGTGCAGCCCATCACATGTTTCGACTACCAAATAATACGTATAAAAATGTATGAAATTGTATCTCGCAGTGCCAATAAATGTGAAAACCAGCAAATAAAAACGTCAGTTAATTAAAGAACAGTATGAAAATTTTTACCTTCCTCTTTTTTCAAAATAATATACTGCATATTTTTGTAAATAATTTGCATTTTCAGTTATGTGCTGCTTACCAGATATTAATCTATTAAATATTTTACAATATTGCAAAAGAAGCAAATCCACATATCTACTAATTATATAATTTAATATTCTAGAAGAATGTTCACAAGCACCAAAATTAAAGCTGACATGATTTTCAATAAATTCTTTTAGTTGTTTTCCAAATTCCTTAATATAACCAACTCTTGATACAAAAAAATAAGTGATATTTGTAATAACCTTTAATGTTTCAATGGAATTGTTATTACAATAGTTTAAGTTATTAAGTGCATTCTTTTCTGAAATAATGTTGTGTTTACCAAGTGGATCGCCATCTAGTAGCATATTTCTAAAACATATGTCGCAAGTTTTAATATTAGGTAAAACATCTTTGCTGTCATATATGTTAATACTGATTCATTTTTAGTCACATATGAGTCAGGTAGGTCTGGCCATTTCATTGTTGGAACAATATCTTCAGAATACGGCTGAATAAAAGATCTTATTGATATTAAAAACCCGGTGATTTCGTCATTTTCACAATTAAAATGGCGAGAATGATAATTGGAAGCATTCTTAATTTAAATATTTTTAAAATATGATTCAAAAGTAGCACAAGTTGAGTTAATATTTCTTACTCCAAATTGTCTCTTTTGTCCGTTAACATTTTCAAGACAGTCAGTGCTAATTGATCTCGCAGCAAATTTTTAAAACCAAAATTTCCTAAATGATTTTTAAGCATTTCAAAATTTCTCAACGTAAAAATCCAGTTTTTGAAAACTGATGGAAAACTTCTATCCCTTGATGTCCGTTTATCAAAACGCGTAGATTTTAGAACAGCAATAGACTCTTTCCAGATTTTGTGATGCGGTTCCTCAGTGCTATCAGTCACTTTTGTTCGCAATTTCTTCTTAATTTTTGCCGACCTAAGAAAATCATAAATATATATAAATATTCCGGTACAAGAATCATGTTAGGATGAAATCGTACCTTTAACACCTTCATTCACGGAATCAAATAAATCATCCGTAAAATTGAGAAATATTGCAGTAACGGCTGTTTCTGGGGGCATTATTCTTTTTCCGCAGGTGCTTTTGGTTTGGTCTCTGCTCATTAGCATAATCATAGATGCCACAGATTTGCTAAATGCTTGGGTGCAGTAAGATACTGTAACGAAATGTAAATTGTAGAATTTAGTACGTAAGACATTTTTTTAGAAATATCTGATAAGGGAAAGCGGCCGCGATAATGAAGCAAATGGCACATAAGTATTCTAGAAATTTCGACCAACTGATGTGGCGCGAGTAACACGTGTTTGTTGGCTCTTGGCAAAAATACTGAGTTTTTCTAGTAACAAGTTACTATTTTATTACTAAAAACGTATTTTTATAATTTATTTGCCTGGTAGATCTATACTTTGTTCACATCTGCGGTGCAAACTTATCTGGTAAATGTTTTTTGGTTCATCATATAATATACAAAAAGGTCGTGAAAGTATTGATGTATTGGGATCATTAAATTTATTTTGAAGAATGTAAACATAGGTTTGATTAATTGTACTTTTGTTTTTTGTAATATGGTAGGAAATATATTCTTGTTCTTGCTAGGAACCACACACTTTTGTTGATTGTTAGTTAAACTTTTATTTCAACTTAACAAAAAATAAGAAGATAAAAAATAATACTCATGAAAAATTTCTCTTTTGCCTTTCTCAATGCTAATTCCTTATTTAGTAAATTTAATGACATTAAGGCACATGTGTTGCAAGAAAATTACGATCTTATAGGTATTGGAGAAACATGGTTTAATGAAAATATTATAGATTATATGGTACATATTGAGGGATACAATTTAGTTAGGAATGATAGAGGTGGGAGAGGAGGGGAGGGGGAATTGCTATTTATATTAGGTCTTCTATGACTTATAAGTTAATGATACAAATTCTGCAGAGCAATTATGGGTAAGTTTTAAAATAAATAGTATTAAATATGCGTTTGGGATTTTATGCAGACCACCAAATAGAAACCCGAGTGAGTTTATAAATAATTTCGAAGAAAATTTAGTCGATCTTTTTACTCAGTTTGATGAAATCATTTGTGGAGCCGATGTTAATATAAATTTTCTAGATGAAACTTCTAATAATGCACCGAAATTTATTAATTGTATTGATATGTTTAGTTTAAAACAAATAATTACGGAACCTACGCGAATTACGTCCACTAGTGAAACTCTTTTGGATGTTATTCTAATAACAGATCAACACAATTTTTACAATTATGGTAATAGAGAATTAAACGCCTCTTCAAATCATCAGTTGGTTTATTGTATGCTAAATTTTGAGGTTAAGAATGGAGAACAAGTCATTCATACTAGGAATTTAAAAAATATAAATCAAGAACTTCTGCAAACTTTCTTGCATTCTACTCCATTCAAGGAAATTTTTTGGTTGGAAGATATAGATGATAAAGTTGCTTATTTTACATTATTACTGCTGAATATATTTAATACGTTAGCTCCTTTACAAGAAAAGAAACTGAAAAAAAGAAATCCTGCGTGGTTTGCGGATAACATTAAATTAATGATTAAATTAAAGGACAAAGCATTTGCAAAATATAAAAAATCCAAAAACCATGCCCACTTTCAGTATTACAAGGAGTTAAAATGTGGCAGAAAATGAAAGAAATGAATATAAAAAATTGTAAATCTGTAAAATCCGAAATACCAGAAAATTTAAATCAACCTAATGAAATAAATGTCCACTTTTTATCAACTAAAGGAAACCTAATTGGAGCTGATGAGGATTTGTTATTATTTTACAATAATAATGCTAAGGCAGATTATAACGAGTTATTGCGTTACAAATATAGTACTCAAAATACTGTGTATAAACATTTATTAGAAATTAAAACGAAAGCCATAGGAGTTGATAAGTTACAAATTGACATGCTTTTATTATGCTGCTCCTACATATTACCATTTATTACGCACATTATTAATTCTTGTATAGAATTATCGATATTTCCAAAAGATTGGAAAGTGACAAAAGTATATCCCTTGCCTAAAAAGCATATTATAAATAGTATTAATGAATTACGTCCAATTTCAATTCTACCTGTGTTATCAAAAGTATTAGAAAAAGTAGTAAGGAATCAAATTTAAGCTCATATACAATATTTTGCCAAGCAGTCAGTTAGGTTTTAGGCGGGGTTATAGTTGCACAACTGCCCTACTAGAGCTTACAGATGATGTTTTTAGGGATATAGATCAAGGAGCTACTGTTGTATTAATATTATTTGATTATACAAAAGCATTTGATACTATTAATCATAAGTTGCTCTAAAGTATACTTAACTACGTGGGTCTCTCCAATGATGCTATTAACTTTATCAAAAGCTACCTTTCGGATCGATCTCAATTTGTAGAAACAAACGCAGAAAAATCTAATACAAAAAACATTTTATGCGGCGTACCTCAAGGTTCAGTATTAGGGCCCATTTTGTTCAGCATCTATTTAAATAACATTTGTTCAACTCTGAATAGCTGTAAAGTCTATATGTATGCTGATGATACACAAATAAGATTTACGATTTCTGACCCTGATATTAAGCTCATGAATCAATTTATTAATTTAGAGTTGTCAAAAGTGGTTACCTTTTCCAAAAGACATCAGTTAACTATTAATCTAATAAAAACGCAAGTATTGATATTTGGAAAAGATAAAACAAAACTTTCAGAACAATTATCAATTAGTGTTGAACTAAGATTTTATTGTGCGACACTATGGTTCTTAGTCATTTTAATTATTGTGATACTATATATGGTCCTTGCATCGATTATGCAGATACAAATAGGATTCAGAGAACTCAAAACTCCTGCTTACGGTATATTTATGGAACAAGAAAGTATGAAAGCATAAGTTATAAATTGAAAGATGCCAATTGGTTAAATATGAAAGCCAGACGAAAGTTGCATATGGTAACATTGTATCACAAAATTATTATGTATAAGTCTCCTCCTTATCTACAATAAAATAACCTTTCCGTGTGATGTTCACAATGTGCATACTCGCTTCAGGGGCAAAATCTCACCTTCTCACCACCGAACCAGTAAATTCCACGAATCATTTTCTTACATGATTTTTAAGCTATACAACGATGTTCCTCCTGACTTAAAATATCTTGCAATGAATGGGTTTGGGGCAAGGTATGGTCGAGTTTTGCATGAGTATTAAAGTCGAATTTTTCTGCTATATATATATATATATATATATATATATATATATATATATATATATATATATATATATATATATATATATGGTTAGTGAGTGTTCTGATTGCTTTTTTTTAATTTACATTTTTAGAGCCGTAAATATTTTATTCTGTTGTTGTATTATGATCATGCGGGGCGGCACTTGGATCAACGTATGCTGTTTGCCGCTCCATTTTGCAGATATGAATACATAATGTATACTACTGTAACATAAGTGTTCTGCAAATAAACTTATTATGATTATGATTATTATTATTATTATAAGCCTTATCTGCCAAAAACTTCTAGAACCCGAACCAAAGATCTATATAAAGGGGGTTCGGTTGACTTTTCCTCGATCAGTCAGAAGAAGTCAGTGTAGTTAATTAGCGAGTTAGTAGTCAATCATTTGGTTGTAGTGTTCCGAGTTTAGTTTGGAAATAAAGTGGTAAGAATTTACGGCGTAATAATCATTTCGAACCGATAAGCCCGCAACAATACTTTTTTCTTTTTTTTTGCGGCACCGCATGATAGGCTGTTAATTTTGGCATCGTTCTTAAATTGCCAAAAGAAACGTTTATAAAATAGGCATATTCTATATGACACCATTTTGCTGTTCTCTGAACACCATCTAATACAAAATGTAAAGGTTTTAGTAATAAATTATTTCGCATCATTTTCAGCAGATGAGGAGGGTCATATCAAGTTATAATAATATTTATATCCACTCGTATAATGACATTATTTTCCTTCAATCCCCGTCTTAACGATTTAGCTTTAATGTCTTGTAAAAGTGTATTTATGGCTGTCATGTTGGTGCTACCTAAAATTCTAAGTGAAATTAAGTTCAACATTATCCTTGATCACAAACAACAGCAACAAGTTTCAAACCTGCATCGCATGTTTTTCTTACGATATCTTTAAATATCCTCATTATTGTGGCTGGTGTTGTGGAGGATTTACAGAAACTAAACGCAACAGATTTTTTTCATGGCTTCTTGACAGAAATGCTTTTTAAAAGCCATACCATGGCGTGATCAGCAATTTGCTTTTTTCTTTCTTCGTCATCTACGAAGCCAGTAATAGTACCGCTATATTTATCGTAAGTCAAATGAGGTTGCAATGCCATTTCATCAAAGAGTAAAATACAGCATTTTTCTTGGATGGTCTTCATTTTGCTAGCTGCGTCTTTTAATGACAGAAAAACTGTACCATAGATTCCAACTTTGACAGGGATTTGCCTTACAATTTTTTTAAAGTTTCCGGGGAAGTTAAATACCTTCCTCTGTAAATATAGCGATAGGACTTTGGACTCTGTAGAGTGCCAACGCAAACACTTTGCCCTCTAACGTATATACTCTCTGTTTTTTAGTGTTATTAACATCTCTCAACTGGCAATCGAAGAAGTTTTTAACAATAGGATTTAAGTCATTATCATCCCACAAGCCACTTTTAATGCATTTTTCAGTCAATATTAATCTTTGATGCAGATTTGTTTTTCTTATCTTTAAGTTTGCAATTTTTGATTTTAATTGGATGCAGTGCTTATAAAGTTGTCTTGATTTCTCTTGCTTTCGGTATTAACTGGACTTGCCTATGCACATTTAAACTGGATAAAATGGTTTCTGAAATAAAAGAAATGTTGAATTAAACAAAAACCAAACCACAAACGTAAATAAATAATAAAAAAAAAACGAAAATATAATTTTTGCTTTTGTAGACATTGAATTCTTGACCTTATTAATGAATGTATGCAGTTTTAAATCAATCAATAATCAACCAACTAAAATAACCGACATTCTTAAGCTTGTACAAAACTTGAGAAAAACAACTGGGCTAACAAATATGTATCAGAGTGGTGCAATAATATGTTCAACTTGTTTTTTTTCTATAAAATTTATGTATAAAGGTCTTAATTTATAAACTATTTTAACTAAATATTTTTATAGTTTACATTTTTCTTGTGATGTTTTGAAATTCATCTTATTGTCAATGTTTTCTATAGTTGTGATAGTCAGTAAATGCACTTCTTCAGATATCTGCAGAACAGAAAAAAATGGAAATTGCAAACCTGACAAGCGACAAAATTATTGTTCTATCTCTATCTGATCTAAGAAAAATTCTTCATTATATTTTATTTATTTTAAAACTGCACAGAGGAACAATGAATATATTTTTTATTTAACATATATACCTAATATACGCACTTTTTTTCCTTTCTTTTTTGGTATACAGTCTGCTTTTTTGCTGATGTATGGTCTGTGGAAGTATAACTCATATTTGTTGTCTGCTCTAATCTTAGTGGGGAGTTTTCTAATTTCTGATATGTTTCAACATTTTCTTCACTCTTGTCAAAGTTATTCAGATTTACTAGAACAATAGCAATAATTACAAAATAAATGAATTCAAAATACAGCATTCTACCTGGCAGAAACAGTATTGCTACAGCAGTTGTACTTAACTCGCTACTAAGAAAATATTTAGATTCAAAATGCTTGTTGCAAAGGGCCAGATATTTTAACTGGTTGTTTAAAACTTTCATCAGCTGTTCATTTCCGCAGGCAGTTAACCATATCATTTGGCGCGAAATATCACTAGGAAATACATGCATTTTCAGCTCTGTTTCTATACTGATCAGAACACCACTGAGCGCTAAAAAATAAAATTTACAAAGTTTTTGAGCAAAATATATTAAAAGCTAAAATAGAGCTGCAATCCAGATTCAACTAATAATATTATTCCCCATTTGAAAGAGTATGTATAAAAATATTAAATCATATAATACCAAGAAGATTACTAAAATAATTGAGATTCGGTCACAAAGTTGCTGTTGTCAACATTTCTACATTTTTTGCATACAAAATACATATATTCAGTAATATGTATAAAATATAATATTAAGAAAAAAAATGTAATCAATAATGTCAAAAAATATATAGGTTGCTATTAAAAACCACGAACATTTTCAATCTTCAGTTGCAAACTGAAAAAGAAATGGAGCTTGTCATAAAATCTCCGGTTAATAAATAACCATTCAACTTTTATAAAGGTCATTTTTCTCTAAAGGACATATTTCAAAAGTTAGAAAGCTACAGTCATTATTCCATACTTTTTGGACACACAGTATAAGGAAATATTGCATGCAAGCTATGTGCAGTATATAAAAATTGAAACTTTTTTTTGTATGAACTACCAAAATTGGTTACGCAACAACCAGAATACAAAACGCAATTTTAAACTTTGAACGTTTAAAGTAGGTTTTATACTTTAAAACACTTGAGAGAAAATGCAAATTTTTAAACTGTAGCTACCAAAATAAACATTTTTCTCTTGTTTCTTCATACATTATAAACATTATTGGTCTATTACAAGAGCTTTCAATGTTTGCATTTTTAATAAAAATCTAAAGATTTAATTATAAAACCCTAAAATAAGCAGCGCCTTCTAGTTATTTATATTTAGATTACATAGTAAACCATCTGGTCTAAGAATGGATAAAAGCTTTGTACTGCAGGAGAATTTTAAATTTTGTTTTATATGAGCAACATTAATAGTAACAGTCAAATTAATTTCAGCATTGCATAAAACTATTTTTCATGGAATACTCTGTACAACAGCGTGACTGGTAAGCCACATCAATGCTTATGAAATTATGTTGTTGTATTATTTATCTTTTTTTATTCTCCGTCCTCATATCGATGAAGCAGCCTGTATAAACCCAATAAACGCATCCAACATGATAAATTTTTAAATGGGTCTAAGTTGGAGATAAACAATGCAAGCCAGTATCTAATAGGCATACCTACACATGTTTTTTATTAAACAATTATTAAAGATTTAGTAAATAACGATATTTTTAATTTTCCAGCTCAGAAACTGTTGTAAAACAACGTCCGTAACTAATAAGATAACACTTAACTATCTTCAGTTATTATTAACTTCCATAAACAGCACACACAATTAACAACAAATTAGTCTAAAACAACTGGACATTGCACAATGCACAGAAAATTAAAAAATGTCACATTAGACTATCTAGGTGAATTACCGATTAAGTTGAATCGTTTTGGGTGCTATGAGACGTTTACGTTTTGCGCCACCTACAAATAAAGTGGGAACTAAAACATTATTTAAATGTATTTCATAAGCGATTGCTAGCCCTGGTATTCAGGTAGTCTTGACATTTAAGATGGAGCGGTACACAATTTAACAACGTATCGAAATCGTCAAAATTTATTACCAAAAATCAATGTTCCGTCGGCAAACGTTTCGGACACTTCATCCAGTTTATAGTGTTCATGATCGACCTGCGGAATCCTCAATTCGCCGTAGCAACGCTTGTTCGTCAGCGAAGAGTGAGATCCATGGAAAATATCGGTGCTATCCGGGAAAGTGTGCTTGAAAATCCACGACAGCCTATTCCGCTGCTCAAGTACTTGGACTTTCGAGCATGTCAACCTGGCGAATTCTGCATCATGATTTGTCGGTTCACCCATACAAGGTGCAATTGACTTAGGAATTAAGGCCCAAAGATCATAGACAGCGGCGTGAATTCGCTAATTGTACGCTAAAACAACTGGAGGGTGACCCCGATTTTGGAAAAAAAAATCTTTAGTGACGAGGCACATTTCTGGTTGAGTGGCTTCGTTAGCAACCGAATTTAAAGCGATGAAAACTTGCGGGAGATTCACCAAGTTCCATCTATTCCGAAAAAGAAACCGTGTAGTGTGCATTATGGTCCGGCGCAACGACCGATCCTTATTTTTCGAAAATAAATAAGGAGTCACACTCTGTCAACAGTGAGTGGTATACAGTGTGTCCCACCGGGAATCGCTGCGATCGATATCTGACAAAGTACTTATCTAAAAAAATTAAAAATTTAACAACTTAGCAAAGTCAATGAGGCCAACACAACTAAAATATTTGCAAAGTTATAGTGGTACTTCCGGTTATACTGGAAGTTGACACAAACTTCGTTATTTTAAGTAAAACATTCTATAAATTTTTGCATTTTTTAATTTAATTTAATATTTTAAGACCATTTTGAATAATAGACATTGTTTTTAAAATTTATAGTTTTTGAGATAATTGGATTTTTATAAAAAATTTGACAGATGCAAAGTTCCACGAAATTCCTTGTATCTTTCTCCAGAAACTAGATATTTATTTTATATTTGGTAGTTGAGTAGAACACATACGAAGCTATCTTGCACAACTTTTATAGATTGTAATGTAATAGCAGTAGCTGTTTAGTGAGCAAGACCTCGATTATAGAGAAGGCAGTTGAAATCTAATGAATTAGGAACTTTAAGAAGGCAATTGTGGGGCCTTTATAAACGTTTTTGAGAATATGTAAAAAATCGTTTAAACATTTACTCAGTTTAACTAAAGTCAGAAGGAGATCAATAATTAATAACAACTTGCAGATTTTTTATTTTTTTATGACCGAAATTTAATGTATCCTTGTCGTGTAGTTGAGTGAATTTTTTTATAAATACAATGACGTATAAAGCTGCCTATGAAGCACTTGTTGATAAATACATATAGGTAAATTTTTTTAATATATTCGAAGGAGATATCTTAAAATTACATAGTAGTTTCAAGGGGTATCAATAATTAATAACACCTTGAAGATTTGTATTTTTTTTTATAACCAAAATTTAATTTATCCTTGTTATATTGCTGAGTGAAATATTTCTTTATAAATACGAGTGGAAACCTGCCTATAAAGCACTTGTTAATAGATACATAAAGGTAAAATTGTTTTAATATATTTGAATTTTTATAATTAATTTTACATATTTTTCATATCGACTCATTCAACGAATACTGTAATAACTCATTATTGGCAGTATTGAGATAATATATATTTAATTGTTGCTATGCAAATATAAAATTTAGTTAGTGACGGGTTTTTTAATATGCAGTAACCCAAACTAGACAAGATCAAAGACTAGATCGTATACAAATATATAAGGTATAAAAACTAGAAATAACAATTTTAATTTAAAAATAATGACATTTTTATTTTTGATATTAAAATTTAAAAATTTAAAAAAAAACACTGTTATATTATAGTTTTAAGTTTTCACTTCTGTCGGCAGTCTCCATAACTGCCCAGTTTTTGTAAGATTCTAAAACATTCACTGACTGACTTCTAATAATTGATATTAAAATATTTCATGGGGCAATTTTCAAGCTTTGACCAAAGTGTTCGCTGGTGTGCAGTTGTAGAATATTTGTCCGGATTAAGTGATTTATTATTAAGAAGGAAAGATTCACATTCTTGACCTGGATTTCCTGAATTCAGTTACTAAGGTAAACAATATTTATGACTACAAAATATTATATATTAAACTGCAATATGATGGAATTTTAAAACAGCAGCTCGAAGTTTAATCAAAAATGTGTCCTGTAAAAGGGCTGATGCAAGAGAAAAGAAGCCCTGCTTCAAAATTTCTAAAGCAAACATTCTTATATTCTTACAACGAAACGTATAAACAAAATGGGAATGGACCTTTTCTAACAAACCTAACCATTAACATCATCCCGTTGTATAAACAGGATATGTTGACATTTCGAGAAATGTGTAAAAGGTCCTATTGACACAAACCGATTCATCGAAACCTTGTTGTATTGCGAATTGTATTACGATATAACGTAGGCGCACAACATATATAGTTTCATTACATAGTGGTTAAATTGGAGCTTTTGAATTGTTCCAGCTCGGTCAACTTCAAAGCACAATTTTCATCTGTCGATTGCTTTAATAAATAAAAAATGAATTTACAATATCTCTATTACGAACAAAATATTAAAATAGAACATCCGCGTGCGTGAGCTGGAAATTTCGGTGTGGTTATTTTTCCTTATCATTAATTCAGGAAAACATTATATACGAGTTAGTTCGCGTGATAAGAGGAAATCAAAGAGTGACAAAGAAGAGTCGCTTAAAGCCATAATGGATGATAGTTCTGATTGAAATCTTAACTGAGAATGAAATTTTGAAATGGCTCTAATATAAAATAAAATTACTTTTTAGCCACAATAAAGGCTAATTTCAGTGGTGCTAAAAGGAAATCACATTAGTGCCAAGATTATTCTGGGTGACAATGATCTACAAAGTCTAATGCATTATTAAGGACTCTTTCCCATATTAATCTAAAATGCAGCGCTGGTTGTCGTCACATATGCAAATTTAAATACGAAATAAGGTATCATGTTTCTAGGCCTATTTAAACTATATATTAAGGTCTCAGTTTAACACTACAGAGAAAATTTTAAAGGCTACGAACTCATAAGGAACTGGTTTGATTTAGGAAATGTGTAAATTAATGTTCTAAGGATACATAATTCTGTACTCCAAGAAAATATTTAAAGTTCTCAGGAATTTTATAAAATTGATAATCGGTGAGAGGAAATATATAAAATCATAATCGTTTGTCAGAATGAAGCTCATAAGTGAGATTCAAATTAATGTTGAAGTTAATATTGTAATGTAGTTTTTTATTAACTTATTAAATTTTTTTTATTAGACACCAATTAGTAGACATGTTAATTCACCTAAATAATAACCTCAATATGAGAAGATTTAAAACAAAACGCATCATTTTATTATGTTTGAATAAATTTTTAACAGGTCATTTTAAAATGAAAACGATTAGTTGCCTAAAAAAGCAATCAGTTTTATCCGATTTTTCATTTAAAATTGCGAAATACATACAAAGATTGTTTCAACGATCCGACATATGACTTTATTTTTGTCGCTATTCCGAATTTAACACATTAGGATTATATAATTTCAATATCTCGAAAACTAACCGTAGAATTTAATATTTTGTTATAAGACTGTAAAGAGAAAACAACGAGCTTTCCAAAGATGTGCCGCACAAGGTAGGTTTGAGTTAAAAAAAAATAAATTAGGGTGGCTACTTCCTAAGGGGTAAGGCAGCGTGCGTCAAAAAGTACTTTATTTTGTTTCCCCCTCCAATCCCCCGATAGGTATTTCAGTTCGTAATGATAGCTTTTTTTGTTTAGGAGATACTCCCGACTGCTACTTTTTAAATTGTCACCCTGTATAATTCTTATTTACTACTCCTAACAGTTTAATATTATTTTATATCCTATGATCGAATTCAAAAGCATGGCGGGCCACACTTGACTTCTCAGTTCTTTCGTACTTCAAATGAGCCATGTAGCTTTTCTAATCGGATTTTAAAAGATCATCTAATCTGCCCCACAAACCTTTGATTACAATCTTTACAGGAAATTTCGTAAATACCCGACTTGTTTGTTTGTTCCATTTAATCTTCAAACTAGCCAAAAATGATTTGAATTTCCCATTAGAACTGTAAATAGCCCATATGCCCTGTTTTCGTAAAATGCCACTCAAACCAAGCGTAAGCAAGGTTTAAATGGAAGTAAGACGAACTTAAGGTTTCATCAGCTTGGAAAGTTGTGCTATTTACCAATTGACATCTAAATTTTTTTTATTAAAAATTTTATGAATAATATTTGGATCGAACCCATTGACTTCAGCTATATGTTTAATTGTCTCTAACTCCTTTCTGAATCTATCTTTATTATGAGGAAGATTCGGAAGGCGATGGGTGAGGAAATTAAAGCTTGCCATTTTGTGTTGCATACAATGGTTGGAATCAGAAGTTATATAGCGGAAAGTACTAGTGTCTTTCCTGTATACATCGAATTCAAATCTATTTTTATTCCTAATAACTAAACTATCTAAAAACGGTAATGTTTCTTTTTTTCTAACTCTACGGGAAATTTAACACTTTGTAAATACTAAATAAAATAGCAAGCTGAAAGGACCTCTGAAACCGCCGAAAGAGGTCAAAAAAGGACAATTAAAGAAGAAGATAAAGAAAACCGAAAAAACGGAAAAAAGCGCTGGGAAGAAAGTCGAAATGAGCATTATCTTTTGCAAGATAATAATGCAATTCAACAGTGCAAGCGACACTAAGTGAAGTGAAAAAGTTCATGTAGAAGGTGCAAAAACTGTTGAATTTAGTCGGCTAAATGCCTAACACTCAACGGAAAGGAAAACCCAGCTGCCTGAAAGTGGTAGCGATGGGATTAAAAATAAAATATTAAAATTAAAGCAGTTTCTAATAAAGCATAATGCAGAAGTGTTTCTTTTAAGTAAGCGAAACCCAACTGAATGGAAGCGACAAGATGAAAATACCAAATTATACAATCTACAGAGCAGACAGAAATAGAAAAGGAGAAGAAACGGCAACATTAGTCAACAGGAACCTAGATGATTTCACTTCAGAGCAGCCAGAAACAAGTTACTTAGAGCATAATATGGTGATAATTAGAATGAAAAATAACAAAGAACTTAGAATAGCATCGGGATATATCCCATCGAATAATCTTAAAGAAAATTTTGAAAAAATATTCATTGCAAACGAAGAAACGCTAATTGCAGGAGATTTTAACGCTAAACATCCGCAATGGAATTGCAGAACAAGGAATACCAAAGACACAGCGCTGGAAAAATATGTCACTGAAAATGACATAGGTGTTTTGGCTCCCAGGGAACCAACACATGACGCTATTGGCTATATAGGACAAGCTAACATACTGGATATAGGAATATTTAAGAACATAAACAGGAATATGAAAATATATACAAAAACTGAATTAAGTTCAGATCATAATCCGATATTTATACAAATAGGATGAAAAGGCTTATTGGAAGAACAACAGGGAAAAATCCGACAATAATAGACAAATAACAACGAATTGGAAAGAAGCGTCAAAAAAATAAAATGAAATATTCTAAATGCTCTCAGCGCGGCGATGTATGAGGAAAGACGAAATTATAGAAGAAATAATAGCTACATAAAAAAATTAGCAAGAGAGAAAAACAAGCTAAAGAAGAAATATCACAGAACACTTGATCCTCGGGATAAAAGATATATGAACAGAGCACAGACTGCACTGAGGCAGGCATTAGAGCAGCAGAAAAATGCAGAATGGGGCAGAAAATTAGAAGAAGTAACAGTGCAAGAGAATTCTCTCTAGCAATTACATAACATTCTAAAAAGGGAAAAAACTCAAATTCCTTGTATGGACACATCAAGAGGAACTGTGTATACTTCGGAAGAAAAAGCGGAAGCTCTGGCTAAC
This sequence comes from Dastarcus helophoroides, assembly GCA_028583605.1. Classification (NCBI taxonomy): domain Eukaryota; kingdom Metazoa; phylum Arthropoda; class Insecta; order Coleoptera; family Bothrideridae; genus Dastarcus; species Dastarcus helophoroides. The sequence continues at coordinate 15,273,074 of CM053333.1, forward strand.
CATTTGGAGAATCAATGCCAGCCTAGCTACAGAAATTACATGATGAACAAATCCCACAAGTAAACAGGTTTATGAGACAAAAAGCAGAAGCAAATGAGGATGGAGAACCAATAAGCGAAACAAATGTAAAAGAAATTAAGACGATAATCAAGAATATGGCGAAGAAAAAAGCACCAGAAAGAAATTGAATTTCAAATCTGACCATAAAAAAATCTCCCGGAAGTGAAGATTAAAAATATTAAGAAAATTACCACCTCGATAATAAAAATGGAACATTTTCCCAGCATATGGAAATTCGCACAGGTAGTGATGATTCCAAAGCCGGGAAAAAACCCACATATCCTCAAAATCAAAGACCGATAAGTCTTCTTTCAGCCATAGGTAAAGTGGCAGAAAAAATAATCTGCTTAGGATTGCAAGAAGAATTGGAAGAACGATTAGAGGTGATGCCGGAAGAACAATTGGGATTTAGGCCGAAACACACCACCACGCAACAGGCGTTCAGGTTGGTCAAAGAAGTTGCGCAAGGATTTAACGATAAACAGTCTACAAGGTTGGTCTGTTTAGACGTTGCCAAGGCTTTTGACAAAGTCTGGCACAAAGGACTATTATATAAAATGCATAGAGGGAATATCAATCCCAAATTAACAAGAATAATGCAATCCTATTTGGAGAATAGGAATTTTGAAGTAAAACTGAATGGAATAGTAACAGAAAAAAGAAGAATAGGAGCTGGCGTTTCACAAGGCACAGTTCTAGGCTCCACTCTATTTAACATATACAGGGTGGACCATAAGTAATGGTACATAGAGCAAAAGTAGATTTCTCGTACAAAAATAACGTGTTTTCGCCACACTTACTTTATACCAAAAGTTGAGATTAACAGAGATACAGGGTGTCAAAGTTGAAAAAACATTGTGATTTTTTCGTATAACTGATTAACACATTTTACTATCGACAAGAAATTTAACATAGGAAAGTTTCTTTGGTCAAGAAATTCTAATTTGCTAACAGATTGTCAGTAACTCATAGGGGGCGCCACCTGCGCCACCTTGTATTATTCTAAAGCATCATAACTTTTTTGTGCCGTCATGTACACCTATTTTAAATAGATATTTTTATTAACTTATATTTTTTACGTAAAAAAGGTATACTTTTTAAATGTTGATACAAGCAACCGTTTTCAAGATATTTGCCTTCAAAGTTTGCCATACGTTTACTTTAAGTTATGTAAATGTGAATTTTTCGTAGGTTTCAAAGTAATAGTAATAAAACTGACTCTAAAATAGTTAATATCAAATATTATTCTACTGACATTATTATTACACATATTTTTTTAAATTTCTAAAGCAAATTTAAATAAAATACCAAAACAAAATTCATTTTCAAAAATAAGTATGCGGGAAATGACCTTTTTCATGTAAAGGGATTATAAACAACTAAAAATCTGGGTGTCTTTTATTAAAGTTCATCTCCAAATATCTGCTTTGACCACCCAGACGATTAAAATTTTCTTGTGCGGACTCAGAGATCATATCCCACATATCTATGTTAGAAAATAAATTACGTCTTAATTTTTCGGATTTTCTTTATTGGGATTTTTTAAATTTAGGTAATAATATTATCAGTAAAGTAATATTTGACATAAATTAGTTTCAAAGCTGTCTTTTAATTAATTTTTTTTTAAGCCTACTTTGAAAATTTCATATCTTAGTAATTTAAAAGCAAGGCACGTCAAGCTTTGAAGGCAAATATCTTGGAAGCAATTGCTCGTATCAACTTTTAGAAAGTACACCTTTTTTACGTAAAAAATATGGGGAAATAAAATAACCTATTTAAAATTAATATACGTGGGTGCACAAAAAAGTTATGATGATTTAGAATTATGCAGGATAGCGTAGGTAGCGCCCCCTATCAGCTATTGGTAATATGTTAGCAAATTAGAGTTTGTCGACTTACGAAACCCCCTTGTGCCAAATTTTGTGCTTATATTAAAATTGATTCCATAGTTATACGAAAAAATTGAAATTTTTTTTTCAACTTTGACACCCTGTATCACTGTTAATATCAACTTTTGGTAAAAGATAAATGTAGCTAAATCACATTATTGTTATTCGAAAAATCCACTGTTGCTCTGTGTACCATTACTTATGGTCCACCCTGTATATGCATGACATTCCCAAGCCAAACGGAGTCGATATAGCGCTGTATGCAGATGATGCAGCGATCCTAGTAAAGCACAAAAGACAAGAAATAATAGTTAAAACACTGCAAAAAGAACTCCAGCAAATGGAGAAATGGTTTGAAAAATGGCGTATTGAAGTCAATGGGGACAAAAGTACAGCCACATATATGACAAGAAAAAGGACACAGCCAGAGGGAAATTTAAATATTTTCAATGAAGACATTCCGTGGACAGAAGAGGCAAAATATCTAGGAATATTCTTGGATAAAAAAAATAACGTTTAGGAAACATGCAACAGGCTAAGAAGAAAGCAATGCAGGCAAGGACAAGAATTTATTTGCTACTGTGCAGAAAAAGCCGTATCAATCTGAGAAATAAACGACTAATATGCAAAGCAGCTATACAATCTATAATGACTTATGGTGCAGCATGCTGGGGATGTATAGCAACATTTAGCATGAATATACTACAAATATTATAGAACACAATGCTAAGGATGATAGCCAACGCTCCCTGTTTTGTAACCAACAGAAGAATTCACGAAGATCTACAAATTGAAAGTAAGAAGAAGCGGTAAGAAAAGCCGCAAGAAGAGAGTTCGATAGAGCTAAAATACATTCAAATGGACTACTTAGGGAAGTAGTGGATATCCGCAGGATTACCCAAGATTCAAAAGACCTAGGACGCTTTTAGGAAGATAAGGTAGTCTACTAACCTCGAATTTTAGTGTGGTTTTTTCGAGAGCATAGTCAAGTGGCTAGTAGGCGAACGAAAAACAAGTCGCTCCACACGCGCATTAAGATTATGTTTCCAGAAAGAGAAAAAAGGCAGATATGCAAAATGTGCAGCACACGAGAGGCAGACATGGAAGGTCTAAATCTCAAGAGAGGCGAAAGAGCAACTACCGATAGGAGCAGATAGGTAAAACCTGCAATGCAAGAGAGACAGACATAAAAGGTATGAATTTATAAAGAGAAAAAAGAGCAATAATAAACAAGCGAGGTGCAAAAGTTCTTAAAGAGAACAGCGCGACAAAGGGATAAGAGGAAAATATTCCTGACCCCATATGGAGATTAAAAGACAAAGACAAAGATTAAATGTTAGTATCTCTCTGAAGATGATAGCTTGGCTACCTAAACGCGTTAGAGAAACTTTTGTTGTATTTTATAATCTTTCTTGGTTTCAGGGAACAAGATTTATATATAAGTTTTTGAAGATAACCAAAGACAAGTTCGTCACCAAAATTCTTTTTAAGATAACTTGCCTTGCATCTGTTTGATATTTCGAGATTTCCTCGACATTGTCCTCTAAGCTGCTCACCTTATATTCGTTAAGTTCTTCATATTATTTTGGCCACTTTGATCGAAACATCCTATTCATTAACATTTCAGAGGGCATTACTTCTAATTTCAAGTTTCATATTCAGTGCGGCATTTCTGTCTAAGCCGTCTCTTCATACTGCAAACTTTCCCTTCTATCATTTATGTCCAAGCTGCTCTGGTTTTCCTAATTCCCGAAGATTAGTATGTTATCGACGGACTTTATTTAACTTGTGATGAAACGTTCAATTGCAATCAATTTGTATTGAAATGTCTTCATAACTTAGTCGAAATCAGTTGTACGCAGTCTGTGTGCAACCTGCAAGGCAAATCAAATCTATAGTTCCACATCCTTGTTACACATTATTATTAGGTTGAGATCCTCAAATATCAACGTCCAACTAGAAAATTTCTAGCATAATTGCAAAATAAAAAAAATGTTTTTAATTAAATCAAGAAATATTTTTGAACACTAACATCACTAATTACAATGACAAACATTCCAATTGCCTGTTCTCAATTGAAACACATCTTCATACTAAAACTGTAAAATGAGATGCAGCGCCGTGGCTGGTGTGGCTAGTACTACCCGTAGAATACTATCATTCCTTTTCCAAAAGCTTTTCTAGCTTCTTCTTTCAAAATCTGCACTTTCTTCTCGAAATTTTCAAATTAAACTAAAAATTTCTTCCTTTTTCCAAATGTTAGTATTAAAACTTAATTTTATTTCAAAATTTCCTAATTTTCTCGACTATTTCTTGAGATTTATAGTTCAAACTCAACATTTTTATTTCTTACTCAATAGGTATATGAATTTTTTTTCTCACATTTTTATGATTTCCTTTTGGAAGAAAGTCTAAGTTTAGAATTTTTTATTTTGTCGAAACATTAATCAATTGTAACCCTTAATTTTTGCGCTAGATCTCGACTTCTTTCTAATAACTTTATCTACTAAGTTTCATTTACATTTAAAATCTGGATATTTCTCAAAATTTTAGCGTTGAAATCTAAATTTGGGCTTTTTTTCTCGACACCTTAACTTCAATCTCACAATTTGATTGGAATTTGAAATTCTTAATTTAAAAAAGAAAAAGTTGAATATTCTAGTTTCAAATCGATCTTTTAAACTTAAGATTGAAATTTGAGAAGTAAATTTAATGCGACACCGCGTTTTTTCCAAATCTTCAATCTTTTAAAAATTTCTATTTTCTTCCTAAAATTTGTACTTTTTCAGAAGTTTTGCAAAATTGTTTGAGATTAAAAGTCACCATTTTGTTTGTTCTTAATATTTCACTTTTTTCTGATAAAATGTCACTTTAAAAATTTCAACCTTTTCTTCTTTAACCAACATTGTGTTACAACTCGATTGCGACTTTTTTTAACACAAGGCTGACATTTTTTATTCTTGTTCTAAAATTGCTACTGTGAAATTTCGAAAGTCGAAACTTCGTCGTTGTTGCCCAAATATCAATTTTTTTCAGAACAGTTGTTAGTTTTTCTTTTATTTAATCTACTTAAAGTTTAAAATTTGGAATTTGATTTTAAAATGAGAATTCACATCTGACACGTTTATTTATTAAATTTTTATTTAAAAAAAAATGAAATTTCAAAAACGTTTAGTAAAAATAATTTTTCCAAAGAGCCCAGCTGGCTCTTCTTTGAGCTGTTTCAGAGTGGCTTTTCTACCACAACCCAGCAGGTCAAATGTTTATAGTAGTGCTACCTATGACCTGCTATTAGGTGTGTTGGCATTTATAGAGGTCTGCACTATGGAGTCTGGGTCACATTCTATTTGCAGGAGAATTTAAAGTTTGAAGTTTTTCTAGTCAAAACCTTTAAATAAATAATTTACATGAAAAATATTATTATTTTAACTTCAATCTTAAATTTTAATACTCGACGTTTCTTGTGCCTTTTAGTTTTGAACTTTTACTAAAACTATTAGAATTTCTAAAAAGAATAAGATTGTTAAGATTAACGTCTAAATTAAAAAAAAACTGCTAAAACTTTGAGGTTATTTTTTTTAATTTTAAATGTTGTTAAAATTCGAAATGAAAAGGTCATCTGAAGGCGGACATTTGATCGCATAACAAAAAGACCGTCCAAATTGGACGCACGACATAAAGGCCGCATGCACTTAGAGCGTCAATAATAAATAAATAATTTTGACTTGTGAATGACCGTTACATTGAATACATACATTAATTTTAGTTATAGAATTTTAATTTCGTTAACTATTTTTTTGTATTGTTTTGTTAGTGCTGAAACCATTTTAATTCTTGCACCAGTAAAGTAACTTTCAATGTCATTGAGAGTTAAATCATTATTAGGAAAATAAATAAATGTAGACATTATATCACAATGGTGGTTATAGTTTTTTATTAAATTATTAGTAAATAAAAAAAATGAAGAAAATTTTAAAATTAATAAAGATATGTTAACTTGAAGATAAAATTATAAAAGGTATTTTACTTGTTTTGCTATTAAAAGGGTTGAAACGCTGGCAAACAAAAAATTGTTATCAAAATTAAAATAAAACAACTTAACTTATGTAAATGATTAAACATCCAATGGTACTTTCTCTCTTTTGCTGTATAGATCTGTTTTTAAACTGGTTCAATTTAAATGATTAATTTTATTTACTTCTGGTAATAACATTCTAACTACTTGCCACCTTATGTCGTGCATCCAATTATCCTCGAGACCATTTGTTGCACACGACCGTACGACCAAATTTTGGCGAAATTTTGTTTTGTGCACAAAAGTCAGTGTGCTTTTGTCGCAACACCCAACAGGTTAATTAGTTACTTTAGCTAAAATTTACTAGGAAAACAAGCGCACTGCACACAATCACTGTAGCAAAAAATCTAAAATGAAATCTTGCTAAAAACTATCAAAAAAATTCATTAGTTTATAAACCCATATCAAAAATGTGCCTGATTCTTAAATTTGAACATGTATGAGTTTTTGTAGCCATATCGCGTTATAAAAAACAACACACTTTAATTTTGTTAGTATCGATTTAAACACTCTTTATATCAGGACCTTAGTAAGTATGATAGAAAATTTTCTTGTATCATGGATGTTATATTGGTGGGTAAAAGTTTTTCATATAGCTAATATACAATGTCTAGATATAGGATATATATAGAATAGTTAAAAGTTACACGAACCAAATGTACCGCAGATTAATTAGTTAATAAATTAAGAAGCTCTACTACCTTCAGACTAAATATTTTTATTAAATTTTTAAAGCTGTATCAAGTGCCATTCTCAATTTATTAATTTGGTTTTGGCTGACTTTCAAGGTCTTTCCTAGATAACATCCTCTGGATGTGCTTCCTTAGTATTGTTTTTGCAAATGTGCGTTCAAGCTGCAAAGCCTACAATTTGTTCTTTGCTTTCAAGGAATAGTTTTGTAGTTCTATATTGAACTTTAATTTATGCTGAACAACGTATTTCAAAAAAAGCCAGTACGCAATTCCTGTGTTATACTGAAGAATAAATTTATTGGATTTATGGGCACCCCATAATTTGGGAGTTAATCCGAAATCTTGTTATAATAAATGCTAAATGAATAATGAATTTCATGAATACACCTTCGCTCTTTGAGCTTTGAAAAGCAAAAGAGACCATAATTGATTGGTTTTCATTAGTAAACTATTTTCCTAATTTATCATCGTGATTTCGTTTACGATAATTTAGTCGATGTAATGTTCTTTTGTTAGTGAATACAACAGATCAATAGCTTGCTTTGCCTTTAACAAAAACCGCAATTTGACACCGATGAGGAAATATGATTCGCGCTTAGGTCTACCCAAGAAATAATCCTATTTATTGGAAACTTCGTGCAGATTATATGACTGACATTCGCACACAAATTGTATTGGAATCGCAACCAAATCACAAATATGCAAGGGAAATTGAAACCTTTATTTCTATTTCGTTGTTGTGAGGCGTTATTCTGTTCATAAGTTATTTTGATTTGAATGTGTCTAGGTATGTCTAGGTAAATAGACAATTCAAGACACTGCGATTCAAACGCAAAACGTAAATTAGGTAGTGAATTTTTCAAGGTTACGTCACGATTTGTTCATAATGTACCTAAAGATGACTAAAAAATAAGAAACTGTTGAATCATACATAATCAATATAATCTTATACATTATCAAATTATGTTTAAAGTTAAAAAAATTCGCCGATTATATTAAAGCTATTTCGCCAAATTATTGTTTTGCTATAGTTTTTGAACGTGTTATTCATTTCTGATTAAATTTTGGTTAAATTTGTGTTCATTATAGTTTCTTAGTCAAGTTAACATTTAGGTTAAACCCTAAATGATAATTTTAATTCAAAAATTAATGTAGAAGCTAAATGCAAAATGAAAGTAATCCAAAGCTGCATTGAGTGTAAGATTCGATGTCAAGTTTAATATAATAGATTTGACATTAGTTCAAATTGTAGATGCAGGAATTCATTCGCATTAACATATATGGTAAAAAATGAATTTTGGTGGAATGGACTGGTCCTTGGTTATCTTGAAAAACTGAAATACAAATATTGTCCCCTGAAACCAAGAAGGCTTAAAAAGCACCACCAAGGTTGCTCTCCCGAGTCTCGATAGCCAAGCTATCATCTTCTGAGAGATACTAACCTCTCTCTGAAGATGATAGCTTGGCTATCGAAACGCGTTAGAGCGACCTTTGTTGTGTTTTTAAATCTTTCTTGGTTTCAGGTAGTGTTGGGCTATTCGAATACAAGTTGTGAGATGTATTCGATTTTACCAAGATCTCGATTACAGCCGATTCTTAACTGAAGTATTCGAATACTCCCAGACTCCGTAAGTTGAAGTGAGAATATGAATAGAATCGGTTCTCGCCTCGCGCAAGCAACATCTCATCATCGCATGATTCATAAGTTCTCCGGTACTTGCTTGCATTCGAATACAAAATATGTATTCGAGATTGTAGTAGTCCGATTCAACAAAACATTGGAATGCTGAGTAGGGAATAGAATCGGTCTCCTAACTACGCTACATCTCCGATTCTTAACTTCTCCGATGTTGAATACTGTATCCGATTCTTGTATTCGAGATCTTACACATGAATGCGTAATGTATTCGAGATCAGTTTTATTCGGGATGGTTGGTTACGCATTATGCTCGCACTCTCCCGCATTCGAATATGTATCTAATTTTTAATTTATTGCTTCATCCTTTTCATAAAATTATTAAATAACGAAATGCTCAAGGACTTTTTAAAATCTGGCTCTCAATTTTAATAATGAAATTTAACAATATCAGGAAATACAGTGCCAATATGCGAATCCAATCAAAGTTAAAGACACGTATGTGAATTCTAAAGCTTCAAGATTTATTTATATTAAGAAATTTATATATATTCAATTAGGGAATTACCAATTACGGGCATAGGTACGGAAGTACTGAAATCGAAAGTCATATCTCGCCACCACATACCTCAAATAGGCCGCCGAGACCATTTTTCTAGTAGGTATTTTATTATCCCATAATTCGATTCTTTGTATTCGAATACTTATTCGATTCTCAAAAGTATTCGAATTCAATGTATTCGATTCTGAAAATCGTTCGATTATTCCAACACTAGTTTCAGGGGACAGGATTTGTATTTTAATTTTTCTAATAAGTGAAATCGATACACGTTATAATGGTAACTAATGATGACTTATTATATTAATAATGATATGATATATAATATCACAAGATGATGATGCCATGATGAGATGATGATGTGATGATTACGATGTGATAATGACGATGGTGATGTTAGGATGATGATGTTGTGATAAGGATGTAATCTTTATGAAGTGATGTTTATGATATGATTATGATGATGTAATGATGATAAGGATGTGTTGATTATATGGTAATGATCCGATGATGATGATTATGATGATGTCAGTATCTAAATTATTATATTAGAGGTAAATGCTCCCGACAAATATCAATCGTAAATAGGACCCCTTAAAGAACTCGTGTACTTACATTATCATTACACAACTGATGATCCCCTTATTCGTGATATTCATCAATTTTCCTTAGTCGCAGTACCGCCTGTAATCCAGTAGCGAAACATCAAAAGATAACAAAGATTCCATTTCCTTTGAAGCGATACTGCACTGCGCATAATCTAAAAAAAATGCACTAAATTATCAAGAGATAATTCATTACATGTCTCGTGCTCTGTGGGATAAGAAGTTTATCATATAGTGACCACACCTATGAAGGTGGTTCAGTTAAAGTTGCGGCGTTCACGAAAAAATAGAAGTGGATGGATGATGGAGACTTTTTTTACATTAATTAAACATGCATACGTGGTGTCTTGGTTCCTTAGTCATTAAAAAAATGTTTGAAGATGTAAAAGGTAAAAGGCCTAACCGCAATAAGTCTTTTACTGTTTCTTATTAAATTGTAGAACAAATTGTTTTATTTATCTTTTAATGAATTTGACGCATACGAAACAATTTACCTCAATCGGAGGCCAGTTACACTTAACAGAGATAAAGGACCATTGACGGCATCCAGTTTATTGAAGGTTATTTGTGGCAGGTCAAAATTGCATGCACCAGATGTGTTAAACAATTAGAAATGCAGATGACGTCGATGCATCTTTTGCTAATCTTTTTAGATTAGTACGCTTGAAAATGCCAGTTCTGCTGGCGAAATACGTATCTCGCAGTTATTTATTCAATTACCGATGCGATAAAGGGGTGAAACCTTCTTTGGACATATTTTTTGTTTTTTTTTGGTGGAATGAACTAGTCCTTGGTTATCTTTAAAAATTGATATACAAATCTTGTCCATTGACACCGAGATTAAAAAACAAATAACACAACAGTTGCTCTAACGTTAGCCAAGTATGGCTCAGTGTCTGTCTGAATATGATAGCTTGGCTGTCGAAATGCATTAGAGCAGCTGTTATTGTGTATTTTAATCTTTTTCGCTTTCAGAAGACAAAATTTGTATATCAATTTTTAATTCCTTTATTCGCATATTTTCGAACTTCACAGGAATTTTATATACAGATGAATTATTTAAAATTTTAACTAGTCGGTATTGCGCTAGTACTGGTTTTAATTTAAAATGCAATAATAATGTTTACAAATTTAGGAAAATATTTCTAATCAAGTAATCAGAATAAGACATTTTAAATTGTTCGGCACGTCAAAGAGAAGCAAAAATCGCAAATATAATAATCAACTAAAAACCAATGCCTCCACCTACGGAAGTAACGCTTTTCTCACTTACTTAAACTCTCTTCTAGATCATTTTTTCCCAACGTGGCATATAAGGGGCATATAAGAAGGGCCGCATTCAGTCTAAAACATAATACCCATACACAAAAATTCTTGTATTATAAAGTGTTATATAATGAGATTGCCACTTAATAACAAAATAGGTTGTTTGAAATAATTAATCACTTTTTGGGGGGATCGCGATACTAATAACGTATTTTTTACCTTTTTGGGGGCCATACAAAAAAGGTTGAGAAACAATGCTCTAGGTCTAGACATTAGCAATGAGTCCATTTTATACTACATATACTTGCTGTGGGATAACACTCACAATCTTGGAAAAATTAATATTTCTTCCTCCTCAATTTGCAATGGGGCAAATTGTTCAGAATTAGTTGTAACTAGTTGACCAGTCTTCAAATAAATACGACGTGATAATTTTTGAGGATCAAGCATCACGCAATAATTATTTTTGAAGAATATAAGGGATTTTGGTGGAGTACACATAAACAACTGATGGAATAATTGATTGCTTCACTCTTGCTTATTTCTTTAAGTTGGTTTTGTCAATTCCACAACTAATATAAAATAACACTTAAGTAAAGCATGCCGAACACAACGGTGTAAGACTTAAGCCTGAATGACAATTTGATTAAAATTAAATTTTTGACATAATGTTGGTATTCACATATACAGTGCTAGTCTTCAACTTGGAATAAATTCAGTAAATCAAAGACAGTTTTTTTTTCGGAAATATGCTCGGACACATCGATTAATATTTTAATTTGCGTTCTTTTTGATGAAAAAAATTTTATACAGAGTGCCCCAAATTTAAGATAGGACGGCATCGATAATTTCTTAAAAAGAACCCCGTTTTTTTCTTGACTATGGATTAATAATAAGCGAGTTAATTGTTCAATTGAGGTGATCCAAGTTAAGTTTAGTAACAAAGTGGTGTAATTCACACGTGGTAATCAATTCGAACCGATAAGCCCGTAACAATATCCTGCCCCATTCAGATTTTCTTGGAAGAACATTGAGCCTATAACTGAATCATCAACAAGAGAAAGTCAATTTTTGGGCAGCATTGACTCTCCTTGAGTGAGGGCTTCCCTCATCCAGTGTGGGTTGTTGTCTGCCCAGTAACGACAATTTTGACGATTTAGCTCATCATGTAACATAAACGTTGATTCATCTAAAAGCAGAATATTTTCTATGCTTAGAACATTTTTGTCTAGTGGATCCATCATTTGTTCGCAAAACTGAAGCCTTCTATCCGGATTATTTCTAAGAATTCATGGAGGATTGTCAGTTGATAAAGATGAAATTTTTGCATTTTCAGAATTTTTGCAACTGAAGACTCGCTAATTTCGGGTAATTTCAAGTACATGAATTTTGACATCGTCATTGAGCTCATTCATACGAAGATTACTTGTTTTTCTTAAATACCCATTTTTCCGAAACCGTTTTTCAATCTTGCTTACGGTACTTTGCGAAATGGGTGGTGAATCAGGATAATTCTCTTTAAATAAACGAATAGTTTCATTTTGTGTTCTTGTTTTATCTCCGTATTAAAATTTCCAGGGCTTCAAACCGTTATTTTTTTCGTTCCGGTTTTAGGTTTTCGTTTCAACAAAAAAATTATATCGGTTCAGTTCCGGCTTTCGTTTCGACAAAAAGAACGATTTTTTCCGGTTTTCGGTTCAGTTCCGGGCGACTCATTTTTTCGATTTTTCAAAAGTTTTTCGAATTACAAATTGGTTTTTAAACACAATTTTGAAAAGGTTATGTCTTTTTTTCTTTTTTACAACATGTAATTACTCTGACCTTGCCTAAAATTTAAGAAAAATATTTTTTATTTTCCAAGTTAAGAAATTTCAAGCTGAAACTCTGAATTTTGACTTTAATTTGAGTTCAAATTTCAAGATAAACCTAAACTTTATAAAAAACTAAATCGCAATTTTGGGTTTAGAAATTTTGAATTGAAATTATGCTTCATTGTAGACTCTTATTGATCGGAAACATTATCATTATTAATTTTATTTAATATTTCTGCGTTAAATATTTCCAAACGATGTTAAATGTTAAATTTAAGTTTAAACTCGAAAATTTTCATAATAATTTTAAATTATGTATCCTAGGCTTACAAAGTTCTAGAATATACAAAATTTGGAGTTTAAATTTGAAAATTTGAGACTTTTCTTTCATAATTTTGGTTTTCTAGCGAATTTTTGACTTTGATTCGTTTTTTCTAACAAAATTGAGTTTTGCTGTTTTGGCTTTGTTTTCTTAAACTTTAAATTAAAAAGGTTAAATAAAACAAATAAATGAAAATGAAAAAGATCATAAAATATAAAATGAAAAGTTCTAAATTGAGATTTTAATGAAATAGTCAAAATTTCGAAAAAAGAACTTCAAAATTTAAACCAAATATTCGATTTTTTTTCTACAAATGTTGCTAAAAACTTTAAAATTTCTTAAAAAAAGTAAAATTTTGATAAGTGTTTTTACATTTTTTGATATTATAACTTTTTTCTTTTGAAGTTTCAAATTTAAAATTGTATATACTTTTTATTTATTTCTCTAAAATTTCATATTTAAATTAAATTTAGTCTTTCTTTAGCCAGTACAACAATTTTCATCGACATGTCGACTTTTATTCTTTAATTATAGACATTTTTATCAAAAATTTGAGTTAAGACTTGGACTATAAGTTTAAGTTTGGAATTTTCGACTGTTACCTTAAAAACTCTTAACTTACTTAACTTAAAAAATTTCCAGAACTTGACATTGTAAGATTAAATTTTAAAAATTGTTAATCATAAATTTAGTTAGTTTTTCCTCAAAATTTAAACGTTTTCAAGAATATTATTTTTTTCTTGAAATTTGGATATTCTTTCGAGATTTTGAATTAAGGTTCAAAATAAAAAATAACATAAAATATTTAAATTCAAATTAGCCTTTTTGCATTTGAAGTCTAACTTCCGCTAACATTTTTAGCTAAAATTTGAAATGTTTAATTTAAATATGTATTTCAAGCGTAAAAATAAAGGATTTACAAAAAATGCAATTAAAATTTTTTCTAAACTTTAATTTTCTGTAGAAAAACTTATATCTCACGATCAACAAGAAATTTTCTGAAAAAACAAAACGCGAATTTAAATTTTAAAGACGAAATTGTAGGAAAAATTTTAGCTGTTGCTAAAAAATTCGTGAAGAGATTTAATATTTGGAAAATCGAGTTTTGAAAATAATATTTAAAGAACACAAAATTTTAACTTTTAAATCGTAAACAATCTGAAAAAATATAAAAAATATTTCAATTTCAAGGATAAATTCGAAACCTTAAGAAAAAATAAAAGTTTTCAGAATAAAAATTACTATTTTAGCGTAAACAAAATCGTTGGAAGTTTAAATTAGAAATTTTTATTAAATTGGAATATAATGTTATATTTTTTCCTGAAATAGGTACATGAAATTTAAAAATTTCAAGGTTAAATTTGAAATGGGAAGATTTCCGCGAAAAGTTTAAGAAAAAATCATATCTTAAAATTTTAGGAATTTTTAGGAAGTCGGCAGTGTATAAAATCATAGGAATTTAAAATTGAGATATTGAAAAAAAATTAAAATTCTAAAAAAGATGGAATTTAAAAGAAAAAATTGGCCAAAAATCGAAAATAATACTAATAACTTCAAAAAATTGAGATAACAAATTAGGAATGGAAAATCGAAGTTTAAGGAAAGAAGGAAATTTGGAGCTTTATAAAAATAAGTTCAAATTTCCAGAAAAACTCTAATTTACAAAGAAAATTGTAAGGTAAGCCGAATTTCCCTAGCTTGAATGAAAAACACGCTACTGCTTTATTCAAAAGTTCTAAAACGGCGATATTTTTTTTTATTTTAAAGTCGAAATTTTAAGAAAAGAAAAGAAATATGTCGAGTAATTTCCAGATAAAAGTCGAAATTTCAAGAAATTGGCGAAAATTTTGAAAAAACATTCAAGCTAAAGTTTAAAATTTTAATTTGAATTGAAATTTTGAGAATAAAGTCAATATTTTCTAGAAAATGTGGAAATTGTTAGTTTATAATCTAATTTTTAAACAGAAATGAGAGACTGAAAGTAAACTCCCAATTTTGAGGTCAAAGATGCACGGATTTGTGTAAAATTTTGAAAAAGAAATTAAAATTTCTAGGAAAAAATTCCAAATTTGAGGGTAAAATAAAAACTGTTCTAGGTACATAAATTAAACGAACTGAAATAAACCGATATTATTTACGGTTTCGCTCCGGTTTTTGTTCCGACGAAAATAACGGTTTTTTTCGGTTTTCGGTTTAGTTCCGGTTCGAAGCCCTACAAATTTCAATCTTGTTGGTTTCAGTTAAGTACGATTTTGGACGATTTTTAAATAAATGGTGGTTACCACTAAACGAGAAACTAATAGCCTCTTCGATCTATACGATACTACTCTTCTTATTTGTTTTTATAAACTTTTTTATAATATTTTGATAAGATGTCAACCCAGTTTGAAAAAAAATGTTAAACGAATACCTTCTGATTTTTAAACTTTATGAAAACTGTATTGAGTTGAATCTGTATTTTTCGAATTAGTTACTAAATTTGTAAATATCTGTAAAATGACAAGGAATAAAAAATTGAAATTTAATACCCTTGTGTAACTTTATATATCCTTTACGAATAGTCAAGAAAAAGATAGGGTTACCATTTAAAAAAAAATGTTGATGACTTCATATCTTAAATTTGGGACATAATGTAGAAAATGTTCCTACCTAAAAAAGAGCGCAAATTTAAATATTATTTGACGTGTCCAAGTATGCTTCCGAAAAAAAAAACCTGTCTTTGATTTACGGAATTTTCACCAAGTTACAAACTACCACTGTATGTAATACTTCGTGTTCCATATAATCGCCACAGCAATAATTGCCGCGCACAATTTAAGAGGCAAGTATATGTCGCATTCGACGCATGCTCACAATTCCTCTTAATCGGCTATATATAGCCTTAGCTGGATAAGTATGAACCAGCGTAATACGTATTTTGGTTATAATATAAATTCGAATAATATACAAATGAAATAGATAAATACATCAAGATTTCAAAATTTGCTCCAAAAATACGATTGTTTAACATTAACTAGCTAAATAATTTTAATTGTCTACATTTACGTCACCAGAAATTTCACAAAATTTTAACCATTCCTTCCTGAATTTCTCTTCAGGAGCAAATCTCAAAATGTAAAGAATTTAAATATTATTAATAAATTTTTTTGTACTTACTACTGAACAACATTCTTGCTCGATTTTGTTATCCAATGAACGTAAACAACAACGGTTCACAACGTCGTGACATAAACTCCATATCGACTATTTAGTATAAACGAATAAAAAAAGAAGTATAATACTAAAAAACAAACTGCGGACAATTCACAAAATCCAAACTAAAACAATTAATCCAAATTAAAAGGTATAATAAACTAAATGACAAATGACATTAACATAAATGTCAACTTACAAGAGGGAAATTTGAATTGGTTGATAAATAAAAGTTATGTTTTGTTGATATTCCATCCTAATGAAAGACAGAACACACATCAATACCAAATTGTTTACTGAATTTAATCGAACACGCAATATAAAAGTATTAAATATATGGGCATTCAAGATCATATCGATAGTTCGTAAATATCGATATATTAGTTGAGAAACATTGATGTTTCGCCATCGATATTAATATCGATAAAATATTGAGTTTTAGATTGATAGCGATATTTTGTAAACCCAAAATTTTTGATGGTACATGTTTTATAAATTGAACTACATTTGTACAATTCTTTTCAGTTCTGATATTCATAACAACAATAGCCAATTTTTTTCAGATTCCTGGTAGATTTTTCAAAATTTGTCCGATGCGAAGGCGTAGAATGAACATCACATTAAAAAAAATATATACAGCAAAACTCCGTTAATCCGACTGTGACGGGACTAAAAGGTAGGCCGGATCCTAAAAAAGGTCGAACCATCTGAAGTACAAAAAAAGAGGGACTTTAAAGCAAAAATGTCGTCTCTGAATTGCCTAAATACAAATTATACCAACTAAAACACATATCTTATTTTTAGTTTGATATGTATGTAATATTTTAAATATATACATTTACAGCAAACCCAAATTGTTTCCTTCTGCAGATTTAAATGACATGTTTTTGCATCTCTATCACTTCATATTTTTAAATGTATCAAAATTGGAGGAGTACAGATGTCGTTCATCGTGTCTTAGACACTTAAAAATCATCTTTGGTTTACAAAGTTTACGTAAAAAAATCCATCAGCTAAAATTTCAAATTGAAGATGAAGATCGGAATATCCGAAGAATCGAACAATTTAAGGTCGGATCAACGGAGTTCTACTGCATATATTTTTTTCGATATTTTAACTTAGGGTTCAAGATTTGTCAAGTTCGCTACGCACGAATTTTTGACAGAAAAGATATTTCGAAATTAAATTTGAAATTCAGTAAAAAAATAATTCCGAGCTCAAATCAAACATTCGAAATTTCAATAATTTTTCCTTTTTTTTGCGTTAACGTCATAATCTCGAGATTAAACTCGACATTAGAAATTTAAATTTAAAATTTCGAGAAAAATATGACAAGCTTTTTTCTCACCGTTAATATTTTCTGTATTTCCAATTACTGTCGAAATTGTTGGGAATTTTTTATATTTTGTTAAATTAAATTCTCGGAATCAATATCACTGGTCAACAAAATTAAAGTTTTGTCATGTTACATGAACTTCTTTTGTATTTTTTAATAGTGTTAGTTGTTGTCATTTAAAGTAGGCAGTTTTGAAATTTTTATCACCCACACCATTTGTTTGTTAAATAATTGAAAAATGATAGATCTCCAGAGATATAACATAAAAAATGTACATTAGGAACTTAAAGTCTTTGTTTTTCTAGATTATTTAGCTTCTAATTGATCCCTCTTGATCAAGCAATAGTAGTCAGTCAACACCCTTGAGTTTAATCTGCCCTGATAAAGTTTTCAATCATTGGAATGTCCGCATGAAACTTTTATTAGTTCTTATTACTTAGAGCCCCTCAGGGCCCCCTAATTCGTAAAAATAAAGTCGAGATATGCATCTAAAAAAGGAATTTTAATTCCCGTATGGCAGCCCAAAATTTTATACTCGAATAAAAGTTTTTTAGCCAAATATCTTTAGATGTCACTCTTGTGGTGAACCAAAAAATTTTCAGTTAAATTTTTGATCAGCATCTTCATGCTGATTTTGTCAAATCATTTAATTTTACTTTAAACAATGAGTCTTTTATTTATTTTCTTAATTTAAGGTTCTACTACTACTACTACTACTTTACTCATTCTGGAAAATTTCTCTTTGAAATATAAAAATCCACTTTTATTGGGACCCATCCTCTCCAGAAAATTTTTGATAAGCCTAATTTGATATGAAGTGGTGGTAGAAATATACTAGAGAGCTTTACAAGTATATATGCTTTACAGTTTTTTATTTACAAATTAAAGATCAACGTGTAGGACAAACTTTTTCCTAATTTTAATTTAATTTTTTTGATCCCTGGTGTCCTATTCATATAAAAAGTACTTAAATTTTAATGATAAAAAAGACTTCAAATGAAGAATTATTATGATCATGATATTATGTTTTGTTTCTGATAAAAATTTTTAAGATGTAAATAATATATGGACTTAAATAAAAACGAACATTATTTGGGAAGACTACATTTCCAAATATAAATTTTACCTTGTCACAAGAAAACTGGGGGTGGTAGTCCAAATACAATTACCTACCAGAGTTCGTGTGACAAAATCAGTATTGACCAGTGTAATTTGTCTGTCTTCGGAAATGTTAACGACATAAAAAAGAATATCAATCAGTATCAAAAAAAATCTATTGCATAATTAGTTAGGACTTTTTATTCACTTTTAGACTAAGGGTTTAGGGTACCAATATTTCTCCAGATTTGAAACCCTAAGTTATGGAAGACATCCATATTTTACAAAATTTTAGTCAAAATTAATAAATCAAATCGAAGACAACCACATACAACCAGGATTTAACCAAGGTTATTAACGCGACCAGTAGTACAGTAACTTTCATTTTTTGTGGGTTGCCAATTAAGATTTATTAAAAACAACAATGGAATACAGTAAAGCATTCGAACATAATAAAAGTTAAAGATATTTACAACCAACAACCATAAATTGTTTTTGACCTTTCTGGGCCTCAGAGTGGTACAATCGCAGTAAACATTTCTTTTTTTTTTTAAGCCACAGTCAAATATTATTATTCATTTGGAGTTGGTTATCCCTGCAGCACTGAAGCACAATAATCACCCCCACGATTAACCCATATTAGGCTAGTTGATCTGAAAAATTTTGGAACCATCTTGGTTGAGTTAAAACCTTCCCAAATCTGGAATGTCTGTTTCTCACCAGAGCCGAACAATCACATGGTATTTGAAGGGGAGTTTATTATTTCTCTTCATATATTCAACAAGTAAAATTTTATTTTACACCAAATATTTTTGTAAAATGTTTCATTAGGGCACAGTGTCCTGTAAACAGTTTAACTGTACATCTAAGCTGATTTTTGCTCAAGTTTAAAGCTTCGCCAGCTCTCTTTTCTGATAATTTGTTAATGAACATCCGATATTGCCTGAGAGCAGTGACACCCCTCCAGTGAGCTATGTGTTTTTTTCCTTAGTAATTCGTTTATGACCTCAGTTGCTACCTTATAAGCAAGTAGATAAATAGATTGTGGCTCCACTAAAGAAAACTCTGATCCCCTGCTGGCTCAAAGTTCTACTCTTTCATTTTGTCAATTTCCCGATGGGCCTTAATCCATTTAAGTATGCTGTGCTAATTTTATTGGCAACACAACCTTTGATGGTTCTGGAGTTAATTTTAAAGACCCTTAACACATTTAGTGATGCTGGGTGGTCACTATAGAATAGGGTCCTTTTATTTTCCTAAGATATTTTAATCAATTCTTCAGTTACCGACAATATTCCCATGTAATTTTATTTCCTGTTTTTTTACCAGTTATTTTGGAACTACAGTAGACTCCCGCTAAAGTTGCGCTCACCGTACTGGATCGACCGTTAAAGTTGCTACTCCCTGTTATCCCTACCATTGTCGAAAAATATATATGTTTTATTGCTCCTTGCGCGGTTTAGTGGGTTATCCAAAAGTGGCGCTAAAACTCGGAAATCCAATTCCTTGTTCAAAAATTAGAGTAGGGGAATATCCACGCTACTTTAACGATTGCATCCTGACAACTTTAACGAGCGGACAACTTTAACGGGCGCAACTTTAGCAGGAGTCGACTACAGTACTTTTCCTTGTTTTAGAATCATCTATAAACCAGAGTGATCAAAGTCTTCTTTTTTTTCCGATAACAGCACATCTCTTATTGAATTTCTACCAGGTAGGGTTTCTGAAAGTTGAAAATACTCTTTAATCTGTCTGAAGGCATACTAAGCAGATAATTAACAAATATTACATATTAATTCAGGTGATATTCCACACCCATTAATTCTTAACCTGTTAGGTTTTTGCCTCCACCACTAAATTAAGTGGAGGTAAACCCAGCACTCCTTCCATGGCTGCTGTGAGCGTTGTTTGCATCTCCTCGGTTAAGCTTTTGCTTGGTTTCGTAATACTAATCTGTTTTCTGACCTTATGCCAGCAAATTAAAAATTCATATGTGAGCATGGGTATTATAACTTTGCTGAAGAGGATCAACGACTTGGTATACGGAATCCAGCGTAGCTCCAGGAGTAAAATGAGAGTAGTACACCTGAACAGACTGTGCAAGTATAGTGGCGAAGTGATTGATTGGAGCTGATCAGGACAATTAGTCTTAAGGGGAGGCAGTGCAACGAAATGTAAATTGTAGAACTTGGTGCATAAGAAAAGTTTCTTGATCGATCTGATAAGGGGAAAGCGGCCGCGATAACGAAAAGCAAACGGCAGATAAGCGTTCCCAAAATTTAGGCAAACGATAAGCCTTATCTGCCGGATTGTTCTAGAACCTGGAGATCAAAACTATATAAAACGGCCACCTCTCCCTCGAGAAGTTAGTTAGAGTCAGTGTAATTAGTGAGTTAGTAGAAGTCAATAATAAGTGAGTTAATTGTTTAATTGTGGTGATCCAAGTTTAGTTTAGTAATAAAGTGGGTATTATTTTCAATTTACGTGTGAATCAATTCAAACCGATAAAGCCCGTAACAATATTGTACCCAGGGGTGAGGTTAGTGCTTCAACTTCATGTTGTAGCATCATTGGTAATATATGGTTTAGGCCAGGGGAGGCATATGGTTCAAAGCTATTTATCGCACATGTAATTCTGGTTATGTCAATAAATTTGTTTGCTATTGACCAGTTTTGACTTAACCTACAATCTTACGGTGCATTGACGTGTTGCTGGTTGAATTGTGGAGAAGAAGGTACACATCCTGGATAGTGCGCTTTGAATAAAATCTCAAAGGAGTCACTGAATTGTTTGCAAAGATCCTAGAATAATGTGGTTATTCTTGTACAGTACCTTCTGGAGCCTAGTGCATTCCGAGGATCTTTTAATTCCATCGTAGTACTTTCTCCAGCAAATCTTTTATGCCTTTTTAATCCTGTTATTCTTATCTGTAGGTCTTATATTCCTTCCACGGTCCTTTTGGTCTGGTTAAATTTCTTATGTATTTCTCCCCTTAGACAAGAAAATTTATTTGAAACTTCCAATCACTTACTAAACTGAACACATATTGTGTGTCGATTCTTATATCTATTACTTCTTTTTTTTGTTTGGTTAAAAAAGATCTTGATTTACGTCCTATACAGTAATATTTAAAATAAACTCTAAGAGTGACTTAGTTCTTTTGTTTGTTCCTGTACTCCCCAGACTATCTGGTGTTCATTCGATTCACAACAGAGCACTTGTGTGTTTTTCTCTGCACATTACTGTACCAGTGTTCTTACCCCCGATATTAGTGGCTGTCCTGATTAATCATAAATATAAAAAGTAGATCGACCCCATCACGAGGTCTTGTTGTTGCTGTTCCATGTTTATTGTCATCTTGACCATTACTAGGTCCCTCGTACCGATTTCCTTCAGAGGTAGTATTGGCATTTCTTTCTTTGTTATTATACAAGTTCTTGGGTGGTCTGATGATGGCCTAATTAAAGCTCTAGCTAACTTTTGTACGATGGTAGGTTTCTTACTTGATAAGAGTGTTTTAATTACAAGAGTCCGCTTTAAATATTTCTTGGTGGCATGGTCGACGCAAGAAGCCACAACTTTGGAATAGATTTTTCGGTCATTTTTTCCCAAACTTGTAGATGTGATTATCTTAAATAAATTCCGCTTGCTCTACGTTGATGGTGATTCCTCAATATACCTCATGCAAATATGACTACTTGCATATCCTTCACAGCTCACAGGTAGGATGCAGCCCTCTTTGATATCCCGCTCTTCTTCCTTGGCTGTGTAAACTTTAAAAATGTGCTACCTTCTGAGCGGCCCCGTTTTGAGCATTTACAGGTTTCATTCTGCTGGGTCTCCGTTGGATACCAATAGTCTTATCCTGGGTTGGTTCAGTCTTTTGACGAGTTTTTTTGACTCGCTATAGTCGAAGTGGCTATTTATACAACTACTAGCTAAGTCTGACAGTTTTTTTGATGGGTCGTTCTTTTTAGAGTTCCCTTCTCCCTCTATTGTTTTGATTTCCTTCTTATCCATTTTACTCCCATAAGTAAAGAGAAAATAAATGTTTCCATGTGCAGTGCCTCTATACACACAAAGGGCTATATGCAACAAGGTTCACTCAGTGCCTCAAAGTTAGATGCTAGCGATCAGATTTCTCCTGATCTTACATCCCCTTGATCACTTGATCCAAACGGTAGGATTCCCTTATCCCATTACCTGCGAGACACGACTACAACAGCACAGAACACAATATTTCGAAGTTTTTTTAAAAGTTCTTTGGCGTCATTTCACCCTGCAGGCTATAAGCCACGATACGATTACTTTGCTAGGGTAGGTTAATCCGCGTCCTGAATTTTTGGATCCCATAGGGTTCTTAAGCTCGCTATTTGGGATGTGTCCGATAGGATCTCACACCATATGGAAACACAACCACTTACTATAAATTTGAAATTTTCAATTTTTATTTATTTCAATTTTTATCAAATTTTCGAGTTTCGCATGTAATAAAATTATTTTAAAATTTTGATTTTTTTTGGAGCCTAATTCACATGTTAAGATTGGGTCAACATACCGAGAATTTTAAAACAAATAGGTAATTAAGAAAGTACTTCAATTATATGTTAACTTCATTTGAAATCTAAAAAAACTAACCATCAATGATAACAAAGGCTTCCACGGCCAGAGTCAGTACAGGATATACTTGTTCTGGGATTGGACCGTGTCAAAGAACTACTAAAAGTGTTTGACGTTTCGCCCACCATCGTAGGGGGCTTCTTCAGAACAAAGAAATAAAACAATGAATGAAAAGGAAAATATAAGGGAATATGCAAAAATGAAAAGGCCAATTTCAAAACATCAGAGCACGGTAACTTAGTATGTCCACCATACCAGAGGCGAAACTCTTCTGAATTAAAAATTGGTACAAAGGATAAGAAAGTTTAGACAGAAGAGCACGGTAACTCAGTATGTATACCATACCAGAGGTGAAACTCTTCCCTTTTTATTTATTGTTTCTTTTCTTTGTTGCTGAAGAAGCCCCCTACGATGGTGGGCGAAACGTCGAACACTTTTAGTAGTTCTTTGACACGGTCCAATCCCAGAAAAAGTATATCCTGTACTGACCATCAAATTACAACAAATTATTATTATTGCCGGAATTTTCATTTTAATCTCGAAATCTGGATTATAATTACATCCTAAATTTTGACATTTAAAAAATATACAGCAATTCAAGTTTCAGACAAAAATTGAATATTTCACTTTAAATACAAAATTTCAATCCCAACATTTAAAGATAAAAGACACATAAAGTCTTAAAATTACAGTTAAAATTATAAAAAAAATAATTTTTAAATTATAATATCAAAGTTTTTATTTCAAAATTAATATTTAAAGTTTAAACTCAAGACTAAACTAAAGTTAAATTATATAATTCGTAAGAAATTGGAAATTAAAAAAAAATGTGTTAAAAATTAACAGTTGGAAAAAATAGAAATTTTAAAATTAATTTTAGAATAAAAAAATGAAAACCCCAATAATAGCACAAAATTTGTCTCATTTGCAATATTAAAAAAAAGGATAAAACTGAGATTGCGTACTTTAAAAAAATAATCAAAAGCTTGAATAAAGAAATAGAAAATATATTGAAAACATTGAGCTAAATTCCCAAAGGTTAAATTTTGCATTTAAAGCCAAAACTTTAAAAGAAAAAAGTTATTTATAATAGAATAAATCAAATTTCTTAAATTTCCAGCTTAAGGTCGAAATAGCATTAAAAAGGGTGCAAATGTTAAGAAATAGTCAATTCTTCTTAAACTAAAAACTTTGATAATCAAGATCAAATCATGATACCATAGGTATCCTTTTGTTTTGCCGAAACTCATCAGTATAAACATCGTTAGGCAAATTTTCAAGAATCCTTGGGATAATTACACTCTAGTGAATGACAAGATGTTTACGAAAACTTGGCTTAATTGAAAATTCTCAAAAAGATATTCAAATAAGGACAAAGCGGGCGTAATGCTTGGTAAGGAGATTGTATGAACTACTCAAAACCACGTAGCACCAGGTAACATGGCAACAAGCACATCGGAGAGGAAAAACGAGGCGAACATTGAGTTGTTTCAGCATCTTCTGTTGGAACACCCATCAAAAACAGAGGGCAAAACAAAGTCTATTTCATAAAGATCCCAAAGCATTTTTAAACAAGATGGAAACCCGTCTGAAGGATATCCCAGAAGAAGACAGATACAACACAATAAAGGACCAACTACGCGGGCAAACCGCAGAATGGGCAAAGAAAAATCACAGCCTTTTTACGAGTTATCAGATGTTCGGGAATAAGCTTATTAGGCAGTACGAAAGCAAGAAGATTATTCAAGAGGTCCATACATAGCTTTATGGAAGGACGCATCAGATTAGCCAATTTTTCAAAGCGTTTATTCAAGATAACATTCTTCTGGACAACAGGATTGCTCCAGGTTTGCCTGAAATAGCGTTAATCTCTCTTATTTTTTAGCAGCTGCATTCGCGTTTGAAAAGGTTCCTTCGAGGACAGACTTTCAACACAGTCAAAGGGTTTATCACGGCAGCACTCGACTTGAGGATGACTTTAAGGCAGAAACTATCACAGCCATGTAGGAAACCGAGCTAACCAAGAAGTTGGAGGTACGCCAACCCAGCAGCAATCAGCGCCGGCCACCAAAATGCTGGCATTGCCTAGGATTCTACTGGAATCGCGACTGCCCTTACCAGAACAATTGGTGCCAATGCCAGGAGCAGTGGCCAGATGATTCGGGAAACGTCGAGATGCTCGTGGCTCGCGGCGGCGATGAGCATTCTACCAGCCACAATCTGCAAAAGAGACACTTCAAGTTAAGAACCATCCAGTCGACCAAGGATCCATCTCAGCATAGGGCGGGAAGCTATTCAGTCCTTATTGACACAGGTGCCAATGGTAATTCTATCAAAGATGGACTGGTCAACCAGAGCCATCAAACGTGCAACATCCCGCTCCAGTTGACTACCAACGTTACCAAAACGAAAACATTATCGATAGAAATAACGGCTTGAAACCCTGCTACAATAATAAAAAAAATCAGGAGTTCTTACATTTTTTTGGATTTCAATTATGAATTAAAATTGTTAGGTATTGATCCTCTTGCCGTCATTTCCAGTTAAAATTTTGTCAATAATTTTTGATTATTTTAATGGTTTATTTTCTAAAAAATCCAACGGCCTACAGGAATGTTAACAACACGAAGAACAATATCCTACGGGATCGAAAGCATCACAAATATTTATTCCTTTTTTTAGTCTTTTACGGTGAATTAATTATTTCGGCACATTAGTTAATAATAATAAGTATTACTTATCTAGATACACAAATATACGCTTCAGTAAAATGATTCATTTTAAACTACTAATAATTTAAGCAGCAACAAGGCAAAAACAAAAAAAAATCGGCTGAAGGATTAAATTTATTACTGATTATAGCTTTGGGGAGATTTTTGTTGCACTAAATAATTTTCCGATATGCCAGGAAATGGCGTAAATAAAATATTAACTATTTCATTATTTGATTATTAATTTTATGCTTTAATCAGCCATTAATTTACTTGTAGTTAAAGTATGTGCAAATTAAATTGCTAGAAAATTTGCTGCCTAGAGAAAACGTTTCTTAATCGATTACAGTATTTTTTATATGTTGGATGATATAACTATAAGTGTAGTTAAGGCATCATTATATTTAGAAGTCAAATATTAAGGAATATTTATGTTCAAACAAATAAAACAAGTTTGCCTTCTTAGGGCGGTACTTTGGTGGTTATTTGGAATTGAGAGGATTGCCGAGCGGCAAAACATGACTGAGCCAGCTTGGCAAGAGCGTAAATTGTTTAGGGTGATATTAAAGAAGAGGGTTTATCTTCTGATAAAGCGTTATTGGATTCTCCGAACATATAATAGCTGCAGGAGAATTTATTATCAAAATATGCTAAGGAAGGTAATCGATAGCATAGGCTTTAATCAGTAAAGTTTCCATTTGGATGCGGAGATCATAAAGAGGGTGTATCCTATTCTTTCCCGATAATACAGGTGTTGTAAATCCTCAAATGAATTACTGCAGAAATGGAACACGTTTGGAAAGTCCAGTTTATTGCCCGAAGCTATATAAAATGTAATGTGAAAATACTAATGCAAGATCGAAATAATAATGGATTTCAAAGGACAAAAGCCATAACTTCCAGGAAATGAAATTTCCACAATATTTTATAAAATCCGTTTGCTCTCCTGATGTATAAAATAAATACCCAAACCAAAATGTTTCTCAACTTCTAGAGCCGGAAAATTAAACCGTGGAATCAAAAGTATATAAAATAATAACAAATTTATTAATTAACCTGGTTTTCAGTAAACACAAAAAAACGGGGGTTTTACTTTACTAGAGCTTGATGTCAAGTCAACGTCCACATCTTTGAGGCAGAACATAATTGAAATTTCGAAGTTTGTCCCATTTCCCAACTAACGTGGATGATAATGGAATATTCAATGAGACCTTAATTGTCTTTTCTAATGTTGAATATACGAGAGAATATAATAATCTTATTGAAGTCAA
Source organism: Dastarcus helophoroides (assembly GCA_028583605.1). Lineage (NCBI taxonomy): Eukaryota > Metazoa > Arthropoda > Insecta > Coleoptera > Bothrideridae > Dastarcus > Dastarcus helophoroides. The sequence continues at coordinate 15,300,218 of CM053333.1, forward strand.
TGACCTCCTTTTATAGGATGCACATCTTTTAATATCTATAGCAAACAGTGTTATTTATTCTAAAACTTTAAATTAATTGATTAGGTTCCAAAAATAAAAACACCAATTACATAGAAGACTTTATTGAAAATTTAGAGTAATAAATACAAAATATTTAATTTTTCAAACACACTGCAGAAATTTAGGCTTCCAAAGAATCTTGACTAAAATTCCCTGAACTGGAAGAAGCAACCTTCGGCGCAACTAAAATAGTATTATATTTACACTACTACTCCTAATAGTAAAAACTACTCACATTCTTTACATGTCATGGTAAAAGGTGGTTTATACAGGTCTGAATCATCTGAACTATAATCAGTATTCTTCTTTTCAGTAATCTTGGGCAGTGGTACATATTTCCTTGGCAAAGTTCCGGTCGGCTTTTTGGTATTAATTGGCACCAATGGTTTGCTCTTACTAGCATGACCTAAATTTGGGAGCGAAACGGAGCCTTTTCCAGTTTTCTTCCCCTCGCATACACCCTTTATCTCGCTCAGCTTCTTACCCTTTGGTTCAGCGTATTGCATCCAGTCGAAATTATCTCCCTTCTTCTTAATTTTTTCGGTTTTTAAGTGGCTTAGATCCGGCATTAGCTTCTTTTGTGGTTTTGGTGGTCTTTGGGGTACGACCGGCTTTGCTAAGCCGTAGGGCCTTCGAGTAAGTACAGGTATACGGGAGCCTTCTGCATGTGGTCGGGTTTGAGAACTTTGAGCTGGTGCAACAGGTTGTGGTTTCTCGGGAAGCTTGTGTCTTCGCTCCAGAAGAGGTTTGGCGGGTTCTTGCCTTTGTTTAGGCAGTGGTGTTTGTACACTTTGGTTTACCTAAAAGCAAAAAGTAAAACCTAACCTTCACGAACACGGGTAAGACCAAAAAATGATCAATTTTTGAGGATTTTAAAAGACAACGGGTTGGTAAAATATACTGGGAATCTTACCATTATTCTTTTTCTTGCTTTGGTAGCTTTATTTTCCATTTTTAAGCTCAATTTCACTAACAAAATGCGGACAAAAATGAATAAATACTGACAGCAAATAAAAATCTGACAGATGTAATTTTAATTAAATTTTTCCTTTAAATCTTAAAAATCATTTAGGATGCTATTTATTTGTGAAGAAAATCGATAATGTCTTCAATGCAATACTAAAACATAAGAAAGCTGTACAAATTGTAAAATTTAAGAGCCAAATTTTTGGTGTTTAACTAACCAAAGAACTGCATGAACATAAAAAAGTCTGCTTTGGTCTTGTTAGCGGGTATCCTGTGTTGCCACCAGTGCTGCAAGATAAATGAAGAATAAGTCGTGCTTAAACTCCGTAAAAATCCCTTAATTTGAATAAAAATTTCTCACAATATCTTCCTAAAAAATTTCTTTTAAATGTAAAATGTTACGACTAAAAATTTCTTTTAAATGTAAAATGTTACGACTAAAAAGAAGGTTCTTACTTTATAAACTATATTTCTCAAATGTGTAAACGCAAGGGCTAAAGAAAGAAAACCAAAATTGCCCATTTTACTGTCAAATTACTTTTATCCCACACGAGTTTTAAATCGCACAAGTATGATTATAGCATACATCTGGCAACATTGGTTGTCAAATCTCAGCTTAAAGATTAAAATCTAATTAATATATGCGCCATCTATCGATGTTTCTTTAAATTATAACACAGATTACTACTATATTTAATTTCTGATTATACTGTTTTCAAATAAATAAAAAACACCTATTTCAGGATGTTGAAATTTTATTTTGAGACTTCGTAAATTTACGATATATCTTGCCTAAATTATTAGTTTATGTTATGCAAATGAAACCAAAATATTCAAAAATAATAATCTTTATTTATTAAAGATTAATTTATGTAATTTTGAAGTTATTAGGGAAAGGATAGGTAATGTGGCCACCTTAATTAAAAATGATTGCGTTTACAATGCAAAAAATAATTTATAATTAAATATTTAAATGGCAAAACACAGTGTAATATATGCTGATTGAAAAAAATATATTTGAGGTCAATGTTTTAGCAGCTGTAGTAGATACAATTTCTTTTGATTGTCTACTACATACAAATCGGTCAGTTTATCTAACCGGGTGGGTAAAGTGGCTAGGGTTAGCAGAATCTGCTTTAATTGTAAAAAAAAACCTTCATCACATTAATTTTATTGAAGGCTGTTTTCCTTGCAGCAAATACAAACTTTTGTAAAATCACGTTAGAATGCCTAAAATTTAAAATCTTTTAGTTAATTTTTTCTAGAAACTCCTATTTCTTTGTTAAAGTTAAGCTAGAGCCCATTTTTTCTACTAATTTAAAAGCTATATGTTACAAATCATTACGGGTAATTTTAAACAGTCTCAGTTTCATGTCCAAGGTGTAATCCACAAACTCTTATTCCTATTCTTCTGTAAGACAAATTCGTGGCCTCTTTACCCGAACAGCCGAAAATCTGAATAACATTACATAAAAAATAGCCCAAAGTACAACTAACCAACTTAAAATTATTAGTAAATAATAAAATGTTAATTATCAGTCGCAAAAAGAAACAATCTAAGTGACACTTATTTTAGATCAATACGTGCAAAATGCACAGTTTCGTTTAACGCTTTTAAACAGGTACTACAAATGGCATTTTGTTTACTACAAAAAAAAAAAAGTTCGAGACCTTGTGAATAGGATACCTCAAATAGGATTCCAAATCGTCAGTAGCCACTTTACCCATCTTTCCCCTAACTAAATAATAAATTTTAACCCTTTTACAAAGGGAAATGCGTTTCACATTTTCACAACGAAAGCAAAAATTATTTTATTTGGAAAATACATTATTTTGCAAGAATTTTTACCTTTGTTTCCTATTTGTTATCAAACATTGGGTTGGCAATTAAGTGATTGCGGATTTGGGCAATAGCACAATTTTTTTGTTTTCTCAGTGTTTAAAGAGCTTAAATTATAGTGTTTCCTTGTTAATTAAGTGGAAAAATTATTTCGATTAATTATTTAAATTTGTTTTTATCCCCATTTTAAAAATGCAAGAATTAAATGCGCATTTCAGATATATTTTATTGCATTATTTCCGAAAAAGCAAAAACACATCGCAGGCACACAAGCAGTTATGTATCGGGTATAAAGCCTTGAAATAAAGGCAGTGTCACAATTCGTTTGCCAAATTTCGTTCTTGTGGTTTTTCACTGCAAATTTCGCAACGATCTAGCAATCTAGCAGTACAGTTAAAAGAATTGGGCAGTTTGAACTTTTACCAAAAAAACAAAAGGATTAATTCAAACATGTACGCTCACAACTCGCTACGTTTTTAAAAAAACTTTAATTTTTCTTGATTTCAGGGGACACTATTTGTAACTATTTTTTTCAGTTCTTGAAAAGATAAAATCTGTAGATTGCTTTTGAAATGGACCATAGGATAGATAACAACTAATGTTGCACAAATTTCTTGTTCTTGTCTTGCCTTTTCTTGTTCGGGTCTTGTTCTTGCTGAAGAGCAAGACAAGAAATTTGTTCTCAAAATGCCACTATCTAAGTTTCCGAAATTGAGAAAAAAATGTAATTTGTTCCTAAATTTTCATGATGTTCTCAGAAATTTTGAAAGTTTTCCCAACTTTTTAATTTTATTTTCCTAATTTCAATTTTTATTTGAATATTTCAATATTAGTCTCGAAATTAGAATTTTAATTAAAAAAGTTGACTTTACGTCAGTTTTTTATAAATATTTTGACTCTAGTGGCAAAATATTCACCACTAAACTCAGCTCAATTTTGCTTTATTAATGAAACTTGGAATTTTAATTTCAAGAGTTCAAACTTAAATATTTTTGGAAACAAAGTCGAAAGTGCAAATTTAAAGTCGATAACGTCGACTTTGAAGTCTAAATTAAGTAAAAACGTTACACTTATTTGAAACTAAAAATTCAGAATTTGAGAAAAAATTAAACATTGTGGAAAAAACTTGATTTTATTTCAAAATATTGAAATTTCCAGTTACAACGTAAAATTTCTGATTTTACATTCTTAAATTATTTTGAAGAACTTTCAATTTTTCCAGAAATCCCAAGTTTTTGTGAAACATTTTTCTATTTAATTTTTTTCTCGAAATTTTTACTGCACACTATCGTAATTTTAGAAACTAAATATAAAATTTGTGTATAGCGTCGAGAAATTTGACTTTAAAGTTAAAATGTTATCTGAAAACTTTAAATTTTATCATTAAATTTCGATAAATTGGAAGTAATTCAAAATGTCCATATAAAATTTTTAAATATTAAGTGTTTTCTCGCAATTTAAAATTTTTCGAATCTCTACTAAAAAAATTTTGAGTTTTTCCTGAAAAGTCGAAAATTTTGGTTGTAAAACTAAAATTTTAAAAATAAACTGAAATTTGAACTTCCGATTTTGCCAACAAGATAAAAAAAGCAATGTTTTTAATGTGGAGTGTTTTTTCTAAATATCAACATTTTATTGACATTTTCAGTCTTTTGAAACTTAAATTATTTTGTTAATTTATTTTTCACGATATTTCAACTTTCATGTAAAAATTTTGATATTTTTTTTATAAACTTTGGATGGGTTTTTGTTTTGAGAGCGAACATCCCCAATTTATTGTTTTCTTTTGTCTTCACATCTTTTATACATGGGTTACTTTTTAAACTGATCGTGTCGTAATTAATTCTGAATCTATTTTATTGTTGCTTATGAGAAAAACAAACCAGCAAGAACAAAAAAAAGCAAGACCCTTCTAGCGAAACAAGAATCAAACTAACAAGAAATTGGCAAGACAAGACAACAAGTTAAATAGCAAGACAAGAAATCTTGCTTTGTGGATCTCTAATAACAATATTAAACTGTCAAAAGTAGTAAATAAGAATTTTGTGTTAAATACGTGTGAAAGCTTAGCCATCCACAAGACTAAAGAAAGTCTTATGAGTGGTTGCGCTGGGCCTGTAGGCCGCTCATCGTTGTTAAAAATGTTTAAGGTTAATAGATAAGTAATTTATGACACTGCACAGTGTATAATTAGATGCACATGCGCGTTCGGGTGCGATCGATTAAGCACAAGTGAATATTTTCAGTACATAAATGTTAATTTTGGAATTAGGTTTTAGATTTTTTCTAAAAATGATAGCTTGGCTATTAAAACGCATTAGAGCAAGTGTTGTTGTTTTTAATCTTTCTTGGTTTTAGAGGACAAGATTTGTGTATCAATTTTTGAAAATAGCCAAGGATCAGTTCGTTGATTATGGATAAAGTTATATTTTGAAGCAAAAATTTTAAATTTTCCTTCTTATTTAAACTCTGCGACACTAAGTTGCCAATGCAATAGTTAAGCAAATATTCAGACGATGTGGTTTTTTCGTAAAAATGCAACAACAAAAAGCATTATTTGGAGGCTTAAAGAAAAGAATTTAGATCTCTAAAATTTCAAAGAATCAGAATTACACAACACTACATTTGCCCAAGTATCTAATAAATTTTAATTAAAGCTTTGAATAGAAAAGTGATTTAAACTTTTTTGAAAAATGTTTCTACAGCTTCAAACTTTCAAAAAAATGTTTTTAGAATCTTTAATCTCAAAATGACTTCTTTAAACAAATCATCGTGAATAAATGTCGTCCAGAGTACCAAATTCTTACAGAAGCGTGTTCATGAGTCTTAAATTCTCAAGAAAACCAAGAAGGCACAGTCCGTCGCTGATTTAGATAGCTAAGAGAATAGCAAATCTCGAGATCCTTCTAAAATGGGGAAAGAAAAATCTGAATAGCTTCAATGGCTAAACAACTAAGAGCGCTGCTTTCTCAAAGAAAACCTCAAGGGATAATACAGTCAACATCCTCATGGACGTAAAACTTCTAATGGGATCTAATCTATCTATTCTAAAAGGGTATGCAAGCACTCACTTCTCTTGAAACTCTGGAACGACCATGTGAGAGCTATTGTAAAGTCCGCCTGTCAGAAACTGAATGTTTTTCGAGCTAATGAGTATTTTACCTTCTATCCGATCAGCTGCTCACTATCTGTAAAGCTAAGGTTAGGCCGCTAAAATACTGTTCCCATGTTTGGAGTTCAGTTACAAAACATACTTTGGCACTTTTAGATTTAATTCAAGGAAGAGTCATTTGCCCAATTGATGACCAGAATTTGACCGAGTTTCTTGAGTCACTGGAGTACAGGGGAATGGCTAGTTACTTGTTTTTTTACAGGTTATTTCATGGAAGATGCTTGCAGAAATTAATGAGTTTCACTTTCTCAAAGGCAACATTTTTGAGACATACACGGCACTTGAAGACATAAAATTCCTGTGCGGTCCAGTTTGGCACAGTGAGGACTTCTGTCAATGGTAACTCTTGTTTTTATATATTTTTAAACTATGAAATTCGTAATTGAACAAAATTTTTCCCAAAAATGTCAACCTAGCCTTATTTTAAAAAGCGGTTCATCGCCATGCACTTTCATTTCCTCATCCTTCTCGCAGTGGTTCAAAGGCAAAATAGAGTTACCCTTTGCGAGTGAATTGTGTTTAAAAAAAGCAGCCATGAAATTAAATTTGAACTGGTATGTATCTAGAAATCAGGTCTAAAAAAATTTTACATATATATTTTCTTATACCCAAAAACCAAGAATGAACTTCCTAAAATACCAAATCTTTGAAAAACGCACCTATAGCCCTAAATCTTTAAGGATATGCATCTGCAGCTCCAAAATCTGATTGGGTCTCATCTAGTTTGGCTGGTTTTTATCTCAGACTAGTGTTTACCAAACATCGATAGGGACTATCCAAAATATCGATAGTTTTGACTATCGATAGTATTGTTCGATAATATCGATAGTTCTTAAGAAATGGTTTTTAATGAGTTTTTGTTTCCATTTAAAGTTCAGTAACTTAATATAATAACACACTACCTATATATACATTGTCATCTTTATTAAAAGAAGATATTGGATAGTGGCAATACGAAATTATAAATACAAGGGAGCCGACCATTTCATATTTATGTCTAGTTTTCTTCTCGTATCGATAGACAACGCCCACATTCACTCCCATAAACATAAATTTTGCTCTGCTTCAGTTTCATAAAATGACGTGGAGCCATCTATGATTGAAGGGAACACAGTCAACAAAAACGTATAAATGAAGAATTAAAGCTAGAACAGGTTTTAACCTTTAGTGAGCTTTGGCCACCCGCCAATAGTGTGCATTCTCTTAAATATAAAAATATAATTCGTCATAAGTATATTTTTGGTAAATTTGTCTGCTTCTTGCAAATTATGTAAAGTAAAATACAAATCGAGTGGAAACACAAGCAACATAAAAGACCATATTAAAAGGAAACATCCAACACATGTATAATATAAAATAAAACTATTGGAAGGACTAAATGAAATCGATATTTTCGTAAGGGGCCTATCGATAGAACAAACTATCGATGTTTAGTGAACACTATCTCAGACCACTTATTTAAGTTATATAGTTTTCACACGAGGCATAAAGCTAATATTATGATGATTCAATTTTTAGTTTGCTTGTCGTACATCAAATCATTTTTACCATCTCCATTTAATTACGAAATCTGATTTAACTTCATTTTATTTATTTATCATACAGCAATTTTGTATACAATTAATTTTTTCAATTTAATGAATGAAACTGTTACATAACAAGGCTCTCCATAGTTCTGTTTTTTTATAAGTTTGCAAACATTTCTGCTATTTCATCAGATATTTCTTTTTATCAGAACGTTTTTTTTGATACTGTTTAAGCTGGATAACTGAAATGTGGAACCTTTGTAGTGGATTTCCCATACAGATGAAAACTTTGAACATAGAAAGAAGAAGAAGCAACTTAACTTAATTTTTGTTGGCAATTTTTAAAGTAAGGTCATCACCAAAATAAAAATTTTCAAATGAAAATTTGCTGAAATAGAAATTCCAAAATGTAGAATACGTTACTTGGTGTTTCTTTTTCTTGCACTTTTTCTTAAAAAAAACTTAATTATATTTTTACAAAATTAAAAAATATATCTGCTGCTCATCAACATTCAACATGCTTTAATCCTTCCATAATTCATATGAAATATATCAATTAATTAACGTAAAAACGTTTTTGTATTCTTGAGAATAGGTATACTAAGACAATTTGTAAAAAAGCATTTATTAAAAAATAGACATTATACAAAAAACGAGTATAGTAGAGCTCCTACTCTTCCGCCGATTCTAGCCACCATCTAGCCAGACCGTAGCTGTTGGTGGAAAACTTTTGACTCTTCTTGATGATATCATATTGTCCTGAAAAAGTACGCCCAATTAAATTTTCACTCAGCGAAACATTATCCAAGCACAATTTTTTTTAATTTTCAATATTAGGGAAAAAAGATTCCATAATTTTTTTTTATAGCATTTACCGTCGGACTTTAGTTTCTTTATAAAAAAAATCCTTTCTCGTGCAGGTGGAGCACGAGCCTAATCAAGTTTCGCTGCAGAGGAGACGGTGCTTTAAAAATTATTGATCAAAAAAAAAAAAAAATCAGCCAAGAGCGAGTCGCGCTCTTACAATTAGGGTACTGTACCAATTACTTCAGTGAACAGTTAATAGACCAAATTAAATCATTTTTACTTACTTACTACTTGAAATTTTATTCAAATTTTCTTGTGTTATAATTGCAAAATGAAAAAATGTCTGTTTTCAGATATGCACTCTTTTTTCTACAATCATCCAAATATTTATTGAACTGATAACTATGTTGATGTCTCAGATAAAAAGCTTTATTCGCAATAAGTCAATGACTAACACAGTTTGTAAGATCGCCTCGGATCGCGCTAAAATATTCGATTCCAACCGCAGTGACTGCGTTGCGTGGAACTTAATAAATTAGTGTTAGCTTCAAAAATATTCATCCAAATGAAATAATGTAAAAGACAAAATCAGTTTGTTTTTCTAGTAAGTGCTACTCCATATAAAGGTAATCTCCCAACTAAAATAAAAAAAAAAGCAGCACTGTATATCTCATGAAATTCCAATGATCCATTCCGCCTGTTAGAAAAGCAGATGTGCATTAATAATTTGTCCGTGCAGTCACGCTAAATGTTTAGCAGCGGGGGTAGCGTCTCACTATATAAATTTTTTTTCCGATTACTGCCGGTGAACTACCTTACCTTAAATCTTGTTAAAATTCTTATTCTTGTCAACGGTCGTATAACTTAGTAGCTACGGCGGCAGATTTTCTTTCATAGGTCTAATCAGTCGTAGGTTCAAACCCCACTGCCGACAATGCGTTTTTTAATTCTATTACATATTTTACTCATAGCTGCATAGCACTGTTAACATTAGAGCATGTTGGTAAACAATTTATGGTGATAGTAACGCGAAACCATGTTTTCCTCCTACCTAAAATGGTCCAATAAGCCCAAAGAAATTTTCACTTCCAAAACACGAATTATGAAAAATTTTAAAAAATAATTGAAATTTTCAAAGAAAATTTTTTGCACAATTTCAATTTTTCTATATTTCAGAGATTTTACAAAAGGTTTGAAATGTTCAAGAAATATTTTTGTAAAAAATTTCAAACAATTATTTCTCCCTGAATTTTGAGTTTTCTATTGATAAAAAAAATGTCAATTTTGAGAAAAAAAGCCGAAATTAGAGGGAGTCGAATTTAAAGAAATTGTGATTTGAAGAAAACAGGCGTTCTTTCAAAATAAAAACAAATACAAAGCGAAAAAAATGTAAAATCTTTGAAAAAGTTTTGGAAATCAGATTGAAATGTTATAAAAAATAAAAACGGAAAAGTGGCTCATACTGACTACGGCAATGGAAAGTTTATATGTATATATGTGTGTACTAGATAAACAGTCAAAAGAAAGATATTCAAGAATTTGCATTAAGGAAAATGACAAATATTTTTTTCTCATTAATGTTGAGGTTTCTACACGATTGTGGTTCTATATTTGTTTTCTATATAGATAATCTTCAAAAATAACGTTCTACTTTACAATTAGTAATAGGTGTTGATAAAAAAAAATTATTCTTTCAATATAAGTAGATCTAGTGTAATCTCTGCAGCATTCTTTTGTTCTAAATAAACTATTAAAAACCCAACAGAAAATATTTATAATGTTTGGGAAAAATATTGAAGTGTTTCTAGGTATGAAAGTCCCTGGAGCTGTAGCACACAAAGCCCCCTTTTTTATTTGAGGATTTTGCAGCAATTAATATAATGTGATAATTTTTAAATTATTATCAAAATATTTTAGACGTCAAGTTTTTTTTGGCAATTTCGGTGCACTATTTTCTTCCTTTGTCATACTGTTGAATATAATAATAAAAAAAAGATTTTAGACTCATGATCGTTCTTTGTATACATTACAAAAAATAAAACTGCTGCCAATTCAAACTGTTACATAAAATTACAATTTAACTAAAATGCATGAATTTACACATAAAAATCTAAACAGGCTCATTTAGTATAAAGAAAATGATTGATTAAAGTAATTTTATAAACAAAAAAATTGAAATCTTGCGAAAACCATGTAGGCAGGGAAAAAATATTGTTATTTTTTTATTTAAATTGAATTTTAAAAATAGAAAATCATTATTGATAAATTTTCCAATAATATCAAGACATTTTCAAATTAAATTAGCCATAGTAGAATAAGTAATTTAGAAAAAGGCAGCGTGGTGAAGTTACTACAACCTGTAATAAAATCATATGCGATGACACCATTAAGTAAAATTGCAAACCTCCAGGGAAAGATTTGAATTTCGCGCCTCCAAAACTATCCATATAGCAATACCAAATGCGCTTCTAGCGCCTCTCTTTTCGACACAACAAATGAGCAATGAAAAATTCAAATTTTAATTTTACCGCCATACTTACTTTGGTTAGAATCCAAAGCAGCTTTTGGTCTATACTGAGGTTTCAGCGCTTCTTCAATGTCTTCATTTTCATAAGTCCTATAAGATTTACTCTTGTAAGAAGATGGACGATATTGTGGTTTTATAGCTTTTTCGAGTTCTTCATTTGAAAGCTTAGCAGGTTTGGGTTTCGGCCGGTACTGTACCTTGACAGCTTGCAACGATTCTTCCGATTCATCATACGAAGGTGAAGTACTCTTATAACGGATTATTATGTAGGACTTGGATCTTAAAATAGCTTGATTTTTGAGAGTCAAGGTTTCCATCTGTAATTATTCTTGGATTTTAACGGTTAGCATATTTAGCTTTGCCATACATCATTGCTGTTCAGTGTTTAAAATATATATGTAAAATTTACCATTTTTATAATAAAAAAAATATTTGAATTAATAATTTTCATATACTTACTGGAATAAAAAGCCTTACCTTTTGCTAGTGTTTTCACGAAAATATATGTAAATAATAAATGAATTTCGTACAAAAACAATAAATATACAAGAGACGTGTAAACGACAATAATGACAAAAGTCAATTAAACGTCAACTTTCCTACAAACCATGGAAACAAAAGAAATTTAAATTTATATTTTCTATGATAACATTCCATGTTTCTGTGTATAATATCAGAGAGTTAATAATTAATTTAACACGAGTTTCTCGATAATGGATAAACAGTTATTAAATAATTAAAGAAAATCCTCCAAAATAAATAGCTAATATTCAAACATATTACCAGTGAAAATATTAAATATAATTAACGATTTAATAATACTGCCAATATTTGTAATCTGTATAAGGTAAATATTGAAGGATTTGAAAAAAAATAAATTTACTTTCCATCATTAATCTCATTAATAACATTATATTTATTTCCAGTCATTGACTATAAATCTGCTTCTATTAAGATAAAATGTTTTCACCTAAAAGAAAATTGGTAAAGGAATACATCATACAGAAAAGGATGAAATAATATAAAATTGATGGGCCCATCGCGTGCTGGTTACTGGTTTTATCCTAGGTACTAACTGTATATGCCGTGACAAGTTTGCCTACAAAACTTCATTCCACCAAAATTATTAATGCTTATTATTGCAGAAATCCCCTCAGCTGTTACATTTTTCAACTTGCTAAACTTTGTGTCAGAAAACAACTTAATATTTTCCTTGCGGTTTACACTGTCAAGTTTATGGGATTTAGTTTCGAAGTTTTAAATTTATATACATTAATTATCACTTTACGACTTGTGGAACTTATTTTCTTGCAAATTTTACACATCAATTAATTTAACTAGAGCTAAACTCAATCGGAGTTTGTCTAATTTAAAAACTAGTTTGCAACCAAACCCCTACTTCAGAGGTAGGAAATGACAAATTAAATGTAAATATGTATTTTACAATATTACTAACCGGAATTAAACAAGAATAATAAAAGTTTAGTTGATAAATCGCATGCAGTAAATCGGATCGGATTGTGAAAATACTCTAAAACTCAGTTGGACATAAAATATGCACATTGGACAAAGATGCTTTTGGAGAATTCAAAATGTCTTGTGTACAATTTTCTAAATTATTTTTACTAGCAAGACTCATTTTTACGAGTACTAATGTATAATTTAAACTATTGTTACGTGTTACCAGATCGATAATTAAAACCCCGTGAATTGTAAACACTTTATTTCAAACTTATTTAAGAACACAACAATTATGACTCACTTAACTAACTGACTATCTGATTAACTAAGGGAAAGACGACCGCGTATTTATACCGTTCCAGGTTTCTAGAATAGAATGGTTTCGAAGCTCGCGGATTAACAAATATTTCCAGAGAGTTTTGTACACTAGACAATCACTAATACAAATTTACAATTACAGTTTGTTACACTATATTCCACGCACAAAAATTACACTTGTCAATTATTGTTAAGTGAATCAAGAAAGCCATGTCTGGTTACTAGGTTGAGAAAATAATAAACTGATAGATTATTTTTAAATTTCTAATTTTGTAATGTTTTCATATCTCTAGCTATTTATTTATAACTGTCACCAAATGTGAAAAAATAGCATAAACAATCTCGTGATAAAAGCAGTATTACTAAACTCGTATAGCTCGCTCGTTCGTACTCAAACGCTATACTCGTTTATTAAAATTTTGCTTTTCTACACTTGTATTTTTAAGATGATTTTTAACTCTTTGAGGAGCAACAAATCTAGTGCAAAAAAAGTTCTAAATGGACAAAAATTGTTTATTAAATTGTTTGAGCTATTATCATTAACAATTTAACAATATTAATATAAGTGATACTAAGTATATCAAAGAAAATTAAATTGGAATTATTTTAATTTTTTTTTTTAATCGGTGAAACCTAAATTGTAACCACTAAAACTGGCAAACAAGAGTTGCAATTGTTTTCATTTTGCGCTTGCAATATGCAATAAGTCAGGGGCGAATTGAATGGTGTGCATCATGTACAACTGCACAGGGCCCCCACCAATTAGGGGCCCCCACAAAAAATCGACGACCATTTTTTATTTCTCAGAGGAATTCGTGCGAGGTTCCGAAATATCGCGTTAGTGAATCGTAGCGATAATTAAATTTAGATTTTATTATGAACTTCATAAACTGAAAAATGGTTTATACGGGGCGCGACAAGAAAAATCTTGAACATTCTAGAAAACCTTATGGAAACGAGATTGAAATCGTCCAAAATGGAACAATAATTGCAAACCATATTAGCAATGATGAAAGACAAAGAAGAAAAGGATAAGGAACGAAGACAACAAGATGAAGAACAAATAGAACAAGATGAAGAACGAAGACGATAAGAAAAAGAATAAATTAAAGAATAAAGACAACATAAAAAAGAAGAAGGAGAATAGAGAAGGAATCCAGACAAACAAGAATAGTCTATTAGCAAATTTAACAGAAAAGATGGGAGTAGAAGATGCAAAAGTAAAAGCAGAAATTACAGATATGAAAGAAGAGATTGGCGAAATTAAAGAAGAAATTGGACAACGCAACACAGAAAATGATCAACAACATCGAAAATGCAATGAAGAAGTAGCTAAGTACACAATTCATACTGACATGAATCCGAAAGTGTACCCGCTATTTCTTCCCAAAAGACGAAACTTTCGACCTATGACTGACAACAATTCGAAGATGCTGCTAGAGCCAATCGATAGACGAAAGATAAAAAGGCGACCTCATTGGTAGTATCCCTGCACGGAAAAGCCGTGGAACCGCTCCGAGCTCTATCTGACCATAAACTGGCTAACTATGAAGATTTAGTTAGGGCTTTAGAACTGAGATTTGGAGACTATCATTTACAGCAAGTAGCCCAGTCGCAGCTACTAGTGAGGAAGCAGAAAAATAATGAAACGCTGCAAGAATTTGAGGCTGACGTAAAAAGACTGGCGTATATCGCCTTTCCAACACCACCAACTGACTTTCTGGAACTTCACACAGCTAGAATTTTTATAGAAGGAATGAGAGACCTAGAAGTTCAGAGAGTAATTACGTTTGTCAAACTTCCGAACATAGAGAGAAGCACTTATTAGAGCTTTGGAAGCTGAAGCTGCTTACAAGGTTTTAGAGACGGAGGTGTTACGAAGAATAAGGAAGGCCGATAATGATCTTGCAAACATCATAAGTGCTAATATAAAGGAAATAAACACATCAGCAAAAGCATAACATGTTACAACTGTGGCAAATTAGGCACGTCAAGAAGAACTGGAGGTACAACCCTTAAGAAGTCAACAAGCCCCACAGTAAGAAAACAACACATTGATAATAGGAAGTCACTGCCTAAGGTCGAGAAAGCAACCCCCAAAACTCTTCCTATCCTACAGATAAAAAGGACCATGGAGAATTTGGCGGTGGAAGCCAGCGCAGGTGGAAAAAATGTATAGGCAATAGTGAACACAGAAGCCATGGTTATTCTGGCATGCGAGACTCAAGCAATCCATGACTGACCAAGACCCAAAGATAAACATGAATTAAGGAGATTCCTGGAATTATTTACCTATTAAAGAAGATTTGTAAAAGGTTTCGTCATCATTGCTGCGCCATTCCACAGACTAACAGAACAAAGAACGCAGTATGTCTGGACTCCCGATTGTGATCCCGCTTTCCGAAAACTCAAGTCTGTCTTGTGCACAAGCCCTATCTTGGCTTATCCTCAGCAAAATGAGAAATTCGTGTTAGACACAAACGCCAGCAACGTCGGCATTGAAGCTGTGCTATCCCAAGTTCAAGGCAGTGAAGAAAAAGTTATCGAATATTACAGCCACATCCTGATGAAGAGGAAGAGGAACTATTACATCACCAGAAAGAAACTTTTTGCGATTGTGAAAGCCGTGGAACATTTCCACAAGTATTTGTAGGGACAAGAATTCCTCATTAGAACAGATTATTTAGCGCTTTCTTGGTTACTCTGAATAAAGAACGCGGAGGAGCAGATGGTTAGATGGTTAGAGAAGCTCCAACAGCATCAGTTTAAGGTGCATCATCGACCGGGACGACAACATAACAAAGCTAACGCTTTGTTTTGAAGACCCTGTGGGGATCGCAAACACTGCAGACGAGTTAAGGACCATGAGGACATGCTGGATATAAAGGTCACGTCCAGCCAGAAGATGGATGGACTCTTGAAGATCTTCGGGAGCTACAGAAGAGCGATGCTAATATCGTACCTATATTGGAATAAAAATAAGCTGGACATAGACCTGAATGGCAAAAAGTTTCCGACAGAAATCCAGCTCTTAAGAATTTGTGGGCACAATAAAAATTTCTCTAGAAAGAGGTCGGGTTGCTGAAATGGGCATGGGAAAGCGCGGATGGAAAGTGTGTCAACTTGCAGTTGGCGGTACCTCAAGACAAGATTCCACAAGTTTTGTGGGAGAAGCACAATGGGACATCTGGTGTATATCTAGGGATGAACAAGACCCTCGTGAAAATTCGAAAATAGTTCTAGTTCTTTAACTGTAAGGAATACATTGAGCAAGGGTGTCGAAAATGTGAATGCGCTGCATCCAAGGGACCTCGTACCAGAACCAAAGGGACCCTGAAGCAGTATAATGTGGAAGCTCCATTTGAGAGAATTGCAATTGATGTAACGGAACCACTTCCAGCATCAGACGATGAAAACAAATACATCCTGGTAGCCATGAAATATTTCAGTAAGTGGCCTGAGCTTACGCCATACGGAGCCAGGAAGCTACCACAGTCGCAAGGGTTCTTGTGGACAACTTCATCTGTTGTTTTAGTGTTTCCTTGGAACTACACTCAGATCAAGGAAGGAACTTCAAATCGGGGGTCTTTTAAGAAGTGTGCACTCTTCTTGGAATTAAGAAAACTTGAACGACACCTCTTTATGCACAGTCTGATGGAATGATGAAAAGATTTAACAGGACCTTGGAGCAACATCTTTCGAAGGTCGTTTCCAGGCATCAGGAAGACTAAGACCAACAACTACCACTGTTTCTAATGGCCTACCGCGCGGCAACTCATGAAACTACGGGTTAGATTCCGGCAAAAGTGATCTTCGAAAGGAAACCACGGCTTCCGTGTGACTTGGTGTTTGGATCACCAAGAAAGACCTCCAGGGAGACGATAAGTTTTTTAGACGGCTTGAGAAAAGCGATATTGAAGACACATGCCCTTGCGTGGAGGAAGATCAACTTGGTGATGGACCGGATGAAGACAAGATATGACGTAAAAACCAACCATGGTAGTTTCAGTGGGGCAAATTGGTGTGGTTCTACAACCCTCAGTGGAGGAAAGGAGTTTCACAATCTGGGGAAGAGCCGTGCAAAGTGCTGAAGAGGAACAACTACTTGGGATACAGGATCAAGCGCAGCCCCAATACCAAAATGAAAGTGGTACACCTCAACAGACTATGCAAATACAGTGGCGAAGTGACTGATTGGGACGATCAGTCTTAAGAGGAAGGCAGTGTAGCAAAATGTAGTTATAAAATTTGAATAGTAAGGAATTCTCTAGAAAAATTGGATAATGAGAAGTGGCCGCGATAATGAATTATAGGGCAGATAAGCGCTCCAGATGTTACCGCAAGCGATAGCCTTATCTGTACGGATTCCGCTCTAGAAAACCAGAAGTCTCTAAATAAGCGGTTGTCTTTCCCCCACTCAGTTAATTAAACAGTGAGTTAGTTAGTTGGTTAGCCAATTAATTAGTCAGTTGGTTAGTTCGTTAGCCGGATAGTTTAAGTGAATTATAATTGTATTATTTTGAAATAAAGTGGTTACAATTCACGAAGCTTTAATTTTCGAAACCATAACGCGCAACACTATGTTCCCATCTGTTGTAAAGTTTTTTCTGTTTTTCCTAAAATTTATTATCTAAAATGTTATTTAGGTTAGATAGTTTTCATTGAAACGCACTTTACATGTATCTCTAGTAAACGATTAGAAAAAAATATTTCAGATTAAAATTTGGGGTTCGTTTGGTGTAACGAAAAATCAAGTTTTAATTAATATATGTATATGTATATCGCGTGACGTAACATTTAAAAGGGTTATATCCAAGGACAGGTTTTTTTTATTTTTAGTAGTCGTTACCACTTCCATAGATTCGGAAACCTTTCAATATTTTTAATGACTTATAAAAAGACCTCATCATCCCAGTGAAATCTCTGACAAGCAAAAATTAGAAAAAGGTCACTGAGTCCAACCTAATAAAACCTTTCTTAAGAAGTCTGCAATATTTTTAACAACTGAAAAAAATTTTAACCTCTGCATGTCGTTTCGTGTCGCGTCCATAGTATTTATTTTTAACGAATATAAAAAAAGGTTGTTGTTCTCCAATCACTTCTTTCTACACAACCACAGACCCCTGACATTCACGCTATTGGCCCTAGGTTAAACACCCCGCTCTAAGGATTCTAATTACAATTTTTGGATTATTCCTCTTAGTGATATTCCTCAAAATTTGTAAGAAATGATCGTTTTTCTGGTTTTCTAGGTATCTGAAAATGAAATTTTAATTAAATAGGATAAGTAGATATTGACTTATATTTCATGGGGAAACTGCAAGGTTTTTAATATTGCAATAGGAAGAAAAAAATATTTTATTTCAAAAGAGGTGTTTACTTTTGCAGGCTTTTTGACCTGCCTTGTAATAATTCTTCCAAAAAAAAAACTGAGATATACATATGTATAGTGCAAATCAAATTTTGATACACAGCTTAGGGCTAGAAAATGTTTATTATCATTTATAGTTCGTGACCGTGACTCTTATATAGATTTGATCCAGTGGCGGGTAAAATATGTATGCTCATGGGGTAACTTAAAATTATTTTATTACTAAGTACAATTTTGAAATTGTTATAGCTGTTTTTTTTTAATTTTTACACATTTAATGTTGGTAATGTAGGCAATCATGCATTACTGTGTTATTTACCATTACAATATAATATATATATATATATATATATATATATATATATATATA
This sequence comes from Dastarcus helophoroides, assembly GCA_028583605.1. Classification (NCBI taxonomy): domain Eukaryota; kingdom Metazoa; phylum Arthropoda; class Insecta; order Coleoptera; family Bothrideridae; genus Dastarcus; species Dastarcus helophoroides. The sequence continues at coordinate 15,318,636 of CM053333.1, forward strand.
TATATATATATATATATATATATATATATATATATATTTAGTATTGTTTATGATCGTAGGGTATGTTAATTAATTTTGTTTTAGGGTAAGTCGATCAGTAGAGGTACAGGTAAAGAATACTCTTTATCTACTTCCAAGCTTTCGAAGCTTTATTTTTGCTTCATCATCAGGGATTAGATTTGAGATTTGACCTTTGTGAAGTGGTATACATCCTACTATATATTATATTACATTTGGTTTTTTTAAATGAGGGATAACCATTCCTGTCATTACATTGTCCTTTATGTGTTTACTTTACTACATGCAATTATCTTATTACTATTTCAATTTAACCAACATTTAGGTCCTTTTTGGGAATAGGATGGTTCGTTATTCCTTAGTTTTTGTTGTTTGTGAAATTTAATTTTACATATGCTATAGAATTATGATTTATTTAGAAGTGGTATAATAGGGCTACTAGCGAACAACCGACAAGAAAAATTTTGAATTTTGATTGAAATTTTTAGCCCCCTCTGTTAAAAATGTCACGAGCTGCCACTGTATTTGATCTCTCATTTCATGAGTAAATCTTGGAATGAGATTGTTAATCGCAAACCACACCACATGTACATGAGAAAACAGTATAATAAGGAAAGTATTGAACGTATTTAAGGAGTTGATAAATTGTGTAAGATTATTTATTCATTTGTTAGTTATTATCCCACTGAAAACTTTGGATAAAATATTCAAAATACATAAGTAAAAAATAGTGTATTTTGGTCTATTTACTATTCACTGTAGTAATTGTGCGAGCTCAACTTGCTCTCGGTGGATTTTTTAATTATAAATACTGGGCTTTTCTGGACATTTCAACCTTTTTCTTAAAATGCATTCTTTCAATTTTTAATTTACCGCTTTTTGAGATTCATCCCGAAATTTAACCTTTTTGAGTGTAAATTTAGAGACAGGTTTAATTTTAAAATTTATTATTTAAGCTTAAAATTTAGATTATTTTTTTCTAAATATCCACTTTATCTCTAAATAAAACAGTGAACTCTATACGAACTAGAGTTCACTGAATATAAAGACTTTGTGTGAAAATGTTGATTTTTTTTTCTCCAGGGTAATTCAAAATTACTTTGCCGAACTTCAGAAAGTAATTGCTGCCATTATTTTAAGAAGAAAAATGTCTATAAAATCGATGGTCCTTAACCTTTTTCCTAAAAGAAATACCCACTTTTTCTTATTTTCTAAATTTCCCCTTTGCTTAGGAAATTTTCCCTTTAAGCTCAAAATTAAAGTTTTGTTCTAATAACTTTGCTTAACTTTTTTTTGAAATTTTGGCTCTATATTTAAGTGTCAATTTGTTTTCGAAATTTTGTAAGTTCTTTAAATTATGATTTTTTTTAAAGATCAACTTTATTAAATCGTTACTTGTAATCTTTACTTTTTTACCTAAAATTTACACGAAATCGCTACTTTTTCTTATTCTAGAAATTTCTTGCGAAGTCAGCTAAATTTGAAAAGTTATTAAAAATTGCAAATTTTTTTTTGATCAACATTTTAAATTTACGTTTTAAGTTTTGAGTTTTTTTCCAAACTTTTGATAATATACTGGATATTCGGAAAAAATGTTGGGTTATTGAAATCATGGTTCTATTCTGGAAACTAGGGATTTTTTTTCAAAATACCTGACTAATTATTTCTTTTTAAGTTTACTTTTTTTTAAAATAGTGTTTTTAAATTTTTTCTTTAATCAACAGTTTTTTCCTAAAATATGCATACAGAAAATCTGCACCTATTCTTATTCCTGAAACTTCGCCTTTTTTGCGAAACCTTGAATTTACATTCGAAATGTAAGTTTTATTCTAATAATTTTAATTACCTATTTTTCAAAATTTTAGATTTATTTATAAATGTTGACTTTTTGTCAAAATTTTGGAAATCTTGCTTATATAAATTATATTTTGACATTTTTTTAATTTACACTTTATTTTTCTGAAATGTATATAAATTTCTAATTTTTCTTAGTCTCGAAATCTCGCTTTTTGCGAAACCCAGACTTTAAACTTGAAATTTTTTAAAAAATTTGAAGTTTTTTCTTTGACAATAATTTCAAGCTTACATCTTCAGTTTTTTTCAAAATTCTTTTTAGATGGATAGTTTAGGAAATTTTAATATAAATTATGAGTTTATTTTAAAAACTTAAAAACTGCTCAAAATTCTTGGTTTGCACTTCTACTTTTCTTTTTTCTTTAATAGAAGTTTTACTGCATGTTATAATTTTTTCTAGAAAGGTTTTATTTTATTCTCTGAAGTCATCACAAAATGTGAACGTTTTTTTTTTTAGACTGTTTTTCTACGTTTCGGTTAAAATTTTGAAATGTCGAGTTTTTATCAAAATTTCTAGAATAAATATTTGATAAATGAACAATTAAATTACGCCTGTAACCTCGATATTTCATTTTTTTTTGAGTTGATCTCAAATTTTTGGTTCGGGTGTCAACTTTCGACGTGACCTTCACTTTCCTTACATTTTCGTTCGAAACCAAATTTTTAATCAAAATTTTTAGTAACAATTAAAAACTAAAGCTAATTCAGTCGATTATTTTAATATGTAATATGTAATTCAAAATAATTCAGTCATCAATCGTTAGTTACAACGAAAAACGGTGGTTTTAGTTTTTAATCTTCAAACAAATTAAGGTTTGCCCACCAATGAGCCTTTTCTATTTCAGTTCTTTCTTCCAAAATTCTATTTTTCTGCTAAGTACTCGCAGTTCGTATCCATATTTTTTCTGTTTTTTCTGCTATTATCTTGATCTCTTTTGTTAAATTCGTCAGTAACGGAATGCTACTTATCATGGTTGTTAATTAAAAAAAAACATTGGAAAAGCGCCAATTCCTGAATTAAGCCCAGCAACTGTAATATAAATAACCTTTTCAAAAAATGACGAAAATGCCAATAATCCGTAGGTTTAAAAATGATTCACAACAGCGCAGATATTTTGAAAGAGATGAATGAGTATACATTTCTCAAATTCGTATACTCACACTCAGTAGCTATTGTTAAGAATCGAAAGGGAGTTAACAAAGCAGATATTTTATACATTAATTTGGCACAATACTATAATATTGTTGATCTTTTGTTAACAATAGATAAAAACTAAAGAAGCAACTTTGGGCAGAGAAATAAAAATTGAGTAGGTATTTTTTATAGGTACTTTCAACCGACTAAAGTCACCGTCAAGTATTAAAAATTAAATTAAGCGCAATAATAATAGCACTTAAATTCACTAATTGCTGGACATTTACGAGTGTTAGTTACTGTATATAAAGCTGTAACAAGTCCACGAAATAGGTAAATTTTGGGAAGGATAGAAAGCTGTATTGGTTGTACCTCAGGCATGTTGCCCTGATAACTCAGTTAAGTATGATAAGGAAAGCTTCCACGGCCAGAGCCAGTACGGTTGAGTACTTCACGTGAAAGTGAGGCCAGTAAGTGTACAAGTCTCATTTTATGAAAACAGATCGAAGTCGCAGACCATTTTAAATAATTAATTTATTAACTTATTTAAGGTCTCAACTTTTCGCTGCATTAGTGAATACAATACATATTCATTTGAAGCTTTTTAACGAGGCTTCATAAAACAGCCGCAATAAACAGTTGTAATAAAAAAATTGAATGTAGACATGAAGTCTGCCGTTTATTATGAGGCAATTACATCGGGGAATTGCAGCTACATGTGCATAGGTATATCACTGTTAGGTCTTGTTTGATGCGCGCATGAGATACTTGAGACCCTTGAGACGATGGGGGCTCAGCATATGAGGAACACTCCTCTGTATGCTAAACAGTCTCTTCGCAAACCGCACGAGCTCAAGTGAACTATTCCAGAGAATCTAAACATTTCATTATTTCTCGATAATAAAAGGTGATTCTAATGTTAGATGATGAATTCGAAAAATTTTGTATTTCAAAGATTTGAAAGACTTTGGGTATTGACACTGGAGCAAAATGCTCACGGTGCATTGTAATATATTTGCGGAGAATAATCGGAAGTTGTGGTAAATGCATATGATGCTAAACATGTCAATTAGACAAATTGTGTATAGAATTTCAGGCTTGATGGTGTGAAAATGTCAATTATCGGTCAATTGAAAATTATAGGAGAATTTCGCATGAATCAATTATTCACAAACATATGTAAACGTTATTCTGCTAAAGGTAATGCAGGTGATTCAATAAATTTGTTGCTGCAGATGATTCAAATTTTAGCCTCATTAATAAGCAAGATAAAACCAAATCTTTCAAATAATGACATTATATACAGTTTGAATTCTTAGGTATAGGATTTTTCTGCGGCTTATTTCCAGCAAGTAGATTCCCAAGGGTGGTTAAAATCTCTCATATTAGAACGCAATTATTTTTTTATTAATTTACGAATCTTCCAAACTTGAATGTTGCGGACTTACGGTATTTCTTAGCAAATTAAAATTTGCAACTGTCACTCTTCTCCAAAGTCTTTTTTAACGTCGGAGTCACAGATTTTGGAGGGCCGCAAAAAGCATTTGGAAAATTACCTTTTATAAGTTTTTTTGACAAATTTTCCTGATATGAAAAAACTGTTACTATAAATCGAAAATTGTTAGACAGGTGCTTTAAACAAACGGAAAACACTACTACTACCAAAAACAGGCCTATATACAGGCGTTACATTTCGTCAGTCATTGAGCCTCCACTGCCCAGCGGTTTACTCAGACTCCTTGTGTATCTGCAGTTATTTTTTTTTTTTGTTAAAGTAGGGGAAAATGCTTTACGCACATCTGGGAAGATAACCCAGATAGTGTCGGACTTCCGCTCAAACTACGGGTACCGACTAAAAACCCCTACTTCTTCGGGCCGGGCCCTTGGCCCCCAATCCCTCCGTCGGAACAGTACAATAGTGCTGGAGCACTGTTTTAAGCTGTTTTGCCTGAAACATAAGAACAAACAAAACAGAAAATTTTAACGATGAAAGTCTCAGCCTAGAGGACCATCCTTGGTCTCCTAATCCTGGTTGGGATGTCTGGATCGTAATCCACTGCCTGTCGAACTAGTTCGTTGGGATGCGTTTCCGCTCTCACCATCGCCCTGGAATTAATTTCCCTAAGAAAATCTCTTACCAAGGGTAGTTCAGCTTCTCTATGGAGCTGATTGTTTCTCGCAAACCATGGAGCGTCCATGGCTTGTCTTAGAAAGACGTTATGGAACACCTGGAGTTTCTTCATCTGATTATCCGTTGCTTGTGACCAAGCTACAGATGCGTAGGTCATCGCTGGTCTAATAATTGATTTGTATAGTAACACTTTAAGTCCAATGGACAGGTTACTATTTCTACCAATCATCGCTTGCAGCAGTCCCTTCAGCATTTTGGCTCTAGACACTGCATAATCGATGTGTGCCTGGAATGTTAGTCTTTTGTCTAGAATGACACCTAGATACTTTACCTGAAGTCTCCAGTCGACGTTTTGCCCATGAACATTTACATGTCCATATGGTTGGAGTCTTTTTCGAGTGAAAAAGACTGCTTGGGTCTTGTCTGCGTTGACTTGGATTCTCCATTGGCCAAAGTAATCTAGTAGACTGTCTGTTGCCTCCTGAAGTCGTCTGGTGACCACCTCTGGACTGAAAGAGTACGCCACTAAAGCTGTGTCATCTGCGTAAGTTGCCAATAAGGTGTTGTCGGTTGTTGGATTGGTTCTCGGAATGTCTGCTGTGAACAGAGAATACAGCAGAGGTGACAAGGCAGAACCTTGAGGCACTCCATACTGTAACCTAAACTGGTTTGATAGTTCCTGTCCCACCTTTGCTCTAAAAGAGCGCTGGTCCAGGAACGAGCTTACCATGTGAACCATTGTTAGAGGTATTCCAAACTGGTGCATCTTAAAGACTAATCCTTGAGGCCAAACTGTGTCAAATGCCTTGGAGATATGGAAGAAAATAGCTCCAACTACCTGGTTCCAGTTCATGCGTTGAGTGATTGTTTCAACCACTCTCAGCAGTTGGTCTGAGGTAGAGTGCATAGGTTGGAACCCAAATTGTTCCTTAGGAATGATGTCGCGATCGCTGATGATATTCTGCAGACGCTTTCTTAAAATTCTTTCCGCCACCTTACCCAGGTTGGATAAGAGGCTGATTGGCCTGTAATTTTGGGAAAATTTCCCATCCTTACCTGGCTTAGGAATGAAGATAACGTTTGCAGTCTTCCATCTGAGTAGAAAATACCGGAATTTAAACATGGAATTGACTATTGCTCCAAAGTATTTGACAGCTTGGTCCGGAAGAGACTTCAAAGCTTGGTTTAGAATTCCGTCTGGACCTGGAGACTTTTTGACATTTAGCTTTCGCAGAAAGCTTTGGATTTCCTCCTCATTAGTTGGCTGGATGACGTCGTCTTCTTCTGGCACTTCCTCCTGAAGAATTTGAACCTCTTCTTCAACCTCATATACGAAATCTAAGTCCACTTCTTCAAGTGTGGCCTGACAGTGTCGTTCAAAGGTCTCAGCAAAAGCTGCGGCCTTTTCCTGATCTGAGTAAGCCATTCCTTGAGGTTCGTGTATCGGAGGGAAAGGTTTCCTAACTCCTCTTAGAGCTTTGGCTGTGCGCCAGAGATCTGATGAAGTTTCAAGGTTGCAACTTCTTAGGTGTTCCTGAAACTTAGAAATTTTGTGCTCTCTGAGTTCATACCTGAGCTCGTGGATTAGCCTGTCGACTTCCGCCTTATCTGCTTGCAGATTGGTCCGTCTTGCTCTCTTCCTGGCACGATTTTTCCTTCTAATCAGCTCCACCAAGTGATTTGGCAGTGGTTCCCTTCCTTCTATACGCCGGAAAGTTTTGGTCGCAGCCAAAATTGAATCTGTTATGGTGATTTCCAGTCTTTCCACCGCTGTGTTGATGTCATCGTTTGTATTGATCTCTCCAGGCTCTTCCAGGTTTGCTGCCAGATACTCCCTGAACTGTGTCCAGTTTGTTTTCTTGCAGGTTTCTGGAGGCTTGGGTCCACGATCATCTCCGATGGTCATCATCACTGGGTTGTGGTCTGAGCTGAGCTCACTAACTGATGTTAACTCAACAGTGTATCGAACATCCTTCATCAGTGCAACGTCCAGGACATCTGGTATTCCTGTGGCGTGATGATGATGGGTTGGTTCTTCTGGAGCCATTACATCGATTCCGTTCTGTGCTGTGAACCTTTGAAGTGTCCTCCCGTTTTTGTTGTTGACTCTGCTGCCCCAATCGACGTTTTTGGCATTAAGGTCATCTGCAGTTACTGAGCCTCCATTTATATTTATACGATCACATCCAGCCTCCGAACAGTGTTGCCGAAATGACTTTACTGCGATGATGTAAGCTTCTTAACAGCTTTGGTGTCGATAAAATGCTTAATGCGGGAGAGGAATCAATTAATAGCACGGATACACAGAAAACATAACCTCGCGCTAAATTAAATATCTGAGAAGCTGTTGTGGTTAGCTGGTAGCTTTCAAAAGTAACACCGAATTTTTCTAAATGTGTATTTTTAATACTAAAATTTATTTTCAATTCTATTTCAACTTGTTACAACTAGGATTTATTAGACATTTTGCTTAACCCTTGGAATACTGTTAAGTATTTAAATAATTCGATTTGTTATGGTGACTTCGCTATTTAATTATAAATCATGTGCATAAATTACTACACAGAAGAAAATCACCGAAAATCACGGTTAACAAATACATTAATAAAATTTCGAAATGTTCTCGAAGAACTTCAAGAGCAAAAATTAAGTATTGTGCTGCTGTGTTTAGAATCTGAACCAATTTAAAATGGTGAGAATATGTAAAGTATATGGGCCTAGCAACAATCATCTTTAAAGGACACCTTTAGTGCCTTCGACCTTCCATTAAATTTAAAGACAAGAATACTGGAAAGTGTTTTCATACTTCAAAACTTATTTTGGTTAAGTATACGTGTATTTATTACTATAATTTAAGAATTTAATAAAACATGCGTGACAGCTAATTTTGTTTTTTATTTTAGTACACCTAATTTCACTCGATGCAGAATATGTACTTTTCAGGGAACTTTACATTGGACGAATAAAAATAATTAGGACGTTTTCATAAACGAAGTTGTTTGTGTTAAGTTTTATTTTTTGATTTCTTGTTACAATTAAAAGATAGTTTTGTGTTGGTTATTACAAATTTGATGTTTGTTTTTGCTACTAAAATTTGAAAAATGTGCCTATCTTTAGCAAAAAAGATTTAGCAAATACTTAATTGCGATTTTATATCTTCAATTTAAGCAATTAAGCAGTTTTGACTATTTACACTTTATTTTCTGTGTAATATAATTTTTGTTGATTTTTTTGAAATTTAAAATTTAAGTAGAAGTTTCTCTCAAAGGTTATGTTTTTTCTCTTTTTTATCGCTGAGGACCATTTTGTTCATAAAATAGAGCTCGTTTTTTTGGCGATAGAAATTATTAGAGGTTAGGAGTTTCCAGCAGCAAAACTTGGGACAGAAACATCAATTTTCAGACCAAAGTATTTAAAAACAATAAAAATTTTCAACCTAAACTTTAATATCATGTACTTGTTACTTGAAAACCAAAACTTCAAACTCAAATTTTTGACTTTCATTTTAAATTTCAGAGATAGAGTTAAACGTTTACTTCGGGTTTTAAAATGTAGAGAGGAACATCCAATTCAGTCCAAACGTGCAGTTTTGAAAAGAAATGCATCATTCAGAGAAAAAACTATTGATTTATACAATAAACCTTTGAAAACTCGGAAGTTATTACCAAATTTTCAATTTTAGTCCCGGAGTTTCAACTTTTAAACCTCACAAGGAACGTTTCTTATGATGTTTTTGTGCGTACATTACGTAATGAATAGTTCTTATTCTGTAAAGGATTACTATAAAAATAATAATGGCTTTCAAAACTATAAATAAGTAATTATAAATAGTATTCCGTCCTTTAAAATTAACATTTCCAGAAGTATCTTGGAGCAAGTGCTAAAGAGATTGGTTTTGGCGTTGAAGGTCATGCGTTCAACTCCTACGAATTTCATTTTTTTTCTTTTTTTATAGATTTTTTTAATTTTTATGTTTTTAAATGCTTACCTAATGAACATATAATGAATCCAAATAACAGACTTTTCACCAAAAAATGTCACCATTGTATAAAATAATTAATACTTTTAGGTCTTCAGCTCGAACTGTCATCTAAAACTTGATGTGTTCGATAAGTATAGCTGTTCATTTATTTGCGCGACTCTAAATATATGTGAGGTTTTATTGCTTGCAAAAAAATTAAGCTTTTGGTTTGAAATATAAATGTTGATCACTTTTCTAGAAGCCGTAGAAATTCATGGATATTACGTTAGCACCAAGTTACACTTAGGAATAAACAGCTAGACCTTTTAAACACATCTTTAATACTTTAATAGAAGTTTTACATGGGAGTTAAAAATAAACGAAATCCTGAAATATTCGGATAATACTGAATGATCCATGGAGTAGTTATCATGATTATGTCAACGCATACTGCTGTTTAGATTCATTACATAACTATTAATAATCATAAAAAACATGAGAAGTTAATAAATCTGTAAAAAATCGAAAAAGAAAGAAGCGACACTCGTCGGATTCGATCGTATAATCTTCGGCGTTTTAATAGGTCCCTTACCAACTAAGCTGGCGATTTATATGTAGGAAAATTTTATGAAATACTAAAAAATGTAATGTGTAGAAAATTATAGATATCTGATATCAAAATTTATGACAACAACAGTGGTTTCCAATTTCTATCAAAATGTCTACTTTTTCTAAAAATTCTTAAGTTGTCATCAAATTTTTCAGTGTGAAAATTTAAAATTGGAATGTTATTTATAAACGAAACTGTGATCAAAATAATTAAACATTTTAGTTCTGACGAAAAGTTTTTATTAAACTTGGAAAAAACAATTCAAAATTCTAAATGTCGACGTTATAGCTGTAAGTTTTATCTATTTGGGCTTTAACAGTTTAAGGTAGATATTGGAAAAAAATCAATATTTAACTTTGAAATCAAAATTTGGGATTTAAATCTGAAATTTCAGCTCTTTTATTTATGTTTCAACTATATCTCTAAATGTCCAGAAAAAAAATCAAAATTTTAAATACAGAATTATAATTTTTAGTTGACAGGAGAAATCAACAATAAGCAGCAAATACCTCGAAAACCTAGTGTTTCAAATTGCGCGCGGTGTTCTTTGCTTGCGCGCTCTGTGCTCTGTCATTTAACATTAATGTCAACCACGGCAAAATGGGGCATTTGTTTAATCAACAAGTCGACGATGCCGAAAAGGGAAACCTGGCTGGTCATATCAATATTATCCAAACATGGTAGAAATATTATACATACTTATTGTTAATACAGTTTATCGATTGAAAGTTATATCAATAACAGTGATGTCAATAACGTAAAAGTGAGCCGTGACCGATATTGACCAATACAAGATCGAAGGAGTATCTAATATTTACTAGGCCCCATTTAATATTACCCTACAAGGTAAATAGGATTTAGTGCAAAGTCACATACATATTTGTCAGTTAATAATTACGTCAAATGTCACCCTTATCTTTTTTTTAGTTTTAATTCGTTTAATGTGGAACAAGGAAAACCAAACTCAACAAGTAAGAATGACAAAAGGGATAATTAGACACAGATCTTTTTCAAGGAATTGGAAGTGGTAAAATTCAGTGCTGTGTTTAAATCAGAAGCAATTTCATGTGCAAATTCAAGTGATGTTAAACTTTATCTCGAGCTGCTCTTTTAATGATTCATGTTTAAAAACTCAGGGTATGAAGTGTATTTGTCACTCTAACTTTAAGAATTCAGCAAAAAATGCATTGCAGCCGATGTTATTTTCCATGTTATTGAACTTAATTTCGCTCGATGCATATTATATGCATTTTTAGGGGAATTTTACATGTTGCTCGAAAACAAATAACCATCTTTTTTTTAGTTTGAATTAGTTTAATGTGCAACAAAGAAAACCTAACTCAACAAATAAGAATGACAAAAAGAATATTTAAATACAAATCTTCTTCAAAGAACTGGAAATGGCAAAAATTCAGTGCTGTGTTTAAATCCAAAGCAATTTCATATGCAAACCCAAGTGATGTTAAACTTTATCTCAAGCTGATCGTTTGATGATTTCGTGTTTAAAAACTAAGTGTATGAAGTGTATTTGTAATTCTAACCCTAAAAATTCGGGAAACATGCATTGCAGCTGATTTTAGTTTCCATGTTATTGAGCTTATTTTCACTCGGTGCATATTATATGCATTTTTAAGGAAATTTTACATGTCATGCTCAAAAACAAGTATAAATCTGTGAAATAGATGTTCTATAAATAGTTCTTTGCTAGGTGTAAGTGTACCTAGCATGTAATTACGATTTGCATTTTTAATTAGATGTAAAATTATTATTTGTTGTTGATTTTATTTTAAAATTGGACAGATAAATAAAAGTTTATTTTAATTGTTGCATTTTATTTTTCTTTTGTAGATTATAAATTATAACTAAAGTTATGAGCTTCCTAGATAGCTTTTTATATGTAGTATTTTTTCTAATTGTTTTTTCGAATTTGGTAGTTACATAACTGGTAACATCCTCATTCTATTTTCCTCATATGACGAGATTAACATATTGAAAAATAATTAGGTAAAGTTGATCGTTGCAATGTTGTTGAATCAATGATATTTTTAATACTCGTGTAATATAACATTGATATTCAAATGAAAAAATATACTTTTCTGACTCCTGATCAAACTTTTTTAAATAAAGAAGGCCAACAAAAAACATTTTATAACCCCTCCCTCCTTCCAAATATTAATATGGATAACAAACTATTATCGATTTAATTTTCATTATTGGTTTAACAGCTATTTAAAAATTGAAAAACAAATCTTGTCCCCTGAAACTAAGAAAGATTTAAAAACAAAACAAAGGTTGCTCTAACGTGTTTCGACAGCCAAGCTATCATCTTCAGAGAAATACTTACTGATAGCTTGGCTGTCGAAAAGCGTTAGAGCAGCCTTTGTTGTGTTTTTTAATCTTTCTTAATTTCAGGAGACAAGTTTTGCATTTCAATTTTTGAAGATAGCCAAGGACCAGTCCGTTGCACCAAAATTAACAGCTAATAGTTTTGAATTCTATACTATATAGGTATTTTAGGGATTTCACTAGCTGGTATTCATGTAAAACATACATAATCAAATTTTTGGGAAAGGGGGGGGGGGACTTTTTTATTCTATAAAGTACAGCTCGTATTTTTGTCGATAGAAATTATTAGGGGCTAACGATGTCACGGATGTCAGTTTTCCCGCAGCAAAATGCGAAACATAGCGATCAAGTTAAAAATAAAATTTATTAACAAGTTCCAAAAATTTCCATGCTGAACTTTAAATTAAAAATTTTTGCTTGAAAATCAAACACTAAAACCTAAAATTTCGAATTTTATTTCAACATTTCAGAAAAACAGTTTAATGTTTGTTTCCAAATTTAAAATTTCTACATCTACATGTTAAGATTTCGAGTTTTTGCTCAAAAAATTTCAAATTCAGTCCAAAAATCTCCGGAAAGCTCAACTTTAAAATTTAAATTTCAACTGAAGTTCCAAATCCCAATTTTAAGTTCGTGTTTTTATTTCTTTTTAAAAATAAAATAAAGTTGAACTCTAAACTTAAAAGTTGCACTTTTTCTTGAATTTTGAATGTATACCTATTCTGGAAACTGCTATTTTAATTACGTCCTTTACTTCAAAATGTCGACTCTACAACAAAATTTTTACTTTCTCTGAAAATTTTGAGGTTTTCTACAATTTTTTTAGTTTGGAGGTGCAAATATTCAAAACTGGAGGAATATTTTAATTTAATTATTTTATAAACGCAACTTTGATCAAAATATTCAAAAATTTGAGTTATAATTAACCATAAGTTTGAAAAAAGTGTGAAATGTCAATTAGGCAAAAAATATCTAAATTGTAAATTGACAATGTTAAAATTTCAAGATTAGTGCGGCTATTTTCAGTAAAGTGTTAACGTTTTGACTTTAAATGTATTGTAGATATTGAGGGAATATCAAAATTTTGAATTTTATTCCAAAACCTTAGCTTTTTTTTTTAAATTTCAAGTATAACTTAAAATATTTAGAGGAAAATCAAAATTTCAAATATAAAATTAATATTTCTAGTTTATAAAAGAAATATTTAAAAAATAGGTCGTATTACATGAATTAAATATTCAGTAATAAAACAACAGGACGAATATCACATTTACCATTTAAGTCATTATGAGGGTTTATTAGTTAGGTTTAAAGGTGCAGATTGGAATATATATTCATGAAATTACATTATTAATAAGTAAATGAATATGTAAGATAACATTTCTATCGACACTTGTCAAAATCCAGAAAAGACCAACTGGATAATTTTAGTGGTAAAAAATAGAGGTAGTCACAATTAATAAAAGTATCTCACTCTTTTTAATTTTCTTTCTATATGAATAAATACCAAAAAAACTAAATACCCCTAGATTTATTATATGACACTAAAAATTTAGAAACGTATGTTTGCCAGCTAATTTTCTTCTGTTCGTGTACTTTAATTTATTTCGTGAATAACCATTTCAAGACCTTGCTATTTCTGAATTAAAGCTCACTATTTTTCGCGAATTAAACTAAAGTTAAAAATAATCAATAAAATGAAAATGCGTTAATTTCTAAATGTCTAAATTTATAGTATGAACAGCTATTTTGTATGATATTCTACTAATTAACAAAAGTTATTTGCACGTTTTTCACTTTGTGTAGAACCCAAACTTAGGTCTCATTGTAAATTTGAATTAATTTTACACCGCGCCGGTTCGATTTACGCGGGCATTTGCAGGAATGAAACAGCGCGGAGGGGTAAACCTAGAGCTAAGTGTACTGAAGTTCTCATTGGTTTGTTCAAGAGAAATGCATTTATTAGAAGCATACGACGTTGCCGATGTTTTGGAGGCTGGGTGAACCGCTGGTTTGAAATTTAGATACGCCTTGGCGATATACGAATCGATCGAAGCGACTCGTAGCGGCAAACGAGTAAACTTGATTTTATACGGCTATCCAAAAACCGGCAAGTTAAGCTCCACCGTTTTTTTATTGCAAACGCATCTAGGACCCATGTAGACCCCTCTGAGCTTGTTAAACGGGCGGGTCACTCAGCGTCCGTATATCGGACGCCGAGTTTCGCCGGACGCTGACTGACATTCAATTTTTACATTGCGGAGGCTGACTTATACCCTATATAAATGTATATATATATATATATATATATATATATATATATATATATATATATATATATATATATAAATTTAAAGTTTTGTTAAATATTATAGATAGAAAATTACAAATTACTATGAGGAACTTATTTAAAAGTTTTAACATTATCAGAACTTTTTCCAAATTCCTTTAAAAGACTTTAAACAAATTGTTGTATTTCTCAAATCATTTATGCAGGTTATATTTTTACTAGTTGAATGGCAGTAAAGCCTTCCCCAAATCTTTGGAAAGTATAAAAACGTTCTGCAAGTGTTACGACTAAAATTTCTTCAAACCCTATTTAAATAATAGGACGTTTGTTAGATCTATTCTTCTTCTTTTTCTTCTTCTTCTTCCTCTTCTTTTTCTTTTAGACTTTTTTACCGAAGGGAATAAGAACTTGCTTTCATTCTGCTGATTATGGACCATTTGAACATATTATCGACCAAAAAATTGTGAAAGATTTTATAAATATACTCTTAAAACAAAATGTTACTCAAATCATCAGAGGAATATCGTTTTCCTCAAATGCTTAAAAATATTACAATTGTCTTAAAATCTTTTAAAAAAACTAGAACTTTCTGTAAAAATAATTAATGTCTTCCCGTACTTAGCTTTTATTTATATTAGGCTACACATATAAGAGGATTGCCATTTCCTCCAAATTTTTAAGGATACTACAACTTTCTTTGAATTTGTTGAAAAAACCAGATTCGTTCTCAAAAATTTATTTATTTTTATCAGAAGTCTTAATGATATTAAATTAGTAGTGATGTATTCAATTTTTAATTCTTGTATTTTCTTGTATTTTTTCCACATGGCGAAATCTTTTTCGAGAAATATTTCATTAGGGAAAATCCATTAATTGACTGAGCACAAATAAGGGGAAACGATGAGTCTTATCAGAAAAAACGAGAATTCTACAAGCATCTCAAGTTAACTTCTCGAATATACAGTATATTCCATCGGTGTAAGGGAGTCCTCAAACTGGCGGGGCATAAAATATGAATAGATATAAGTTCCTATATTCTATTGTGCCACTATAAATAATGGCAACTAACACATTTTATAACAAAAGTTGAAATATTACTATTAAAAGAACGGTATTAGAAAATTTAAGCAATAAAATATAGAACTGGTTGCTTCCACACTTTCTCCAAATCGATTGAGGGGGTCGTTTATTTATTTTTTAATTTAAAAGAGATCACGACTCAGCATGGTTAAAGCATCACTGATCTAAAACTATAGTTTTTTGTATATTAACGAATATTCATCAGCCGTTGATTGATATAGTTAGCAAACTATGTATTAACTATATAATTATTTTTATATCGTGCTATTACTTAATCCTGTTTAAAACTATACAGACTGTCCACCAAGTGTAGAATAGTAAGATAGCTCAGTAGTGCCTGAAGTTACGGAAAACCTTTTAGAAGCAATTCCTTCTCTTTTCCAAAGTTCTACAAAACTAAAATATGGCAGAGTATAGAGGGTGTTTAATTTCCCCTGTACAGACACCAACTTCACTTTTTTAACTTACAACTTGTATTTTTTATTTGATTTTCTGATTGCTCATGAAAAATGGAGGGTAGTTGTAAAAGTTTTTTCGAATGTCCAACATTTTTTTGGGTTATTCAGATGTTTGTGCAAAAAAGACAATTTAGCGCCTAATGTAAAAAATCCATTATGGCTACAACATACATCATGGACAAATGATTTTTTTAGAAATTAGTCACAAATAGCTGCCGAATTAAATCCTTTAATTAGGTTTTAAAAATATTATACAGGGCCATTAAAAAAATAATTCGCCTTTAGAGAAATTTGAATGGCCAAAACTCGCTTATGATAAATAGAACACCCCTTATTTCCTTTTGTGATCGAATCGGCTTTTTAATCATCTAAAACTTTTGTTAAATACTTCCTATACCAAGATTTACTGGTTATCGTGATATTCTCACTTTTCTTGATCAGACGGAAAAATGTATTAACTTCCAAGAAAATTTCGAAAAAAGAGGCTTTGCAGCGAATATACTTTGCAGTAAATTTCCCTTTTTTTCATAAACACCTGAATAACTCAAAAAATGTTGAATATTCGAAGACACTTTTTTTCTACAACTACCCTTTATTTTTTATAAGGGATCAAAAAATCAAATAAAAAATACAGGTTATAATTTAAAAAAATGAAGTTGGTGCATGTACAGGGAAAATTAAACACCTTCTATACTCCGCCATATTACTACTGAGATATCTTACTATTCCGCACTAGGTGGACACCCTGTATAATAATATAAGCATTTAGACAATAACCTTATTAAAATTATATGAAATAAACAAACAGTAACACATAGAGATAAACTTTGCGTTTAATAAATATGCAATAGCAAGATCTGATGGAAATATACAATTTCCTCGAGAAAGTCGTTATGGAAATCATTTAAAAAACTTCCCCTGTTACAATGTAAACCTACTGATTTATTGATATTAAAGGGCAAAGTTAGACTACGAAGGCAAAATCGATTTAGAAATATATGTGGCGGTCCCTGCTATATCTTGAAAAATAGTTGGAAGTAGTTCTTAAGAAGGATTTTAAATTATAAACTTGCTTCTCTGTTTGCCTCAAGTGCCAGTTTGTAAGACAACAGTTATTAAAACTGCAAAAGTGGGTCACAACTTTTTTTTATGATTAATTTGCTGCATATTTTATTTTACATCAACTTCACTAGCCAACTTATTAAACTAACTAGCTACTACATTCATAATGATAAATAAGAAAATAAAATTAGTGTACTAAATATCATCACAATTCACCAGGCAAAAACTTTAAATGTTTTGGTGCGAGAAAGTTCGTAACTTTTTGATGCCATTATGGAGTTAACGCACGTTAAAACTTCGTATCAGTATATCAAGGAAAAGATTCAGCTGCGAGAAGACGTATACTGCCAAAATTCGGTCTAAAAAGTTGAGAAAAGAGTTAAACTTTATTCTTGCTCGGCAACGGGACTTTTTATTAGAAAATATAACTATTACTGACTAAGTAGTAATTGTAAACAAAGTAGCTTCTCTCTTGCGTGGTAGTTAACTTTGTCGCAGTTTGAAAAGCGCCCTTGGCACTCTGCTTTTAACACTTACAATTGCAATTCCGATTATGCCTAAGAGAAAATGAATCGCTGCTGTGTAGAACATGCAGGCAGACGGTGTTATAGACTTTATTAGAGTTTATTTCTTTGAAAAGCTTTCCCAATGTAAGAAGTTTTTATGAGTGCCTAACGACTTTCAACGTAGATGTGGACGCTAGAGCGTATACCCCATGCCAGATGTTACATTTGTGTATTTTATTTCCAGTTGCCCCGATAAAAGGGTTTTATATCTTCGAACTGAGTCCTTGTTAATCGTATTGCTACCCAACGCAAATATCGGTTAAGAGGAGGTGGATTGCCCTCCACTATAAAAATTCCATTTTATACAATTTGTACTCAAGTTTCGCATTCAAGTTATAGAGCTTCAATTTCGCTAAGTACTGTTTCCGTTCGTTAAAAGTGGTGCTCACTATTAATTTTCCTTGTTTTCGTGTCATCCTCACATGATAGAGCAATTTCCGTAGGCGAACTTTCTCTTATAACTTTGAATTTTACTAATGCGATTCTGGTTGCTGCAAAATATTTCTGGATATGCACAGACTAGTTTAGTTTTCAACATCTGTTTTATAGAAAGTTTCAGTTGGGAAAAAATCAGGATTGCATAAATAGAATCAACAGTAATGATTCCTGCAGTCGGCTAACAGTGATAGTCAACATTAGCGTTGAGTTGACCAATAAAGAAAAGTTTTTTGGAAAATTTTGCCTTAAAAAGCGTTAGTTTTAATCAAAAATTATTTGGACAATTTTGGTATATCTAAAGAAACGGCTCAAATATATATTTTGACTTAGACTTCATACCAGTGAGAATAATTTTGGTAAACTTAAGAAGCAAAAATTTTCCCCAGGGCATTTTGTAAGCAGTAATGATAAAGAACACAAGCTCTGCATCGACATTTCTTAGGTACAAGGGATCCTATTATGTTCTTGAAGTACTGTCGGATTGAGATGGAAATAGAAGTAGACAGCGATGAATTGCCGTTTTAAATGAGTTACAATTTTTAGCGACAAAACTGCTTGGCAACGAATTCCACAGTTTGGACGTTTTATAGAAAAAATAATCTTAGTAGACAGATGTCCACAAAGTTGGACTATATCGCAATTTGCTAGTTTCAGTTGTCTTGTCTGCCCTAAAACGTTTGCTCTTTAGGATCAGAGCTCTAAGTTCTTACAAACATCTGCCATGGAACTACTGGTAACAAAGAGACAAGACGCCAATCATCTTTTAGTGTCTGGAGTGATTCTATCAACATTTTTTCATCCGTTGAACGAATTCTTCTTCTTTGAATCTAATCCAAAAGAGGAATTGTGTGTTTTGGGGCTTAACATTAAAATGCGAACAGTACTTTTATATATAATGTCTAATTTGTATTTTAGAGAGATTGAATAGCTGATCCGATACCAAGAAGAGAGACAGAACATATCCTGGGGCATTCCTACATTAATCACAGATAGTGTTTATAAATAAAAGTCAGTTTTATCTGCATGTTTGGAATTTTTGTCCTAAAGAAGTAAAATGAAGGACGATAGGACAAAACTTTGTATAGGAAATGCGTCACTTCCCAAGTTTTACGATGAAAATTCTCATCGATGACTGGTTTTTAAACAAATTTGCGGTATTTAAAATTAATTTTAAAAATTGTGACTTTTCTTTTAAAATAGTTGGACTTTTTTTAAGATATTTTAAATTAAAAGAGATGTTAATTTTAGTTTTAGCACAAAAGTAAACATTTCTAGCTTTAACTGGAAAAGAAATTTGGTAATAATATTTCATTGTGCAGATAAAACTAGTTTCATGGAAACACGCCGTTGACAAATTGTCATAATATTACAGAATATACTTCTTCCGGGATTGGACCGTGTCAAAGAACTACTAAAAGTGTTCTACTTTTCGCCCACCATCGTAGGGGGCTTCTTCAGGAACATTGTATGGCCATATGGCAAGGATTTACTAAATATATTTTTGGAACACGTAAACAGTTTACATTCTTCCATTAGCTTTAATATGGAAATCGAAACCAGCGGTTCTCTTCCTTTTCTTGACGTACTGGTCACCCGTTTACCAAACGATTAAGTCTCTCATTCCGTTTATTGAAAACCCACCCATACCAATCGTTATTTACATGCAGAGTCCGATCATCACCCTTTCTAAAAACGTTCTATTTTAAATTTACTGGTTTCACAAGCTGTAGTAATTTCACAGCCGATAAATCTTTCAGACGAATTGAACAAAATTCGTTTAAACCTCCGCAACAATGGTTACAAATCGCACGACATTGAATTTATCATTAAACGACATCTTTACCCTACCCCGCGTCCTTCACCAAATTCAATAGTTTCTTCTAAAGCCTTTCTTCCTTATGTTCACGGAGTAACAGATCAAATCGGAAAATTATTGAGAAAACACAACATTAAACCCATTTTTTCATCAACCTTAAAAATCCAACGCTCCTCCCATCTCCCAAAGATAAAATTTTATCGTTTCGTTCTAATGGTGTGTACAGGGTTCCTTGTTCTTGTGGTTCAGTGTACATCGGAGAAACGGGGCGATTATTTAAGACGCGAATATCCGAGCACCAAAGATGTCTTAAGACTGGTTTACTTTCGCAGTCAGCCATTGCGGAACATCATGAGACCGGACATAAAATTCTCTTTGATAACATTTTATTTTTATCCAATATTCCCAATTACTATAATAGTAAAATACGCAAGGCCATTGAAATCCAAAATTTCCCCAAAAACATCAACAGAGACATGCTTTTCTTCATCTGGAAACCAACCATCGGAAATGTTTGGGAGTGATCGCGCAGATGAATGCTATATAAAGTTTCCCTTTCTTTCCTCTCAGAAGAGTTTCTCCTCTGGTATGGTAGACATACTAAATAACCGTGGTCTTCTGCCTAAACTTTCTTATCCTTTGTACCAAATTTTCAATTCAGAAGAGTTTCGCCTCTGGTGCTCTGAGGTTTTGAAATTAGCCTCTTTTTTCATTTTTCATTTTTATATATTTCCTTGTATTTTATTTCTTTGTTTCTGAAGAAGCCCCCCACGGTGGTGAGCGAAACGTCGAACACTTTTAGTAGTTCTTTGATACGGTCCAATCCCGGAAGAAGTACATCCTGTACTGACTCTGACCGTGAAAGCCTTCGTTATCATATATAATATTATGTGATAGATTTTCTACTGAAAAAGACTAAAAACAAATTGTGAGTTTGATGCAATAAAAACTATCAAATTATCTGTAACGCAAACAATATGTATCGTCTTGAAGGATTAGTCTCCCTCGTCAACTGCATGAAGGAAGGTGGCAAGATATTGACATAGTCTTGAAATTGTATAAAATTGTTGATAATTGGTGTGGTTTGTGATTGAGGAATTTTTTCCAAATAACACTTTTGATCAAAATTATCTCCTAAATGAATATAACTGAATGGGTTGTTTGAAGCCAGATAATATAGCAGCAGCTTTGATGGTGGCCTTTAATAAAGCATTTAGCGGTTTACAAATCCCTCATTCCAAAATTGTAAGAAGTTCACAAATAGAATTTGCATCGTCAAGAGACCCAAAGCTAAAACTTTACAATTTCAGGTACACTAAGATAATCAACTAAATGATACATTAGATGTAATCTGGACTAATTAATTAGTTTCTGGGGCGTCAGATCCTGTACCGCACAGACCTGCTCGTGAGGAGATCTCCGTTAACCATTCATGATAACTTCGACGAAATTACAAGTTAACACCTTAGATACAGTAAACTTAATCTCCTTTTACTAACCTAAACTGACTTCCTGCCAATAAGTATTCTAACGCTTATTATCGTTTATTGCTATGTATAAATATTTTACGGGACAGATGGACAAATAACAAATTTTGAAATACATACATGTAAAATAACATCTAATATTTTGTTTATTCTCAGTAGAGCTATCTGTAAAGTAGTTATTTGACTAACTATAGCTCCGCGGAGGACTAATTAACTGCTCTAAGTGCTGTGAGGAGATTCACGTGTTATATCAAAGCGCGTATATTGCGTAAAACTTAATATTACACAAAAACAATCTACAAACACAAAATACAGAGGCATTAGAACCTTTATTTATTTAGGACAAATCGTTTATGTGAGTTGTATTTGAAAAGGCTTTGTGAATGTGGTGGCTAAAATTTCATTATAAACAATCCGTAAGAATAAGAATTGATCACCATTATTATTTCCAAATCATTTATAGGACGGATGAAGCGTAACTTTCATTGATCTTTTAATACACTTAATCATTATTGTCATTAATTTTTTAACCTATGTTCTCGCCAAAATTAAGAATAAAATATTGAGTTTTGAATTAAAAAATTGAAATTTCTAACCCTTCCAAAGGTTTAATTAGGGTAAGGACCTTGCTCTCAATCTAAAATCAAGATAATTCTACCTTATAAAGGTAAACACCAATTTTTGAATTTTTCTGGTTTTTATAACATTTTGGTCTTTGTATACATTGAAAAATATGTTATTAAAGCTTGTATATGTTAACTCAGTTGTCCTAAGCATAATTTAAAACAAAGACAATTGTTTTTTTCACAATCTTTTCATTAACATGCAAAATAATTAATCTGGCTTTTCTATTATATAAAAACATTTTTTAACTTCTCAATATTTTTAACTTCTAATAGGAACTCAAGGAAACAACTCTCATACAAGCAAAAGATTTTATTGCTTATAACTGCCATTGCTGGAGTACAGAATTTGCCTATAAATGCTCTATAAAAAAAATAGCTTGTCAATTGCTCTTGAACAAGTTCTACATTTATCTCAAGCAGATTTTACATAAACATTCTTTCCTTCATGCGAAAATTGGTTTTCTTAGAAAATGAAAATTGCTTCTTAATGCATATGCTGTAATCTGATGTAATTTGTCAAACTTTTTATTGGCACCGATAGCACGATAATAAAGTGTTCCATTGAATTATTCAATTGCCTGTCTTTTCTCCGCATTTAGATATGGCATGCTAAAAATGAATCAGTATACCTGGGCTCGCATTAAATGCATAATTCGATCTCGCTATTCGATACAGGAAATTAATTTTAAAAGGCATCTGCATTTTATGAAACTGAACTGCATTTTAATAACATTCTTGAAAGTTGCATCTTATTATGTTTTGGAACGAAATGGGTCGCTGAAATATTTAGAAATCGAGTTCTTTAGTAAGTCGTAGTTGTTCCGTTTTAAAAATATATACAATAAAATATAGCTTTATTAATGCCTGCTTAATGTATAAAACATTTTAAACAGCAATAAATATTCAAACAGCAAGACATCGAAACATAGTCTGTATTTGCAACCCCGAATGAATGCAAATAATGATCTCTGTTACAAAATTAGGCTACTATTATTATTTTTCCTTAAACTGTTAAATGTAACAACATTTTGCTACATAATGATGTAGCAAAAATTCTCAAAGAGTTTCTACTTGAGAACAAAGGGGTTTTTAAAATTGTAAATATTATTTTATAATATTAATTGATAAACTCTATTGCTCTATTGTACAATAAACACAAAAAAATATAATAATATTAATTGATAAACTCTATTGTAAAAATTGAAACACAGAACTTGTCCCCTGAAACCAAGAAAAATTAAAAAACACAACAAAGGTTGCTCTAACGCGTTTCGACAGCCAAGCTGTCATCTTCAGAGAGAAACTAACATCTAATCTTAAAATTAACCCTTATATACTAAGAATATTCACTTCGTGCGTGATCGGCCGCACCCGAACGCGCATCCAATCATACACGTCGTTGTGTCACAATTTCTTATCTATCAACCTTAACTATTTTTAACAGGGATGAATGGCCTAAAGGTCCAGCGCAACCATTCATAAGGTTGTTTCCAGTTGAGGGAGCAGCCATGGGAAATCCTTTGTCACCTTTCATGGCTGAGCTCTTCATGGGTGTTTTTGAAAGTCGTCTTAAAAATGAATGTAGTTTGTTTCCTAGGGTATGGATTAGATATGTAGATGATATTTTTGCTATTTTTGACACAAAAAATCAAAATTTAGATAATTTCATTGATGTTTTAAATTCACGTTTTCCAACAGTTAAATTCACTGTAGAATTAGAGAAAGAAGCCGCTTTACCATTTTTAGACATTTTAGTTATTAGGAATAAAAATAGATTAGAATTTGATGTATATAGGAAAGATTCCAGTACCTTCCGCTATATAACTTCCGATTCTAACCATTGCATACAGCACAAAATGGCAAGCTTCAACTTCCTTGCCCATCGCCTTCTGAGTCTTCCTCTTAGTAGGGAAAGATTCAGAAAGGAGTTAAAGACAATAAAACATATAGCTGAAGTTAATGGATTCGATCCAAATATTATTTATAAAATTATTAATAAGAAAAAATTTAAATGTGAATTGGTGAATACTACAACTTTCCGAGCTGATGAAAACAGAAACTTTAAATTCGTCTCACTTCCATTTGAACCCTCGCTCACGCAGGGTTTGGGTGGAATTTTACGAAATCAGGGTTTTCGGGTTATTTATACTTCTAATGGAAAATTAAATTCGCTTTTAGGTAGTTTAAAGGATAAAGTAGAGCAAACAGATAAGTCTGGTATTTACCAAATTTCATGTAGGGATTGTCCTCAAAAGTATGTTGGACAAACTAGACGATCTCTTAAAATCCGACTCAAAGAACATTTGGCTCATTTGAGGTACGGAAGAACTGAGAAGTCAAGTGTGGCTCGACATGCTTTTGAATTAGATCATAGGATAGATAATGATATTAAATTGTTAAGAGTAGTTAATAAGAATTATATGTTAAATGCATGTGAGAGCTTAGCCATCCATAAGGCTGGAAACAACCTTATGAATGGTTGCGCTGGACCTTTAGGCCATTCATCCCTGTTAAAAATAGTTAAGGTTGATAGATAAGAAATTGTGACACAACGACGTGTATGATTGGATGCGCGTTCGGGTGCGGCCGATCACGCACGAAGTGAATATTCTTAGTATATAAGGGTTAATTTTAAGATTAGATGTTAGTTTCTCTCTGAAGATGACAGCTTGGCTGTCGAAACGCGTTAGAGCAACCTTTGTTGTGTTTTTTAATTTTTCTTGGTTTCAGGGGACAAGTTCTGTGTTTCAATTTTTGAAGATAACCAAGGACCAGTCCGTTCCATCAAACTCTATTGTACTATAAACACAACAAAATATAATATAAACTTCTACAATGTGCCGAAAGTCAGGGTGATTTTCAAAATGGTTTGTTTTTTGTTAATGTTTTATTTTGTCAGCTTTATTGTTAAATAGAAATTATAAGTTATAAATATTAAGCAATTTCAACGTAAAAAATATCAATTAATTTTAGCTGGTTAAATAACAATTTCGAGTAGCGACTAGTGCTTCTTTTTATTTACTGTGCAAATAGAATGCAGCTCCTTCATTTCTTTAGATGATTTTAGCTGTATGATGTGTGTTTAGTGAAATTAAGTTAAACACTAAGGAAATATAATGAAATCCTTAGATAACCGTTACAATTTTCACTCATTAAAAACAAAAAATAAAAGGATAAAATGATTATATTTTTTCCATTTAATATAAAGAACAACAAAATAATATTTGATTTTTTTTTAGATGCATTAAGGCATATGAATTTATTATGACGTCACTTAAGTATAATTTGTAATAGTTTTAATATTATCTATAACTAAGTTTATTCATTATTCACTCATTACACGTAGTGTACCATTACCACTCATTACACGTAGTATACCATTTTATCCATTGTTCCAAAATTATGTTACTTGCTTATAAATAATACCATCTTTGGTACAAGTAAGAAGAACATCGTAAAGAATACATTATATCTCAATCGCATGAATGCTGATATTTTGGTACTTACAGAATCTAGCCAAAAAGAATGACCGCAAAGAGAATCAGTCCTTTCAAATTGGCGTTATCTCTAACTGCCATTTATGTTAAAGAAATTGGCAACGCCAGATTTTGTTTAGATGTAGAAACATTTTTATATTCTCTGAGGACTGATTATACTAACACTCGACGTTAATCCTGAGTCAAAACAATAAGGATAGATATGACTAAATGATACAAGCTCTTGCTCCTTTTCCCTATCTAACTAAGCTTTATCCCGTTACCTTAAACGTAACACATGTCTTTACTCGGAATTAAGGAAATTGACGATTCAAAAGTTCACCAGTTCAATGCAATAGAAAATAGATAGGTTTGCTCCAGTGATTTTCTATAATTTGATTAGTATAAAATATCACTGATTTGCTTTCACAAGGTCAAATAAGATCAAGGACGAGTCAACCTGAAATATATTCCAACCCGTCTGTTAAATTATAGTAATTTAATAGTTTTCTGAGCTTTACTATTGCTGACTGTCTTTACTGAGAGACTACAGCTCTAATTGATATCTCTGTTATCAAAGAGTTGTAAATAATGATTTCAGTTTAAGCGGGTTAATTTTTGGCAGTTGCTTTCAATTTGGTTTTGTAGAGGTACGTTTATTATTGCAAGTTAAAATGATCACCTGCATAACTTAGATTTTTGTCTTTTATTTAGGTGAATTACTAATATATGTAATCTTTGTAGGATTTAAGTAACTTTCTGTTAAAACGAGCTACTTTAAAGTGTTTACGTTTGCTGTTCTACTCTTTTTATTAGCACTGAATTTAAAATTCGTAGAACAAATCGTACAAGCAATTGCTGCCTTTTGCATTTTTTACATTAACTTAAACTAATAAAATCATTTGTGATTTTTTCTATAACTTTTAAATATATTTTGGTTTCTGTTCTGTATTTACCGGTGGTGACTGTCGCGTTATTAGGACTAAATATACAACGATACAATTAATAGAGATTTATACAACTAGTGGTGAGGATTTGTCTCTCTTGTGCATAGTAACAAGGCGTTTGCTGATTTCCCTCGGGATAATGTACCATCCCCGTTTGAAAGCTACACCTCATGACCACCGAAAACCCCTGTGGTATTTTCACGGTTAACATGGCTTCAATTGGAAGTCGCGCTTCAGCAACCAAACTACAATACGGAACTTGTTGATATTTTCGTGGCTCAAATACTATAAACACTGGCGTTAAATACTCAGATTTGATTTCTACTAAATTTATGATCTCTTACGTGTGAAGGGTTAAGGGCATTGTCACCAAGTAAATTTTTAAAAAGTTTAATTGTTCTTCTCGGCTGGACAGTTAATTTTTTTTTAAATTTCTGGTATATAATTCAGAGCAGAAGATTTAAAATGTAACTAAAGAAAATATTTTTTATAATTTATAAAATTAGGTGGGTTGATTAAAAATATATAGTTTCCCTAGAAGGTAAAATGAAGCAGCTAAAGCGAACAGTTGGATTAAAAAGAAAGGCTGGAGAAAATTAAGCAAATATAACGCAATTCCGTTGCTCGAGTATAACTTTGGTTTTCAATATATCGGGCTTATGTATTGTGCAAAGGCTATAATTTATTAAGTGAACCTTCGCTAGGAATACGCTACCGAAATTCATTGTTTTATCGAACTGGGAAATGCATAACTTCAACATTTAATGTCTTGTTTTAATAAAAAGATAATACCGAGTTACAGCGCTAGTTTAGTCAATTTTTTACTAATTTATTTCATCTACGATACGATGCAGTCCTTTTGCTTTTAATCCTGTTTTGTATGAGGACGGGCCTTCTGTTAAATCCTTCATCCCTTAGTGAGCCATGTGGTATTTAAATGTAGGCTGGAATTTAAATTACCGTCCTGATTTTATTAAACGGATTATACAGCTTGAATTACTTGGCACTTAAAAAAAGCTTTATACCGGCAGACAACCTTATTTGCAAATTCAAAAATTACAAGTGTAAACAAATAGAGATTTAGACGGCCACAATAAAAGTTTCTAATGTTATTGCTTTGCCGAAAACAATTTAGAGCCGCATGTTTCGTGGCAGTTTTAAACAACTCACAAGCTTATTTTGGAACTTTCGAACTACGACGCTATAAAACAAGTTCTCAACGATACTACCTACATGCGGCTGAAATGGCGCATTTTTCCGCAAATGACATACAAATCTCCTTCCTATAAAGAAAAGAGAAATAATTAAAATCATTTTTTTATATGCGATTATGGTAGACATCCAATTGGATTGGAATAAAAACAAAAGTGTGTTTATTCGTCTGTTTGTCCGTTTTTGTGTTGCCAAATTTGGCGTAATTTCTAGATGTTCTACTCTGGCGCATATGACACGACTCGTTTTCTATGTAAATAAATGCAAAACTTGGCAATGATAACACGACAACGGTGTCATCTAACGATGTGTTCATTCATATTTTTTACAAAAAAAATGATGCAGGAGAAATCTAAAAATGTTTCAGGTGGGTTTTTTGAGCCTTTGAACAGAATAACTGAGCTGCAATTATTATGGTATCCTGCACTGTTGATTGATCAATGCTTGCGGGCTCGTACATGATCATTGACAAATGATTTTCAACGGGAGAGAGAAAAAAAATAGTCGAACTACTCCACTTTCTAGACGTATTTCCGTCAAATTTTTATACATGACCAATATAGAGCGTGCACTGTCCTTATTCTATCATTCGTGGGCTTGACTTCCTCTCTTTTCTGCTTTTCTGCGGTCATATTTACCAGATCTCCCGTATTTTATGAGTTCTTTCATATTTTGGTTTATATGTATTTAGAAAGAAATTTCCCGTGTTTTAAACAGTACCAGGGTAACACAAATTTTATATGAAAAATATAAAGACCTTTTTTATGTCACCAATTTCATTTAAAGAACAAAATTTTAATTGCAGGTAAAATATTACTAAACGAGTTTTTCATATGCTAATTTCTCGCAATACCGTGTGCTTTGTTTATTTCTGATTTAGACAGGTTGAACTTACGAAGAAAATAGGTAACGGACAGATAGCAGTGTTAAATATATCCCCAATACACATGTACCTATACATTGCACCCATAAAGCAGGTAATGCATAATTTTCAAAAACAAGGGAAACATTGTATTTTTAAAACTGTGCCCGAAATAAAATTTTATTATTTGAAATGGAACCTACAGAATAATTTTGTATATTTGGATGGAGCTTTTCTTTTCAAATATGACGATACTCGGAGGGTTTGATAAATAACCCGTTAGTCAAAAGAAGATATTGAAACTAATTTCATTAATAAGAAAACATATTTGATCGGCAGCACCATCTATTGCAGCCATTGCAGAGGCAAATTAGAGCATTAAAACAAATAAACTGATCCGTCATTTCAAAAAATTGAAAAACTCTTTTCATTTTTGGACATTTATTCTGTTAAATTCTAATTACTTACTTAAATCCGCAGACAAAGTCGTGGATGACAGCTAGTAAGGATATATTTTTATACTAATTAGTAAAGTTGGCAACCTCACACGCCCACACAAATGGATTTTTGAAGAATTTGTCTAATTGTGATTTGAAAAAATACATTTTACGTATTAAATTTTAACCAGAAGGTCTCAAGTCTAGTGCCTGTGGCAAAACTTACCTAATTCATTAATTTTCTGTGGCGTTCTTCTTTGTAATGTCCTGCTGATTATTGTTCTGTAAGAGTTTTATAGTCGTTTACGAAGCAACGCTACGTACAGGATATACTTCTTCCGGGATTGCACCGTGTCAAAGAACTACTAAAAGTGTTCGACGTTTCGCCCACCATCGTAGGGGGCTTCTTCAGGAACAAAGAAAAGAAACAATAAATAGAAAGGGAAATATAAGGAAATATGCAAAAATTAAAGAATGAAAAGGTCAATTTCAAAACATCAGAGCACGGTATCTCAGTATGTCCACCATACCAAAGGCGAAATCTTTCTGAATTGAAAATTGGAAGTTTAGAATTGAAAGTTTAGATAGAAGAGCGGTAACTCAGTATGCCCACCATACTAGAGGCGAAACTCTTCTGAGAGAAAAGAAAGAAAGGGAAAGTTTATATACCATCCGTCTGCGCGATTACTCCCGGAGATTTCCGATGGTTGGTTTCCAGATGAAGGAAAGCATATAATCGTCGTCTCTGTTGATGTTTTTTGGGAATTTTTGGATTTTAATGGCCTCGCGTATCTCTCTATTATAGTAATTGGGAATATTGAATATAATTAAAATATTATCAAAGAAAATCTTATGTCCAGTCTCATGTTGATGTTCCGCAATGGCTGACTGCAAAAATAAACCAGACCTAAGACATCTTTGGTGCTCGGATATTCGCGTCTTAAATGATCGCCCCGTTTCTTCAATGTACACTGAACCACAATAACAAGGAACCCTGTACATACCATTAGAACAAAAGAATGAAATTTTATCTTTGAGAGATGGGAGGAGCTGTTGGATCTTTGAGGGTGATGAAAAAATGGGTTAAATGTTGTGTTTTCTCAATAATTTTCCCATTTGGTCTGTTACTCCGTGAACATAAGGGAGAAAGGCTTTAGAAGAAATGATTGAATTTTGTGACGGACGAGGGGTAGGATAAAGATGTCGTTTAATGACAGTTTCAATGTCGTGCGATTTGTAACCATTTTTGCGGAGGTTGAAACCAATTTTGTTCAACTTGTCTGAAAGATTTATCGGCTGTGAAATTGCTACAGCTCGTTAAACCAGTAAATTTATGACAGAACGTTTTTGGGAAGGGTAATGATTTGACTCTGCATGCAAATAACGATTAGTATAAGTGGGTTTTCGATAAACGGAATGAGAAACGCTACCATTTGGTAAACGGGCAACCAGTACGTTAAGAAAAGGAAGAGAATCGTTGTTTTCGATTTCCAAAGTGAAGCTAATGGAAGAATGTAAGCTGTTTAGGTGTTCCAAAAATAAATTTAGTAAATCCTTGCCATGTGGTCATACAATAAATGTGTCATCTACATAGCCAAGCCAAACCTTGGGTTTTAAGTCCGCAATTTGCAACACTGTGTTTTCAAAAGATTCCATGAAAATATTTGCTACGACTGGGGATAAGGGGATACCCATTAGGGTGCCGGAGACTTGTTTATAGAAGCTGCAATTGCAAAATAAGTTTATGTGAGGCACATTTCAGTTAAATTAACTAGAGAATCTGCGTTCTCATTGCTTGAAAGTAATTATCCTTATGGAGTCGGAAATTGGAACATTAGTGAATAGTAAAGTGACGTCAAAACTTACCAGTATATCGTTGGGGTCTAGGGTTGATTCGGACAACAATTCGACAAAGTGTGTAGAATTTAGGACGTGTGATGATGTGTTTCCGGTATTTGACTTGGGAATGTTAGATAAATATTTCGAGACATTGTAGGTAGGCGAATTTATCGTGCTGACAATGGGCCTAAAAGGAATATTGGGTTTGTGAATTTTGGGGAAACCATAAAAACGAGGTGGTTTGGATTCTCTTGGAACAAGATATCTGAGAGTGTCTGCGGACAAATTTGAAGATCTTAGCTTGGACTTAAGTTCGCATTTAATTTTGCTTATTGGGTTCCGAGGAAGAGAAATATAGAATCCGTCATTCAACAGAGCGTTAATTTTGGATACATACTCGGAATTTTCCAAGATGACAGTTGCATTACATTTATCAGTCGAGAGAATAGTGATTGAAGAATCTGTTTTTAGGGTTTTAAGGGCACATCTTTCTTCTCTAGAAATGTCGGACTTTGGTGGTTTGGCATGTTTAAGTATTTTTGTAGTTTGAAAACCAATAGGATCTGCTGCCTCCTTGGGCAGAGTTCTGATGGAAGACTCTACTGCACTGATTATTTTCTCAGTTGGAATTTTTCTTGGGGAGACAGC
The DNA here is from genome assembly GCA_028583605.1 of Dastarcus helophoroides. Classification (NCBI taxonomy): domain Eukaryota; kingdom Metazoa; phylum Arthropoda; class Insecta; order Coleoptera; family Bothrideridae; genus Dastarcus; species Dastarcus helophoroides. Next base: position 15,349,935 of record CM053333.1, read on the forward strand.
AAAATTCAGTCCTTTAGATAAAATGGTATGTTCGTTATCCGACAGTGGACGGGAAGACAAATTAACCACCGTTTTTGAGACTAAACTATAAGTTTTGACCTTGGGACTTGGGGATTCGTATTTCTTCTTGTGTTGCAGATTTTCTAATTCAAAGGTTTTTTTGGACTGATGGTGGACATACTGAGTTACCGTGCCCTTCTGTCTAAAATTTTGTTATCCTTTGTACCAATTTTCAATACAGAAGAGTTTCGCCTGTGGTATGGTGGACATATTGAGTTACTGTGCTCTGATGTTTTAAAATTAGCCTTTTCATTCTTTTATTTTTGCATATTTCCTTTTATTTGCATATTTATTTTATTTTATTTTTTTATTTATTGTTTCCCTTTTTTGTTCCTGAAGAAGCTCCCCTGCGATGGTGGGCAAAACGTCGAAAACTTTTAGTAGTTCTTTGACACGGTCCAATCCCGGAAAAAGTATATACTGTACTGACTCTGACTACATAGCTCAATGATTGTGTTTATCTCTATTACTTTATAATACTGCAAACATGTTCCTTCATACTCCGTAACCGAAAGCATTTAGACTTTGGGGTATTTTTGGTATTTTCCATTATTTAGGCATTGGCTATTGGATGAATAGAACTTGTACATTCGTTTCTCATTCTACGCTACTTTTGGCTTGTTCTTTGACATGAATAAGAGTATAGGTTAAAGAATCCATACTAAACACCACGAGTACTTGCTAAATATTCTAAATTCAAGAACTTCTTTGATTTGTTTTTACCATCATCTTAAACACAGCTTAGCTGTTTTTATCTTTCAAGCTTTTATCTTAATTTCAAAAGCAATGAGACCACTTTCCGCAAAGATGATCGAATAAGATAGGTCACTAAAATTGCCTATGGTACATCACTTGCCGTTTTTTCCTTTTATAGGGACAAGTAAGATACGGGAATAAATGAGGTTGGCGATAAACTGTCGCTTTGAATGCAGAAAGGTTGGACCTGCTCGCTGTTTTTACTGTATCAAGTTGGAGTCTGCAAGGGGCTGTGTATCACTCTTTTTATGCCTTGAGCAAATTTCTCTTGAAAAAATTTAGGCACCAATTCTTGCAAACACCTGTTATGTAAGTATTTATAGAATAAGTTAAAGTCATGTTAACAATGATTCAGATGGTTCTAGCTAAAGAATTAATATAGACAACTTTTCAAGTTTTTCAAAGAAGTAATATTTTACATAATAAGTGGTTCTGTAAGTATCAAAATAGACAATAGCCAGATAGACCATAAATCCTCGTTAAGTGATAACAGTTGGAGTGGTCTTAATGGAACCACAGCTCTTCTTAGTTACAGGCCCCTTTTGCCTTTTGCTTACTTTAAGATATTTAGTTGTGAACATCATTTCATCAAAATAATGATCGTTAGGTCTTAATTATAATGAAAACTTTTCTTCCAATTTCATTAGACAACTTTTTTGATCAAAAATTGCTTTTGCGCTACCTTCAATGAAGAAATTTTTCCTGTCAAAAGTAAAAAAAATTGCAAGATGTTTTCAAGAAATATTTTTGACTGGATGATATTAGCATAGTGTATATCACGGTTATTCATTATAGATTCGCCTTTATTTTTTAAAGTGGAGAAAGATATTTAATCATCAGCTAAAATAAGCAATCGCTTACAAATGTGCAGTTTGAATCATGGTTTGTCACCCACCCTAGTACATCACTTTGATAAAAAATACCTGTCAGTTCGATTTATCAATTTTTCCCTGTTAGTTCATGGGTCACGCATCACCAACTTTCTAACTTTTCCAAATTGAAACAATCGCTTATAGAATGTTGATTGATTATTTCCAAGGATTTCTCCAATCTCTGGAGTTGCTTGAAACAGATCAATATTTTTTTAGGCAGTACAATTACTCACAAAAAGGCTTATGAAGATCTAGAGGAGAATATAGAAATTATGATAAATAACCATAGTAAATTCTATACTTTGAAGACTTCTGCTACGATTTTAAACCCCACAAATGAAATATTGGCAACAAAACATACTTTGGAGTGTTGGAGTATTTTTAGATGCCGTGATTTAATTCAGTTGGCATTATTGCATTTAATATTAGCAAGAGGAGCCAGGTAGTGATGAGATAATCGTACAATTTTCAGAATCGAGTACTTTAATTTTAAATACTTTTGAAAATCGAATGATTATTTGAATACAGAGGATCGAAAATACATGTAGTAAAAAGTTCATAAATTGAAATACAGAACTTGTCCGCTGAAACCAAGAAGATGACAGCTTGGCTGTCGAAACGCGTTAGAGCAACATTTGTTGTGTTTTTAATTCTTTCTTGGTTTCAGGGGACAAGTTCTGTATTTCAATTTTTGAAGATAACAAAGGACCAGTCCGCTCCACCAAACAAGGTTCATGTGTATCATGTTAAATGTAAATATCACATAATAACATGATTTAATTTGTTATTTGTTTTTTAAACTTTGCATCACTGATAGTGATAAGTTTTTTCAAGTTTCTTGCAATTCAATTAATTTTATCATTATTTTATGAGAAAAAGTTATTCTTATTTAATGTTTGGAATTCGATTTTACACGACATTTCATTTTGGTTATCCAGAGTTGCGAAACCTTCTATATAAAAATTACTAAAATTATGTATTCGAATGAAGGATTCTAAACCAACCAGAAGGTAAAACCCTTTCTTAGTAAAAGTGGTAGAAAAAAGAATGCAGTGAGTATAGAAGAGCCAAGTATTTCAACATGACTGCCATACGAAAAGCGAAACCCATTTCCAAAGACTGTGGAAAAACCAAGATTCAACAAAGAAGACTACAGTAACTTAGTATGGCAAGCACACCAGAAGCGAGACTCATCCGCGGAAGAAAAATGAGAGAGAGAGAGAGAGAGAGAGAGAGAGAGAGAGAGAGAGAGAGAGAAAGGAGAGAGAGATTTTTTAATCACGTATTTGTATCAAACTCATTTTTCTCTATCTTCCCTTAAAAGTAATGCCACTATGACTGAAACGCAAGTCGCAATTAAGTGTTTAAATAAAGCACATGATTTAACGCAAAGTTTTTCTCTATGCATTATCAGTTTAATTATTTCCTACTAAATAACTTCAATTGTGGCTTCATTTGCATTTGAATGAGTTTTTTAGACTTTGTATACAGCTATGGTTTAAAATTTACTGTCTGAAACGATCATTTATTGATGTTTTACTATTAGAAGTACAATTAGTTTTTCTTTTATTAATGCTACCAGAAATTTCCCTTCTTTTCAATGGTAAAAATATACGGGCTCTTTTAATAAAAAGGTAAATCTATAGAATTAAGGTAATTTATCAAACATGGGGTAAATCTGTTAGATAAACGAATAAGCTTTATATTTTCCTGATTTCTACCCATATAACTTATATTTGTCTGTTGCAATAAATTTGCAAAGGATTCTCTTTTCCCGTTTATATAACCTGATTACAAATTTTCGACACTGGTATTTAGTACTGTTGAAATTACACCGGCGCTTGAATTTCTCGGAGGTTTTTTATCCACAATGATTTATGACAACATAATTTAAATGTGGAACTGCTTCGAACATTTATTTTACCCTTTAACAATAGATAATCTAAATTGATAATAATTTTTAGATAATTAATGGCCCTATTCTGAGCGATTCAAATTGAGATCATCTAGATGCAATAGATGGTAAAAGTAGGAAAGCAAAAACAACAAAGTTAGGAGTAAACTTTTTAAATTAAGTCTGGAAATTTAGTTAAGTGTCTTTTTATTGGACATTTTTAAAATAATCCTGGAATACGAAACATTACAACGGTAGTAATCATTAAAGTTATTCCAGGTCCTCTAAATATTTCACATCACGTTAAAGCGTTTTAACTGTAATAATCTTTTCTTAAGAAAAACTTTTTAATAAAGATTATTCAGAATAGTTTCAACTTTGTATTTTATTTCCTGATTTATTAGCTTTAATTCTTATTATTTCTCTAGGCATTTATAAAAAAATATTTTACTAAACAACTTGCAAATCAGAGATGATTTTAATAGCGTTATCTCATGAAAGTTTCATGGTTTAAGTATTGGTCCGGTCAAATAGGATAGGACAAGTGAGCATTCGAAAATCCGACTAAAAACTCTATTATTTCGCTAAGCATAGTGCAAAGTTATTTAATTTAACATTTAATAAATTAAATGTGATTGCTTCATCTAATGCGAGGTCCGTTCGATTATTAGACGAGTATCTATATTAGAGCGTATTATTAGAAAATTATCCTTTATAAAGTTTACCCATTCTTCATTTTTTCTTGGAGTTGATATGAAAATTTATTTTATTAAGAAATTATGGGTGACAGCTCCCTCTGATGGGGCTTGTAAGGTCTATGTTATATAAGGGTAGGATAAGACCGGCGGCCTCTACAACCAGACAGAAAATTATTCTGAAAATATAGATGCTTTAAGCATAGGCAACCAGCAATACTTTAAAGTCGATCAATATCACAGTGCGATAAAATTTCAGCAGTCTTAGTGGATGTGCTTAACATTAAGTCGTAAACAAAATGCAATTGGTAAATTTTTCAGCTCACTTCCTATATCAAAGCTAGGTTTGTTCAGGGCATCTATAGCCCCCAATTATGCATTGAAGTTGATATTCGTAAATTTTTGCCACCTACTAATGGCAAAACATCATTAAATTTGTTGACCGTTCAAAGATGTCAAGATCTCTACTGCTTTTGTCATCGTTCATTCACATTTGGTTTAACAATTCTTTATTTATTTTTATTCTTAAATCTCTTAAGTATTGCATTTAATATTAGCCACAAACTTCAGCATCAAGAAAAGCCTTTACTTTAAGTCTAAGAGCAAAGTGTAATAAACTTATTAAACCGATGCTTGCAAAATTTATACAAGATGTTAATTAATCTAGCCCAAATTTAGTTTTCTTAGGAAATTAAAAGATGCATTTCTTCCGGGATTGAACAGTGTCAAGAAATCACTAAGAATGTTCTACTTTTCATCGACATCGTAGAGAACTTCTTCATGAATAAGAGAAAAATCCAAATTCAAGACAGAAGAACACGGTCCCTCAGCATGTCAACCGTACCAGAGACGGAACTCTTCCAAAATAAAAGTAACATGAAGATGGGATGCAGGCAATTGAGAACAGAACGCCAACTCAGTATGCTAGCTATACCAGAGAAATCCATCCGCAGAGAATGTGGAATGAAATAACCAAGATTTTATTCAGCTGAGCACGTCAGTATTTTCACCATACCAAAGCCAAAATTTTTTAAAAAGAAAATGGTACAAAAGACAAGATAATCAGGGTAGGAAGAGATCGGTAATTTTGTATGTTCACTATATCAGAGGCGAAACTTTTCTAAGGTAGTGAGTTGCTATGCGTTTCTCTATTGACTGTATTCCCTTTTTTGTGTTACTTTCACTTTGGATGAGCTTTGCCTCTGGTATGGTTGAAATACTGCCTTTAAAACCATGCTCTTCGCTTCCTCTATTCTTCTATCTTGAATTTATTTTTTTCCTTACAATGACGGCCGAAACATCTAACTCTTCTAGTAGTTCTTTGAGGCGGTCCAAACCCCGAAGAAGTATATCTTTTACTAATTCCGACCGTGAAAGGTTTCGGAACCATATTCTTAGGAAATTTTTTCATTTAAGTGGTCACCGTGAAATGCTTATCTGTTCACAATAAGTGAATTAAAAAAAATAATAAAAAAAGATTTATCTTGGAAAGCTAACGAAAAATGTTTCCATACAATTTTTTCCTAAGGTTTATCATTAGATGATACGTTTAGATTAAACCCACCATCAGATGGGGTTTCTAAGGGTGCGTTTATATTAGTGACTTATTTCATGATAGAAACTCAAGTATCTGGGACTAAATTTCCTTGCCCGTTTACACTATGACAAATGTAGCTGAATAAAGTTGCTGACACTTCTTGCTGAGATAAAGTGTCAACATAAAATGTCTTTGCTTCTTTAAATGATTAATAGGTTTTGTTTAATTAAATTCGAAAAACTTATATGGAATAGTATCTCAATATTATAAGTGATATACAATAGTTAATCCCATGAAATATCTCTAGAGAAAGTGGACGACTACAACTTCTGCGATATATGTCAGACACTGGCTGAAATTTGTCTCGACATTTCGTGTCGAGTAATTTATCTCAGCTGTGTGATGAGTCTTAGGTAGCTTCTCTCAAGATGGTTTACACTTGATATATTGTTATATCAGAGAGAAATGTACGGAATAAGGTGTCTAATCTAAACCCACCCTAAGATTATGTCTCTTTTTTAATCACGATAAAACTAAAAATTCAACTTTCGTGTATATAGAGGAACTAAGAGTGTAAACTGCTCGCAATTCTGTAGATATTGAATGGGACAAGATCACCGAACTAGTTTCATAAAAACAGAACACTGAAATCTGTAACGCTAATAACAGGAAAATTTCTGAAAACTTCTGCTGGTTTCAAAAACAATGGCTTTTTCTGGAGATTTAATTTTTTTTAAATATTAAGTAATCTAAAAGTTGTTTATTAAAATTAAGTTTAAATCAATAAATTTTTGAAATTAACCAAATTGAAAAAATGTACTATTTAATTGATGCTAGTTTTAAAAAGCGTATATAATTAGTGGATTTTGGCTTTAAAATTATTTTAGGTTTAGATCTAAAGTTTTTCAATGAAATTTCTGCCCGAAGTAACAATTTCAAGATTTGTAGAGTTTCATTTCATTATTTAATTAATATAATATTTTTTTCGATATTTCACTATTCAGTCTCGAAATTTTGACCATTTTCTATAAAAGATTTATATTTCAATGTTTGCTTTATTATTTTTTAAAATTTTGAGTTGAAATTCATAAATATATGCATTTAAACCGTTGTGAGTAGGATGCGGAAATGACGACAGATGGCGATGGACAGGTGTTTTAAATAAAATAAGTTGTAATTATTATCAAGGTTGGGCAACGAATTACAATTGCATATTTTGAGAACAGCTTTGGCTTGTTCGAGAAATATTTATTTATTTTTGAAATACAATTTTATTTATAATTTTTTAAAATTTTGGGTTTTAAATTTCAATTTTTATTTTTCTCTAATTTTTATCCATTCCGCGTTTTTTCAGTTTTTATATTTTTGTTAAAATTCGGAGTTTCAATTTAGAATTTTTGCTTTTCACCTCAAAATCTCGAACTTATATTCAAGAGTTTTTTTTCGAAGAAATTTTCACTTTATTTTGAAAAAAAATCACACCTCCAATTTTTTTATTTTCGAGATTAAATTTTCAATTTAAACTAAAAACTCAAAAGTTGTGCTTTTTGAGATTTAAATTAATTTTTGACATTTAGCCTTTTAAAGTGATTTTCTCGAACTATTTATTAAACTGGATAAAAATAAAGCTAAGGAAACGAAGCAATTCAATTTAGAAATTTTAAATTTAAAAGCTGTAAACTTTTTAAGTAGAATTCGAATCTTTTGAGAAATTTTGTTTTTGTCTATGGATTTGCAGCCTAATTTTTAACATTTTTTTCTACTAATTTAACTTTGAACTCGGCAATTATTTTATATATTCCATTTTCATTTAAATTCCGGTTTTTCTATCTATGTCTAAAATTTTGAGTTTAAACTTAAAATTTTAACTTTTCTCAGAATTAAATTTTAAGGATTTAGTTTGAATTCCTTTTTATAAATAGCAAATTTTAGTTTTGGTAAAAATTATGAATTTATCTCAAAGGTCTTAAAGTTTACAACTATATTAATTTTTAAAATTTTTCTATATGGCTCTCAAAATTAAAGCTTCCATACCTAAAAAAATGAGCCAGGAAAAACTGAGAAGTCAAGTGCGGTTCGACATGTTTTTGAATTAGATCATAGGATATATATATATATAATATTAAACTGTTAAGAGTAGTAGATAAGAATTATATGTTAAATGCATGTGAAAGCTTAGCCATCCATAAGGCTGGAGACAACCTTATGAATTGTTGCGCTAGGGCTTTAGGCCATTCATCTCTGTTAAAAATAGTTAAGGTTGTTAGATAAGGAATTGTGACACTACGACATGTATGATTAGATGCGCATGCTTGTTCGGATGCGGTCGATCATGCACGAAGTGAATATTCTTAGTATATAAAGGTTAATTTTACGATTATATGTTAGTATCTCTCTGAAGATGATAGCTTGGCTGTCGAAACGCGTTAGAGCAACCTTTGTTGTGTTTTTTAATCTTTCTTGCTTTTATGGGACAAGATTTGTATTTCAATTTTTGAAGATAACCAAGGACCAGTCCGTTCCACCAAAAAAAAAATATATGGCTCTAAATTTAAAATTGTCAGTTTTTCTTGGGTTTTTAATTTATATTTTAAAATGTTAACTGTAATTTCTAAATTTCTGCTTTTTCTAAAATGTTTTCACATTTTCATTTTTGTCAAAGTAATAAATCTTGCCCACTTGATTTCAAAACTATTAATGTTTTAGGATTTTGTACTTTAAAAAGATACATAAGGAGGTTTTCCTTAAATATTATGCAATGTAACAATTTGAAATTTTGCACAGATTTATTTTTTTATGACCCACATAAATATCGCCAGCCAACGAGAAAAAGAAAATATTTTTTAATAAAATGGAGGGTTCATTTCGTCACCTAAAAATCAAGCTGTCATTTAAAAAAGCTAAGGATCCTAAAATATTTTTCTTATATAATTTTTGGTCAAATAGTCTTGAAGATACATCTCTAAATGTGTAAGGAATGACCGTGCCCCCGGATCTCCTCGGTTTCTAAAAATACAATTTAGATTTTACTAGTGTTAGTAGACATTGGGTTATAGATTATCGGAAAACTGCAGGTTTTTTCGATATCGTAATAGATGTTGAGAAACAAAATATTTTATAAAAAAATAGATTTGCTTGTTTTTCGAGACTTTTTGACCCAAAAAGGAAATTATTATCATATTTTTTTTTAATAAAAAACTTAATTTAAGCAAAGAATAGAATGCAGATCAAATTTATCTTTTATATTTTTTCATTGAGCTGAATATTTTAGGAGTTATCACAAGTTTATTAAAATGCACGCAACACAGTCATTGCGGTTGGAATCGAACATTTTAGCGCGATCCGAGGCAATCTCATAAACTGTGTTAGTCATCGACGATTGCGAATTGCCAATGAATGCTTTTTGTCTGAGACATTATGAACACAGTCACCAGTTCCATAAACATTGTGATTGGTTGCAGAAAAAAAAACTGAAAACAGGAAAGGCTTACATAAAACTCAACGGTGAATTATCAAAATTTTTATTTTAATTAACACGATAGGATACACAACAACGAGATGTAAAGAAATATATCATATTTACATATTTAACTGTAAATCTCTGAAACTTATATTACAAAGCATAAAATTCTCATTTTATGAACAACGAATTCAGATAATGACTTGATAAGGAAGATGGAATTTTGAAACCAGAAGTTGTTAAAAGAAGATTTTATATTACTACTTTTAATTTAGAATTTTGGCCTTTTTTATTTTATTTAAAATGCAGATTGCCTTGCAGTCAATCCAGTTTGGCACTAGTATTAAAATTAATATCGCTAATAAAAGTTGATTGACTGATAAATCCTATTTTTAATAATACTGATTTTATTTAATCTATTTAATATTAAAATACAATATATACAAAGCAAGAAAAATAATTATACATATAGGTACATACCGTAAACATTTCTCATAGAGGCAGTAACATTTACATAATTTGTTACTAGTAACTAACACTATTTAAATTTATGTTTAAAATTTTACAATCGAATATGTGAAGAAATTGATTGAACAGGCACCGACATTGTAAAGGTAAAACAAATAACTGTAAATTGAGTAAAGTTGTTTTTAAATTTGCTCTAAAAATCGTTTATTTTAAAGGGGTTATTTTGTATGTTAACAGCTACAAATTCACACAGTTATAACAAGCACATTCTAAACAGTATGATTGTTTAAGAGAGATTGTGACGTATATTCAGATTACAGTCGATTGTCTTCTTCTACAACTAAATTACGAAAAACTATATATCACATTTTGGAAATGAGGATACAGCAGTCAAGTAGTATATCAGCTTCTGCCTTTGCACTTTTTGCAACAGGCGGAAGAGACTTTTAAAGTGATATGCAGTAGAATTAAAAATTTGACACCATATTTTAGACTCTTGTGGAAGTCATTGGTAATTGACCAATAGCAGAGCTGCTCAATCGAGAGGTTCTCGGTTCTATCTCCAGCGATGTCCTATATAATTCATCATCATCCATTAAGAGAGAAGAGTCTAAAAGGTAGTCTGCAACTTTCTTTATCAGTTCGATTTTATATGGGGTTTGCTGAAAGTGACGAATTTCTCTAATAACGTGTGCAATCTGAAACTTGAATCAGTTAGGATATCATAAGTTATTTCATCGTGGATTATACCATTCGCATTTTTGAGAAATTCAACAGATTATCTTGCGTAAAATTCGGTGTACCTTCTTCGATAAAAGAGAGGTCAGTTAGGTACAATCCTAAATAAGGTATACAAGGTGGATCGCAACGGTGTAAAGCATCCCTGAGATTACGAAATCGTCCATCAGATGAAACAATATGCTGAAGTTTTTCGATGGTTTGGCGCGTCTGTGTAATAGTTTGAACATTAACTAGGATTATAAGATTCTAATGCTAGACACTTACCGTTTTCGACACTTTTTCCCAAGTTTTCTTCAAACGAAATATTGAGCTATTAGTAAATGCAGAACAAATTTGAAGGACGCCATTAAAATTATGTAAACAGCGTGAGATGTCAGCCACGGCTGCCCATTTTTCTATGGCTGCTACACGTGAGCTTAAGTTTGGTCTCCGTAAAATTTCGCTTGCTACTAATCGCGAAACATCATTAAATCTTTTGGTCATTAGCAGAATATGAGGAGCTTTACTAGTTTTATCATTTTTCATCCAAGCTTGGCCCAAAAATTCCCTAAATATTATTTTTGCTTAACTTATCATTAAGACTAAATACTATACTTACTCGCTAGATATGGAGATAAAAATTTGATGATCAATAAAAGTAAGTTGTTCAGCTATCTCCAAAGCAGATAAAGTTTCAATGCTTTCCTTACTTGGCGTCTAAAATTGAAGTATAATAAAGTAACGATTACGTTAATATTTAAGGAACTCACTGGAGGTGTGGACAGAAGCTGAGTTATATCGACCTTAGAATTCTCAGGCTCTTCTTTCGTTAGAAGTCTTAACAATTGGGCTGCAGCTTTGTGTTCAGCCGGCAACAAGTTCGGACTATATATAATGTCATCTAAAAATTCTATTGTCATATTTTTAAGTCGATGGTCATTTTCAAAGTCTTGTGCATGCTTAGAGATCCAATGCCTAAAACCACAATATTAGAGCCATTTACGATTCTAGGATAAAGCAATGTTGTTACCGTAAAACGTTAAGAACCCTCATAGTACAAGCGGTGGATATCACATTCTCCTTGTATCTATTCCTCTCTGTCGTAAAGTCATCCTGGTTATCTCCGCTCCCGGATTTACCATCGGTTCTTCCACTTGGAGATAAGTCCCTTGGGTTACTAGATCCTGACGTGGCTATGGCAAAAGCGGCAGCAGCACTAGATGTACTACTCCTGCAAACATAATTTATTAACACTAACATCGGCGGTTTTGCAGGCTGTACCTTCGTTTTGACTGTCTAAATGACGTTATAACAACTCCAGCTTTGCTGGGTTTTTGGGGAGAGTCATGCTGAAAGCTAGATCTTGCAGTAGATGTGGATTCACCTTCTTGTATCGATCTTCGGATACCATAATAGCTCTGTAGGAAAAACGATTTAAATATGTAATTTGACTTATCAAATAACAGAGTAAGGAGAAATTACCTGTAGGACAGCACTTGTGGTTGTGGTTGAAATACTGGCTGATCTGGAAGAGCTGCATGATGCTCTGTGCATCGTGTTATAGAAAAGAGTCATATCTTCAGCTTGATCTGAAATGTGGTTAAAAAATGACTGATTGAAAGCTAATGCCTCTATATAATCCGACTGACTTTATACCAAGAACCCTAGATATGCCTAGAATGACAACTTAATTATTTGATTTTCTTATTCATCTTACCACACAGTTTGAATTGAGCTACACTCACTTGTTTTTTTTATATAACTTAATCGTTTCTTGTAGCAATTTAAGGTTAAATTTATATTTAAAAGTCATATTCATAAAAAATCTAATTCTTGACTAGTATAAGATTTTAACTGTTGCATTAAGCAAGTTCACGTTACAAAAGACTAATGATTTGACCGTAAATCTCTACTTTAATGTGCACGACATAAAAATAATAATCATGTATTTTTTGATATATATTGCTGTTAAGGCGGGTAAAATAAAGTTAATTTACGGACGCAATTGTTTGAGATAAGCATATAGATGTTGGAACCAGGGATGAGCAACCTTTTTTACTACATGACTAAAAATTTTGCGCGGACCGCGTATAAGTAAAATATGAACGCTAGATGATAAACACTAAATATTACTTCTTTATTAACAAAGCAAAAATAACAAAAGTACTATAAAAAAGGACCTACATAAAAATACATATCAGAAACAGCACAAAAAAAAGTGCGATTAGTTGGTCTATATTTTCAGAAATAGACGACACAGCAACTCGCACAACTTTCCAGTCGTATGTTATTTGGTCTTCATCGGCGCTTGCTTTTAATTATTTTTATTGCGGAAAATAATTTCTTGCAAACATAAGTTCTTCTAAAATATTTCATAATTTACGTTGTATACCCGAGGAAAATTTATTAAAAATCATGTAATTTCGTGAAATTTAGTTCTCTCAAATTAGTGTCCTTTGGTAAATCTATTCATTCCATTTGTGTTCATCTAGGACTGTTTTTATATCTTTACTAAATAACTACGAAAAAATATGAAAACTGCGAACAGTTTCTTCGGACCCAAACATTCTAAATCTCGATTCAAATTGATTTATTAAGTTTTGAATTTCCTGGTCATATTTACTTGTATATGAAGGAGTTTCTTTTCTCAGGTATGGAAAATGTTTCGTATTTTTTGACCACATGTTTTTTTCAAATAGTAAGTTTTTGTTTCATCAAATTATTTGACATTTTCCTTTGCAAGGTTTTTGTCAAGCAGTAGAGCTTGGGTGGGCCGCACGAAAAAGTGAAGCGGGCCTCGTCTTGCTTATCCCTGAGTTGAACCATTATTTAATTATTTTAATGGCCTTACATGTAAGATATTGCTAGATAATGAGAGATTTCTAACTTATCAGTATAATAAAACCCTACTTCAATGCAATGTAAAGAAATAAAACATTGCAATTTAGGAATATATGGTAAATCTGAAAGATGAAAACATGCAAATAATTAATTTATTTATACATGTTTTTTTCAAATAGTAAGTTTTTGTTTCATCAAATTATTTGACATTTTCCTTTGCAAGGTTTTTGTCAAGCAGTAGAGCTTGGGTGGGCCGCACGAAAAAGTGAAGCGGGCCTCGTCTTGCTTATCCCTGAGTTGAACCATTATTTAATTATTTTAATGGCCTTACATGTAAGATATTGCTAGATAATGAGAGATTTCTAACTTATCAGTATAATAAAACCCTACTTCAATGCAATGTAAAGAAATAAAACATTGCAATTTAGGAATATATGGTAAATCTGAAAGATGAAAACATGCAAATAATTAATTTATTTATGTATTTGTTTATTTGAGAGAGAAAGAGAAAGTACGACTCAAAATATTCAAAGAGGTTAAACAATTTTGAGAAAACTGGAATTTTTCGAAATTTTCTAAAAGGTCGAAATATTCAATAAACATTAAATTTTCTAAATAATACAATTATTTATTAAATTTACAATTCTTATAAATAAGGCGAATTCTTTTAAAAAAAGTCGAAATTATGAAAAGAGATGTTAAAATTTCTAGAAAATGTCATGATTTCAAAAGTTATTCTTTAAAAAAGTGGGAATTTAAAAAAAAATCGAGATTTTCAAATTCCCACTCTTTTCCTCATAGCGCCAAGATAATAACTAAGAATCTGAAAACAAATAACTTTTTATTAATTATAAATCAAGTTGAATTTGCTTACGTTATAGCCACAGTTGGTGGAATTTTGACCACAAGTGACACCAGTTTCAATAATTCGTAAAACACAAAGTATCATAAACAGTTAAATTAGAGTTACCTTCAGTATCCTCGGATATACATCGTTCAACCTTCTTTTCCCCCTGAGTAGAAATTTGCTGCCTGTGGAAAGTTTCCCCTTTAGAGAAGTCTCTAGTTGGGGACGGTTCCTTGGTCGGTGAGGGAGACTTTGAAGCTGATTTCTTTGGTGAGTGATGAGACGAGCTACTACTTTCTTCCTTCTGATCAGATGGAGAAGAAGATCCAACCAAAGTCACAGAACTTAAATTACTAGGTGAGCATGGAGCACTTAAAACCGTGGCATCTGTAAATAGGCCGTACAAGAGACAATGTTGACACAATCAGTCAGAAAGCTGCTAACCTGTGAGAGTTTCACTACTGCTTGACGCTGCTACCTTTGGAATAGACAGATGACAAGTATCTTGAGTTTGTTCTACGCGGATGGAAACAGATTTCTGAACTGGTGGTGATAACGTATCGCCAGTCTTATAGACCTGAGTGGGGCTTTGCTTCAAAACCTTTGGTTGAATTGATCCAACCGAAATTGACTCTTTCCCCTCTTCTTCATCTATAATAAATAAATAATAATCAAGCTTAAATGTGGTCGTTGCTCTTGAATTGAAAGAAAACTAATCTCATAAGGACTTGGAATTGATTCTGCTTAAATAATATTTTATAATGTTTAAACTTAAGGAGTAAGAGTAAAGTACAACAACTCAAAAAATTGTTAAACAGTTTTGAAATGGCTGGACTGCGCTTTCGATGAATATCAAAAAAATACTTTCCAAGAAATAATTCGGAGTATTGATTTCTTAATCCAATTGAGACTTGATATAATTACTTTATATGCCTCAACATAAAAGATTATCACTTACGCCTGACCAGTTTCTAACATTAAGTCCATAATCAAAGACAATATATAATTTGATAAAATAAATCGTCCTAAACAGATTCAACCGACATTAGAATTTTACGAAGTTTAATTAAATATGAATTTATTGAGTTTATTTGTAATAATACTAATTGCCTCCTTCAGTACTTAACAAGTCTCAGTAAAATCATTGAAAGTAAGAGACATGTTAAATTGTCCAATATCAGCACCTATACGTACACTTTTGCAATGTTGCTTTCCAATGTCTGTGGCCTTGCGAATCATAGCTATGCGATCTATCTCTTTCGCTCATTTCTGAGCCATATCCGGAGACAGAGCTAGCTCCACTAGTCCTTCGAGGGGAGAAGCTGCTTCTCCTGCGATCATCAAACAGTTGAAGCGTATTTTCATCTTTACTGGAAAAAACTTCCAAGGACATAACAGATCCCTGGGGCTCTGGATCGTTGCTATAAAATACTTTTTTAAGAGCATCCAACACGGTGACCCCATCGGTAAAAACTCGGTAGGTGAGCAAAAAAGTATTCAAGAAATCGATAGACAGGAAACGAAGATCTGAAAAATACTACATGTTTATGGATAACCTGAATGGATGAACGGAGATGTACCTTCTATGATTGTGCAGAAAGTTCGGGAAATGGGTAATCATGCATTACATTAGAACAAATGACAAAAAGGAACCCCAATGATAAGTAAGATAATGAACGATGATGCAAAACATTATTTTCCAACGTTTGAATTACCAGTTAAACGTTGAAGGAGTCGCTCTGGAGTAGCGTATCTAATTTGAGGAACTTTACAAGAATTTAGGGTTCTGCTGAAGCGTATATCTGCCTCGTCTTTGAACAACTTTGGATCATTCTTCAGAGACTGAGGAAGAGTTATAGAACAATTATCTGACATTGATGGCCTTATCATATCGTTGAATTGTACATTATCCAAACATTGACTTATATCGGAGACCCAAGCTGCTTTTTCTTGAATTGAGGGCGCAAGGAGATGAACGACAACCTAAAGCTTGTAGTTGTTTAACTAGTTGGACTTCTGTAGTAGATACATACCTGACCTGGGTGGGAAGAACTCTTCAATTCAACTATTATTTTAAAATCGCGATTGTGTAAATTGCAACTGGCAGCTGAAGTTTCACTAATTCCTGATGATTGACTGGAGACCGAGCAAACGGATGACTCTAAAATATCTCTGTTGAGTTAAGCAAAGATGTTACTCGGTGAAATCATACCGTCATCTTCTGGGTTCTCACTGGGATCTTCAATTAGCAGGGCATCGGCTAGCGGTATTTTTCCAATTTCAGGTACTAAATGGAGTTTACCACTTGAGGTTCTTGTTGCTATAATAAGATGATTGGAAAACAAAAAACATTGTCTTAAGTATTCCTTTTCGCTTTTAAAATTTAATTTGCTACGTGATTGTCTTTGTTTGTCACTAGGTAATTGAATAAGGCTACCTATAATTCGAACCATTAGTGTATATTCATAAATTTGTAATTAATTATACCTTGACGCACAAAAACTTGATTAACATCTAATAGAATATCACACCCTTCGACAATCATTCTTTCAACGGCAAGGTTTTTACGAAGATTTTCCGTTTCTGATACTTCATCATGCATTTGCCTGGATAAATCTTCTAGTTGTTGTTTGGCATTTTGCAAGCTTTTTCTTTCTACATGATCGTGTGGGGTATGTGCCAACAATTCGTGTAAGGTTATTATATACCTAGGTACCTGATGCATTGGATAAGTAAGAAATGTTTCCAATGATCTTCCATGACACGCCGGTTTACTTTCCAATCTTTTCAGTAAAGCTGAGAATTGCGGAGATTGTTTACATTCTGTCAAAACTTGAAGTGAATAATGATGGTTTCTTACGTATTCTTGATAAATGCTCAACATTGGAAGAAGCATGGAAAATAAATCCCCTAAAACGATGGTAATAGGTAAAGGTGAAATATTAAATAATTTCTGAATTTAATTTGACATTAAAAGTCGATATAATTACATAAAGGCGGCTTTTAAAAGGAGATGAAAGAAGTTTATCTCGTTTAAGCACCCTGGCCAAGTTTTTGTTTTACTTTGTGCCCTTTTATTTAGCCTGCCTTTTATTTTACAGCCACGGAAATCAAATCAACCGCTTTGGAAACCCTAACATTAAAAATAAAAAAAGATACCATTTAATCCTGATTTCATAAAAGAGATTTACGAGTCGATTTCTACAACTTATTTCTGCAGAGCACTTTTCAATGTCCCCAAATAAAGCACAATAAAAGCTACGAACTTAGTGATACCATGGAAATCAATCTATATATATATATATATATATATATATATATATAATATGCATTTTTGTGTTACGATTTATATATTTTCTTGAATACTGCTTTCATTCTTTGGGAGAAATTTAAGTAAAGACTAGGTCAAAGCAGTTCTTAAAACGATGAGACGAGACGAGATCTCGATGTTATTTGAACTATAAATTGGGAAAACGGGGGGTGCTATCGTATTTCTTTGTTTCTCAAAGAGTTATAAAGACTCTGCTGGATGGCTTTCCAGACTAAATGAGATAACATGAAATTCGCTAAGTAAGCTAAAACTTTGTGAAACTTCGCCGCTAAATCAACAGTGCTTCCGTATGTAACGCACTTAATAACTACATAGTAACTTACCTAAAACTAATGTAGGCCAACTTTCAAGTCTAGATGTGAGTCCTTTTAAAAATATCTGATGCAAGAATAAAACGGTTTCGCTGTTTAGGAAAATTGAGTTAACATCTTCATGTGAACATGGTGGTTTCTTCGATGATGCTGCCATTTTAAATGGCCGGAGAAAACAAGACACTAGCACCTCCATTTGTTCCATGTATTCTTCCTCGGATTCGACCATTCGAAAAACTAAGCTGTTTCTCTTTCTCATGCTTTCAGCATGTGGACTTTTGATGTATTGTTCGACAATCTGTTTCCAGCGCCTCCGGCATAGCCAGCCGCGGAAAAAGCTTTGAACTTTTTTGATTTTCCGCAACTCAATCGAATCCTGTTCTATATGAGCGAATTGACTGGAGGTCACTGAAGCCGAAGTACCCTGATTTGAAGCTAAGCTGCTAGTCGATTGATGTGATGGAGTGGGTTTCCATTCTTTCTTCAAGGCAAATAACTATAATGGAAGAGTGTATATGTCTTTTCTTTGCAGTAAGCAAAGACTATTAATGTTTATTTCAGTCATTAGCTTTATTTTTCAAACGTAGAGTGAAAGATTTAATAAAACTTTTAAAAGTTAACAAAACGAATGAGTTGCTTTATTTTGATCAGTACTGAAATGTCGAGACAAGAATCTTCTAACCTTTTGATATTAGTTTATACATTTGCAGTAGGCACTAGATTTGAATTTCAACATACCAATCAGGGCATCATCTTATTTATAACAATTACTAAACTAATAAACAAATAAAACAGTAAGTCCTTTTAAAATTGAGTTTCTGGATTCCTAAGATCTTAAGATTTTTTAAAGCGATAATTACTGCTTGGAAGAGTTATCGCGTAGAAACTCATCTGAAATGCTTGAGAACTACATTGAATTGATGTCTGCTGATAATGCCAAATTTTTGCTGACCTCATGTTCGAAATTATTTCTTATAGGTCGTTTTATCCCCCGTGTTGTAATAATTGAGGACATACATTTTTAAACACATATTTTTGTGACAATGAACATCAAAATTATCAATGTTCAAGATAAATATTCAGGATATATCAATGTTGATAGATTAAATGTCTTTATGTTATAACATTGATGCTAAAATATACAAAACGATGTTAATAATAAAACATACTTACATAATTTACTAAAAGAATTTTAAATCAAGATTTTGAAGATCTAACATCTCATGGATTGCAAATGTCGCTAAATAATCGTTTTGATAAATTTGGTAAAAACTTATGACCGCAAAATTCAATATATTTTTTTAAGCAGATTCATAACCATAAAATAAAATATAAAATTATTAAAATAACTAATCAAATCAAGTTTTTTTCAATTTATTTAACATTTCTTCGGCCCAGTTTGGAAATATTTAAATTCTTATGGTTTGTTGACAATTTTCTAAACAGTTTTTGAAATGCGACTACGTGATATTTAAATTTATTGAAAACGTCACTTCATGACAGTTCACAACTTAAGAGGTAATTTTATTTTACATAGAATAGGAATAATGAAAAATAGGAGACCAAAAATTAGATATGGAAAAATAAAAATTTTGTTTTTTTGATAAATTAGGAAAATATAAAAAAATACATAAAAAAGTTGTAGCACTGGACATCGATGTCTCGCTCTCATTTGAGCTCGTCAGCAGTTCATAACATGGAAAGGGAAAAATGAGGAAGAAATACTTAAAAATAATTTTTTTTTTAAATTTAAAAAAGAAAAATAAAGAAATTTTAACATGAATAGTGACGTTTTCAATAAATTTAAATATCACGTAGTCGCATTTCAAAAACTGTTTAGAAAATTGTCAACAAACCATAAAAATTTAAATATTTCCAAACTGGGCCGAAGAAATGTTAAATAAATTGAAAAAAACATAATATTTCCGATCAATAAGGGTCTACCATGAAAAATAATCAAATCAAATCGCAAGTATTTTTTATGATTAAATTAAAAATTAATCAATTTACAAGTTGAATAGGTAAACAATTTTCTCTTTTCTTTTGCCTCCGAAATCAAACCTTACAATACAAATTGCACACATTTAAGGTTTCACAAAGACTTTTGAGAAAAAAAAGTGAAAAAAGAAGACACTTAACATCTAAAAAAATAGTATATAAAAAAATTTAAAAACTCCGAGTTTTCCTAGAATTGCTATTTTTTTTCTCCAAATATAAACTAACAATTCCAACATCTAATAATTACCTTTGTATTATTTTGTCTTCGGACAAATTTTGAAAAAAAAATTGAAGTCAGAATTAAGTGTTTACAAAAAATCAAAATTTGGAAAAAAATCTTAGAAACATTAAATAAAATTTCAAAAAATATTTGAAATTTTTTAAACTTTTCTCTTTGAAAAATTAAAAATGTTACTTTTAGAAAAAATTTTGTATAAAATTCGAGCTTTTCTATAACTAATACTTTTCCGAAATACCGATTTTTATTAACACTTTACAATTTAGTTTCCCAAATTTTTAACTACATAAACCAACATAATGCAATTAAAGTTTTGGAAAGACAATTGGAATTTAAAAAGTACTGCAAAATATTTGAAATAAGATCGAAATTTCTGGAAAAAAGTCAATATTTTCGGAAATATAGAAAATGTTGTAAACTAATTTTGCAGGATAAAAAATTTCCATTATACTGGAAATTCTCTATATTAATGAATTTCTACAAGAAATTTCGAGTTTTCCTGGAATTTGTATTTTTTTTCGAAATTTGATGTTTTAGTTTCAATAATTCAATTTTTTAAATCATTTTTAAATCATAAGTTAAATCAGAATTTTAGAAAAGAAGCTCTCAAATAGAATAAAACAAATTTAAAAAAAACCGAATTTGTTTTAAACTTTGAAAATTTATAGATGTTCATTTCAAACAGTTTTTTAGGAACTTTTATCTTCTTGAAAGCTCATGTTCAAATTTCTTTTTGATTTAAATTGATAATCAATTAATATTATTATTTATTATAAAATGAAATGTAATATTTATGTTTTACGTAATTTTCTCGAAGTTCAAATGTTAATCGAAAATTGAAATTAAGGTTACAAAAATAACAGTTTCAGAAAAAAAGGCTCGAAAATAGGAATGACATTTTAAAATTTTCATTTTAATTTTCAAAAATTGTAAATGTTAATGTAAAAGTTTTTTCTAGACGTTATGAGTTTTTCGCAACTTCTCGACATATGAAGTTCAAATGTCAAATTTTTATTTCAAACTTCGAAACTTTTTTTCAAGCTTTGAGTATATAAACCAAAATGTTGCAGTTTATGTCGAAATTCGGAAAACATTGTTATAAATAAAAAAATTAGAAAATAGTCGAAATTTATGGAACAAAGCAACATTTTTGTAAATATTTTTAACTAAATTTCTTAGCAGAAAAGTTTTGCAATGGTTATAAATTTAAAATTTTTTAGAAATTTATCATTAGTCGTAATTTTGAAATAGGTCGGAAAAATATTTTAAGTTGCTGCATAAATGACACAATTGACAAATTTTTAACGAGAACTAATCGAGTATTTATATTATTTCTTTTAGTCCCATTTTGTTTGAATATTAATTTTTTATCTGCGTTTAACTTGATCCTCTATATTTCAATTTTTGTTTTTCATATTGTGTGTAAAAAAATGACTAACGGTTTTTTGGTCAGAAGTGAAGTCATGAGGTGAGGTTTGAAGAATTTTTAAATATCATGCCATGTGTAATTATTTTTTGAATTTGTCAATAATTTTCATTTGTTTAAAAAGTTTAAATATTTTTTCGATACCGTAATTGATGAGCAAAGTTCAAATGTCCAAATGTTAGTTAAAATTTTAAAATTTGGAACCTTAAACTTAATTTTTTCACTTTTGAGAAGAAATTTAGAGCATAAATGAAACATCCTGTGATTAAACTCACAATACCGACAAAACTGTTTTCGAAACAAAAACTGAAATTTCGGAACTAAACTGTTGTTAGAAACCTTTTTTATATCAAAAATTTAAATTTCTGAAAAAATCCATAACAAATTTAAGTATAATTGCAAATTGGGGGAAAAAAGTTAATTTTGAATAAACCCAATTAAAAGATCTTTTACAAATTTGGAGTTCTTTCTATAATGTTATTATCTTCTAAAAACATTTTTAATTAAATTAAAAATAATTAATAATTAGAATTAAATATGTATTTAAACAATTCGGATCTTTTTTAATCGCATCGCAAAAACCTTATCCAAAATTAATAAATGATTTTGTGTAATAAAAATGAGAGTCAATAAAATAAAATAATACAGGTTATTCCGGAGATAAAAGAAGTAGCTATGGTCGGAAGGGTTCCTGTGTTTATTTGTCATTTTTTAAGGGCAGAATACATTCCAGTGTAAAAATGAATTATAACTTTCGTCAACGATTTTTTTTTGCGTACGCCTGCCCATAAATATCCACAGCATTTCCTTGTTGCATGTGTGTCCTCTTAATAATTACATTTTTATGTAATATAAAGCCAGAATTTTTCCTTTGTTAAATTTTAATTAACGTCTGCGATATGGAGCTAATACTAGAGCAAGCAATTAATATAAACATATTTAGAGTAACAACACCTAATGTATTTACCTCAGCTCGAAGTTTTTTTATTTCTGAGGCCAGTTCCTCGCACTGTTGGGTGTATTGCCATTTTGCAGTTTTTTCTGACTCCACAATTTGCAACAAATGGAGGTGTTTTTGTTCCAATTCTTCCTTTTGCAGTAGAAGTTTATTAAAACTGGAAATGTCGACTAGTGAATGTTTATATTCAAATATTTCAGGTTTAATATAATCTGCTTTAATGAAGGTGGATTCACGAAAGCTTATTTAATCAAGTTAAATAGTGCAACTTGTAACACTAAAAATATTTCACCAGAGTGCTTCTTAGTAAAATATATTTAATTGTAATTGTACAACTTAAAGATTTGGTTTAATAAGGAAGTATTATTAATTTAAGACAAATACGCAGATTCTGTTAGTTACCTTGCTTCTCTTATAGCTTCAATCCAGTTTTTGCATTCCATTTCGTTGAGTGCTCGCAACTCATATTGTCTAATGTTTTCTCTACGATATGAGATTGCAAAGCAAAACTGCAACATAAAAAAGATATTTTGGTTACATACCTACAACTGTATTTATGTCAGAAAAAATCTTTCTATGTTATAAATGAAGGAAAAATATAAATGGAACTGAATTAAAATCAATTCAATCAGTTATTTTATCTCAAACGCCATTCTGCTAAATACACTTTTAATTGAACAATATATACTTCAGAAGTTTACGCAGTAAAGCTTACTTCCCTTAACTAAAGGAACAATTATATAAATTACAATTTAAATACATTTATGTAAACGAACATAGGTAATTTCTTTATGTAAAAACACGCCGAAATTATCATTTAAAATCAGTTCAACCCTTAATTTCATTGTGATATTTGCATATTTGGGTAAAAACAAATATACTTCCCGTCATGCGAAATCCTTTATCGTGTATTTATATATACGAAGGTAAATCAAATATGAAACGGAATTTGTTTTAAAAAATTTATTGGTTTAAGATACATACAGTATGGGCCAGTACACGATTTCGGTCTGCTATAACGTGTAAAGAACAAGGAACATATCAAAATTCTGTAAGGAAAGAGAAGGATGGTATGATTTACACTGTTTCAATGTGTTGCTCGATAGATGTGTTGCTCATTTATCAAATCATGACCAAGCATTTAGCTGCAAACTGCAGACCTGTCTTATAGATATTGCATCAATACCTTATCGGAGCTCGATAAAAGAGTGTCGGTTTAAATGGGAAATACATATTTACGTATTAATTGATTCTACAGTTATTTTTACACCCTAAAAAGTATACAAGTAACTGCAGATATTTTACGATTTTGTTTTCTTTAATCAACTGGGTCTGACGAAAAATAAAACAAAAATTCTAAAAGATAAATGAACTCTGTGTAAAAATAATTACCCGGTGTGATGACAATCTAAACTGAAAACTCAAAAAATGATTCAACAAAAAAACTGGAAGAAAAAATGCCTATGTAATAAGTGGTTCAAAAATGTTCCCTGCTTGTGTTTCGCAATAACCTAATCTGTCGTAAAATTCAGTTCTTACGCGTCCCAACATCTCAGGGGAAATACTATCTAGGACTTTTACAATTCGGGCATGTAAATGGTCTAAATTACGTACGTACATAAATTATTTGTTTTAGATATCCCGAAAGGAAGAACTCGTTAGGCGATAAATCGGGGAATCGAGGCGGCCACTTGATTGTGCCCCTTGAACTAATAAGACGCTGTGGAAATGTGGTTTCCAAGAAAGTTCTCACACGTTGAACATTATGGACTGGACAACCATCTTGTTGAAACCACACATCCTCAAAGTTAATGTCCAATGCCTGAACAGCCCGAATTATTTTATTGGGGAGCATAGTTAAATATTTGTCAGCGGTTAGGTTTGCATTTATTAAAAATGGCCCAATAATGGAATCTCCTAACATACTAGCCCAAATATTTACCTTTTCAGGGTACTGTGTTCGTACAGGAATACTCAAGTGCTTATTTTCCCTAGACCAATATCGAATTATTTAATGGCTTTGGTATCTATGAAGAAAAAAAGATGATTCATCGGTAAACAATGCGTGGGTTCAGAAATTTCCATCTACATCAATTTTTTCTCTCATAGACTTACAAAACTCAAGACGTTTGTATCGATCTTCAGGAAATATCTCTTGGGTTTCAGATACTTTATAACACTTGTACCCATTTCTTTTCAAAATATTTCGCACTGTTCGCGATGGCACATTAACTTCTGCGATCTGCTTACTAGAAAAAGGTTCATTTGATTCGACAAATACAATGCAGCTAACTCCTTGGCCATTCTTTCGTCGGATAATGGCCTGTCACTTTCAGGTTGACGCGCTTCCAAACAACATTTGTTATTACAACCAGGTATGCATCCCGATTTTTCACATTTGTGGACGATATTTAACACCGTCTTTGCATCGGGTATTGGTCGGTCTTCGTAGGAAAAAGGCAATCGTCCAACGACTTCTTCAGCGCTCTGGGAGGTTAAATACCACTTAATAATTAGCACTTTTTCTTCTGAATCGAATAACAATAACATCCCGAGTTGGCCAATACATCATAATTTCGATCAACTCGACGTGTAAAGACAAATTAATTATTCGAATTCTGTAAGAAGATGGTTAAGAGTGGATTGTTGGACGATTCAGTAAATTTAATACTCCTCCACAGAATCGCTTATCAAATTATGAGAACCCAGGCGTCCGCATTTCGAGTTTATTTTCGAAACTCTAGTCTTGTCTAAAATTATGACCTTAAAACGTAGACTTTTTTCGTAATCTCATTTTTTTTCTTAAAATGTCAAGAAAATCATTTCAATTTAACATTTTAATTTTCATTTAAAAAAATGATTGAATTCAAAAATGTAACTTATTTTTGTAAGTTTGACTTAAAATTCGGAAGTTCGAATTGAAAATCGAAATTTCAGAAACCATTCCTAACGAATTTCAAAAACAAGAATAAAAGTTTGAATTTAATGTAAAAAATTTGAAATTTGACTTTGAAATATAAAATTTAAGTAAAAAAATAAGTTAATAAAATTTGAAGTAACTAATTAGGAATTTTATAAGAAAGTAAAAGTGCCTAAAGGAATTAAAATTATAATAGTTTTAACTCTAAATCTCTGGTTTTTTATTTTTATAACATTTAAAATTTTTCCAAAATTTTGATTTTTTCAGAAATTTCTCATCAAAATTTCAAATTTTTTCTCAAATTTTTAAAGTAACCTTCTCTCATATTTGTCGCAATTTTAAAATTGCAACAACATTGAAAATTTGAGTTTAAAATTGAAAAAAATTCGACTTTAAAGTCGAAAATTATAATTCATTTTTAATTTAATGTTCAAATTTCGAGAAAAAAGAAAAATTTCCCAAAAAAGTTCACAATTTCCCCCCAAAAAATGTCTAAATGTTGAGTGTTTTCTTGATTGAAATGTAATTTTTTGTTTGTTTTTAATTTGGAGTTTAGATTTTAAGAAATAAAAAGTTTAAAATTTTTACTTCCAAATTCAACATTTATTTCTAGAAATTCGAATTAAATTGAGTCAAAAAATAAAAATCTAAAATTATATCTTTAAATTTAAATAATTTATGAAATTTCAAAAAAAACTCGCAATTTCTAGAATATTTATATTTTAAAAAAGTATGCTTTATCGAAAATTAACTTTTTTTTGTTAAAATTTTTAGTCTAAACTCAAATTTCTCAACTCCAGAAATTTGTTTAAATGTTTCTGATTTTTCAACTGTGTATTTTTCTCAGATTTTTTTTTTTTACAAAATGTTCCCTTTATAAATTCAAAGTTGCAGGAATAGCAACCAAAGTTTGCATTTAAATTCGATAAATATCAGTTTTAAAATCTGAAATTTAGACTTCAAATTTCAAAGAAAAAAGTAAAATTTTATACAACTTTATTAGACTAATGTTGGTTAATTTTAATTATTTTCCCCAAAGTTTTATTTTTTCTGGAAATTTATAGTTTTTCATTTTAAGAAAAAAGTCGGAATTTCTGGATTTAAATATCGAAACATAAACAATTGCCGCTGTTATTAACAAATAAAGGTTTGAAAAAAGCAGTCCAGTTTTTCGCCATTATTTCCAAAACAGCAAGTAAATTTCTTTTTTTATTATGTTATTAAATATTAATTCAAAAATTTGACAAATTGACGAAATCATCTAAACATGTAAAAGAAAAACCTTCTGCTGGAAAAAAATGGTTTCATTGATTTTAAATAAAATTTTAGATTTTTCGTTTAGATTCCAAGTAGAATAATAATTATTAAATTAGAGTTGCTAATATGTTTTTTTCTTTGCTGAGGTTTTATGGCAACTATACTTAATATGATTATAATTTTGCGATATTTATAATTGTTATAATCAATCTGGTAATTATTAATTCTTTATACCATGAAAAACCTAAAAAAATTAAATTTCTTAAGTTTAGGTAGTATATTTAATATCTAAATCATAATTTTATGACAGTTAAAAGCATTGCAAGTTTTCCTATTAAGTATACAACTTAATCTTGCCATAAGATCTTCACAAAAGAAAATTACTTTAGTAGCTTTTGTTTAACAATTAACTAATTATCAGACTTCGAATTTAAGCGACATCTTTAAAATTCTTATAAATTAACCAAAGGCCTATTTTATGTAAAATTAATGAAAACACTTTTCTTCGACCGCCAGCGAAGCCTGTAACGAAGTAGCGCTTGGACTCGCGATTAGTCTTCAATTTTGTTCTTAAAGTGCCGAACATTTTCAATTTTTTTTTTCAAAAGTTTTACCTTTTGGTCGAGTTTCTCCAAACATTTTGCTAAAAATTCCTCTTTTTTTGGTGGAAGTAATTTTCTAAATCCTGAGTATTAAATTTATACTTTTTTATTATTTTCAATAAAACTAAATTTATACTCTAGTTTGTCTTTTTGGGAAGATTTTTCCTTTATTTTTAAAATTTTACTACATTTTTTTCTCCAAATTCCGAGTTCTTATTTTAAATTTTTACTTTTTCTCTTAAATTGTTGGCATAAACTCAAAACTTCGTTTTTTTTTTCAATAGATTATACATTTTTTTTGAAGTTCTACTTTTTTTGAGTGTTAACTGAAAAAACTAGAAACTTCGGCGTTTTCCGCGAATTTTTGACTATCATTTTCGGATTACTGTCACAATTTAAGGAACGGTATGAAATATTTGAGTTTAAAAGTTCGGAAAATTCGATTTTGAAGTATTTTTAATTTGGAATAAATCCCTGACTACATGCCTGTTGCCGCCTCCTCGATAGTGCCGCCCGCATGCGTTGTATGCTCTTTATGCCCGCGACGAACGGGCTACTAGAGAATGATTTATTTAATGCAGATTCGGTCCAGTCGTAAGTCCATGTAGAATTAGGCCGTTTTTAGAGTCACGCGGGTAGCACCCGTCACCCGCGCGCGGGTAGGCAGAATACATTTGTTTGCAGCAAGTTATTTAGAGTGAAACGGGTGCCCGCGTGCGGGTGCGTCGCCCGTCGCGGGTGTCTTTTGCACCCGCGCCTACTCTCACGCCTCGCGGGCACCCGCTCGCGTGAGAGCCATTGGGACATATTATGTCTTTCAGTGTGACGCGGGTCATATGTTCATTTTTTCCTATGTACAATCATAAATATTGAATATATCGAAATTGAAAGCGTAGTTATTGACGGATTTGCTGTGCGCATGGGAAGGACAATTGGGGCAAGTAGTCAGAGATTCGAGCTTAAAACTCATAGGATCCCAGACAAAGTGAAAATATTTTTATTAAGTACTGAAATATTGGTGTACTTTTTTAATTATGAAAAAACTGATCACTTGGGGAAACTACACCCATCTCATCAAAAGTTAAATTGTAACGTACTCATTTTTTTTTACTTTCTTGAAACTTTTAAAGACCCTAACACACAGACATTGAGGCTCTCAATGGATAAACTCTAAATTAATTAAGGCAATAATAATTGTTTTCATTTATATTTATAACATCTGCATAACACCCGTTCGTTACCCGCGTGGCTCTAAAAGGCAAAACAGAGAAAACTTTAGCGGGTGCTCAGGTTTGAAAAAAATCCCGCGGGTGACGGGTGCCACCCGCGTGACTCTAAAAACGGCCATAATGCCAATCGGCGCCAGGTGAAATGTGCGCTGCACATGTACCCTTATCATTCTCCCAGCTGTTGAATCTAAGAAGATTATGAAGCGATGTATCCCGGTCATAATGAAGGAGATACACATAAATGAATTACCATGTGGCATCTCTGACGATTTAGTTTCTCTTT